>JBAIAA010000592.1:0-600000 GCA_037893245.1 Crossaster papposus
AAAATTACTTAAATTTACTGCGACATTCATCAAATTAATTAGGCTGTAGGTTCGCCATGACAATGGTAAATAAGCCATTCCTGGTAAATAAACTGTGGAATGGAAACAATTACTTAAATTTACTGTGACATTCATCAAAATAATTAGGCTGTAGGTTCACTATCACCGTGTCCAAGCCATCACTCTTATAGTGTTTATTGTTTGTGACCGTCCACCACGAATGGGCTTTAAAGTGGCAGATGTTATTAGGCAGAAGGGACCAAACCTTGACAAATAAGTCGGTTGTCAATTTCTTATTTTTTTTTTAATTCTAAAGTGGTCGTTTATTCTTTTAGTTTTGAGAATTTCATATTGAGCATCCTTTTAAAAAATTTCCGAATACATGCTTTTTCACGACAATCCGTTTAGAAATCCGTACAAATCTGACACAACTTAGAACACCATAGCGTGCAAAGCTGATTAAAGGGTACCTGAAATTCAAAACTCTAATATGATGAAATCTACGCTCTAATAACGCTAAATACTTAACAACTACAAAAACGTCAGATATTTGTTTATGTTTGCTCATTAATCGTGACTGTAACATGAAAAGCAATATGCACCGTGTCCTTGCCCACAAAAGATGACGTCACGGTAAGAACATAGCATGGCTATATACACAAACACACTCGCACGCATGTCGCAATCGATCGTCAAACAGCTAGGCTGCGCATGGTATAGCCACGCTATGTTCTTGCCGCAACGTCATCTTTTGTGGGCGGGGGCACGGTGCCTATTGCTTTTCATTTTAGGGTCACGTCAACCCTCCGAGACACCGACCCAAATAATTCACGCGGTTGCACTTGGGTGCTCATGAGAGAGGCATGTGTGTAATATGTATAGAACTGAGTTCACAGGAGTGAACGAACTCTGTGTCAAACATAAATTTACAGGTGGGAAACAAGGGTAGTTAGGAAACAAATTCAGCAGAATTGGCCCAAAGATGTCGTATGTTTGACACGAACTCTGTGTCAAACATGCTTTTACAGCCTGTATAGGTGGGGTATGAGTTAGAAAAGAAAGGGAAAAAAAACAGAATTGGCTCAACAATTTTTTAGTGAAATACACAAAAGTATGAAAACTTGCCTCACAGATAAGCCCCTCGGCTTGACAGAGGGTTAATGAGCAAACAACAAATATGCAGTTTTGGCAGTTAAGTATTCAGCGCTATTGAAGCGTATCACTAGCCATATTAACGTTTTGAATTTCAGGTACCCTTTCAGTATACCGTTTCCAAAATTACATTCACCTGAATAATGCAAAATACAAACTTTACAGCCCGTTCGTGGTACATGTTCACATTTTGGGTCTAGATATGTTGAAGACTACATTGGTTTAAATTAACACGCATAATGAAGTTGAGTAAAAAGTTCAATTTAACATGTATACATATGTATACATGTTAAAATATGATGGATTACACCAGCAACACCGGGATAATCCCTTCTCTTTGACCGAAAAGTGTGCCTGCAGTGTTCTTTAACGTGCACCGCCATTTCCGATACACGGGACCACTTATTCAGTCCAGGAGATTACCTCTAATTATGGGCAGAGTGACCAATTTGTCCAAACGCCTTTGCACAAAGAAAAATGGACAATCATCATCTACACATTTCAATCTCTAATTTCACCGGTGCATTTCACATGTTGTCGTTGCAAAGTCACTATGCCCATCCGATGGAGGTAATCTTCTGGACTTATTTTACGTCCCATCCGAAGGACAAGTAATTAGGGTTAAGTAATTGAAGTGTCATTTTTGATGACGTCATTAAGACGTCACCTATTGTTCTGGATCTGGATAATTTTGGTTTTGTTTGAAAGAGGTTGCCCTTTAATTGTAGTACTATAAAACTTGACTATACCCCTATTACATTGGAATTTATGACCATGTGCATCAACCAATTTCTTCTTTTTAAAAAAAAAACAAAAAAAAACAAGCAGGATTTGCTTTGGGTGTACATGTACTGTACATCTAGTTCAAATTTCTTTTATAAGGATTTATTTTGGGTGAAAAAGCCAAAGGTTAAACTTTTGTGAAAATGCTGGCCACCAATCACCATTCGAGTGAAATTTCTGCGAACAAGCCCACTGCAGTTCTAGCTATTTCAAATGCTCAAAAATTACTGTATAAAGTCTACAAAACCTTTACGAGAAACGTCTGGAGACGCCCCAAAATAGCTGGCTAAAACTTGACATTTTGGCCTTTTCACCCAAAATAACCGTAAAAAAAAAAAAATACCTGATTTGAGGAGGGTGGGTTGTAAATTACATTTGTAGGTGTTAATGTTACACAAAATGACCCCAATGACGGCCCATTATGTTTATTTAACAGTTTAGTTGTAAGCGTGTACATGTACTCCCAAAGCAAATCCTTATAAATGTGCCTATCAAATGTTTCACCCACCCCTCCCCCGTGCTGCCCCAGGTCTGATGTGGAGGTTTGGTCACATGTTTCAAGCCCCAGGGTGGGGATTGTGGTCACTAAAAAGTCATTGTTACCATTGGTTTACTACATGTACATGCAAAGGCAAACACTAGTGCACCCCACCCTTGGGGGTCGAAGATTGTCAACTTTTTGCCCGAGTGTGGAGGAATTTGTCACTGCAAAAGTGACAATCCCCACATCTTGGGTGGGCAGACCGGGGGTGGGGGGGGGGGGGGGGGGGAGACAACAGATAGGCACATTAGGTCTCGCTAAGGGCAGGGTCGACCACATCCTGAAGCCAAAATGTGACCCACTCTGCAAAAAAGAGTCTGATGTGTTAACAATAACTGTTTTAAGTTTTACAGTTGGTCAGAAAGAGCATGAAATAAGCTTTCATTCGACATTATGGCACAATTCTGTAGTGTACTGCATTGGTCTTTTACAATTGTTTGAAAGTTTCTTTTTCGCAGTTATATTAAAAATGTCTTTGAACAGATATTAAGAGTTACAATTTTAGTGCTTCGTTAGATGCTATGGTTAGAGGATGACAAAAACCTTGATTATATCTACTTTAGGGATCAAAACAACCTTTTCAAACGATCAGTTCAGAAAAAAATTAGGTGTCAGAGAAACCAAAATTCCTTAAAACCAGAAAATGATTTGTTGAAATAAAAATCACCTCTGAGAAAATAAGCAGTCCTTTACGTGAAAATGTATAATGAGAAATCAGACTCATTTTTGCAGAGCGGGTCACAAATAACTTTGCTACCCTAGACCTTAACTTATGAAATTGTCTTGTTATTAACACCTATATATTATATAAACGGGATTATTGTTTTTCGTCTAGTACAAGATGGGCGAAACAATAACCACATGGTTTCACTTCTATTTGGTCACTTTGTGGGATCTGGTATGAAAATGAGTATGTTTTCCATCTCACGTTCATCATTTCCGTCTCGCGCTCATCGATATGGGTACCAGTTATGTACACTAAGGGTTGCTTGGCAGTACAAAATATTGGTGTGCTTTTGTCAAATGTGATGTCATGTGCATAGTGTGTCTTAGGTGCCGGTAAATGAACAGGTTGACCTTCAAGCAACAATAACAAATCATTCCAAGGAATGACTTTGGAGTTCCAACGGAAATCATTCAAAAAAATTACTTCATCTAATTCTGCCCCTACCCAAGCAAAAGTCCCAGTTGCAGGATTAGTGAATGTTTTATATATACTTGACAGGGCCTGAAACATAAATGTTTTTCCACAATTGGCTGGGCCGGTAATCATAAGGTTTCGATATTTTCCCCTTCCATTCAACAACAATAAATAGACACTAGTTGCAAAATGTTGTATGTCAATTCCATTATTTACCAAAATTTCGAGTGCACATTGTAGCCACTGACCGTTGCATACACATTTTTCTGGGTGTTGGGCAACATCGAGTAGTACTTCCGTTCTGGTCATTGTAGATCTTTGAAGCGTTTCTTGAGAGTGCGCTATTTCCCAGCCGACCTGAAGGCAACAAAAAAGGAATAAGTTTGATTAAGCAAATGAAATAAATGCATTGCTCTGAAACTGCTTTAATTACTGTGTTCCCAAATGATGCATTTTTTAACAGTAAACTAATAAGGCCGTGGCTATTTTTACGTGACCGTAATCCTACGTACTCTGGCTATTTGTACGCGAGTTCCGGTAGCGCATGCGCATCCATGTTACAACCATGCATGTTTCAATGGGGATATAACAGGGGAAACTCAATACGCGCGGAACGTATGAAGACCAACGACGGAATTGACAGCCATAATTTACCACAATCCATGGATACAGTCCCTAGTTTGTTTTTTTATACACTCCCTAGTTTTTCGTATGTACACTACTAGTGTTATACCTTTTTCTATAATAAAACTAGTAAAGACCTATAGATGAAATTATTTAGGTGCATAATTAACCAATAATTTTAGTTAATTTAGGAACTCGCGTAAAAATAGGCGAAGTACGTAGGGTTACGGTCACGTAAAAATAGCCACTTTGAACTAATACTAGTAATTGTACTAATATAATAATAAAGCACGTTAACCCACACAACAATACTGCCAGTGCGAGTATCATGGCATGCATTGCATGCAACGACCATGCCGTTGGCATGTAGACAAACCATGGAATCGGGTGAATATTACTAATACTAACGTTACTGCCGTTTCATTTGTGACAACGCTTTACCAAATCACTGCCATATTAATATAAAAAAGTGTGCCCAATTACATTAAACAACTGTGTTTGTTGGCAAAACCACTACTACATCATGTGTACGTACGTGTATGCAACAGCCGGCCGGCATACTTTAAACCAATGAGGGCCGGGCGCAGCTCACAGATAATGACTTCAGTGCGTGGCGCCCTCTCGTGGCAAATTAATTCGTCAAAGAATGGGTAGCCGATATATATTGCTCAGTTTTCTATGCGAAAAGACTTTTTAAAACTATAAATACATCAAACAAATATTCTATACTAACCTGAATAGCTTCCTCGGTCACACGTTTTCCACGATTGACGATAAAACGAAGAAGATCCAGTTTCCCTTCCGCTTTTTGGCGATCTGCGTAAGCCACCAACTCCAGTCGCGTTTTCAAGTTTTTCTGGACCACCAGTTGAGAGACATCGAATGAAGTCAGTTTGGGGGGGCGCTTACCTCTGCCTCTGCCTTCTGATGACGTCGATTCGCCTACGTTGCCGACAGGATCGGCAATAAATGGTTCTTGTGAGATCTGAACAACGGCTTGCGATGCGGCGTCAGTAGTCGGTGCAATTGAACTGTCCAAATCTGGGTGCCCCGGTGACTGTAAATAATTTAAATCGGTTTTTGTCACGTACTTCCATGCGCTATAATAGTTGTGGTGGAGGGCCGAAAAATTGACCGCGAGTCCATCGTGTTGAGCTAAATAGTTACGTATTCGCAACCATCGCTGCGTTTTGTCCAATTTGACGGAAAGGTGAAAATGCTGGCCACCATTGGCGTGAAATTCCTGCGAACAAGCCCACTGAACCACTCTTGCAGTGCTGGCTATTTCAAACGCCCGAACAACTGTATCGACAAAACCTTGACGAGAAACGTCTGGAGACGCTTGACTTAATGTGATGAGGTATACTTTACGCACTTGGCGCGAATTTAAATTATTAGCCATCCTCAAAAGGTGTGTGAATGGGCAATGTGATGGCTGATATAGACACGGTGATAATGAACACCGATTTTGAGTTCGCTAGATAAATATAGGTTTTCGCGGATAAGCTTCATTGCACTACACCTGTTACAGGAATTTCAATTATCCATCGCACAAGCCTGTATACGAGTCTGGTGCTCCTATATTTTCGGTTCACATTGACGTATCCGCGCAGATTCTCTCTGTTACATAAGAAAATTGTGCTGACGGTTTACCACTTGGTAAACCGAATGGTAAAAGAGTTTTTTTTAATTTAGACTCTTTCTTCACTGAAAACGGTGAACCGTTGTTTATTTGGTTGCCACGGGTGGCAACCAATAGGACCGCGCGATCATGCATATTACAACCCTATCAACCCCAAGAGTGCCATATGGACTCATTGAAGCATACGCTCTCGTTACCATTGTGACTTTAAGTCACACAAATACAATCGGATTTCATTCCCATTGGGCCCTTATGGCACATTGCCATTTCGCATTGAACTGAAATGTAAATAGCGCCCTCACTTTGGAGATCGGCCTCTGATTGGCGGAGACCCCGAGCGCGCGTCCTCTTGCGCGCGTGGGTATGAAATATTATAGGATTAGGATTCACCAAATAGAGACGCTCGTCACAGAAAACCAGTCATAATGGCGGATCCATCCGACATTCTTGACGAAATATTCGCGGATAGCGGTTCTGATAATGATATATCTGATGAGACTTCCTTATCATCCACCACAGAAGAAAGTGACGATTCGGAAGAGTTTGTCGCTACCTGCTCAAAGTCAAAGTCATCCGACAAGCCGAATTTCAGGTAAAGAGGTTACTAATAATTATAAGTAGTAAAATGCTATGATGAGACTGAGTACGACTCGAGAACGTGAATTTAGTTACACAGGAATAAAGCGAATAAACAGTACATTGTGTGAGCCTACACTTGTTGGGAATTTATATTAATGTAACAATATACCCTGGCTCTAGATGTATTTCGCCAAAAAAAAAGGGAAAATGCCTCCCTTTCACTAGTTACAATAAATCAGAAATGTGCATCAAGTAGAACAGGCTGTGTGCACAAAAAAATCCTATTCAGAAAATGAGTCTTCAAACAAACAGCGCCCTCACACATTTATCAATGTGCTTACCCAAGCACATTGAATAATGTGTGAGGGCAGTGTTTCTTTGAAGACCCATTTTCTGATTAGAAAAATAATATTAAAATGTTGATTTTCGTGCACACTAATCCTTTAATTTGTTATTCAAATTAAACTATTTTTGAACTCATGATTGTTGTATGCGCTATGCCTTTGCTGTCTAGTACCATTAGGAAGAAGTTTCTCCAATCAATATAGCGCCCTCTGACATTTCTTAATATGTTAATATTCTCACTTCAGGTCTGGATGGCATAAAACAAGCTCCTATAAGCGGCCACCTGCGAATTTCAGTGGACAAGCTGGACCTACGCAAGATTTCAGTGGACTATCACCGATGGAGACCTTTGAACTCTTTTTTTGCCATGCAGTCTGGCAGTTGATGGTGACCGAGACGAACCGATATGCCGACCAAAGCGTGCCTGGAAATACATCCTGGACTCCAACAAATGTTCCAGAAATGAGGCGTTTTTTGGCATTGCTTCTGTGTATGGGGATCAACAAAAGGCCTCGCTATGCTATGCACTGGTCGAGGTCAGAAGTTCTGCGAAGCCCTGTGTATCCGTCAACCATGTCCCGCAACCGATTTGACGCAATCCTGCGATTTTTCCACCTTGCCAACAATCGAGCTGATGAAACTATCACTGATGATGACAAGCTGTCTAAAGTTCGCCCCCTGCTAGACATCGTATTGCCCTCGTTTCGTCAAATTTATAAACCCGGACGGAACCTCTCACCAGACGAGACTATGATAAAATTTAAAGGGCGACTGGGTTTCAAACAATACATGCCACGCAAGGCTGCCAAATGGGGGTTAAAATGCTTCTCATTATGTGAATCCGAAACTGGGTATTGTTGTAATTGGCAGGTTTTTACCGGGTCCAAGGCCAAGTCAGACCAATTCAGTCCGCCTTTGATCGCGTATGCTACCACGAACCATCCACGTAACCTTTCAGCATCAGGCCAAGTAGTCATCGACCTTTTGAAAGGGCTAGAACATAAAGGACATATTGTTTTTATGGATAATTGGTATACTAGTCCTGCACTCGTACACAAATTATCGCAGTTAGGATTTAGTTCCCGTGGAACAGTACGCTACACATCACAAGGGATTCCAGAGATTGCAAATCCCAAGAAGTTTCCCATACGGAAAGGCGATGACCCCCAGTTTTACACGAAAGCCGGGCAACTCTGCATTGTTTGGCAGGATAGAAAGCGTGTAACACTTCTGACGAATTATGGCGACTGCAGTATGGACACAAAAGAAATTCGCTGCAAAAACAGTTCCACCGGACTTCGTGAGATTCACAAACCTTCTGTCGTTCAGGATTATAACAGGTTTATGGGTGGTTCAGATTTAGCCGCCCAATTATGGCAGTACTATGCACACCACCATAGATCCCTAAAATGGTGGAAACGCGTTTTCCTAAATATCCTTGATATCAGTTTGCTTAACGCTACTATCCTTTTTAACTACCTGCCGAGCAACAAAAAACTAACTAGCTTGGAGTTCCGGGTGAAGGTCATCGAGGGACTTCTTCGTTCAAGCCCAGCACACCTTGGCAATGAAGCGTCACGTCTTTCGAGTCAACATTATCCTGGGAGAAGTGTGGCCGGCAAAAAGCAGAACTGTGTCGTTTGTAGTACAAAAGCCAAGCGGAAGCAAACTCGTACTATGTGTAAAAAGTGTAAAAAGCCAATGTGTGTACTGCCATGCTTTGAGAAGTATCACAGTTTGTGATCAACATTTAGGAGATTTTTAGATTGTGGTCCAGCTGCCCCCCCCCCCCCCCCCCCCAAACAATGTTGAAAAGATTGTGTGCCCACCGGCGACCCAACCTTTGAAGAACAATCTTTTCAACATTGTTTGGGGGGGGGGGGGGGGGTGGTAGTAGTCAAGTTTAAGTAATTACCCAAACATTCCTAAATAGCAAACAAAACCAGTACTTGTAGTTAGTTCGAATTTATGAAGTGCCGCTGACCAAAACAATCTACATGTATATTCTACTGTAATTGTCAGAATAACTTTGCTACCCTACACTTTAACTTATGAAATTGTATTGTTATTAACACCTTTATATTATATAAACGGGATTATTGGGTTTTTTTTGTCTAGTACAAAATGGGCGAAACAATAACCACATGGTTTTAGATCTATTTTGTAAATTTGTGGGATGTGGTGTGAAAATCAGTATGTTTTCCATCTCACGTTCATCATTTCTGTCTCACGCTCATCGATATGGGTACCAGTTATGTACACTAAGGGTTGCTTGGCAGTACAAAATATTTCCGTGTTTTTGTCAATTTTGATGTCGTGTGTCTAGGGTGCCGGTAAATGAACTGGTTGACCTTCGAGCAACAATAATAAATCATTCAAAGGAATGACTTTGGGGTTCCAAGGGAAATCATTCAAAAAAATAACTTCATCTAATTCTGCCCCTACCCAAGCAAAAGTCCCAGTTGCAGGATTAGTGAATGTTTTATATATACTTGACAGGGCCTGAAACATAAATGTTTTCCCACAATTGGCGGGGCCAGTAATCATAAGGTTTCGATATTTTCCCCTTCCATTTAACAACAATAAATAGACACTAGTTGCAAAATGTTGTATGTCAATTCCATTAGTAACTTGGGTTTTAGGAACCACCGCTGAACAAAACAATCTACATCTAATTACCAGAACAATTATCATTTTGAGTCTCATTCATGAGATTGTCTAATGAGGGCGCTATACACTGAAAGTTTTCTAAAATGTGCCTGGTAAATAACTGAACATGCTATGCCTACAACTGTGGGAACCAAAGTGATGAAATGTGTCTTGGGATTGATAGGGTTAACAAGACCGCTTTTTTTTGGCTACGATTTTCAATGTAAATGGGATTTCCTTACTTATGTGGTTGCTGACTAGGTATTTGCCATACTTGGAGGTTTTTCAAATGAGCTCAAACCAAGAAAAAGGACATATTTATTAGTTTGTTTTTGGGTTGGGTTGGGGGGGGGGGGGGGGGGGGTGCTCGAGCTATTACATACATGTAATTGTTTTAACCGCAGTATGTAAGCAAATAAAATAAAGGAACTGTCTGTTGTCATTCATGTGTACATTTAACATTTTAATATGGGTTTCTTTATTAGATTCTTACATTTAATTCCATATTAATAATGCTAGGATCAATTGCAAGTTTACATGTGTTACAGTTTGGAGAGAAGCAATTTACTTAGTAACTTGATTTTTAATGGGCCATTATAAACAATATTGGATGTACCATAATTAAACACAGAGAAATACTCTAAAAATGACCTGTTCAGTTTTGTATATCGGCCTCACTAAATTGGTTGGAAGGAACTCTTGTATATTCAAATGTCCTATTAATATGTGTGGATATTGACATTCACAAAAAATTACTCTTCATTGCATTAAAACATCAAACTTTGTGAACTAGGCAGAGCGTACCAGGGTTTTCCCAAAAAGAAAACATTGCGGCAACCGATGTTGCGATAAAGTTAAAATTGACAAACTTGGTTACATGTACAGTTCAAAGGTGCATGGCAATACATGTACAGTACTACAATGCAAAATTGCAATTCTCTATAGGACCGTTACAATTGTGCTTGAAATTCGAGAATAGCAAAAGGTGATTTTACACACTCATTTAGTGGCCAGGTGCTGTGTCACATGTATGTATTAAGCTTTGTATGACAAATAGACATTTGCATAAAATGGACAAAGTTTATTATTTATGGTAGTGACCTGTATAACGATGTACAGACCAGACAATACATATTTTATTATAAATAATACAAATATCCTCAAATTAAAAGGCCAACCCCACAACAAATTGTGTTTACAGTAACCCGACAGACCTGGATGATGATTTTCGGACTCTTTATGGACCTTTGACTAGTTCATACTGTTAACCAGTTCGCGCCGGGATTATTTTAACATCGCCGAGCCTACGGGCGGGATTATTTTTAACGAAACTCGATCCGAAGCGTGTTCAGGCCGATAGTGCTGGGTAGCACACCCACGCATTTCCGGCCTTGCGCGCTGCTGACATACATTTCCGAACTTGAACTTGGCGTGTTTATTCGTCATCCGTTTTGAATTTGGGGAAATTTTTGCGTTTATATACGTCATCCGGCGCGAACTGGTTAAAATGAACACTCATTTCAAATATCTTCTCGGAACATAATCATTTTTCACACTTGCAACTGGACTGAAATGGAAAACACCAGACAAACTCAATATTTCACTGCCTACCTACGGAGTGTTTTTTTTTAAGCCGTTACCATTTATTTTGTTTGTCCTAAACTAATATGTAGTTTTTTTGGGTTTTTTTTTTTTTTGGGGGGGGGGGGGGGCACCTTGGAAAGACAGCCAGGTTAATTGTACCGCATTTCTGGTAAATAAACTTTGGGATGGAAAAAATTACTTAAATTTACTGCGACATTCATCAAATTAATTAGGCTGTAGGTTCGCCATGACAATGGTAAATAAGCCATTCCTGGTAAATAAACTGTGGAATGGAAACAATTACTTAAATTTACTGTGACATTCATCAAAATAATTAGGCTGTAGGTTCACTATCACCGTGTCCAAGCCATCACTCTTATAGTGTTTATTGTTTGTGACCGTCCACCACGAATGGGCTTTAAAGTGGCAGATGTTATTAGGCAGAAGGGACCAAACCTTGACAAATAAGTCGGTTGTCAATTTCTTATTTTTTTTTTAATTCTAAAGTGGTCGTTTATTCTTTTAGTTTTGAGAATTTCATATTGAGCATCCTTTTAAAAAATTTCCGAATACATGCTTTTTCACGACAATCCGTTTAGAAATCCGTACAAATCTGACACAACTTAGAACACCATAGCGTGCAAAGCTGATTAAAGGGTACCTGAAATTCAAAACTCTAATATGATGAAATCTACGCTCTAATAACGCTAAATACTTAACAACTACAAAAACGTCAGATATTTGTTTATGTTTGCTCATTAATCGTGACTGTAACATGAAAAGCAATATGCACCGTGTCCTTGCCCACAAAAGATGACGTCACGGTAAGAACATAGCATGGCTATATACACAAACACACTCGCACGCATGTCGCAATCGATCGTCAAACAGCTAGGCTGCGCATGGTATAGCCACGCTATGTTCTTGCCGCAACGTCATCTTTTGTGGGCGGGGGCACGGTGCCTATTGCTTTTCATTTTAGGGTCACGTCAACCCTCCGAGACACCGACCCAAATAATTCACGCGGTTGCACTTGGGTGCTCATGAGAGAGGCATGTGTGTAATATGTATAGAACTGAGTTCACAGGAGTGAACGAACTCTGTGTCAAACATAAATTTACAGGTGGGAAACAAGGGTAGTTAGGAAACAAATTCAGCAGAATTGGCCCAAAGATGTCGTATGTTTGACACGAACTCTGTGTCAAACATGCTTTTACAGCCTGTATAGGTGGGGTATGAGTTAGAAAAGAAAGGGAAAAAAAACAGAATTGGCTCAACAATTTTTTAGTGAAATACACAAAAGTATGAAAACTTGCCTCACAGATAAGCCCCTCGGCTTGACAGAGGGTTAATGAGCAAACAACAAATATGCAGTTTTGGCAGTTAAGTATTCAGCGCTATTGAAGCGTATCACTAGCCATATTAACGTTTTGAATTTCAGGTACCCTTTCAGTATACCGTTTCCAAAATTACATTCACCTGAATAATGCAAAATACAAACTTTACAGCCCGTTCGTGGTACATGTTCACATTTTGGGTCTAGATATGTTGAAGACTACATTGGTTTAAATTAACACGCATAATGAAGTTGAGTAAAAAGTTCAATTTAACATGTATACATATGTATACATGTTAAAATATGATGGATTACACCAGCAACACCGGGATAATCCCTTCTCTTTGACCGAAAAGTGTGCCTGCAGTGTTCTTTAACGTGCACCGCCATTTCCGATACACGGGACCACTTATTCAGTCCAGGAGATTACCTCTAATTATGGGCAGAGTGACCAATTTGTCCAAACGCCTTTGCACAAAGAAAAATGGACAATCATCATCTACACATTTTAATCTCTAATTTCACCGGTGCATTTCACATGTTGTCGTTGCAAAGTCACTATGCCCATCCGATGGAGGTAATCTTCTGGACTTATTTTACGTCCCATCCGAAGGACAAGTAATTAGGGTTAAGTAATTGAAGTGTCATTTTTGATGACGTCATTAAGACGTCACCTATTGTTCTGGATCTGGATAATTTTGGTTTTGTTTGAAAGAGGTTGCCCTTTAATTGTAGTACTATAAAACTTGACTATACCCCTATTACATTGGAATTTATGACCATGTGCATCAACCAATTTCTTCTTTTTAAAAAAAAAACAAAAAAAAACAAGCAGGATTTGCTTTGGGTGTACATGTACTGTACATCTAGTTCAAATTTCTTTTATAAGGATTTATTTTGGGTGAAAAAGCCAAAGGTTAAACTTTTGTGAAAATGCTGGCCACCAATCACCATTCGAGTGAAATTTCTGCGAACAAGCCCACTGCAGTTCTAGCTATTTCAAATGCTCAAAAATTACTGTATAAAGTCTACAAAACCTTTACGAGAAACGTCTGGAGACGCCCCAAAATAGCTGGCTAAAACTTGACATTTTGGCCTTTTCACCCAAAATAACCGTAAAAAAAAAAAAATACCTGATTTGAGGAGGGTGGGTTGTAAATTACATTTGTAGGTGTTAATGTTACACAAAATGACCCCAATGACGGCCCATTATGTTTATTTAACAGTTTAGTTGTAAGCGTGTACATGTACTCCCAAAGCAAATCCTTATAAATGTGCCTATCAAATGTTTCACCCACCCCTCCCCCGTGCTGCCCCAGGTCTGATGTGGAGGTTTGGTCACATGTTTCAAGCCCCAGGGTGGGGATTGTGGTCACTAAAAAGTCATTGTTACCATTGGTTTACTACATGTACATGCAAAGGCAAACACTAGTGCACCCCACCCTTGGGGGTCGAAGATTGTCAACTTTTTGCCCGAGTGTGGAGGAATTTGTCACTGCAAAAGTGACAATCCCCACATCTTGGGTGGGCAGACCGGGGGTGGGGGGGGGGGGGGGGGGGGGAGACAACAGATAGGCACATTAGGTCTCGCTAAGGGCAGGGTCGACCACATCCTGAAGCCAAAATGTGACCCACTCTGCAAAAAAGAGTCTGATGTGTTAACAATAACTGTTTTAAGTTTTACAGTTGGTCAGAAAGAGCATGAAATAAGCTTTCATTCGACATTATGGCACAATTCTGTAGTGTACTGCATTGGTCTTTTACAATTGTTTGAAAGTTTCTTTTTCGCAGTTATATTAAAAATGTCTTTGAACAGATATTAAGAGTTACAATTTTAGTGCTTCGTTAGATGCTATGGTTAGAGGATGACAAAAACCTTGATTATATCTACTTTAGGGATCAAAACAACCTTTTCAAACGATCAGTTCAGAAAAAAATTAGGTGTCAGAGAAACCAAAATTCCTTAAAACCAGAAAATGATTTGTTGAAATAAAAATCACCTCTGAGAAAATAAGCAGTCCTTTACGTGAAAATGTATAATGAGAAATCAGACTCATTTTTGCAGAGCGGGTCACAAATAACTTTGCTACCCTAGACCTTAACTTATGAAATTGTCTTGTTATTAACACCTATATATTATATAAACGGGATTATTGTTTTTCGTCTAGTACAAGATGGGCGAAACAATAACCACATGGTTTCACTTCTATTTGGTCACTTTGTGGGATCTGGTATGAAAATGAGTATGTTTTCCATCTCACGTTCATCATTTCCGTCTCGCGCTCATCGATATGGGTACCAGTTATGTACACTAAGGGTTGCTTGGCAGTACAAAATATTGGTGTGCTTTTGTCAAATGTGATGTCATGTGCATAGTGTGTCTTAGGTGCCGGTAAATGAACAGGTTGACCTTCAAGCAACAATAACAAATCATTCCAAGGAATGACTTTGGAGTTCCAACGGAAATCATTCAAAAAAATTACTTCATCTAATTCTGCCCCTACCCAAGCAAAAGTCCCAGTTGCAGGATTAGTGAATGTTTTATATATACTTGACAGGGCCTGAAACATAAATGTTTTTCCACAATTGGCTGGGCCGGTAATCATAAGGTTTCGATATTTTCCCCTTCCATTCAACAACAATAAATAGACACTAGTTGCAAAATGTTGTATGTCAATTCCATTATTTACCAAAATTTCGAGTGCACATTGTAGCCACTGACCGTTGCATACACATTTTTCTGGGTGTTGGGCAACATCGAGTAGTACTTCCGTTCTGGTCATTGTAGATCTTTGAAGCGTTTCTTGAGAGTGCGCTATTTCCCAGCCGACCTGAAGGCAACAAAAAAGGAATAAGTTTGATTAAGCAAATGAAATAAATGCATTGCTCTGAAACTGCTTTAATTACTGTGTTCCCAAATGATGCATTTTTTAACAGTAAACTAATAAGGCCGTGGCTATTTTTACGTGACCGTAATCCTACGTACTCTGGCTATTTGTACGCGAGTTCCGGTAGCGCATGCGCATCCATGTTACAACCATGCATGTTTCAATGGGGATATAACAGGGGAAACTCAATACGCGCGGAACGTATGAAGACCAACGACGGAATTGACAGCCATAATTTACCACAATCCATGGATACAGTCCCTAGTTTGTTTTTTTATACACTCCCTAGTTTTTCGTATGTACACTACTAGTGTTATACCTTTTTCTATAATAAAACTAGTAAAGACCTATAGATGAAATTATTTAGGTGCATAATTAACCAATAATTTTAGTTAATTTAGGAACTCGCGTAAAAATAGGCGAAGTACGTAGGGTTACGGTCACGTAAAAATAGCCACTTTGAACTAATACTAGTAATTGTACTAATATAATAATAAAGCACGTTAACCCACACAACAATACTGCCAGTGCGAGTATCATGGCATGCATTGCATGCAACGACCATGCCGTTGGCATGTAGACAAACCATGGAATCGGGTGAATATTACTAATACTAACGTTACTGCCGTTTCATTTGTGACAACGCTTTACCAAATCACTGCCATATTAATATAAAAAAGTGTGCCCAATTACATTAAACAACTGTGTTTGTTGGCAAAACCACTACTACATCATGTGTACGTACGTGTATGCAACAGCCGGCCGGCATACTTTAAACCAATGAGGGCCGGGCGCAGCTCACAGATAATGACTTCAGTGCGTGGCGCCCTCTCGTGGCAAATTAATTCGTCAAAGAATGGGTAGCCGATATATATTGCTCAGTTTTCTATGCGAAAAGACTTTTTAAAACTATAAATACATCAAACAAATATTCTATACTAACCTGAATAGCTTCCTCGGTCACACGTTTTCCACGATTGACGATAAAACGAAGAAGATCCAGTTTCCCTTCCGCTTTTTGGCGATCTGCGTAAGCCACCAACTCCAGTCGCGTTTTCAAGTTTTTCTGGACCACCAGTTGAGAGACATCGAATGAAGTCAGTTTGGGGGGGCGCTTACCTCTGCCTCTGCCTTCTGATGACGTCGATTCGCCTACGTTGCCGACAGGATCGGCAATAAATGGTTCTTGTGAGATCTGAACAACGGCTTGCGATGCGGCGTCAGTAGTCGGTGCAATTGAACTGTCCAAATCTGGGTGCCCCGGTGACTGTAAATAATTTAAATCGGTTTTTGTCACGTACTTCCATGCGCTATAATAGTTGTGGTGGAGGGCCGAAAAATTGACCGCGAGTCCATCGTGTTGAGCTAAATAGTTACGTATTCGCAACCATCGCTGCGTTTTGTCCAATTTGACGGAAAGGTGAAAATGCTGGCCACCATTGGCGTGAAATTCCTGCGAACAAGCCCACTGAACCACTCTTGCAGTGCTGGCTATTTCAAACGCCCGAACAACTGTATCGACAAAACCTTGACGAGAAACGTCTGGAGACGCTTGACTTAATGTGATGAGGTATACTTTACGCACTTGGCGCGAATTTAAATTATTAGCCATCCTCAAAAGGTGTGTGAATGGGCAATGTGATGGCTGATATAGACACGGTGATAATGAACACCGATTTTGAGTTCGCTAGATAAATATAGGTTTTCGCGGATAAGCTTCATTGCACTACACCTGTTACAGGAATTTCAATTATCCATCGCACAAGCCTGTATACGAGTCTGGTGCTCCTATATTTTCGGTTCACATTGACGTATCCGCGCAGATTCTCTCTGTTACATAAGAAAATTGTGCTGACGGTTTACCACTTGGTAAACCGAATGGTAAAAGAGTTTTTTTTAATTTAGACTCTTTCTTCACTGAAAACGGTGAACCGTTGTTTATTTGGTTGCCACGGGTGGCAACCAATAGGACCGCGCGATCATGCATATTACAACCCTATCAACCCCAAGAGTGCCATATGGACTCATTGAAGCATACGCTCTCGTTACCATTGTGACTTTAAGTCACACAAATACAATCGGATTTCATTCCCATTGGGCCCTTATGGCACATTGCCATTTCGCATTGAACTGAAATGTAAATAGCGCCCTCACTTTGGAGATCGGCCTCTGATTGGCGGAGACCCCGAGCGCGCGTCCTCTTGCGCGCGTGGGTATGAAATATTATAGGATTAGGATTCACCAAATAGAGACGCTCGTCACAGAAAACCAGTCATAATGGCGGATCCATCCGACATTCTTGACGAAATATTCGCGGATAGCGGTTCTGATAATGATATATCTGATGAGACTTCCTTATCATCCACCACAGAAGAAAGTGACGATTCGGAAGAGTTTGTCGCTACCTGCTCAAAGTCAAAGTCATCCGACAAGCCGAATTTCAGGTAAAGAGGTTACTAATAATTATAAGTAGTAAAATGCTATGATGAGACTGAGTACGACTCGAGAACGTGAATTTAGTTACACAGGAATAAAGCGAATAAACAGTACATTGTGTGAGCCTACACTTGTTGGGAATTTATATTAATGTAACAATATACCCTGGCTCTAGATGTATTTCGCCAAAAAAAAAGGGAAAATGCCTCCCTTTCACTAGTTACAATAAATCAGAAATGTGCATCAAGTAGAACAGGCTGTGTGCACAAAAAAATCCTATTCAGAAAATGAGTCTTCAAACAAACAGCGCCCTCACACATTTATCAATGTGCTTACCCAAGCACATTGAATAATGTGTGAGGGCAGTGTTTCTTTGAAGACCCATTTTCTGATTAGAAAAATAATATTAAAATGTTGATTTTCGTGCACACTAATCCTTTAATTTGTTATTCAAATTAAACTATTTTTGAACTCATGATTGTTGTATGCGCTATGCCTTTGCTGTCTAGTACCATTAGGAAGAAGTTTCTCCAATCAATATAGCGCCCTCTGACATTTCTTAATATGTTAATATTCTCACTTCAGGTCTGGATGGCATAAAACAAGCTCCTATAAGCGGCCACCTGCGAATTTCAGTGGACAAGCTGGACCTACGCAAGATTTCAGTGGACTATCACCGATGGAGACCTTTGAACTCTTTTTTTGCCATGCAGTCTGGCAGTTGATGGTGACCGAGACGAACCGATATGCCGACCAAAGCGTGCCTGGAAATACATCCTGGACTCCAACAAATGTTCCAGAAATGAGGCGTTTTTTGGCATTGCTTCTGTGTATGGGGATCAACAAAAGGCCTCGCTATGCTATGCACTGGTCGAGGTCAGAAGTTCTGCGAAGCCCTGTGTATCCGTCAACCATGTCCCGCAACCGATTTGACGCAATCCTGCGATTTTTCCACCTTGCCAACAATCGAGCTGATGAAACTATCACTGATGATGACAAGCTGTCTAAAGTTCGCCCCCTGCTAGACATCGTATTGCCCTCGTTTCGTCAAATTTATAAACCCGGACGGAACCTCTCACCAGACGAGACTATGATAAAATTTAAAGGGCGACTGGGTTTCAAACAATACATGCCACGCAAGGCTGCCAAATGGGGGTTAAAATGCTTCTCATTATGTGAATCCGAAACTGGGTATTGTTGTAATTGGCAGGTTTTTACCGGGTCCAAGGCCAAGTCAGACCAATTCAGTCCGCCTTTGATCGCGTATGCTACCACGAACCATCCACGTAACCTTTCAGCATCAGGCCAAGTAGTCATCGACCTTTTGAAAGGGCTAGAACATAAAGGACATATTGTTTTTATGGATAATTGGTATACTAGTCCTGCACTCGTACACAAATTATCGCAGTTAGGATTTAGTTCCCGTGGAACAGTACGCTACACATCACAAGGGATTCCAGAGATTGCAAATCCCAAGAAGTTTCCCATACGGAAAGGCGATGACCCCCAGTTTTACACGAAAGCCGGGCAACTCTGCATTGTTTGGCAGGATAGAAAGCGTGTAACACTTCTGACGAATTATGGCGACTGCAGTATGGACACAAAAGAAATTCGCTGCAAAAACAGTTCCACCGGACTTCGTGAGATTCACAAACCTTCTGTCGTTCAGGATTATAACAGGTTTATGGGTGGTTCAGATTTAGCCGCCCAATTATGGCAGTACTATGCACACCACCATAGATCCCTAAAATGGTGGAAACGCGTTTTCCTAAATATCCTTGATATCAGTTTGCTTAACGCTACTATCCTTTTTAACTACCTGCCGAGCAACAAAAAACTAACTAGCTTGGAGTTCCGGGTGAAGGTCATCGAGGGACTTCTTCGTTCAAGCCCAGCACACCTTGGCAATGAAGCGTCACGTCTTTCGAGTCAACATTATCCTGGGAGAAGTGTGGCCGGCAAAAAGCAGAACTGTGTCGTTTGTAGTACAAAAGCCAAGCGGAAGCAAACTCGTACTATGTGTAAAAAGTGTAAAAAGCCAATGTGTGTACTGCCATGCTTTGAGAAGTATCACAGTTTGTGATCAACATTTAGGAGATTTTTAGATTGTGGTCCAGCTGCCCCCCCCCCCCCCCCCCCCCCAAACAATGTTGAAAAGATTGTGTGCCCACCGGCGACCCAACCTTTGAAGAACAATCTTTTCAACATTGTTTGGGGGGGGGGGGGGGGGGGGGGTGGTAGTAGTCAAGTTTAAGTAATTACCCAAACATTCCTAAATAGCAAACAAAACCAGTACTTGTAGTTAGTTCGAATTTATGAAGTGCCGCTGACCAAAACAATCTACATGTATATTCTACTGTAATTGTCAGAATAACTTTGCTACCCTACACTTTAACTTATGAAATTGTATTGTTATTAACACCTTTATATTATATAAACGGGATTATTGGGTTTTTTTTGTCTAGTACAAAATGGGCGAAACAATAACCACATGGTTTTAGATCTATTTTGTAAATTTGTGGGATGTGGTGTGAAAATCAGTATGTTTTCCATCTCACGTTCATCATTTCTGTCTCACGCTCATCGATATGGGTACCAGTTATGTACACTAAGGGTTGCTTGGCAGTACAAAATATTTCCGTGTTTTTGTCAATTTTGATGTCGTGTGTCTAGGGTGCCGGTAAATGAACTGGTTGACCTTCGAGCAACAATAATAAATCATTCAAAGGAATGACTTTGGGGTTCCAAGGGAAATCATTCAAAAAAATAACTTCATCTAATTCTGCCCCTACCCAAGCAAAAGTCCCAGTTGCAGGATTAGTGAATGTTTTATATATACTTGACAGGGCCTGAAACATAAATGTTTTCCCACAATTGGCGGGGCCAGTAATCATAAGGTTTCGATATTTTCCCCTTCCATTTAACAACAATAAATAGACACTAGTTGCAAAATGTTGTATGTCAATTCCATTAGTAACTTGGGTTTTAGGAACCACCGCTGAACAAAACAATCTACATCTAATTACCAGAACAATTATCATTTTGAGTCTCATTCATGAGATTGTCTAATGAGGGCGCTATACACTGAAAGTTTTCTAAAATGTGCCTGGTAAATAACTGAACATGCTATGCCTACAACTGTGGGAACCAAAGCATGTGTGATGAAATGTGTCTTGGGATTGATAGGGTTAACAAGACCGCTTTTTTTTGGCTACGATTTTCAATGTAAATGGGATTTCCTTACTTATGTGGTTGCTGACTAGGTATTTGCCATACTTGGAGGTTTTTCAAATGAGCTCAAACCAAGAAAAAGGACATATTTATTAGTTTGTTTTTGGGTTGGGTTGGGGGGGGGGGGGGGTGCTCGAGCTATTACATACATGTAATTGTTTTAACCGCAGTATGTAAGCAAATAAAATAAAGGAACTGTCTGTTGTCATTCATGTGTACATTTAACATTTTAATATGGGTTTCTTTATTAGATTCTTACATTTAATTCCATATTAATAATGCTAGGATCAATTGCAAGTTTACATGTGTTACAGTTTGGAGAGAAGCAATTTACTTAGTAACTTGATTTTTAATGGGCCATTATAAACAATATTGGATGTACCATAATTAAACACAGAGAAATACTCTAAAAATGACCTGTTCAGTTTTGTATATCGGCCTCACTAAATTGGTTGGAAGGAACTCTTGTATATTCAAATGTCCTATTAATATGTGTGGATATTGACATTCACAAAAAATTACTCTTCATTGCATTAAAACATCAAACTTTGTGAACTAGGCAGAGCGTACCAGGGTTTTCCCAAAAAGAAAACATTGCGGCAACCGATGTTGCGATAAAGTTAAAATTGACAAACTTGGTTACATGTACAGTTCAAAGGTGCATGGCAATACATGTACAGTACTACAATGCAAAATTGCAATTCTCTATAGGACCGTTACAATTGTGCTTGAAATTCGAGAATAGCAAAAGGTGATTTTACACACTCATTTAGTGGCCAGGTGCTGTGTCACATGTATGTATTAAGCTTTGTATGACAAATAGACATTTGCATAAAATGGACAAAGTTTATTATTTATGGTAGTGACCTGTATAACGATGTACAGACCAGACAATACATATTTTATTATAAATAATACAAATATCCTCAAATTAAAAGGCCAACCCCACAACAAATTGTGTTTACAGTAACCCGACAGACCTGGATGATGATTTTCGGACTCTTTATGGACCTTTGACTAGTTCATACTGTTAACCAGTTCGCGCCGGGATTATTTTAACATCGCCGAGCCTACGGGCGGGATTATTTTTAACGAAACTCGATCCGAAGCGTGTTCAGGCCGATAGTGCTGGGTAGCACACCCACGCATTTCCGGCCTTGCGCGCTGCTGACATACATTTCCGAACTTGAACTTGGCGTGTTTATTCGTCATCCGTTTTGAATTTGGGGAAATTTTTGCGTTTATATACGTCATCCGGCGCGAACTGGTTAAAATGAACACTCATTTCAAATATCTTCTCGGAACATAATCATTTTTCACACTTGCAACTGGACTGAAATGGAAAACACCAGACAAACTCAATATTTCACTGCCTACCTACGGAGTGGTTTTTTTTAAGCCGTTACCATTTATTTTGTTTGTCCTAAACTAATATGTAGTTTTTTTGGTTTTTTTTTTTTTTTGGGGGGGGGGGCACCTTGGAAAGACAGCCAGGTTAATTGTACCGCATTTCTGGTAAATAAACTTTGGGATGGAAAAAATTACTTAAATTTACTGCGACATTCATCAAATTAATTAGGCTGTAGGTTCGCCATGACAATGGTAAATAAGCCATTCCTGGTAAATAAACTGTGGAATGGAAACAATTACTTAAATTTACTGTGACATTCATCAAAATAATTAGGCTGTAGGTTCACTATCACCGTGTCCAAGCCATCACTCTTATAGTGTTTATTGTTTGTGACCGTCCACCACGAATGGGCTTTAAAGTGGCAGATGTTATTAGGCAGAAGGGACCAAACCTTGACAAATAAGTCGGTTGTCAATTTCTTATTTTTTTTTTAATTCTAAAGTGGTCGTTTATTCTTTTAGTTTTGAGAATTTCATATTGAGCATCCTTTTAAAAAATTTCCGAATACATGCTTTTTCACGACAATCCGTTTAGAAATCCGTACAAATCTGACACAACTTAGAACACCATAGCGTGCAAAGCTGATTAAAGGGTACCTGAAATTCAAAACTCTAATATGATGAAATCTACGCTCTAATAACGCTAAATACTTAACAACTACAAAAACGTCAGATATTTGTTTATGTTTGCTCATTAATCGTGACTGTAACATGAAAAGCAATATGCACCGTGTCCTTGCCCACAAAAGATGACGTCACGGTAAGAACATAGCATGGCTATATACACAAACACACTCGCACGCATGTCGCAATCGATCGTCAAACAGCTAGGCTGCGCATGGTATAGCCACGCTATGTTCTTGCCGCAACGTCATCTTTTGTGGGCGGGGGCACGGTGCCTATTGCTTTTCATTTTAGGGTCACGTCAACCCTCCGAGACACCGACCCAAATAATTCACGCGGTTGCACTTGGGTGCTCATGAGAGAGGCATGTGTGTAATATGTATAGAACTGAGTTCACAGGAGTGAACGAACTCTGTGTCAAACATAAATTTACAGGTGGGAAACAAGGGTAGTTAGGAAACAAATTCAGCAGAATTGGCCCAAAGATGTCGTATGTTTGACACGAACTCTGTGTCAAACATGCTTTTACAGCCTGTATAGGTGGGGTATGAGTTAGAAAAGAAAGGGAAAAAAAACAGAATTGGCTCAACAATTTTTTAGTGAAATACACAAAAGTATGAAAACTTGCCTCACAGATAAGCCCCTCGGCTTGACAGAGGGTTAATGAGCAAACAACAAATATGCAGTTTTGGCAGTTAAGTATTCAGCGCTATTGAAGCGTATCACTAGCCATATTAACGTTTTGAATTTCAGGTACCCTTTCAGTATACCGTTTCCAAAATTACATTCACCTGAATAATGCAAAATACAAACTTTACAGCCCGTTCGTGGTACATGTTCACATTTTGGGTCTAGATATGTTGAAGACTACATTGGTTTAAATTAACACGCATAATGAAGTTGAGTAAAAAGTTCAATTTAACATGTATACATATGTATACATGTTAAAATATGATGGATTACACCAGCAACACCGGGATAATCCCTTCTCTTTGACCGAAAAGTGTGCCTGCAGTGTTCTTTAACGTGCACCGCCATTTCCGATACACGGGACCACTTATTCAGTCCAGGAGATTACCTCTAATTATGGGCAGAGTGACCAATTTGTCCAAACGCCTTTGCACAAAGAAAAATGGACAATCATCATCTAC
The DNA here is from genome assembly GCA_037893245.1 of Crossaster papposus. NCBI lineage: Eukaryota > Metazoa > Echinodermata > Asteroidea > Velatida > Solasteridae > Crossaster > Crossaster papposus. Next base: position 24,117 of record JBAIAA010000592.1, read on the forward strand.
ACATTTTAATCTCTAATTTCACCGGTGCATTTCACATGTTGTCGTTGCAAAGTCACTATGCCCATCCGATGGAGGTAATCTTCTGGACTTATTTTACGTCCCATCCGAAGGACAAGTAATTAGGGTTAAGTAATTGAAGTGTCATTTTTGATGACGTCATTAAGACGTCACCTATTGTTCTGGATCTGGATAATTTTGGTTTTGTTTGAAAGAGGTTGCCCTTTAATTGTAGTACTATAAAACTTGACTATACCCCTATTACATTGGAATTTATGACCATGTGCATCAACCAATTTCTTCTTTTTAAAAAAAAAACAAAAAAAAACAAGCAGGATTTGCTTTGGGTGTACATGTACTGTACATCTAGTTCAAATTTCTTTTATAAGGATTTATTTTGGGTGAAAAAGCCAAAGGTTAAACTTTTGTGAAAATGCTGGCCACCAATCACCATTCGAGTGAAATTTCTGCGAACAAGCCCACTGCAGTTCTAGCTATTTCAAATGCTCAAAAATTACTGTATAAAGTCTACAAAACCTTTACGAGAAACGTCTGGAGACGCCCCAAAATAGCTGGCTAAAACTTGACATTTTGGCCTTTTCACCCAAAATAACCGTAAAAAAAAAAAAATACCTGATTTGAGGAGGGTGGGTTGTAAATTACATTTGTAGGTGTTAATGTTACACAAAATGACCCCAATGACGGCCCATTATGTTTATTTAACAGTTTAGTTGTAAGCGTGTACATGTACTCCCAAAGCAAATCCTTATAAATGTGCCTATCAAATGTTTCACCCACCCCTCCCCCGTGCTGCCCCAGGTCTGATGTGGAGGTTTGGTCACATGTTTCAAGCCCCAGGGTGGGGATTGTGGTCACTAAAAAGTCATTGTTACCATTGGTTTACTACATGTACATGCAAAGGCAAACACTAGTGCACCCCACCCTTGGGGGTCGAAGATTGTCAACTTTTTGCCCGAGTGTGGAGGAATTTGTCACTGCAAAAGTGACAATCCCCACATCTTGGGTGGGCAGACCGGGGGTGGGGGGGGGGGGGGGGGGGAGACAACAGATAGGCACATTAGGTCTCGCTAAGGGCAGGGTCGACCACATCCTGAAGCCAAAATGTGACCCACTCTGCAAAAAAGAGTCTGATGTGTTAACAATAACTGTTTTAAGTTTTACAGTTGGTCAGAAAGAGCATGAAATAAGCTTTCATTCGACATTATGGCACAATTCTGTAGTGTACTGCATTGGTCTTTTACAATTGTTTGAAAGTTTCTTTTTCGCAGTTATATTAAAAATGTCTTTGAACAGATATTAAGAGTTACAATTTTAGTGCTTCGTTAGATGCTATGGTTAGAGGATGACAAAAACCTTGATTATATCTACTTTAGGGATCAAAACAACCTTTTCAAACGATCAGTTCAGAAAAAAATTAGGTGTCAGAGAAACCAAAATTCCTTAAAACCAGAAAATGATTTGTTGAAATAAAAATCACCTCTGAGAAAATAAGCAGTCCTTTACGTGAAAATGTATAATGAGAAATCAGACTCATTTTTGCAGAGCGGGTCACAAATAACTTTGCTACCCTAGACCTTAACTTATGAAATTGTCTTGTTATTAACACCTATATATTATATAAACGGGATTATTGTTTTTCGTCTAGTACAAGATGGGCGAAACAATAACCACATGGTTTCACTTCTATTTGGTCACTTTGTGGGATCTGGTATGAAAATGAGTATGTTTTCCATCTCACGTTCATCATTTCCGTCTCGCGCTCATCGATATGGGTACCAGTTATGTACACTAAGGGTTGCTTGGCAGTACAAAATATTGGTGTGCTTTTGTCAAATGTGATGTCATGTGCATAGTGTGTCTTAGGTGCCGGTAAATGAACAGGTTGACCTTCAAGCAACAATAACAAATCATTCCAAGGAATGACTTTGGAGTTCCAACGGAAATCATTCAAAAAAATTACTTCATCTAATTCTGCCCCTACCCAAGCAAAAGTCCCAGTTGCAGGATTAGTGAATGTTTTATATATACTTGACAGGGCCTGAAACATAAATGTTTTTCCACAATTGGCTGGGCCGGTAATCATAAGGTTTCGATATTTTCCCCTTCCATTCAACAACAATAAATAGACACTAGTTGCAAAATGTTGTATGTCAATTCCATTATTTACCAAAATTTCGAGTGCACATTGTAGCCACTGACCGTTGCATACACATTTTTCTGGGTGTTGGGCAACATCGAGTAGTACTTCCGTTCTGGTCATTGTAGATCTTTGAAGCGTTTCTTGAGAGTGCGCTATTTCCCAGCCGACCTGAAGGCAACAAAAAAGGAATAAGTTTGATTAAGCAAATGAAATAAATGCATTGCTCTGAAACTGCTTTAATTACTGTGTTCCCAAATGATGCATTTTTTAACAGTAAACTAATAAGGCCGTGGCTATTTTTACGTGACCGTAATCCTACGTACTCTGGCTATTTGTACGCGAGTTCCGGTAGCGCATGCGCATCCATGTTACAACCATGCATGTTTCAATGGGGATATAACAGGGGAAACTCAATACGCGCGGAACGTATGAAGACCAACGACGGAATTGACAGCCATAATTTACCACAATCCATGGATACAGTCCCTAGTTTGTTTTTTTATACACTCCCTAGTTTTTCGTATGTACACTACTAGTGTTATACCTTTTTCTATAATAAAACTAGTAAAGACCTATAGATGAAATTATTTAGGTGCATAATTAACCAATAATTTTAGTTAATTTAGGAACTCGCGTAAAAATAGGCGAAGTACGTAGGGTTACGGTCACGTAAAAATAGCCACTTTGAACTAATACTAGTAATTGTACTAATATAATAATAAAGCACGTTAACCCACACAACAATACTGCCAGTGCGAGTATCATGGCATGCATTGCATGCAACGACCATGCCGTTGGCATGTAGACAAACCATGGAATCGGGTGAATATTACTAATACTAACGTTACTGCCGTTTCATTTGTGACAACGCTTTACCAAATCACTGCCATATTAATATAAAAAAGTGTGCCCAATTACATTAAACAACTGTGTTTGTTGGCAAAACCACTACTACATCATGTGTACGTACGTGTATGCAACAGCCGGCCGGCATACTTTAAACCAATGAGGGCCGGGCGCAGCTCACAGATAATGACTTCAGTGCGTGGCGCCCTCTCGTGGCAAATTAATTCGTCAAAGAATGGGTAGCCGATATATATTGCTCAGTTTTCTATGCGAAAAGACTTTTTAAAACTATAAATACATCAAACAAATATTCTATACTAACCTGAATAGCTTCCTCGGTCACACGTTTTCCACGATTGACGATAAAACGAAGAAGATCCAGTTTCCCTTCCGCTTTTTGGCGATCTGCGTAAGCCACCAACTCCAGTCGCGTTTTCAAGTTTTTCTGGACCACCAGTTGAGAGACATCGAATGAAGTCAGTTTGGGGGGGCGCTTACCTCTGCCTCTGCCTTCTGATGACGTCGATTCGCCTACGTTGCCGACAGGATCGGCAATAAATGGTTCTTGTGAGATCTGAACAACGGCTTGCGATGCGGCGTCAGTAGTCGGTGCAATTGAACTGTCCAAATCTGGGTGCCCCGGTGACTGTAAATAATTTAAATCGGTTTTTGTCACGTACTTCCATGCGCTATAATAGTTGTGGTGGAGGGCCGAAAAATTGACCGCGAGTCCATCGTGTTGAGCTAAATAGTTACGTATTCGCAACCATCGCTGCGTTTTGTCCAATTTGACGGAAAGGTGAAAATGCTGGCCACCATTGGCGTGAAATTCCTGCGAACAAGCCCACTGAACCACTCTTGCAGTGCTGGCTATTTCAAACGCCCGAACAACTGTATCGACAAAACCTTGACGAGAAACGTCTGGAGACGCTTGACTTAATGTGATGAGGTATACTTTACGCACTTGGCGCGAATTTAAATTATTAGCCATCCTCAAAAGGTGTGTGAATGGGCAATGTGATGGCTGATATAGACACGGTGATAATGAACACCGATTTTGAGTTCGCTAGATAAATATAGGTTTTCGCGGATAAGCTTCATTGCACTACACCTGTTACAGGAATTTCAATTATCCATCGCACAAGCCTGTATACGAGTCTGGTGCTCCTATATTTTCGGTTCACATTGACGTATCCGCGCAGATTCTCTCTGTTACATAAGAAAATTGTGCTGACGGTTTACCACTTGGTAAACCGAATGGTAAAAGAGTTTTTTTTAATTTAGACTCTTTCTTCACTGAAAACGGTGAACCGTTGTTTATTTGGTTGCCACGGGTGGCAACCAATAGGACCGCGCGATCATGCATATTACAACCCTATCAACCCCAAGAGTGCCATATGGACTCATTGAAGCATACGCTCTCGTTACCATTGTGACTTTAAGTCACACAAATACAATCGGATTTCATTCCCATTGGGCCCTTATGGCACATTGCCATTTCGCATTGAACTGAAATGTAAATAGCGCCCTCACTTTGGAGATCGGCCTCTGATTGGCGGAGACCCCGAGCGCGCGTCCTCTTGCGCGCGTGGGTATGAAATATTATAGGATTAGGATTCACCAAATAGAGACGCTCGTCACAGAAAACCAGTCATAATGGCGGATCCATCCGACATTCTTGACGAAATATTCGCGGATAGCGGTTCTGATAATGATATATCTGATGAGACTTCCTTATCATCCACCACAGAAGAAAGTGACGATTCGGAAGAGTTTGTCGCTACCTGCTCAAAGTCAAAGTCATCCGACAAGCCGAATTTCAGGTAAAGAGGTTACTAATAATTATAAGTAGTAAAATGCTATGATGAGACTGAGTACGACTCGAGAACGTGAATTTAGTTACACAGGAATAAAGCGAATAAACAGTACATTGTGTGAGCCTACACTTGTTGGGAATTTATATTAATGTAACAATATACCCTGGCTCTAGATGTATTTCGCCAAAAAAAAAGGGAAAATGCCTCCCTTTCACTAGTTACAATAAATCAGAAATGTGCATCAAGTAGAACAGGCTGTGTGCACAAAAAAATCCTATTCAGAAAATGAGTCTTCAAACAAACAGCGCCCTCACACATTTATCAATGTGCTTACCCAAGCACATTGAATAATGTGTGAGGGCAGTGTTTCTTTGAAGACCCATTTTCTGATTAGAAAAATAATATTAAAATGTTGATTTTCGTGCACACTAATCCTTTAATTTGTTATTCAAATTAAACTATTTTTGAACTCATGATTGTTGTATGCGCTATGCCTTTGCTGTCTAGTACCATTAGGAAGAAGTTTCTCCAATCAATATAGCGCCCTCTGACATTTCTTAATATGTTAATATTCTCACTTCAGGTCTGGATGGCATAAAACAAGCTCCTATAAGCGGCCACCTGCGAATTTCAGTGGACAAGCTGGACCTACGCAAGATTTCAGTGGACTATCACCGATGGAGACCTTTGAACTCTTTTTTTGCCATGCAGTCTGGCAGTTGATGGTGACCGAGACGAACCGATATGCCGACCAAAGCGTGCCTGGAAATACATCCTGGACTCCAACAAATGTTCCAGAAATGAGGCGTTTTTTGGCATTGCTTCTGTGTATGGGGATCAACAAAAGGCCTCGCTATGCTATGCACTGGTCGAGGTCAGAAGTTCTGCGAAGCCCTGTGTATCCGTCAACCATGTCCCGCAACCGATTTGACGCAATCCTGCGATTTTTCCACCTTGCCAACAATCGAGCTGATGAAACTATCACTGATGATGACAAGCTGTCTAAAGTTCGCCCCCTGCTAGACATCGTATTGCCCTCGTTTCGTCAAATTTATAAACCCGGACGGAACCTCTCACCAGACGAGACTATGATAAAATTTAAAGGGCGACTGGGTTTCAAACAATACATGCCACGCAAGGCTGCCAAATGGGGGTTAAAATGCTTCTCATTATGTGAATCCGAAACTGGGTATTGTTGTAATTGGCAGGTTTTTACCGGGTCCAAGGCCAAGTCAGACCAATTCAGTCCGCCTTTGATCGCGTATGCTACCACGAACCATCCACGTAACCTTTCAGCATCAGGCCAAGTAGTCATCGACCTTTTGAAAGGGCTAGAACATAAAGGACATATTGTTTTTATGGATAATTGGTATACTAGTCCTGCACTCGTACACAAATTATCGCAGTTAGGATTTAGTTCCCGTGGAACAGTACGCTACACATCACAAGGGATTCCAGAGATTGCAAATCCCAAGAAGTTTCCCATACGGAAAGGCGATGACCCCCAGTTTTACACGAAAGCCGGGCAACTCTGCATTGTTTGGCAGGATAGAAAGCGTGTAACACTTCTGACGAATTATGGCGACTGCAGTATGGACACAAAAGAAATTCGCTGCAAAAACAGTTCCACCGGACTTCGTGAGATTCACAAACCTTCTGTCGTTCAGGATTATAACAGGTTTATGGGTGGTTCAGATTTAGCCGCCCAATTATGGCAGTACTATGCACACCACCATAGATCCCTAAAATGGTGGAAACGCGTTTTCCTAAATATCCTTGATATCAGTTTGCTTAACGCTACTATCCTTTTTAACTACCTGCCGAGCAACAAAAAACTAACTAGCTTGGAGTTCCGGGTGAAGGTCATCGAGGGACTTCTTCGTTCAAGCCCAGCACACCTTGGCAATGAAGCGTCACGTCTTTCGAGTCAACATTATCCTGGGAGAAGTGTGGCCGGCAAAAAGCAGAACTGTGTCGTTTGTAGTACAAAAGCCAAGCGGAAGCAAACTCGTACTATGTGTAAAAAGTGTAAAAAGCCAATGTGTGTACTGCCATGCTTTGAGAAGTATCACAGTTTGTGATCAACATTTAGGAGATTTTTAGATTGTGGTCCAGCTGCCCCCCCCCCCCCCCCCAAACAATGTTGAAAAGATTGTGTGCCCACCGGCGACCCAACCTTTGAAGAACAATCTTTTCAACATTGTTTGGGGGGGGGGGGGGGGGTGGTAGTAGTCAAGTTTAAGTAATTACCCAAACATTCCTAAATAGCAAACAAAACCAGTACTTGTAGTTAGTTCGAATTTATGAAGTGCCGCTGACCAAAACAATCTACATGTATATTCTACTGTAATTGTCAGAATAACTTTGCTACCCTACACTTTAACTTATGAAATTGTATTGTTATTAACACCTTTATATTATATAAACGGGATTATTGGTTTTTTTTTGTCTAGTACAAAATGGGCGAAACAATAACCACATGGTTTTAGATCTATTTTGTAAATTTGTGGGATGTGGTGTGAAAATCAGTATGTTTTCCATCTCACGTTCATCATTTCTGTCTCACGCTCATCGATATGGGTACCAGTTATGTACACTAAGGGTTGCTTGGCAGTACAAAATATTTCCGTGTTTTTGTCAATTTTGATGTCGTGTGTCTAGGGTGCCGGTAAATGAACTGGTTGACCTTCGAGCAACAATAATAAATCATTCAAAGGAATGACTTTGGGGTTCCAAGGGAAATCATTCAAAAAAATAACTTCATCTAATTCTGCCCCTACCCAAGCAAAAGTCCCAGTTGCAGGATTAGTGAATGTTTTATATATACTTGACAGGGCCTGAAACATAAATGTTTTCCCACAATTGGCGGGGCCAGTAATCATAAGGTTTCGATATTTTCCCCTTCCATTTAACAACAATAAATAGACACTAGTTGCAAAATGTTGTATGTCAATTCCATTAGTAACTTGGGTTTTAGGAACCACCGCTGAACAAAACAATCTACATCTAATTACCAGAACAATTATCATTTTGAGTCTCATTCATGAGATTGTCTAATGAGGGCGCTATACACTGAAAGTTTTCTAAAATGTGCCTGGTAAATAACTGAACATGCTATGCCTACAACTGTGGGAACCAAAGCATGTGTGATGAAATGTGTCTTGGGATTGATAGGGTTAACACATGTTAAAAAATTGGAGGATTTTTTCTATAATATAAACTAGCTTTTTAGATTCCAGTCAATTTTTTTTAGCTTCATCTCAAAAAGAATTTCGGACCTGATGTCTGGGTCTTATTAAACCACTGGTGCACATCAACCCTACATATAGGACTGTACCTGCATATAGCTCTCTGTTGTATGTTGTCCTATTTTGTCGCCATTATCTTATCTTATCTTGTCACCTATAGCGACAAGATTAAGACAAAAGAGAGCCAATTAAAACCCTATTTGTAGGGTTAGGTGCAAACTCAGCCTTGACTCCATTAAGATCGCGCAAGGCATGATGGGAAAACATGGCGCAGCAAGATCGTAGCCATGGTAACGAGGTTGGTAGACACTATTACAGTGACCGCCCTATAATGCTCAGACTACTAAACCTATGTTCCAACACACCTATTTTCGACACCCCTATGTTACGAATACTCGACATATGTTCGGACTACCCGCATATAATAAGATTGTGCTAGCCTGCTGCACTAATTTTGTTAGGCGTGTCGAGACACAGAGGTGTCGGAACCTAGGCCGGGTAGTCGGAACGTGGGCCGGGTAGTCGGAACGTTGGCCGGGTAGTCAGAACGTGGGCCGGGTAGTCTGAACATGGGCCGGGTAGTCGGAACGTAGGCCGGGGCGTCAGAACGTAGTCCGGGGTGTCGGAACGTAGTCCGGGGCATCGTATCGTGGGCCGGGTAGTCGGAACGTGGGCCGGGTAGTCGGAACGTAGGCCGGGGCGTCGGAACGTAGGCCGGGGCGTCGGAACGTAGCCTGGGGTGTCGGAACGTAGGTCGGGACGTCGGAACGTAGGCGGGGGCGTCGGAACGTTGGCCGGGTAGTCGGAACGTGGGCCGGGTAGTCGGAACGTGGGCCGGGTAGTCGGAACGTAGGCCGGGGCGTCAGAACGTAGTCCGGGGCGTCGGAACGTAGTCCGGGGCATCGTAACGTGGGCCGGGTAGTCGGAACGTGGGCCGGGTTGTCGGAACGGTAGGCCGGGTTGTCGGAACGGTAGGCCGGGGCGTCGGTACGGTAGGCCGGGGCGTCGGAACGGTAGGCCGGGGCGTCGGAACGGTAGGCCGGGGCGTCGGAACGGTAGGCCGGGGCGTCGGAACGGTAGGCCGGGGCGTCGGAACGGTAGGCCGGGGCGTCGGAACGGTAGGCCGGGGCGTCGGAACGGTAGGCCGCGGCGTCGGAACGGTAGGCCGCGGCGTCGGAACGGTAGGCCGCGGCGTCGGAACGGTAGGCCGCGGCGTCGGAACGGTAGGTCGCGGCGTCGGAACGGTAGGTCGCGGCGTCGGAACGGTAGGCCAGGGCATCAGAACATGGGGGCGTCGGAACATGGGGGTGTAATCAGCCATTACTATAGGTCAGAGTGAATATTTGCTTTATCCGCTTCATGGCCGGCAAAACCACACGTTTCCGAAAATAACAAAAATAACATTTCTCTCGGTCGATCATTTCGATTGAGAAAGTGAATTTGTTTTGTAATTTTGACCGAAAACAGTTTTTTAACACGGAAATGGGCAGAGCAACTTGGTCCTTGCTCTATGATTTAACAGACTACAAAAGCTAATCGTTTTTTATCTTACGAATCGGGCATGATTCAAGCTAGTTCCTTAAACAACAAAAAACATGAACACTCATATCACATTCAATCTGTGCAGCACGTAATGTGTATTGTACAACTACAATGTACATATACTCACTTTTTAATACCGATTCGTCAGTTTGATGGGGTCTTCAAACCACATTCTGGTGCGTGTAAACACAAGAATGGCCTTCCACCGGTCCAGGTACGTACCGCCGGTACTTTCGAGCGGCGAAATTAAAGGTGATCACTCACTTGTTGTACTTATCGGAACAAGGTATCGACTACCGCAGCATCCTGTGTACATGTTTATGTAACAACTGCGCAGTATTTGATGAAGAGGAATTGCATGCAGACTCTCAATTTACTCTAGCAGTACTAGCACTATGGGGGAAAACAAGTTACTATTTTTACCTCGGGCAATTAAGTGAAGGTCAGCGCCTTAGCTCTTCAGACGACAATATGCGGCGCGCGCAGGCCTTCGGCGTAAAGCTACGGACGTTCATAATGGACATTACATATATCTCTATTCCCAGGAAAAATATTTTTCCTGTGGAATATTCACATAATTGATTTGCAATCGAGGTGTATTTATTTTGGATAATAGCTTTTCATGGCAAAGCATCTCTCCTCCCCACGAGTATTAAAGGGTGGAAAATGTGTTTAAATTTAATAATCTGAAATTGAAATCAGTTTGGTAATACACAATATTTTTTACAACTGGATGTTTCTAAAAAATAATATCTAATAACATTGAAAGTTTACTTCCAAATGAACCAATTTCATGAAGTTGAGATACAAAGTTTGACATTTGGGTATATTTCTAGTTTCATGCCATATATCAACTAAATTATTTGACTACTTATTCCAAGCTCTTTTATAGTTGTTCTTCATGGTTCCTCGGAAGAGTGAGAATTTACTCTTTTGGAGTGGTTTTCACTTTTTGCAAGTTGCCTTCACTCTGAAAAACTCAATTTCACTCTTGTTAGAGTATTTTTATAAGAGACTCTTTTTGAGAGTGAGCTTTTTACTTTTATACATTCAAAGAGACAGCTAGTTTGTAGATATTGGTTGCGTCGGGAACGAGACGAGTCTGAGCAACTCACCCATCAAGGATAATAATCTCAGAGAGTTGAGGGGCGCTCGATTGAGTGATAAAAATTGGCACGAAATTTATGGTTAGCCTAATTAGTCCAATGCAAAGCTGCGATTTGGAAAACGGCCTGAAGTCGGGTAAGATGGCGTCTGGTACGACTCCCCAAGCTCGCCTTTTCTTTCCGCTGAGAGGGTAATTGCAGGCATGGGTTAGATGTGGTTTGGCCCTGATTCAAGTAAGCAGCAGCGACTAGCAGGCAATACACATCCGCTGCAAGATCTTGACGGAATGTAAGTCTGCAACAACCATGTCGCCAGTGGGTGTATACGCAATTTCTAGCGGATTGTACAGCTTTTCGGCTACAGTTCCTACTAGTGATCCATAGGGGTCGAACTGTTGTATTTGCGAGGCTCCCCTGTCACCGGGATGAACAGTTACATTAAAGTAACCGTGACTGTCACAAAGGATCCCGGTGGGACTCGCAGGATTTTTGTCCACAAGTGTCTTGATACTAAACACCTCATTGCCCATGAGGTCTACGCAGGAGAGGGTTTTATTTTTGGAGTTAGAAATGAACAGGCGCTCCATGTTATCCATCGCTAAATAATATGTCACATTTTCATTTGGAATGGTTGCTACTAACGAGCCATCAAGCAAATGCACAAAAACAACTTTCCTGTCCAAGTCAGCCACAGCTAGTCGTTCTCCAGCTGCGTCTAGCGCAATAGCGGTTAACTGACTTGCCTCTTCCTTAGAAGGTGTGAATTCGCGAATTAACTGAAGATTGTCGTCAAAAACCTTCACTTTATTTTTGTCCGTGACAAAAAGCAGATCTTCTGAGGTGATAGCAATTCCCCTAGGAGCCACCAGCGGATGACCGCTTTGAGTGGTCGAAGTTTTGAAACGCCCAGTGGAGGTAAATATCGATAGTCGATTCAGCTCTTTGTCTGTCACAGCAATGTCCCCGTTGCTGAAACATGCAACACCTTTGATGAATTGGAATTCCCCGTCACCGTTTCCTTCCTTGCCGAACTTTTTCTTCACCTGCCACTTCTCCTTGAGCAACATCTTCCCAAATTTTTTTTCACTGACGACATCTTGACATTTGACCCCGATGAACGAAAGATCCACCTTTGCCGGTTCGCACTTGAGCTCCTTTTGGAATTCCAAGTTGTGCATCACCTTCGGTTTCAGTTCAAAGAGCTCGAAATCATCGACTTGACTCATCAAGTCGTTTACGACCGTGACGATCTGATCCGCGCGTTCCATTTGGTCACGGTTGCGCATGAGCGCCTTTTCGTACTCGCTGTCTCTCTCCTGACAGATTTTGTTGACTTGTTCGGTGATTACCTTTGCTTTGCTTTTGATTTTAGCAATTTCTGCCTCCGCTTTTACAGAAATATCATTGCAAGCCTGAGCCAGTTTCGTTTGCAATCTATTCCGTGCATGTTTGATGGAGTCTTCGTTTAATGCAAATTGCTCTTTGCTTTTCTGGAACTTTTGCAATATGTCCTTGACACTCTCACGGAATGATTTGATAGTGTCACCGATACCAATGAACTTATGTTCCGCTGTTCGGTGCTCAGTTGCAGCACACATGGCGCAAATCAATGCATCACAAGTCTCACAGTAAAAGCATATGACGTGATCACTATGTTTTCTACATTTTGGTGTGGCAGTTTTAGTAGCATCTGTTGGTGAAGCCCTCGGTTTGTCAAAGTCTTCCGCTTGAATGAGGCGATGGTCTTTGAAGGACTTCAAGCGTCGGTGTGCCTCTTCGCATTTCTTGCAGATGTTCTCCTTGCAGTCAAGGCATCTTGACACGGCCTCATTTCCTTCTTCGCAGGATTCACAAGTCGCACTAGTAGTAGTTACCTTTCCTAATAACTGCTCTTGTTTGCGTATCTCATCGACAAGAGATATCAGAAAGAAGCTAGAAGATAGACTCTGCACTCCTTCGTCAGTAACGTCCGTCTCTCTCCTGCAGACTGGACATGTTATCTTTGCCCTCTCTGTCGTCTCTTTGCTTACCATCTTTCCCAGACAGTTCAGGCAGAAGCTATGAAGACAGTCTAGCATCTTAGGATCTTTGAATCGGCAGCAGCAGATCGGACATTCCAGGTGCCCCTGGCTAATTGTGTCTAACACGGATCGGGCTGCAGCCTCCGCCATCGTGATTAGGATCCTAACGAAAAAAGAACAAAAACACTTGGGAATACTCAAAGTGTGTGACAGGAAGGGGGGTAAAACGGAGAAGGGTGCACACTCGCCCTACAAATAGAGCTGTAATTAACTCTTATCTGGTGTCTTATTTTGTTGTCATTATCTTATCTCGTCTTGTCGCCTGTAATGGTTACAAGATTATAGACAAAAGGGAACCAATAAACACAGCCCTATATGTAGGGCTAGGTACAGTCAGACTGATGAAGTTATATTTGCTCTATCCTTTCCATGGTCAAAATGACACTTTCTAAGTAAAACAAATGACATTTTTCTCGTTCATTTTGACTGAGAACGCGACATTTTCTCGGTCGCAAAATTACCGAGAAAGTTTCAATTTTTACCCGGAAATAGGGAGAGCATAGTATGCAGAAACAGCGATAGTGTATAGTTACGGGCCTCTTAGTTATGATCAAATAAATTTGAGTCACAGGTGTATTTGTCATTCTTTGCACTCAAAATTATGATAAAACGTGTACTAATATAGCACTAATTAAAGACCTTCTTAAGTGTTAGCACCAATTATATTGTTCTTAAGTATACAAATCCTATTTAGTACACGATAAACTTTCGACTCATGAAGAAATTATGTTTGCACTCAAGATTATTAATAAATCAAATGTTGGGGGGTTTGTCAGGGGCTCCCCCACCCAACGCACCACTTGCCAAACTTAAGAAAACCCATTTTGCAGTTGTCCCAGTCACCCCAACATATCCCACGCTTCAAGCCTTTTGCACTCAAAATTATGATTAAACCTGGCTGGGCTCCCGGACTATGGCTTTATCAACCTATTTAGGGTTAGAGTGCACTCGGGAGACTAAATATGAGATTATATTTGCTTCTATCCTTTTTATGGTCAAAATAACACTTCTTTTTGACCGATAAAGTGACATTTTGTACCCAAATAGGTAGAGCCAACAGACTGCATTGTACATGTACATGTACATACAATACAATCACCCAAAAGCTAATCATTTTTTTACAAAATCAGGCATGTTTACTATAAAATACTAAGCTATTTCACTTATTAAAAAATCAATTACATGAATCTATTCAACATGTACAATGTACTCACTTTTCAAAACCAAAATCGCCAGTTGGATGGGGCCTTCAGCCACAAATGATTTAACACTAGAACTCCCGAGGTAAACACAAGAACTACTTTAAACGGCTAAAGGTGTGATCAAGCCTAGTACATGTAGTAAATAGTACTGCTTCACTCGACATCGAGGGTATGAAAGGTTTGTGTCGCACAAAATATTAACACATAAATTATCTTTATTCAAGTTGAAGGTATTGGCCTACTTCCGCAGACGCCATTTGTCTGTGTATTTGTGCAACAATTGCGCAGCGTTCGAGGTGAAAAACCAATTGTATTTGTAGTTCCATGGGAAAAACCAGTTGCTATTTTTAACTTTCTAGTTATTATTATTATTATTATTATTATTCATGGTTTATTTCAAATTCACATAGCAGCTTATGAGCTGAATTGCGTGGAATTTTACAATGATAGTTACAATATAAAAACCGAACATGTAAAAATACATAAAATATAGAAAAAAGGTCAAGATTCAAAATGTATCAATTGCACAGTACTATTAACCATTTTACAAACAGACAAAATTAAACTATTGGAGGGAGAGGATGCAGGGAGTGGGAAGCAGGGTGGGTGTAGAAAACGGGGTGTGTTGGGAAGCAGGGTGGGGTAAGAGGCGGGGTGGGGGTGGGAAGCTGTGTGGGGTGGGAAGCGGGGTAGGGGCAGAAAGCGGGGTGTGGGTAAGAAGCGGGATAGGGGTGGGAACAGGCTGGGGGTAGGAAGCGGGGTGGGGGTAGGAAACGGGGTGGGGGGTTGGAAGCTGGTGAGGTTGGAAACGGGATAGGGGTGTGAAGTGGGCTGGGGTGGAAAGCAGGGTGGGAATATAAAACTGGGTGGGGTTTGGAATGCCGTAGGTTAACTAAACAATTGAGAGCCATAATGATAGCGGAGGTATGGAGGTAGGGGTGCTTGTAAGTAAAATAAATTTAAATACAATGGCAATTTAAAATACAATTACATGTAATAAAATACAAAACAGCCAGTTAGGTAAATCAATCATAAAGGACTAGTCCTTATTTATGATTAAGATTGATGGTGTGATTCATTCAGTAATTTAACCATGAATGGGATTGCACTGTTCGCATGCCTTTTGGTACGCACTTTGGGGGCTGACAGCAAATGAGAATTACGTAATGCATAATCGTTAAGTTCACCTCTTTGTTTAGGAAGCCAGTTGCGAAACTGATTAGACTCCATAAGTGAATTTGCAAATTTAAGACATATGCTATCACGTCTCTGTTGAAAGTTCAGACGACTGGCTCTCCGCGTAAAACTGCGGAAGTTCATAATGTACAATACATATCTCTCCATATATGCAGGAAAGAATAATAATTATCCTAGGAAATATTCACAGAATTCATGTGCAATCGAGGTGTATTTAATTTGGATAATAGTTTTTTATGGCAAAGCATCTTTCCTCTCCACTTTTGAAAAGAGACGTGTTACAGGTAGAAAATGATGTAGAACAATTTGTTTAAATTTAATAATCTAAAATTGAAATGAGTTTGTGATAACAAATTATTATTTACAACTAGATGCTTTAAAAAAACGAGTTGATTTTTAAATACAATAAAGTGAAAATAAAGTTTAAAAACAGCTGTGGTGTACGTTGTTTTATTTAATAAAGTTTGAAAACCGTGATGATTTTTCAGATATTTAAATGAATTTATCGCGTTACGCCGGCCGGCAATCGTTGGAAAATGATAAAATACAATAATAGCCTATATTATACCCTAATCCAAACACTAACGCTAACACACATTCTATCCCTAGTTATTAAGTAATTTCATTAAAATACAAAATTATGTCGTGATTGTTTTGTGGAGACCTACTAAACTATAGAAATTACCCTGTGGAGACATTTTGACTTCCATTGTCCCCATTGTGTTTAGGTCTCCACATGGTACCGAATTCAGAAACCCACACACCCATGTGTATAATCACCTTCCATCGTGGACCTCCTACTGTCCCTCTTTTGTTTGTACTTGAACGTTTTTGGAAGGCCTCCCTACGATTTTCAATCATGGACTTTATGTCAATTGTGGACCCTATTGTCCTCTATTGTTCTACGTCCACTATTTGAATGCGAATACAAACCCATACATACTACATACTACATGCAGAAATAGTGATTGCATAGTCTCTTTCTGAACTTGGTTCAGCTAGCGAGACAAAACAAACGAAACAAATATGTACAAAAACATAATGCTCCTAGGAAGAGTGAACATTTACACTTTTGGAGTAGTTTTCACTTTTTTGGAGTTGCCTTTACTTTTATAAAAGGTTCACTTTTTTTTTAGAGTGAGCATTTTACTCTTACATTCAGAGAGACAGCGATAAACCGATTCAGTGATAAATCTCGGCACGCATTTTATGGTTAGCTTAATTAGCCCCATGCTGTTGTAAGTACGATAAATTATTCTCCGGCTCCATTACCATTGCCAAACTGCATGAACGAAGCCAAAGACGGAGACCAAACTGGGTTTTGGAAAACGGCCTTAAATTGAAGTCTGGTAAGATGGCGTCTGATACGACTCCCCCAGCTCGCATTTTCTTTGCGCTGGAAGGGGGGGGGGGGGTGGTACTTGAGCATGGGTCCCATAGCAGATGTAGTTTGGTTCAAGTACGCAGCAGTGCCATAGGCAATTCACATCCGCTGCAAGATCTTGATGGAATGTCTGTCTGCAACAACCAAGTCACCAGTGGGTGTATAGGTCATTTCTATCGGATTGTACAGCTTTTCTGCTACAGTTCCTATCAGTAATCCATTTGGGTCGTACTGCTGTATTTTTGAGGTTCCCGTGTTAATACCGTGATGAACAGCTACATTAAAGTAACCGTGACTGTCGCAAAGGATTCCGGTGGGTTTCACAGGATTTTTGTCCACAAGTGTCTTGATACTAAACACCTCATTGCCCTCGAGGTCTACACATGAGAGGGTTTTATTTGTGAAGTTAGGAATGAACAGGCGATTCATATTATCCATCGCTAAAAACAATTCCACATTTTCATTTGGAATAGTCGCTACTAACGAGCCATCAAGCAAATGCACAGAAACAACTTTCCTGCCCGAGTCAGCCACAGCTAGTCGTTTTCCAGCTGCGTCTATCGCAATAGCGGTTAACTGACTTGATTCTTCCTTAGATGGTGTGAATTCGCGAATCAACTGAAGATTGCCGTCAAAAACCTTCACTTTCTTTTTGTCCGTGACAAAAAGCAGATCATTTGAGGTGACAGCAACACCTCGAGGAGCGTCCAGCTGATGACCACTTTGAGCGGCCGAAGTTTTAAAACGTCCAGCGGAGGTAAATAGCGATAGTCGATTCAGGCTTTTGTCTGTCACAGCAATGTCCCCGTTGCTGAAACATGCAACACCTCTGGCTAATTGGAATTCCCCGTCATCGTTTCCTTCCTTGCCGAACTCTTCCTTCACCTGCCACTTCTCTTTGAGCAATATCTTCCCAAGATCGTTTTTACTGACGACATCTTGACATTTGACCCCAATGAACGAAAGATCCACCTTTGCCGGTTCGCACTCTAGCTCCTTCTGGAATTCCAAGTTATGCATCACCTTCGGTTTGAGTTCCAAGAGCTCAAAATCATCGACTTGACTCATCAAGTCGTTTACGGCCGTGACGACCTGATCTGCGCGTTTCATCTGGTCACGGTTGAGCCCGAGCGCCTTTTCGTACTCGCTGTCTCTCTCCTGACAGATTTTGTTGACTTGTTCGGTGATAACCTTTGCTTTGCTTCTGATTTTAGCAATTTCTGCCTCCGCTTTTGCAGAAATTTCACTGCAAGCCCGAGCTAGTTTCGTTTGCAATCTATTCCGTGCATGTTTGATGGAGTCTTCGTTTGATGCAAATTGCTCTTTGCTTTTCTGGAACTTTTTCAATATGTCCTTGACACTCTCACGGAATGATTTAATGATGTCACCGATACCAATGAACTTATGTTCCGCTGTTCGGTGCTCAGTTGCAGCACACATGGCGCAAATCAACACATCACAAGTCTCACAGTGAAAGCATACGGTGTGATCACTATGCTTTCTACATTTTGGTGTGGCCATCTTAGCAGCATCTGTTGGTAAAGCCGTCGATTTGTCCAGGTCATCTGTAGGAATGATGCGATGATCTTTGGTGGACCTCAGAAATTGGTGTGCCTCTTGACATTTCTTGCAGATGTTCTTCTTGCAATCAAGGCAATTTGACACGGCCTCATTTCCTTCTTCACAGGATTCACAAGTCGCACTGATAGTAGTAACATTTCCTAATAACTGCTCTTGTTTGCTTATCTCATCGCCAAGAGATATCAGAAAGAAGCTAGAAGACAGACTCTGCACTCCTTTCTCAGGAACGACCGTCTCTCTCCTGCAGACTGGACATGTTATCTTCGCCGTCTTTCTCGTCACCATCTTACCCAGACAGTTCAGACAGAAGCTATGGAGACAGTCTAATATCTTAGGATCCTTGAATCGATCGCAGCAGATCGGACATTCCAGATGCCCCTGGCTAATTGTGTCCAACACAGTTTGGGCTGCAGCCTCCGCCATTGTGATTATGATCCTAACGACAAAAACGGAAACAAAAACCTTAGGAATTCTCAAAGTGTGCGACAGGAAGGGGCTTACATTGGGGAGTAGCATGGAGCTGTAAAATGGAGAAGGGTGCAATTTGCTCTTGTCTTGTGTATTATTTTGTTGCCATCTTGTCTTCTTGACTGTAATGGTTACAAGATGATAAACAAAGGGAGGCAATAAATACAGCCCTATTTGAAGGGCTAGGTACACACTAGGTCAGACTGATGAAGTTGTATTTAACCATATCTTTTCCATGGTCAAAATGACACCTTCGGAGTAAAAACACGACAGAGAAAGTGTCCATTAGTACCCGGAAATGGGTAGAGCAAATATATATAGGTTCAGAATCAGGATCAATCAATCTCACCCAGAGTTCGTTCTACCAACATACTTGTCTTCTCGCCTGTAATGGCGACAAGATTATAGACAAAAGAGAGCCAATAAACACAGCCCTATTTGTAGGGCTAGGTACACTAGGTTAACCTGATTATATTTGCTCTATCCTTTTCATGGTCAAAATGACACTTTTTAAGTAAAACAAATGACATTTTTTCTCGTTCGTTTTGACTGAAAAGGTGACATTTTCATGGTCGTAAAATTAACGATAAAGTTTCAATTTTTACACGGAAATCGGGAGAGCATAGTATGCGAAAATGGCGATTGTCTATAGTTACGGACCTCTAGTTATAATCAAATAAATTCGACTGTTTCGAGTCACAGGTGTTTTTTTCATTCCGAAGTGACTTTATCAACCTATTATTTTGTAGGGCTACAGTGCACACGAGAGACCGAATTTTAAACTATATTGGCCCCTATCCTTTTCATGGTCAAAATAATACTTCTTTTTGACCGAGAAAGTGACATTTTTACCCGAAAATAGGTAGAGCAAACAGACTGCATTGTACATGTACATGTACATACCGTATCGAATACCCCATTGTTGGCATAGCAACACGCGCCAGTGACGCACACCGCCATGTTGTAGGTAGCCTTTAAACAAGGCCACATGTCTGATAGACGCCGAGCGACTAAAAAGAGACTAATCGCGAAAACCTGAGTGACGTCAGTGCGAATTGCCCAGACAAGTGGCCTTTATCAATCTGGTTTTGATTTCTTATGTTAACCTTTGTTTCCGACTGGAATTCGCTACCGAAATGGTAGCGTCCAATCAGCGAACGTATCTCCGCGTGACGTCAGCTTATATTTGAGTTGGACTAGTTCATTTTACAAACAGGGAATGTCCAATCATGTCACTCACAATATTTAGCTCAAATCATTAGTTGCTTCCTAATTTATTGCAATTTTGCATGTAAAATAGATTTAAATGTGATATCTTGTATTTATCATTTATATATTCAACTCAGAAGCAAAATTTATATACGTTTTTGTACCTTTTCTTACATGCTTTGATATTGAACGAATCACGAACGAAACCAACTGGGAGATCGCCGTTCTGATTGGGCGTATTGGCATACTAATATGTATCTATGAATAATTCATGCCGCGCAGTGAAACCTACATTGCAAAAGGCCTCGTGACATTCGTCACTCGGTCGCGCGTTCACCCCGGGTATCTAGACTCATCTCAGCCGCTTAGCCAGAGTCACGAGGCCTTGTCAAAAGGCTATGTTGTAGGCAGCTAGCTAGCTACAATGTGCATGTTCTACGTACGTATGTACACAGTCATGTACGTCGTACCGCATGTTCAGCGTATTAACGTTGCGTATAATGTACCATGGAGGAATATAAAGCCATGGGGGTAGGAAATGTTTCCTACCTCCATGGTTATATACTAGTCGCTGCTGTGTTTAGACAACAATCATGACAATGGGCAGCTTTCCAAGGACAATGTCAAGTTATTTTCTACAAATTAACAACCAAAAGTATCCAGGTGTAAGACAGCGATATGTGAAGAAGATCAGTGAAATTGACGGACTCGATCCTTACACTATCACGGCGAAAGATTGGTCACAAGACATCGATTCATTTCCCATGATAAATTGGGGAGATATTGTTATGTACCTTGTGTATGGGACAAGTTTGTACACTACGGAACAGTTCAAGTGTTTCAAGTCATTGGAATCCTACAATCAATTTGTATGCGGTTGGGTTCAGAAGCCACAGGTATACAACCTGCAAGATTCACAGCTGTGCATATTGAGTAGTCGAGTAAGTACTCCCTTTTGCAAATAAATTATCTCTCTTGCATAGCCATTGGCAGAGGGCCGGGCCGGGCTGGGCTAACCCTATTAAAAAAGTAGTTGATATTAATTTAGCCAGCAGGCACATGTGAAGTAAATATTTTGGGGACATTTTTACCAAAACAAATATTGTCTGCAAGTTCAAGGCTTCGGGCTTCGTGCTTCATTGGCATTGCATAGTTTTGTTGCTGTTTTGATTTTTGTTAAACAAAAGTTAAAGACAATAATTTAACCAGATTTTCTAAGATAAATCAACTGAAAGAAATGAAATAAAAATGACAAATCTTATTATGTTTGATGTATTGGCATAACTTAGCTAAACAAAACAGATGGGCACAACTTTGCGTCACCTCGGGTCAATGCGAGGTAAAAACCAACAATAGTGCATTGACCTTGCGATGTTTTAACCTCGCTAAGTACAATGGCAGCGACCATGGCAAACATGTCCTCTTTCTTTCTTGTACATGGCCTCCTTCTTTAGTGTTGCCTGTCTGTCTCTATTTGGGGGGCTCAATAATCTAAATATTTTGTTCTGGTCTGATTAATTTTTCAGGTCATGCACTCCCAAAGGCTTAGCGAGAAACCATTGAAACCATGGGTCATTGCCAGCATGGCTGGAACAATACGTTCAGCCCACTGCGACTGCATGGCAGGCTTAGTAGTCTTTGGGCAAGACGTTGCTTAATTCGCAGCCACGAGAGGGCGCTATCGCGACAAACCATCATCACTCGCCATCCTGTCCGTAACAACGTCTTTGGAATTACGTCGAGGTAGAGATATGCGCACGCACCTGCTTAGCCTAATGCATGCAGCGTACATTACGTACTTTGCATAAACATACATATGCATAGGTCTAACACCCTGACTCAACTTCTCATTGCATCTGGATGTACATGTACATGTGTGTGTACACACATATACGTGTATTGTACACAAATGTACATGTACATGTACGGTACATACTGACTGTACACATTTTATCATCAAACGTGTTCAACGTTATTCGTGAAAATGGAAGACTTTTCGGTACATATTAATTAGGGTCATCTCTTGCCAACAAGTTTTAAAGGCAGAATCCGTTTGGTATTTTGAAAATGACAACGATCCCCTTAAAATATATTTATTTTCATGAATTTCTTTGGTCATAAATTCAGGACGAATTTCACCTTTGCAATCTATTTTTCAAAGTTCTTTTTAGGATCTTTATACACCCTTCACATACACGGATTTTTCTTATGAGTCCTTACGGATCGCCAACTCGTAGTCAATCGCAAGCATCCGTAAATAACTCGCTGGTATCCGTAAATAATTTGTCACAACTCGCAACAACTTGCAGACACAAAAAAATCTTACGATTGTCCACGGTTTGAGTTTTCCGTAAATAACTCGTAAAAAGCTTGTAACAATCCGTAAGTATCGTAAACCACTCGCAACAACACGTAATCATCCGTAAACTGCTCGCAAAAATCCGTAAATGACTCGTAACAATTTGTTTAACAATTTGTTACGGTTAGTTTACGATTTGTTTACGGATTATTACGAGTGCTTACGTGTTGTTAACGATTTCATTCGGGTCGTGTTACGATGGCTTTACGGATTGTTACGAGTTATTACGAGCACTTTACGTGTAGTTACGAATACGAGTACTTTAATAATAAATACGTATACTTTACGAATGATTGTACATGTACATTGAGATTTGCAGGATTTATATATTTTTTGGCAACAAATCCTGAGGACTCGTAAATACTTGTAACTAACTCGTAACAGGTCGTAAAATGCTCGTAAGTTGCTCGTAGTTATCCGTGACAACTCGTAACAAATCGTGGAATTTTGACGTAAATACATGGCAATAACTCGTAATAATCTGTAATAAACCGTAAATAGCCCGTAATAACTCGTAACAACACTTAAATCAGTCGTAAAACTGGCCAAATTGTATGATCATCCGGGAACGATCTGTGAATCTGTGCGATCCGTAAAGACTCGTAAGAAAAATCCGTGTATGTGAAGGGGGTATCAGTAACCAAACTTCTCAAAGGAAACAATTTTGCTTACATATATAATTATGTGCCTTTTCATATAATTTTAAAATTGCCCCCCCCCCCCCTCCTTTGTGGTCATGATTCTTTGTAGGTTTTTATGGAATAGGGGGGGGGGGGGGCGTTAGGTAAGTACTAGAGTGTATGTATATGGTGGTATATGGTGGTCTAACTTAGACCACCATATACCACCATATTACTCTCTAAGGGTAGTCCCTTGGTCTCATCATATCGTGCTGGGTATATTACTGGGCTAAGCAAGCTTCAGGGTAATCATCAATTAATTCTTACTAAAATATTCCCACAGACTTTTATGCAATTTAAGCTGCAGCCAAGGAATTCGGACATGGCCTATTTTTCAGAGGGGAAAACTATAATTAGTATTAGACACATTTTATCTTTACAGTTACACTGCAGTTGCCAATTTAGTCATTCTAATTGAGTTTCAGTTATTAATACAAAGCAGCAAACAGCGACAGTTAGAGTGCTGTTTGTTAATTCTTTTGGGCCTCAAATGAAATTAAAAATACATTACATGTGAATCATTTTCAAAATTTAATTCTTTGATAACAGTACTTGCAATTGAGGTACATGTAAGATTAGGAATGTATTCCTACCTCAATGCAATTATAATAAAGGTTACATTTATCCAAATCACTAGAAATAAACATGATGTCCATAAATTAAACGCAGATTAAACACCATCGAAATTTCCTGTCCGCTCCTTCTGCCATCTCGGAGCCCACCGTGCACACGGAGAAAACCGTGCCGGCGACTTTCTGATGACTCGGATCGTGTGATCAAATATCTCGGTACTTGCTACCTGACCTATTCTACACTAGCTGTCGTATGTGCGCGTGCGCGAAGAAAAGATTTCCTTCATTAACATACATAAATAGCGCATGCGCACTAGTTTTTTACCGTTTTCGGTAAAAAAATTTACGTAATTCCAAAGACGTTGTTACGGACAGGATGGCGAGTGATGATGGTTTGTCGCGATAGCGCCCTCTCGTGGCTGCGAATTAAGCAACGTCTTGCCCAAAGACTACAGGCTTAGCTGAGACCTGCACCCATGTTGGAGCCCTGCTGTTTGCAGTAGAGTATATAAATAGACAGCGGGAACAAAAGACTGTCACCCAGGAGAAGGCATACTGGCTGGTACCATCGCTGAAAAAGGCTGACTTTCGAGAGGTTCGACAAATAGACTTCACATCTTCTCGAAGCAAGAAAGCTAAGTTAGATAAGCTTTTAGAAGGCGAAGCCCCTCCACATCTCGAGTTAAAATCAACACGAAATATTCCAGCCTCCACTTCACAAGAGATGTCAACATTTTTCACTGACATTAGCAAGTCATCATCCAAGCCGGCCATACTTTCAGTGATTGTTCCACATAATCAGCAATTTATACCCAGAGCCACTGACTTGGAACTGCCAACACCCCTTTCAAAGTTGTACGATGTTAATTTGCAAGGGAATTCTTATGGTGAGGTAATAGCGGAATGTGAAAAGGTAATGAGTTCCATCAAAGTAACAGAGAAACAGGCCAGTCGAGTTGAAGAACTTACCAGAGATCAAGGGAACTCAAAACTATGGTACTCATTCCGTGCAGGAAGAATAACAGCGTCCAAGCTCAAGGCAGCATGTCATTCTGACCCTAGAATGCCATCCAAGTCTCTGATCAACAACCCCGAGAAAGTGAAGTTCTCCACTAAAGCCACTGAATATGGTCTAACAAATGAAAATGAAGTACTGTGCAAGTATAAAGACAACATGGAACAGAGCCACAGTGATTTCATCATCTGTAAATCAGGATTCGTCATTCATCCTGAAGTACCATACCTTGGTGCATCCCCTGACAGTATAGTCAGCTGTTCGTGTTGTGGACATGGATGTGTTGAAGTAAAGTGCCCATACAGCAAGACAAACATGACAATACAGGATGCCATTATCTCAGACAGTGGTTTCTGTCTTGAAATTTCAGACACTGGTCATCCAAAATTAAAGATGACCCATGCCTATTATTATCAGGCTCAGTCCCAAATTTACTGCACAAATACAGAGTACTGCGATTTTGTTGTATGGACTGGCAAAGACTTGCACTGGGAGCGCATTTTACCAGATCATGATTTTGTTGAAGTTTGCATGCAGAGATCACACAGTTTTATGTTGCTAGCAGTTTTGCCAGAACTCTTAGCAAGGTTTTATTCTTCACCAGCAACTACTGCAGTAAGTGCACTGAATGGAAATACGATGTGCTACTGTCACAGTTGCAGAGATACTGCAACTGATACTGAGGTCATGACCTGTAGCTACAAGAAGTGCCCATATGGCATCTTCCACAAGAAGTGCTTGCGGTTCACCAGCTTGAACCTCACTGAACATCAGCAGAAACTGAAAAACTGGTACTGTCCGCACTGTTTCCCACTTGGTGTTTCCAAGTGTGTGAATGAGGAATAAACATGTACCTTTCTTCAGTACTTCCTACTGTCAATCCCCCATCTAATCTACAACTGAGATCTGTGTTCAATGTCACGGAGCTGGCAAGCAGAGAACATTCTTGGGCACAAAATCTATGCTTACTACAATATAGCTTGATGTGACTAAAATGTACATGTTTTTGGCTAAATTTGATTTGCACTTAATGCTAGGTTCCCACTATCACGATACGATTGAAATCGTGGTCTTTATCGTGGAGTAATCGTGGTGATCCTTTCAGATCTTATCAGATCTTGAGGTCAGTCGTGGCCATCGTGTTGATCGTAGAAAATGTTTGGAGGGTTCAAACATTTTCTATGATTAACACGATTAATTTTTAATCGTGATCATCGCATCAGATCGTAAAGGATCGTAACAAAGTGCGACAGATCGCATCTAATCGTGCTTCCAAATCTGCACGTATCAGATCGTCCCAAATCGGGGACCCCGATCGTGCTAATCGTGTCAGATCGGGACCCAATCGTGGACTCAATCAGGACAATCCTATCGGAACGTATCTGATTGTATCTGAACGGGAGACCAGATCGTGTCACCTGAAATTGAACAATCGTGACTATATCGCATCCAAGCGACAGTGGGAACCTAGCATTAAGGTAGAATACACCATAGTCCTGCCTTGCCAATTTCTTTGTTCACTTTAAATTCATTTGCAAAAACAAAAATACTGAAGGTTTATGAAATACCTTACTTATAGTGTACGTGTAAGTGAATAACAGTCTCAAGCATACCGCGAAATCACAGCATCTGGTGTGCTGTGATTTTTAAGAAAAGTGGAATTTTGTATCAATTTCCAACGATTGCTGGCTGGCAATCAATGAAAATACCTGACTGGTATTTTGTTCAAACACTACCCCCCATTTATTAAATTTAGTTAGTCCAACACCCTATATAAAATAGCCATTTTACTTACCGTACCACGACAGAATATTCTCTCCAAAGTCCAACCAAAAGAAAAAAGTCCTAATAAGACATACTGCTGCATTTTACATTAATAGAATAGCAGTGATGTTTTAAAAACAATACATTTTGTGTTTATGTCGAATAACTTTCAGTTTAAAAATGTATTTAGGCCATTTAAAATGGATTTTTAGGTTTTCATCACCTCCCTTCTCGAATTTCCCTCCTGTCCTTATTTATTTATACATGTACACGTCTGTTTTATATTTTTTGATGAAACTTTTTTTTCTCAAAGTGTCATGGCTCCCGACTAATAATGTCTCCCATAAATATAATAACAATTCGTGCGACGTGTTGATGTAAACGTGCTGTTTTATAAAATATAAATTCCCCTCCCTATCTTGAGTGATGAAAACCTAAAAATCTATTTTAAATGGCCTTATGAAATTATTTATCAAAGATATTTTAATATGCAAATGATCCACATGCGCCACCATTTAAATTACCCAGCTGATTAAATCAGGAGACCTGGAGACTATTAGATCAACAGAAATGATGATTAAAAAAAAATATTTTGTTTATTTAACATTTAAATGCTAAAATGTATTTTGGCAATTATTTATTAAAAATATTTTTAGTATGCCAATAAATCACACATCTATTTATTCAAGGTACGTGTACTCTATTGAATTGTTTCAATTCCTTTATTATTACATACCTTACAAATTTGAAATGATAATTGATTTATGATATGGAAACATGACTGAAATGACTTATTTTATGCCTAACTTTGGAATAATTGACAGGACTACACATCATTAACTATACTACTATAGTTGCTTAGTTGAGTGAAACAACAGAGTTACTCAAATTTGTAAGTGCACAGCTTAGTCTGGCAATTTTGTCCATAGTTGTCCAACCCTGACTGTCTTTTGTCTCCAAGTAGTCAATGGGACTTGGCCCACCAAGAATCCTGTATTTCTTGCGAACATTACCAATACATCTCTCCACATGAATCCTAACATGGGCAATTTTCCTTGTTACCATTATTTCTGCAGGTGTCAGTTGTTTTTTGCCGCGAGTGAATGCTGGTATTTTTACCTCTGCACACTGCATGCCTACACTTTCAGCAATGTCGAAACCTCGGTCAGCTAGTACCAAATCACCTGGTTCCAACTTCATTAAAAAAACACAATTCTCAGTTATATGTTTGTCCGATGTTCTACCTCCCCATGCATTGGAAAGATAGGAGATTGTACCCTGAGGTGTGATACCAATCAAATATTTAATAGTATTGTGATGCTTGTAGTTGCTCCAAGTTTGTGCTCTAGCAAGTAGATTTGAAGGGCGGTCAATAAAAATCTCAAAGCAGTCAATAATGACAGCAACACGCTTCCCAAAATGCTCTTGGAATTGCATTGGCATGGTCAAGTGAAGCTCTTCCCTCTCTGGCCACAAGATCAAATAATTCAGTTTTGTGAAAAGAATATTTAAAGTTAATTTAAAAACCCTGGAGATTGTTGACTGAGCAACATCAAATCTGTATGCCAAATCACATTCTGACAAATTTAATCTGAGCCTCATAAGCACAATCATCATTTGTCGAAATTTAGACATAGATGAACGGTGGGTTACAACAATATATGGGGATACAAGATTAAAAATAGCCATCAAAATAGTGTACGTAGGTAGCCCAGTATAGTATCTGACTTTTTCATCATCCCCTTCCAAACTTGCTTGACTCACAGAGTTTGTTAGCTCAACCTGGTCATGTAGTCGAGAAATTTGTTCATCTTGGTACAAAGTGTAGTTCACAATGCGGTGTATGTCCTGTCCAGTTAAATCAGTTTGTGACATTACATCCTGGAAGTTGGGTCTTGTGTTTCCAGTATCATGATGGGGATCATCAGCTTGGTTTGTTGACATGGTGGAACCATGGAAGAATAAGAACGAATTATGCAGTAAATGTGACTGGTTATGCTGTACTGTTTTTGGTGGTTGGCTGCTTGCTTCAACTTCAGGGGGTTCCTGCCTGTTCTTTGCTGCCTCTTCTTCATGTTTGACTTTTCTTCGCTTCTTTACTCTCTCATTTCGGTCTGTAGTTCCCTGGCTTGGTTGCTTCACCTTGTCATGACCCAGACACAGTGTTGGAACCCAGTCAATGCTGGATGTTTCCCAATTCCTAGCGCTTCTGCCTGCATCACAAAGTAAAACAAAAAATGAAAATACGTGTACATGTAGTATTAATTATTCATTAAAAACAGTACCGGTACACTCTTGTTAATACAAACACTGTTCATACAAATTCTGGTTATAGCAAACCCCCAGTCCTGACTCTGAGAGTCGACTAGTATGTAGTACTGCATGTACCCAACTGTTTTCATAAAAATAATGGGTGGTTTTGGACTTGATATCCACCATGGAAGATTGCTAAATAGCCAAGATTAAACTATTTATGTAAGTGTTCAGTTACATCCTGTAATTTGTGAAAGTGAGTTCGTCAAAAAAAAAGAAGCAAATTATGCATCAATTTTCTCTGACCGAGTTGCAGGTCAAGTAGCCTACACTTGACCTTTTGATTTTCCCTTTTTTTAGTACCAGGTAGGCCTAAGTATCTTCATTCCAGGTAAATATCTTCATTTACGATAGTGGTCATTAAGCTGTTTGTAGGATATGTTGTATGAATCTCTGGCTCTAGTCTAGGGAATACAAATGATCATGATGTAGCCTGGGTCTATTTTGTGTGAGCGATATGCATTTCGAGAGATATTTGGAATTAAATGTTTGGTTGTGATCTGGCCTAAGATATAGGCATGATACTAGGCCTAAGACATAGACAAAAGGATTCCGACAAAAGAGAACTACATGTATTTGCAGCCCCATTTCAATTTGAGGGGCTTGGCCTATAACAATGTCAACGTTTTTAATAGGCCTAACGTCATGAACGTTAATTTAGTTGCAATACAAATAAAATGAGAAAAAGCCACGAAGTCATTCTTCCCCCTCATAGAATTCACCAAATTATGCATTCTAGATCCTTACCACTGACAAAATGGCGAGAACAGACTCTGGCATGCTCGTCAAAATCGTTGATGTCGGCCCGGTTGATAGCAGAAATCCTCAATCGGCGACGTCTCTCCGTGAGCTCTCTCTCCTGGTCACCATGATGCACTCTTATTTTAGGAATACGAAAAAACGTTACCCCATCACGATATCCACGTGATCCACAACCATAAACTTCACAACAGGCAGGCATTATTCGTGTTTGAGTACTGCTGAAACGATGGTCTGGGCGCAGTGGGAAATGGGAGAAGTGCAGTGACCGATAACCGGCCTAACGCTATGCATGTGTCCGTTTACGTTACACACGCAGTTTATGGTGTTTACGTGTGATGTTTGTCCTACAAGATGGCGCCCTCGCGGTTTCTAGGTAACGACTCTGATCAGTGACGTCATATTCGATACGATCTATACAATCACCCAAAAGCGAATCGTTCTTTTACGAATATCAGGCATGTTTACTTTAAAATACTAACCTATTTCACTTATTAAAAAATCAATTACATGAATCTATTCAACTTGATGTACAATGTACTCACTTTTCAAAACTGATTCGTCAGTTGGATGGGGTCTTCATCAGCCACAAATATTTAGCACCAGAAATCCCGCGGAAAAATAATGGCAAAACTACATGTACTTCGAACGGATAAGGCAAGGTGTGATCAAGCCTAGTACATGTACTGTAGTACTGCTTCACTCAACATCGAGGTGACAAAAGGGTTGTGTCGCACAAAATATTAACACATAAATTCTCTTTATTCAAGTTGAAGGTATTGGCCTACTTCCGCAGACGCCATTTGTCTGTGAATTTGTGCAACAATTGCGCAGCGTTCGAGGTGAAAAACCAATTGTATTTGTAGTTTCATGGGAAAACCAGTTGCTATTTTTAACTTTCTAGTTGAAAGTTCAGACGACTGGCTCTCCGCGTAAAACTGCGGAAGTTCATAATGGACAATACATATCTCTCCATATATGCAGGAAAGAATAATAATTATCCAAGGAAATATTCACAGAATTCATGTGCAATCGAGGTGTATTTAATTTGGATAATAGCTTTTTATGGCAAAGCATTTTTCCTCTCCACTTTTGAAAAGAGACGTGTTACAGGTAGAAAATGATGTAGAAAAATTTGTTTAAATTTAATAATCTAAAATTGAAATGAGTTTGTGATAACAAATTATTATTTACAACTAGATGCTTCAAAAAAACGAGTTGATTTTTAAATACAATCAAGTTAAAACTAGAACTACGTCTGTTCGAGGAACAGAACATAGGGCTTTTTCGCTTTCGCAATTTTTTAGATTAAATTTTTTCAAAAATTGAACTTTTATACCATCAAAATAATTTAAAATCATCGAAAACGAATTTAAGTTAATTTAAACAGATTAAAATGAATCCAAACTGATTAAAACGATGACGTCACACGTTTGTGAACTGTTTGTGCAACTATCTATCACCTAACAATACAAACGTATGTTATGTTAGCACGTTCCGTTGCTGACATATTACTTAAAGGTCGAAAAACGTAATAATTCAAATATAATCGTAATATGATGTAACATTTGTCAACATGCCGCTAGAGGGCGCTATAACATTTTAAGAAGTCACCGTTAACTTGTTTGTTACTTACAACCTAGCCAGCGCCTAACATCGTTGAAAGTAAGTTCACATCGTTTTCCACTTTTAAATTATAATGCACTTCCGGTTTGGACCGGAAGGAAGGGTCAGTTTTGTTTGCATGTAATACAAATTATGAAGACCATGGATTAATCTATCAATTCCCTTAAAAATCTAAGTCAGATCTCTTACAGTTGATTTTATATTGATTTTCAAAGAAATAGTTGGTTGCTTGTAATCTGGCATTTGATGACGTCATCGTGACGTAATTAACAGAAAGCTCGAGAGCTGTCTTTACTTTGCTATCTGATGTAAAAATCTGGATTATATCTATAGCGGTTGATTTTTAAGCGATTGTTTAAGGTTTAAAGGGTTTTTCATTGTAACTTCCGGTTTGGTGACGTCATAAATATTTCTCCTTCCCAATATGGTCTAAGCATGAAGCTGATTATATACACCGGTTATAAAGTGGTTTCAGCAAACTTCGCCACACACATCAACAGATTATTAATTTTAACCATTTTTCAACCTGCCGCTAGAGGGCGCTATAACATATTATGACGTCGCCTGATTTTTTTGGAAAAAGTTTATTTTAGCCAGACACTAACCTCGTTGAAAGTAAGTTCATATCATTTTTCACTTTCAAATTATGAGGCACTTCCGGTTTGGACCGGAAGGAAGGATCACGTGATTTTACGCACACGAGATAAAATGAAGATCCTGGATTATTCTATTAATTGCCACAAAATTGAAGTTTCGGTCTTTTGCGGTTGATGTTTTATTGATTTTCAAAGATTAAATCAATTGCACCTTTAAGATAAGGTCACGTGGCCCTGATGACGTCTTCCTCGTGGTGTCTGTCGGCGAGACTGGAGTTCACTATTTGGTCTTCACCTGGGTCAAGTTTATGGGAATACGACTTTGTTTTTCCGTTAAAAGTGCTTTGAATTGTGCAAGCAACGTTTACAAAGTCTACGGGGTTGGATTCTGCGTAGCCGAAAGCGTGTTTACCTACCTGTCGTACGCGGCGCCCTTCCCCATGGGCAATTTGATGACGTCATCCTGTTTCACAGGTTGGCGGCTAGTGTCCGCTTGGGTGAGCGTACATGTGCTTGCACGAACGATGTCAGTGGTGATACATTCGCTCAATACATAATACACTATCAGTGTATACGTACATGTACTAGCATGTATATTATACGTGTGCCATGCACACGTAAGGGGTCAATGTTTTTTGCACCTAGGCCAAAACGATTACATTTCAAGGGTGCCGCAGGGTATGTTCAAGTTCGTTTTTTGCCCCAAAACACAGGGAAGTTCGAGAACTTCTTTTACATTAACCTTTAGAGCAAAAATCAAGATTGTATCTGTCAGGTTTAATTTTTTAGGAATTTTCAAAGGAAAAGGAGTCTTTTCATTCTAACTTCCGGTCTGGTGACGTCATAATTTTTTCTTCCCGTCAACTTGTTCCTAGCATGAAGCTGATTAAATACACCGGTTTTAAAGTGATTTCAGCAAACTTCGCCACACACATCAACAGATTATTCATTTTAACAATTTTTCAAACTGCCGCTAGAGGGCGCTATAACATGTTATGACGTCACCAATATTTTTTTGAAAAATACATTGTAGCCAGACACTAACATCGTTGAAAATAAGTTCATATCATTTTTCAGTTTTAAATTATAAGGCACTTCCGGTTTAGACCGGAAGGAAGGGTCACGTGATTTCACGCACACGAGATAAAATGAAGATCCTGAATTATTCTATCCATTGCCACAAAAATTAAGTTTTGGTCTTTTGCGGTTGATTTGTTATTGAATTTCAAAGATTAAATCAATAACACCTTTAAAATGACGTCACGTGACCCCTGATGACGTCACCATGACGTATTTCTGCGAGACACGAGTTCACTATAGGGTCTTCACCTGGGTTAAGTTTTATGAAAATACGACTTTGTTTTCTAGTAAAAGTACTTGTGCAAAAAAACGTGTACAAAGTCTATGGAGTTTTGGTTACTAAAAGAAGAAAGAAAAAAAAAGAAAAACTAGAACTACGTCTGTTCGAGGAACAGAACATAGGGCTTTTTCGTATTCGGAATTTTTTAGAATATTTGTTTTCAAAATTTGAACTTTGTTACTATCAAAACAATTTGAAATCATTAAAAACGAATTTAAATTAATTTAAACAGATTACAATTATTTCAAAATGATTAAAACGTTGACGTCACACGTTTGTGAACTTTGTTTGCAACTATCTATAACCTAACTATACAAAATGAGGTGGTATATTAACAAGATCCGTTGCTGAGATATGGCTTCAAGGTCTAAAAACGTAACAATTCAAATATAATCGTAATATGCCGTAACATTTGTCAACATGCCGCTATAGGGCGCCTTAACATTTTATGAAGTCACCGTTAACTTTTTTGTTACTTACAACCTAGCCAGCGCCTAACATTGTTAAAAGTAAGTTCACATCGTTTTCCACTTTTAAGTTATAAGGCACTTCCGGTTTGGACCGGAAGGAATTGTCAGGTTTTGTTTGCATGTAATACAATTATGAAGACCATGGATTAATCTATCAATCCCCCTTAAAAATCTAAATCAGATCTTTTACAGTTGATTTTATATTGATTTTCAAAGATTAAATCTATAAATATTTGGTTGCTTATAATCTGACACTTGATGACGTCATCGTGACGTAATTAACAGAAAGCTCAAGAGCTGTCTTAACTTTGCTATTTGAAGCAAAAATCTGGAATATATCTATCGCGGTTGATTTTTAAGCGACTTTTTAAGGTTTAAAGGTCTTTTCATTGTAACTTCCGGTTTGGTGACGTCATCAATATTTCTCTTTTTCAATATGTTCTTAGCACGAAGCTGATTATATACACCGGTTATACAGTGAATTCAGCAAACTTCGCCACACACATCAACAAATTATGCATTTTAACGATTTTTCAACCTGCCGCTAGAGGGCGCTATAACGTGTTATGACGTCGCCGGTAATTTTTTTGAAAAGTTTATTCTAGCCAGACACTAACATCGTTGAAAGTAAGTTCATATCATTTTCCAGTTTTAAATTATAAGGCACTTCCGGTTTGGACCGGAAGGAAGGGTCACGTGATGTTACGCACACGAGATAAAATGAAGATCCTGGATTATTCTATATGTTGCCACAAAAATCAAGTTTCGGTCTTTCGCGGTTGATTTGTTATTTAATTTCAAAGATTAAATCAATTGCACCTTTAAGATGACGTCACGTGACCCCTGATGACGTCACCATGACGTATTTCTGCGAGACACGAGTTCACTATAGGGTCGTCACCTGGGTTAAGTTTTATAAAAATACGACTTTGTTTTCTGGTAAAAGTACTTGTGCAAAAAAACGTGTACAAAGTCTATGGGGTTTAGGTTACTAAAAGAAAAAAAGAAAAAAAGAAGAAGAAGAAAAAAAAAATCAGAACAAAAACAAAGGCTTTTTCGCAACTTGCGAAAAAGCCAAAAACTAGAAATACGTCTGTTCAAGGAACAGAGCATATGGCTTTTTCGCCTTTTTTTTCATTGTTCATTACATTTATGGTTTCATTTGTCAAATTTCCATTTTTAATTTTCATAAATTAAAATGGGAAAAAATATATTGGATAATATCTGTCGCGGTTGAATTTCAGCAATGCTTAAATGTTTAAATGTTTTTTCATTGTAACTTCCGGTCTAGTGACGTCATATTTGTTTCTCCCCGCCAACTTGTTCCTAACAAGATGCTGATTATAAATACCAGTTATAAAGCGATTTGAGCAAACTTTGCCACACACATCAACTGATTATTCATTTTAAACATTTTTCAACCTGCCACTAGAGGGCGCTATAACAATTTATGACGTCACCGGTAACTTATGTGTGAGTGCAGCCTAGCCAGAGACTATCATCGCTAAAAGTAAGTTCATATCATGTTCAACTTTCAAATTATAAGGCACTTCCGGTTTGGACCGGAAGGAAGGGTCACGCGATTTGACGCACACGAGATAAAATGAAGATCCTGAATTATTCTATCGATTGCCACAAACATCAAGTTTCAGTCCCTTGCGGTTGATTTGTTATTGATTTTCAAAGATTAAATCAATTACACCTTTAAGATGACGTCACGTGACCCCTGATGACGTCACAATTACGTTTTTCGGCGAGACACGAGTTCACTTTAGGGTTTTCACCTGGGTTAAGTTTTATGGAAATACGAGTTTGTTTTCTATTAAAAGTGACGGGCAGAAAAAACGTGTACAAAGTCTATGGGGTTTAAGTTACTAAAAGAAAAAAAAAAAGTAAAAAAGAAAAAAAAAGAAAAACTAGAACTACGTCTGTTCGAGGAACAGAACATAGGGCTTTTTCGCATTCACAATTTTCTTTTATTAAATATTTCAAAAATTGAACTTTTAAACCATCAAAACAATTTAAAATCATTGAAAACTAATTTAAGTTAATTTAAACAGAGTAAAATGAATTAAAACTGATTAAAACGATGACGTCACACGTTTGTGAACTTTTTGTGCAACTATCTATCACCTAACAACACAAAATGAGGTGTTATGTTAACACGATCCGTTGCTGAGATATGCCTTCAACGTCTAAAAACGTAATAATTCAAATATAATCGTAATATGACGTAACATTTGTCAACATGACGCCAGAGGGCGCTTTAACATTTTATGAAGTCACGGTTAACTTTTTTGTTACTTACAACCTAGCCAGCGCCTAACATCGTTGAAAGTAAGTTAGCATCGTTTTCCACTTTTAAATTATAAGGCACTTCCGGTTTGGACCGGAAGGAAGTGTCAGGTCTTTTTGCATGTAATACAAATTATGAAGACCATGGATTAATCTATCAATTTCCTTAAAAATCTAAATCAGATCTCTTACAGTTGATTTTATATTGATTTTCAAAGATTAAATTTAGAAATATTTGGTTGCTTGTAATCTGACACTTGATGACGTCATTGTGACGTAATTAACAGAAACTCGAGATCAGTCTTAACTTTGCTATTTGAAGCAAAAATCTGGATTATATCTATAGCGGTTCATTTTTAAGCGACTTTTTAAAGTTTAAAGGATTTTTTTATTGTAACTTCCGGTTTGGTGACGTCATACATATTTCTTCTTCCCAATATGCTCTAAGCATGAAGCTGATTATATACACCAGTTATAAAGTTATTTCAGCAAACTTTGCAACACACATCAACAGATTAATCATTTTAACCATTTTCAACCTGCCGCTAGAGGGCGCTATAACATGTTATGACGTCGCCGGAATTTTTGTGAATAGTTTATTCTAGCCAGACAATAACATCGTTAAAAGTAAGTTCATATCATTTTCACTTTCAAATTATAAGGCACTTCCGGTTTTGACCGGAAGGAAGGGTCACGTGATTTCACGCACAGGAGATAAAATGAAGATCCTGGATTATTCTATTAATTGCCACAAAATTCAAGTTTCGGTCTTTTGCGGTTGATGTTTTATTGATTTTCAAAGATTAAATCAATTGAACCTTTAAGATAAGGTCACGTGGCCCTGATGACGTCTTCCTCGTGGTGTCTGTCGGCGAGACTGGAGTTCACTATTGGGTCTTCACCTGGGTCAAGTTTATGGGAATACGACTTTGTTTTTCCGTTAAAAGTGCTTTGAATTGTGCAAGCAACGTTTACAAAGTCTACGGGGTTGGATTCTGCGTAGCCGAAAGCGTGTTTACCTACCTGTCGTACGCGGCGCCCTTCCCCATGGGCAATTTGATGACGTCATCCTGTTTCACAGGTTGGCGGCTAGTGTCCTCTTGGGTGAGCGTACATGTGCTTGCACGAATGATGTCAGTGGTGATACATTCGCTCAATACATAATGCACTATCGGTGTATACGACGTACACGTACTAGCATGTATATTATACGTGTGGCATGCACACGTAAGGGGTCAATGCTCAATGCACCTAGGCCAAAACGATTACATTTCAAGGGTGCCGCAGGGTATGTTCAAGTTCGTTTTTTGCCCCAAAACACAGGGAAGTTCGAGAACTACTTTTACATTAACCTTTAGAGCAAAAATCAAGATTGTATCTGTCAATTTAATTTTTTTTGGGAATTTTCAAAGGAAAAGGAGTCTTTTCATTCTAACTTCCGGTCTGGTGACGTCATAATTTTTTCTTCCCGTCAACTTGTTCCTAGCATGAAGCTGATTAAATACACCGGTTATAAAGTGATTTCAGCAAACTTCGCCACACACATCAACAGATTATTCATTTTAACAATTTTTCAAACTGCCGCTAGAGGGCGCTATAACATGTTATGACGTCACCAATATTTTTTTTGAAAAATACATTGTAGCCAGACACTAACATCGTTGAAAGTAAGTTCATATCATTTTTCACTTTCAAATTATGAGGCACTTCCGGTTTAGACCGGAAGGAAGGGTCACGTGATTTCACACACGCGAGATAAAATCAAGATCCTGGATTATTCTATCTATTGCCACAAAAATCAAGTTTCGGTCTTTTGCGGTTGATTTGTTATTGAATTTCAAAGATTAAATCAATTACACCTTTAATATGACGTCACGTGACCCCTGATGACCTCACCGTGACGTATGTCGGCTAGGCACGAGCTCACTATAGGGTCTTCACTTGGGTTAAGTTTTATGGAAATACGACTTTGTTCTCTGGTAAAAGTACTTGTGCAAAAAAACGTGTACAAAGTCTATGGAGTTTAGGTTACTAAAAGAAAAAAAAGAAGAAGAAAAAAAAACTAGAACTACGTCTGTTCGAGGAACAGAACATAGGGCTTTTTCGTATTCGCAATTTGTTTGATTACATTTTTCAAAAATGGAACTTTTATACCATCAAAACAATTTAAAATCATTGAAAACGAATTTAAGTTAATTTAAACAGATTAAAATGAATTCAAACTGATTAAAACGATGACGTCACACGTTTGTGAATTTTTTGTGCAACTATCTATCACCTAACAATACAAAATGAGGTGTTATGTTAACACGATCCGTTGCTGAGATATGGTTTCAAGGTCTAAAAACGTAATAGTTCAAATATAATTGTAATATGACGTAACATTTGTCAACATGCCACTAGAGGACGCTTTAACATTTTATGAAGTCACTGTTAACTTTGTTGTTACTTACAACATAGCCAGCGCCTAACATCGTAGCTTGAGAGCTGTCTTAACTTTGCTATTTGAAGCCAAAATCTGGATTATATCTATCGCGGTTGATTTTTCAGCATTTATTTAAGGTTTAAAGGTCTTTTCATTGTAACTTCCGGTCTAGTGACGTCATATTTTTTTCTCTCCGCCAACTTGTTCGTAACATGAAGCTGATTATATACACCGGTTATAAAGTGATTTCAGCAAACTTCGCCACACACATCAACAGATTATTCGTTTTATTCATTTTTCAACCTGCCGCTAGAGGGCGCTATAACGTGTTATGACGTCGCCGATAATTTTGTGAAAAGTTTATTCTAGCTAGACACTAACAACGTTGAAAGTAAGTTAATATCATTTTTCACTTTTAAATTATAAGGCACTTCCGGTTTGGACCGGAAGGAAGGGTCACGTGATTTCACGCACGCGAGATAAAATGAAGATCCTGGATTATTCTATCAATTGCCACAAAATTCAAGGTTCGGTCTTTTGCGGTTGATTTGTTATTGATTTTCAAAGATTAAATCAATTGCACCTTTAATATGACGTCACGTGACCCCTGATGACGTCACCATGACGTATTTCTGCGAGACACGAGTTCACTATAGGGTCGTCACCTGGGTTAAGTTTTATAAAAATACGACTTTGTTTTCTGGTAAAAGTACTTGTGCAAAAAAACGTGTACAAAGTCTATGGGGTTTAGGTTACTAAAAGAAAAAAAAACAAAAAAACTAGAACTACGTCTGTTCGAGGAACAGAACATAGGGCTTTTTCGCTTTCTCAATTTTTTAGATTACATTTTTCAAAAATTGAACTTTTATACCATCAAAATAATTTAAAATCATCGAAAACGAATTTAAGTTAATTTAAACAGATTAAAATGAATCCAAACTGATTAAAACGATGACGTCACACATTTGTGAACTTTTTGTGCAAATATCTATCACCTAACAATACAAACGTATGTGTTATGTTAGCACGTTCAGTTGCTGAGATATGGCTTAAAGGCCGAAAAACGTAATAATTCAAATATAATCGTAATATGATGTAACATTTGTCAACATGCCACTAGAGGGCGCTATAACATTTTAAGAAGTCACCGTTAACTTGTTTGTTACTTACAACCTAGCCAGAGCCTAACATCGTTGAAAGTAAGTTCGCATCGTTTTCCACTTTTAAATTATAATGCACTTCCGGTTTGGACCGGAAGGAAGGGTCAGGTTTTTTTGCATGTAATACAAATTATGAAGACCATGGATTAATCTATCAATTCCCTTAAAAATCTAAATCAGATCTCTTACAGTTGATTTTATATTGATTTTCAAAGATTAAATCTAGAAATATTTTGTTGCTTGTAATCTGACATTTGATGACGTCATCGTGACGTAATTAACAGTAAGCTCGAG
Source organism: Crossaster papposus (assembly GCA_037893245.1). Lineage (NCBI taxonomy): Eukaryota > Metazoa > Echinodermata > Asteroidea > Velatida > Solasteridae > Crossaster > Crossaster papposus. The sequence goes on from JBAIAA010000592.1 coordinate 63,644, forward strand.
AGCTGTCTTTACTTTGCTATCTGATCCAAAAATCTGGATTATATCTATAGCGGTTGATTTTTAAGCGATTGTTTAAGGTTTAAAGGATTTTTCATTGTAACTTCCGGTTTGGTGACGTCATAAATATTTCTCCTTCCCAATAATGGTCTAAGCATGAAGCTGATTATATACACCGGTTATAAAGTGGTTTCAGCAAACTTCGCCACACACATCAACAGATTGTTCATTTTAACCATTTTTCAACCTGCCGCTAGAGGGCGCTATTAACATGTTATGACGTCGCCGGAATTTGTTTGAAAAGTTTATTCTAGCCAGACACTAACATCGTTGAAAGTAAGTTCATATCATTTTTCACTTTCAAATTATGAGGCACTTCCGGTTTGGACCGGAAGGTAGGGTCACGTGATTTTACGCACACGAGATAAAATGAAGATTCTGAATTATTGCCACAAACATCAAGTTTCGGTCATTTGCGGTTGATTTTGTATTGATTTTCAAAGATTAAATCAATTGCACCTTTAAGATGACGTCACGTGACTCCTGATGACGTCATCATGACGTCTGTCTGCGAGACACCAGTTCACTATTGGGTCTTCACCTGGGTCAAGTTTATGGGAATACGACTTTTTTTTCCCGTTAAAAGTGCTTTGAATTGTGCAAGCAACGTTTACAAAGTCTACGGGGTTGGATTCTGCGTAGCCGAAAGCGTGTTTACCTACCTGTCGTACGCGGCGCCCTTCCCCATGGGCAATTTGATGACGTCATCCTGTTTCACAGGTTGGCGGCTAGTGTCCTCTTGGGTGAGCGTACATGTGCTTGCACCAACGATGTCAGTGGTGATACATTCGCTCAATACATAATACACTATCAGTGTATACGTACATGTACATGTACTAGCATGTATATTATACGTGTGCCATGCACACGTAAGGGGTCAATGCTTTTTGCACCTAGGCCAAAACGATTACATTTCAAGGGTGCCGCAGGGTATGTTCAAGTTCGTTTTTTGCCCCAAAACACAGGGAAGTTCGAGAACTACTTTTACATTAACCTTTAGAGCAAAAATCAAGATTGTATCTGTCAGGTTTAATTTTTTAGGAATTTTCGAAGGAAAAGGAGTCTTTTCATTCTAACTTCCGGTCTGGTGACGTCATAATTTTTTCTTCCCGTCAACTTGTTCCTGGCATGAAGCTGATTAAATACACCGGTTATAAAGTGATTTCAGCAAACTTCGCCACACACATCAACAGATTATTCATTTTAACAATTTTTCAAACTGCCGCTAGAGGGCGCTATAACATGTTATGACGTCACCAATATTTTTTTTGAAAAATACATTGTAGCCAGACACTAACATCGTTGAAAGTAAGTTCATATCATTTTTCACTTTTAAATTATAAGGCACTTCCGGTTTGGACCGGAAGGAAGGGTCACGTGATTTCACGCACACGAGATGAAATGAAGATCCTGAATTATTCTATCTATTGCCACAAAAATTAAGTTTCGGTCTTTTGCGGTTGATTTGTTATTGAATTTCAAAGATTAAATCAATTACACCTTTAAGATGACGTCACGTAACCCCTGATGACGTCACCATGACGTATTTCTGCGAGACACGAGTTCACTATAGGGTCTTCACCTGGGTTAAGTTTTATGAAAATACGACTTTGTTTTCTGGTAAAAGTACTTGTGCAAAAAAACGTGTACAAAGTCTATGGAGTTTAGGTTACTAAAAGAATAAAAAAGAAAAAAAAAAATCAGAACAAAAACAAAGGCTTTTTCGCAAAATTGCGAAAAAGCCAAAAAAAAGAAAAAAAAAAATCAGAACAAAAACAAAGGCTTTTTCGCTTTTAAGCGAAAAAGCCAAAAATCAGAACAAAAACAAAGGCTTTTTCGCAAAATTGCGAAAAAGCCAATAAAGTTTAAAAACAGCTGTCGTTTACGTTGTTTTATTTAATAAAGTTTCAAAACTGTGATGATTTTTCAGATTTTCAAATGAATTTATCGCGTTACGGCGGCCGGTGTGGACGGTAATTCTGTCCCCCGGTAAAATTGTCCGGGGGGACAGAATTACCTAGGTAAAAGTGTCCCCCTGGAGCCGTTAATTCCGTCCCCCTCCAGTTTATTCTGTCCCCTCTCTAGGTAATTTTGTCCCCCAATGTTCCACACATAAGTGGTTATTTTGATGTTATTTCAATGAAAAGCCCACATGGTATTTATTATTTGGACTTCTGTTCCCTTCATCGATTCATCAAAATAAAAATATAAATATCAATAACTGTATTAATTAAATCAACCGATCTACGTTTCTGCGCGAAAGGGAAATTAGCGGTAATCAGTATTTTCAGACTTCTTGCACGCGTACAAATTCTGTATACCCAGCACGAATGTTGCAGCACTTTTGACCACCTGTAATTTGTAGTACGCTACACATCCTACAGTCTGCCACAAATGATGCACCATGAAGGGGTGAACCTGTACTACACTGGTTGTTGCGTGTAGTGGGTGCTAGACTTGTGACGTTGCACGGGACAATTTTACCAGGGGGACACGTTTAACGTTGGGCAGGGAGACAGAATTACCTGGAGGGGGACAGAAATACCTAGGTAAATGTGTCCCCCCGGACAGATTTACCGGGTCACGGCCTGGTAAGTCTGTCCGGGGGGACACATTTACCAGGGGGGACAGAATTACCTTTCATACCGGCAATCGTTGGAAAATGATACAATACAATAATAGCCTATATTATACCCTAATACAAACACTAACCCTAACACACATCTTAACCCTAGTTTTTAAGTAATTTTATTAAAATAAAAAAAAATATGTCGTGATTTTTTGTGTGGCGACCTACTAATCTATAGAAATTACCCTGTGGAGACATTTTGACTCCCATTGTACCCATTCTGTTCAGGTCTCCACATGGAACCGAATTCAGAAACCCACACACCCATGTGTGTGAGCACCTTCCATCGTGGACCTCCTACTGTCCCTCTTTTGTTTATACTTGAACGTTTTTGGAAGGCCTCCTACGATTTTCAAACATGAACTTTATGTCAATTGTGGACCCTATTGTCCTCTATTGTTCAAAGTCCACTATTTGAATGTGGATACAAACCCATACATACTGCATAATACATGCAGAAATAGTGATTGAATAGAAAATTCTTGAACTTGGTTCATCTAGCGAGACCCCCAAGAAGAAACACAAATTAACGAAAACAAGAGCTGTTTCGCCAAGTGTCAAACCTTTTTGTCAAGATGACGTAATCGGGTATCATATGATTCCAAATCAAGGTGCAAATTTGGAGGCCCTCTTTCTAATGAATTACAAGTCTGATTGGGTATGCAGGTATATCGGGATGTGTTAAAGATATAAATTGCAGTGATGTCATGATGACGTCATCGTGTGATTGATTATCATAATGATTTTATTAAGTTTTTGGATCTTTAAGCTCTTGGAAGTACAGTTTCAGTAGATATCAGATTAAGATGGAAAGAATATGTTTTGTCATCGAATAAACTACTCCCGGGCCGATGCCGTCTATGGGACGCCGTAGGACGCCGTCTAGCGGCCACATGTTCCACTGACTCAAGTAGGACCTCGTTAGTATTGTAACGAAACCCACCTGGGATCCGCCAGTAGACAACCAAACTCACACAAAAAATGAATGAAGAAATAAATTATATTTCTTAAAGCCACGTCTTTTGGTTTGTAATTATTATATACAATTTGTTTAGATACATGTAGTATGAATTTAAGCAGTATGGATTCAGTTTGAGAAATGAAAACAAATATATAATTGCGTGGCATGTTATCCATGCTGGATAACATGCAAAGTTCCACTAAAATGAATACAACCTAACACTACTAAAAACTTATACAATCCTAAAAGAATAAACAAGTGCGACTGAAAAAGGGGGTATGGGCACATAACTGCATGTAAATTAAACTTACGTGTACGACACATGAGGCCGGCTACCAAAGACGAAATACACACACGACACATACACACACGTGTCTCTCCTACAGCACCCAATCACAAGTCCTCAATGATAAGCATTGTGACACAGTTTATATACTGACTAGCCCTGTTGACTACAAAGCCAAGTCAGGTGAGGCAGATCTACAGGTAATTGTATTGTTCGAGTAATTTGCATATAATTAGCTTAACAATTAAGTAACAATTGTGTATTTAGGCCAGTCCAGGCCAGTAAACAAAAAAGGGGGCCAGTTGGCTGGTAAAAGAACAATCTGCTCGCACTATAGAAAGAGGAATTTCAAGCACATTGTGTTTACATCAATGTACCTGGTTGTGTTACACTATGCTGGAAACTTAGCAGCTTTGATCAAGCAATCAACGCGGCTCCGCATCGTACCCCTAGATGTTCTGAAACCTAAACACAGATAAACTCTCTAAATGTATAAAAGTGAAAAGTTCACTCACAAACCTTTTTGGAGTTGCCTCTCTGAAAAACTCAATTTCACTCTTGTTGGATTGGTTTTATAAGAGATTCACTCTTTTTGAGAGTGGGCTTTTTACTCTTATACATTCAGAGAGACAGTTTGTTTGTAGACATCGGTTGCCCGGGAACGAGACGAGTCTGAGCAGTTGCCAGCACCTCACACATCAAGGATAATAATCTCAGAGAGTTTAGGTTCCCGATTCAGTGATAAATCTCGGCAAGCACTTTATGGTTAGCCTAATTAGCCCCATGCCAATATATGTTGTCTGTACGATCAATTAATCTCCGGCTACATCACCATTGCCAAACTGCATGAACGAAGCCAAAGACGAAGACGAAGCTGGTATTTGGAAAACGGTCTTAAATTGAAGTCAGGTAAGATGGCGTCTGATGACTCCCCCAGCTCGCCTTTTCTTTCCGCTGAGGTATTTCAGCATAGAGCCCATAGCAGATGTGGTTTGGCCCTGATTCAAGTAAGCAGCAGCGCCTTGTAGGCGATTCACACCCGCTGTAAAATCTTGATGGAATATAAATCTGCAACAACCACGTCGCCAGTGGGTGTAAAGGCCATTCCTAGTGGATTATACAGATTTTCGGCGACAGTTCCTACCAGTAATCCATTTGGGTCGTACTGTTGTATTTTCATGGTTCCCCTTCTACCTTGTTGAATAACTACATTACAGTAGCCGTGACTGTCACAAAAGATCCCACCAGGATTCGCAGGATTTTTGTCCACAAGTGTCGTGATACTGAACATCTCATTGCCCTTGAGGTCTACGCAGGAGAGGGTTTTATTTTTGTAGTTAGGAATGAACAGGCGCTCCATATTATCCATCGCTAAATAAAATGTCACATTTTCATTTGGAATGGTTGCTACTAACAAGCCATCAAGCAAATGCACATAAACAACTTTCCTGCCCCAGTCGGCCACAGCTAGTCGTTCTCCAGCTGCGTCTATCACAATAGCGGTTAACTGACTTGATTCTTCCTTAGATGGTGTGAATTCGCGAATAAACTGAAGATTGCCGTCAAAAACCTTCACTTTATTTTTGTCAGTGACAAAAAGCAGATCATCTGAGGTGACAGCAACGCCCCACGGAACGTCCAGCTGATGACCGCTTTGAGCGGCCGACGTTTTAAAACGTCCAGTGGAGGTAAATATCGATAGTCGACGCAGTGTTGTGTCTGTCACAGCAATGTCCCCGTTGCTGAAACATGCAACACCTCTGGTGACTTGGAATTCCCCGTCACCGTTTCCTTCCTTGCCGATTTCTTCCTTCACCTGCCACTTCTCTTTAAGCAATATCTTGCCAAGATCCTGTTCACTGACGACATCTTGACATTTGACCCCAATGAACGAAAGATCCACCTTTGCCGGTTCGCACTTGAGCTCCTTCTGGAATTCCAAGTTGTGCATCACCTTCGGTTTGAGTTCCAAAAGCTCGAAATCATCGACTTGACTCATCAAGTCGTTTACGGCCGTGACGATCTGATCTGCGCGTTCCATCTGGTCACGGTTGCGCACGAGCACCTTTTCGTACTCGCTGTCTCTCTCCCGACAGATTTGGTTGACTTGTTCGGTGATTACCTTTGCTTTGCTTCTGATTTTAGCAACTTCTGCATCGGCTTTTGCAGTAATATCACTGCTAGCCTGAGCCAGTTTCGTTTGCAATCTATTCCGTGCATGTTTGATGGAGTCTTCGTTTGATGCAAATTGCTCTTTGCTTGTCTGGAACTTTTTCAATATGTCCTTGACACTCTCACGGAATGATTTGATGGTGTCACCGATACCAATGAACTTATGTTCCGCTGTTCGGTGCTCAGTTGCAGCACACATGGCGCAAATCAACACATCACAAGTCTCACAGAGAAAGCATATGGCTTGATCACTATGCTTTCTACATGATGTTGGTGATGTGACAGTCTTGGTAACATCTGTTGGTGAAGCCGTCGATTTGTCCACGTCGTCTGCTGGAATGATGCGATGGTCTTTAGTGGACCTCAGAAATGTATGTGCCTCTTGGCATTTCTTGCAGATGTTCTCCTTGCAGTCAAGGCATCTCGACACGGCCTCATTTCCTTCTTCACATGATTCACAAGTCGCAATAGTAGTAGTTATCTTTTCTAATAACTGCTCCTGTTTGTTTATCTCATCGACAAGAGATATCAGAAAGAAGCTAGAAGACAGACTCTGCACTCCTTCCTCAGTAACGTTCGTCTCTCTCCTGCAGACTGGACATGTTATCTTCACCCTCTCTGTCGTCTCTTTGCTCACCATCTCTCCCAGACAGTTCAGGCAGAAGCTATGAAGACAGTCTAGCATCTTAGGATCCTTGAATCGACAGCAGCAGATAGGACATTCCAGGTGCCCCTGACTGATCGTGTCCAATACGGTTCGGGCTGTAGCCTCCGCCATCGTGATTATGATCCTATAACGAAAACGAACAAAAAAAATAGGAATGCTCAAAGTGTGCGACAGGAAGGGGTTTACATTGACATAGAGCTGTAAAATGAAGAAGGGTACACACTCACCCTACAAATAGGGCTGTAATGGGCTCTTGTCTTGTGTCTTATTTGTTGCCATTATCTTATCTTATCTTGTCGCCTGTAATAGCGACGAGATTATAGACAAAAGAGCCAATAAATACAGCCTTATTTGTAGAGCTAGGTACACACTAGGTCGGACTGATGAAGTTATTATTTGCTCTATCCTTTCCATTGTCAAAATGACACCTTCTGATTAAAAACAAACGACATTTTTCTCGTTAATTTGAACCGAAAAGGCGACATTTTCTCGGTCAAACTGACCGAGAAAGTGACATTTATTACCCGGAAATGGGTAGAGCAAATTTATATACATTCAGATTCAGGATCAATTAACCTCACCCAGAGTTTGTTACACCGTGGAGGAATATTCCTCCATGGTTCTACCTACATACAGCATTGTACATACATGTACCCACAACCACCCAAAAACTAATCGTTCTAACGAATATCAGGCATGTTTACTGAAGCTATTTCACTTATTACAAAAATCAATTACGTTGAATCTATTAATCAACATGTACAATGTACTCACTTTTTAAAAATGATTTGCCAGTTAGATTGGGTCTTCAACCACAATTATTTAGCACTAGAAATCCCGCGAAAGAATGGCAAACTACTTCGAACGGCTAAAGGTGTGATCAAGCCTAGTACATGTAGTACATTCACTCAACATCGAGGTGATGAAAGGTTTGTGTCGCACAACATATTAACACATAAATTCCCTTAATTCAAGTTGAAGGTATAGGCCTACTTCCGTAAACACCATTTATATGTCAATGTGTGCAACAACTGCGCAGCGTTTGAAGAGGGGGCACCACAGCCCGAGAACCAACATGGCCTTCTTTTATAGACAATAGGTTCTACCTGTACATCAGCTGATTGTACACGTGAATCATTAACATGATACGTTGGGTAACTCATAACAATGTACATTGTCCGACGAATACACTGGTAAGATATTAACATATTAACTACACATTAGCTTCATGGGAAAACCCAGTTGCTATTTTTAAACTCTCCAATTAAATTTTAGACCACCGCGTAAAACTAGGAAAGTTCACAATGGACTTTGCATATGTCTCCATGTATGCAAGAAAGAATAATAATAAATATTCACAGGTTTCATTTGAAATCGAGGTGTATTTATTTTGAATAATAGCTTTTTATGGCAAAGCATCTCTCCTCTCCACTTTATAAAAAAGACGTGTTACAGGTAGAAAAAGGTAACAATTTGTTTAAATTTAATAATCTTAAATTGAAATCGGTTTGTGATAACCAACTATGATTCACAACTGGATGGTTCTTTAAAAAATAGCTATTAAAATTGAAGAGTTGATTTTTAAATACAATAAAGTGAAAATTAAGTTTAAAAACAGCCGTCGTGTACGTTGTTTTATTTATTAAAGTTTTAAAACCGTGAAGATTTTTCAGATTTTCAAATGGATCTTTCCCGTTTTGGAAATATATATAACCTCTTAAAGGTAGTATACACCGTTTGCTTTTGCTGTAAATTTCTAAAATTGATGGGTTAGGGGGTTTGTATAGTAAAATGGTGATGCCGACATGTTTTTTTAATTTGGTGTTCATATATCCTGGAAAACCAAGAACATTAATGCTGTTTTGTAGTCTGGTTCCAATCATCTGGTTCCAGTCTGGCCGGCAATCGTTGAAAATTGATACAAAATTCTACTTTTCTTGAAAACCGCAGCACATCAGATGCTGTGATTTCACAGGATGCTTAATAAAGGCTGTTATTCAGTCATTGATATTTACAAATAGTGTACACTACCTTCATACAGATTGACCAATATTTTTGTTTGCAAAGGGTGTGATCGATGCTTCCTTTAAAGAGATAGACTACTTTTCACTCGTAAGAGATGCCCCCAAAAATTAATTGTCATGAAACATGAACTATCTCCCGCTCTCTTCATTGAAAAACAATATACAATGTGAACTTTTTCTTGTTTATTTTGACCGAGAAAGCGACAATTGTCTTGGTCAATATGACAGAGAAAGTGTCATTTTTTTCCAGAAATAGGTACAGCATTTCAAAGTGACTTTACAAACCTATTGGTAGGACTACAGTGCACACTAGAGACTGAATCTGAAATTAGATTTGCTCCTTTGATTTCCATGGTCAAAATGTTTGTTTTTAGAGTAAACAAAAATTACAATTTTTCTTGGTAATTCCTTTTGCCCGAGAAGGAGACATTTTTACCGGGAAGTGGGTAGAGCAAATAGGTACGTTCAGATTCAGCATCAATTAATCTGAGCGATAGTTTGTTCTACCAACAGCATTCTATCGACTGCATTGTACATGTACATGTACATGTACATACAACCACCCAAAAGCTAATCGTTCTAACGGATATCAGGCATGTTTACTAAGCTATTTCACTTTAATAAACAAATCAAATACATTGAATCTATTCAACATGTACAAAGTACTCACCTTTTAAAACTGATTCGCCAGTTGGATGGGGTCTTCAACCACAAATATTTAACACCAGAAATTCCGCGGTGAACTGAAGAATGGCAAAACTACTTCGAATGGCTAAAGGTGTGATCAAGCCTAGTACATGTAGTAAATTAGTAGTACTGCTTTACTCAACATCGAGGGGAAGAAAGGTTTGTGTGGCACAAAATATTAACACATAAATTCTCATGATTCAAGTTGAAGGTATAGGCCAACTTCTGTAGACGCCATTTATCTGTGAATTTGTGCAACAACTGCGCAGCGTTTGAAGAGGGCCTCACGCCCGAGAACAAACAGGGCCTTCTTATATAGACAATGGGTTCCTACCTGTACATCATGTGATTGTACATCACGTGAATCATTAACACGATACGGGTAACTCATATAACAATGTACATGTACATCATCCGACGAGTACACTGGTAAGTTATTAACATATTAACTACACAACAGCTCCATGGGAAAACCCAGTTGCTATTTTTAACTCTCCAATTAAATGTTAGACCACTGGCCTTCCGCGTAAAACTAGGGAAGTTTACAATGGACTTTACATATGTCTTCATGTATGCAAGAAAGAATAATAATAAATATTCACAGATTTCATTTGAAATCGAGGTGTATTTATTTTGAATAATAGCTTTTTCTGGCAAAGCATCTCTACTCTTTACTTTAGAAAAGAGACGTGTTACAGAAAAAGGTGTATAACAATTTGTTTCAACTGAATAATCTCAATTTGAAATCAGTTTGTGTTAACTAATTATTATTTACAACTCGATGCTTCTAAAAAACAAAGTAATAGCTAATAAAATTGAAGAGTTGATTTCTAAATACAATAAAGTGAAAATAAAGATTAAAAACAGCTGTCGTGTATACGTTGTTTTACTTATTAAAGTTTAAAAACCGTGAAAAATAGATTTTGAAATGAATCTATCGTGTTACGGAAATATAACCTCTTAAAGGTAGTATACACCATTTACTTTTGCTGTAATTTTCTAAATTGGATGTGTTAGAGGGTTCGTATACTCGTGACGCTGACCATGGATGCTGGAAAACCAAGAACATAAATGTTGTTTTGCAGTCTGGTTCCCTGACTTCATTCAGACAAAACAGAGCAATGTATAGACCTCGGATAATTATCAGGTTAGGAAACCAGACTCTTGTTGGCTGGCACACATTAACATCTGTGTAACAGTATTGCAAATAACATGGAGACTCAATTTTATAAATTGGAGACAGTCTTTGAAAATAGTAAGATATTTCCAACGATTGCCGGCTGGCTTGCAATTCTGGCAAGGTACACTGTATGGTTTTGGGTTAAATAACGGGGGTTTTCACCTGTAAAGTAGCAAACCATCGCCGTATTTTAGTTTAACGAATTGTTGATGTAAAATAACGGTACTGCGACCTCGAAAATATCCTACATCGAATAATAGTTTTCGTGTTGTGTAGCGTTAATGTATACAAAGAGGATATAAATTTACAAGAACACTTTCTTAAAATACAACATTTTGTGTAAATTTAAATTAAACACATACAAAGTGTTGTTTATTTACAGACAATTTACTGATCTCATTACGCAGCAAGTGACCATTTAGAACTGAGGAAATGTGTAGTATGTAAAATTTGGGCTGTTTAGTCAAAAAATGCACGATCTTGATCATAATGTGTTGTTTATTCAAACAATTCCACAATAAAACTCAGATTTTTTGCAAACGTCGGTTAATAATCGTATTAGATCTTTAGTATTCAAATATTGAAATAATTTCTGGAAAACTGTGACTTCATCATGACATGAAAAGATCATGAATATACATCAAAATCAGTCACTTGTGTTGACCTCGCCCTGTATATACCTCAACAACAACTACTGCATTCAAAGTTACCATACCACAATGTTCTTTTATTGTCATGAATTTGGGAACCACATTTTTTTACAGAGATTAAATTTCTTTACTAATGTCTTAAACTAAATACCACTTCAGAAAAATAGGAGTTTTTTTAGAATCTACGAGCGAGGCGAACTATTAGAAAAACTAAATACCTGTAATTGTAGAAGAGTACAAAATGATATTTTCGGAGTTAAATTTGACTTTTTAGGATATGTTATTGCTTTCTGATGGCCGATTTCTTTGTTCGCTGTCTCTCACAATTGCCTTTTCATTAGAAATATAATAGCGATAACTGGACATAGGTCCATTATACGGACATAACTAATTGTTCCCTATTTGGACCTATCAGCCATGGATCAGAAAGCAATAACATATCCTAAAAACGTCAAATTGAGCTCAGAAAATATCAAAGCATTTACTAAGAAAATATTATTTTTGTTCAGACAAGTCTTATAGTGTTTGTGCACTGGGTGTCAAGTGATGTCCGTGTATGAAATCCTTTTTCCAGCCACTTAAATTGAAGTCCGATAAGATGTCTGATATGAGGGGGTACTGGTGCACGGAGCCTATACAGCAGATGTAATTTGGTTCAAGTAAGCAGCAGTGCCTAGCAGGCAATTCACATCCGCTGCAAGATCTTGAAGGAATGTACGTCTGCAACAACCACGTCGCCAGTGGGTGTATAGGCCATTTCTAGCGGATTGAACAGCTTTTCTGCTACAGTTCCTACCAGTGATCCATTTGGGTCGTACTGCTGTATTTTAAAGTTTCCCACGTTACCGTAATGAAAAGCTACATTAAAGTAACCATGACTGTCACAAAGGATCCCGGTGGGACTCGCAGGATTTTGGTCCACAAGTGTCTTGATACTGAACACCTCATTGCCCATAAGGTCTACGCAGGAGAGGGTTTTATTTTTGTAGTTAGTAATAAACAGGCGCTCCATGTTATCCATCGCTAAATAAACTGTCACATTTTCATTTGGAATGGTTGCTACTAACGAGCCATCAAGCAAATGCACAGAAACAACTTTCCTGCCCCTGTCAGCCACAGCTAGTCGTTCTCCAGCTGCGTCTAGCGCAATAGCGGTTAACTGACTTGCCTCTTTCTTAGATGGTGTGAATTCGCGAATCCACTGAAGATTGCCGTCAAAAACCTTCACTTTATTTTTGTCCGTGACAAAAAGCAGACCATCTGAGGTGACAGCAATGCCCAAAGGAGCGTCCAGCTGATGACCACTATGAACGGCCGAAGTTTTGAAACGTCCAGTGGAGGTAAATATCGATAGTCGATTCAGCTCTCTGTCTGTCACAGCAATGTCCCCGTTGCTAAAACATGTAACACCTCTGGCGAATTGGAATTCCCCATCACCGTTTCCTTCCTTGCCGAACTCTTCCTTTACCAGCCACTTCTCTTTGAGCAATATCTTGCCAAGATCCTTTTCACTGACGACATCTTGACATTTGACGCCAATGAACGAAAGATCCACCTTTGCCGGTTCGCACTTGAGCTCCTTCTGGAATTCCAAGTTGTGCATCACCTTCGGTTTGAGTTCCAAGAGCTCGAAATCATCGACTTGACCCATCAAGTCGTTTACGGCAGTGACGACCTGATCTGCGCGTTTCATCTGGTCACGGTTGCGCATGAGCGCCTTTTCGTACTCGCCGTCTCTCTCCTGACAGATTTTGTGGACTTTTTCGGTGATTACCTTTGCTTTGTTTTTGATTTTAAAAATTCCGGCCTCCGCTTTTGCAGAAATATCACTGCAAGCCTGAGCCAGTTTCGTTTGCAATCTATTCCGTGCATGTTTGATGGAGTCTTCGTTTGATGCAAATTGCTCTTTGCTTTTCTGAAACTTTTGCAATATGTCCTTGACACTCGCATGGAGCGATTCGATGGCATCACCGATACTAATAAACTTATGTTCTGCTGTTCGGTGCTCAGTTGCAGCACACATGGCGCAAATCAACACATCACAAGTCTCACAGTGAAAGCATATGGCGTAATCACTATGTTTTCTACAGTGTGGTGTGGCAGTCTTAGTAGCATCTGTTGGTGAAGCCCTCGGTTTGTCCAAGTCTTCCGCTGGAATGATGCGATGGTCTTTGATGGACTTCAAGAGTCGATGTGCCTCTTGGCATTTCTTGCAGATGTTCTCCTTGCAGTCAAGGCATCTTGACACGGCCTCGTTTCCTTCTTCGCAGGATTCACAAGTCGCACAAGTAGTAGTTACCTTTTCTAATAACTGCTCTTGTTTGTTTATCTCATCGACAAGAGATATCAAAAAGAAGCTAGAAGACAGACTCTGCACTCCTTCGTCAGTAACGTCCGTCTCTCTCCTGCAGACTGGACATGCTATCTTCGTCCTTTCTGTCGTCTCTTTGCTCACCATCTCTCCCAGACAGTTCAGGCAGAAGCTATGAAGACAGTCTAGCATCTTAGGATCCTTGAATCGACAGCAGCAGATCGGACATTCCAGGTGCCCCTGGCTGATCGTGTCCAACACGGTTCGGGCTGCAGCCTCCGCCATCGTGATCATGAAGTGTATACTTCAGGAAAAAGAAAGAAACAAAATCCGTTTCGACTATTACATTCAGGAATACTGTGTCAGGATGGTTATGTTGAGGAGGGACATGGAGCTGTAAAATGGAGGGCGGTGATTTAAAACCATATGTGACCCAGACATCAGTAAATTTCAGGCCAATAAAAAGTGAAAATTTCCCAAACTATATCAAGTATGTTTAAACATCCTCGCTGGGTACAAAAAACTAGGTTGAACATTTTCAAAAAACGTAACTCACCGTAATTGACAAAAAAATATGATACATTTGAAAGAGGGCGCTTTTTCTGCATAGCGCCCTCTTGTGACAATTTGTGCATTTAATACTACACGTCTGTTGCTAGCAACACAATTTGTTGTTTAATACTTGGTTAGATTTTAAGGTGGTCATTTTGTTACTTTCAATTATTATGTTGGTTTGTGTACCAAAAAAGACTATTTAAATATTAGTAATAAATGTAGTAGGCCTACCGGTAATTAATTTTCTCCCAAGATGTTTTAAAGTTCTTTATAAGGCTTCGCGCCCGTTCTTCTGCATGCACTCGGTTGGCATGGTCCCACTTCATCTAAGGAATCAATTCTCGGGGTATCAATCTCAGTTTTGTGAACATCAGTTAGCTCATTCTGACGAAGTTGACAAATTCATAACCTCTGCGACAGCAATAAATAAAGTATCGACCATTATTTTGTGCACGAGGCGGCTCTTAAAACAATTTTATATACAAAATTTCATTTTTAAAATGCTGGCTTGAATGTTGAGAGATGCGGTGATCTGTTAAATTTCATACATTTCTCCAACAATTTTCTTAGTCGCCTAGAAATGTTCAGTTACACAAATTGCATGTAGGTTGTATGTAGTCCGTTATAATTTCTCTAGCTACAGTTATATAGTCCGGCCTCTTGTTGCGGCCGACCCATCTTCTCTTTAGGTATTTATTCCAGATCTCCTCATTAGAGGGTGGCGTATTAGACTGTTCCATCTTCCAGTTGACACCATTCGCAATGGAGGAGTCTTTGTCAATATGGAACCGGCCACCGTCCACGGATTGGTTTCAGAGAGGTCACACATCGGGAAATAATAATAATAATGTTTACATTAAAGTCATTCAGATGTCTGCTTCACATCGTCGTCAGTCCCTGGCTGGACATTATGATAAATAAAAGCAGTCCTTGAAAGTATCCCTGGGGGGGAAAACACGTCTGACTGGTTGAAATGGTGTTTAACTTTGGTTTGGCTCTGAACGCTGTCGTATAATTGTAACAAAGTTAAATACTCGTGTTGATTGTTTTATGTTTTTTTTAACCTAGTTTGTTTTACCGGTATTGCTTTTCGAGGGAGTTTCAACAACCCACCCTATAGTCGATGCGCAAAATAAGGCACACGGTAATTCACCTACGTCGCAAACGACGTCGTACAAACCACTTGGTAAGAAAATACGTTGCATTGCTGAATTGCGCACCGACTGTGTATATCAACAGAGGGCGCCATTTGGCGCACTGGACAATATTTTGGTTGAAAACACATTTGCGAATGCCGACTCTTACAGGCAAAAGGGACATTTTCGCTAAATTACCGGCATTTAATATTGACAAGGATATTTAGTCTTTCGATATATTACAAATTTATGACAGTTTACAGTGGGCGATCCTAGGAGGTATACTCGTTAAAATGTGCAACCGTAAATGTTTAAAAACTAATAAATCATGTACCATGTTAATTAGTCGGTGTTGTCAATGCTTTGTTACATTACTTGGTCCATATCATACTTTACACCATTCGAAGGGGTGTACAACGGGTAACATTAAAAGCAATATACCCAACCCCATCAAACTCCAACTGCAGGTTTTGCTAGGTTTTGGCAGGTTTGGTAGCAAACCATGGCAACTTTTTGTTGAGCTTTGTTTGACTCCATGCCCAGGGAGACCCTGTTGAATTATGTGAGGTTCAGGGCAGAAATGAATGAGACTTGTACCAATGTTGGAGTTTGGAGGGATGTACAGGCATTTATTAGTGGGTGACCCACGTCTGTTCACGGCACAGTTCCTGGCCAACTGCTTGTGTATAACATGTACACACCCTGTGTACATGTGTCCCTGCACTCGTACTCGTCTCAATCACATACATATCGCTGGACAGTCATCACTGTACTGATCCCGTACTGCATTGCATTGACTCATCTGTAACAAGTCAATCAAACTTCAACTGTTGGAGTTTGGCAGGTTTAGTAGTGTTAGGTTCAATAGAGTGTACCAATAATTACCTGTGTGCAGTTGTTGAAGTTTGTTAGGTTTTGTTTGCTTTCTAGTGCGAGAGCCTGGGGGGTTAGGGTTAAACGAAGTTTCATTTGCCTTGGCAGATACTACATTTGTATATTTAAACAAAATATGAATTCTTAAAACAAATTTACTCGTGTCATTCTCCACATAACTATAATATCACAAAGCAAGGCATGATTAACATTAAAAAAAAAAAATTATATAATATAATAATAAACTAGCTTTTCAGACTCCAGTCAATGTTTTTTAGCTTCATCTCAAAAAGAATTTCGGACCTGATGTCTGGGTCTTATTAAACCACTGGTGCACATCAACCCTACATATATGACTGTACCTGCATAGCTCTCTGTTGTATGTTGTCCTATTTTGTCGCCATTATCTTATCTTATCTTATCTTGTCACCTATAGCGACAAGATTAAGACAAAAGAGAGCCAATTACAGCCCTATTTGTAGGGTTAGGTGCAAACTCAGCCTCGACTCCATTAAGATATCGCGCAAGGCATGATGGGAAAACATGGCGCAGCAAGATCGTAGCCATGGTAACGAGGTAGGTGGACACTATGGCCATTACAGTGACCGCCCTATATGTTCCGACTACTAAACCTATGTTCCAACACACCTATTTTCGACACCCCTATGTTCCGAATACTCAGCCTATGTCCCGACTACCTGCATATAATAAGATTGTGCTAGCCTGCTGCATTAGTGACTCAATCCCATGTGGCAACATACAAATTTGTTTAGGCGTGGGCCGGGTAGTCGGAACGTGGGCTGGGTACCGTAGTTGGAACGTGGGCGGGGTCGTCGGAACGTAGGCGGGGTAGTCGGAACGTGGGCGGGGTAGTCGGAACGTAGGCCGGGGTAGTCGGAACGTAGGCGGGGGCGTCAGAAGATAGGCGGGGGCGTCGGAACATAGGCGGGGGCGTCGGAACATAGGCGGGGACGTCGGAACATAGGCCGGGTGCGTCGGAACATAGAGCCCGGGCGTCGGAACATAGGGCCGGGGCGTCGGAACATAGGGCCGGGGCGTCGGAACATAGGTCCGGGGCGTCGGAACATAGGGCCGGGGCGTCGGAACATAGGGCCGGGGCGTCGGAACATAGGGCCGGGGCGTCGGAACATAGGGCCGGGGCGTCGGAACATAGGGCCGGGGCGTCGGAACATAGGGCCGGGGCGTCGGAACATAGGGCCGGGGCGTCGGAACATAGGGCCGGGGCGTCGGAACATAGGGCCGGGGCGTCGGAACATAGGGCCGGGGCGTCGGAACATAGGGCCGGGGCGTCGGAACATAGGGCCGGGGCGTCGGAACATAGGGCCGGGGCGTCGGAACATAGGGCCGGGGCGTCGGAACATAGGGCCGGGGCGTCGGAACATAGGGCCGGGGCGTCGGAACATAGGGCCGGGGCGTCGGAACATAGGGCCGGGGCGTCGGAACATAGGGCCGGGGCGTCGGAACATAGGGCCGGGGCGTCGGAACATAGGGCCGGGGCGTCGGAACATAGGGCCGGGGCGTCGGAACATAGGGCCGGGGCGTCGGAACATAGGGCCGGGGCGTCGGAACATAGGGCCGGGGCGTCGGAACATAGGGCCGGGGCGTCGGAACATAGGGCCGGGGCGTCGGAACATAGGGCCGGGGCGTCGGAACATAGGGCCGGGGCGTCGGAACATAGGGCCGGGGCGTCGGAACATAGGGCCGGGGCGTCGGAACATAGGGCCGGGGCGTCGGAACATAGGCCGGGGCGTATTCACCCATTACTATAGGTCAGAGTAAATATTTGCTTTATCCGCTTCATGGCAAAAACGACACGTTTCCGAGTCAACAAAATAACATTTCTCTCGGTCGATCATTTCGATTGAGAAAGTGACATTGTTTTGTATTTTTGACCGAAAAAAAGTGTTTTAACACGGAAATGGGCAGAGCATTAACTTGGTCTTTGCTCTATGATTTAACCATAGAGCTCTGTTCCTTGCTCTATGATTTAACAGACTTCAAAAGCTAATGGTTCCTTATCTTACGTATCCGGCATATAATTCAAGATATTTCATTTGTTTTAAAACAGGAATACTCATATCCCATTCAATCTGTGCAGCACGTAATGTATTTACATGAATAATATTTAGTGTAAATACATCATGTACTCACTTTCTAATACTGATTCATCAGTTTAATGTTGTACCACATCCCGGTGCGTGTAAACACAAGAATGGCCTTCCACCAGTCCATCCAGGTATCACTGTGACTGACAGAACATGCCAGAACACACATTGACTACCGCAGCTTCCTGTGTACACATGTATTTGTGTAACAACTGCGCAGTATTTGATGAGGAGGCACAGCACAATTTACTAACTACAATGGGGGAAAACCAGTTACATGTACTATGTTTAACTCGCGCAAGTAAAGGGACAGCGCTAATTGCTCCTTCTTTTCATGTGACAATGTGCGCGCGCAGGCCTTCGGCGTAAAGCTACGGAGGTTCATAATGGACTTTACATATATGTCTCCATTTGCAGGAAAGACTATTAATATTATCCCTTTTTTATCGCGTAAATGAGCCACAATGTCCTTGATTCAAGTTGTAAAATAAACAATAGTACAATATTACACGAATGCCTTTGTAAAAAGAAAAGTCTTAAGCTTATTCTTAAAAACCGAAAGAACCTGAACAGACTGAATCTCACGCAACTTGTACATCGTTACATTTAATGGAATGAAAATTGTTGACAACAATGTGTATGAGGCCGCCAAAAACTTAGGTTAATAATGCCAAAAATCGTACAGATTCGCCTTGGATGCCCCAGAGTATATCTGCCTTTTTAATTGATCAATGCCACCTGTGTACCACAATTATGGATCGCCTAGCTACGAGTTGTCCCGCGTACGAGTTGACCAGTCAGCGTACGAGTTGTCTCGCGTTCCCCGTGAATAGAGCCTGAAGCTAGCTGGTAGCGCAGTTCCGGACCCCTCGAATAGGTAAATCAGCGTGTAAAAGTCGGGGTTTCTACAATTATTTCGGTACATTTATTTCTTTAAGACAGTCCTTCTTTGAAAAGGCCTTTGTAAAGTTGTTACGATGTAGTATCTCAAATTGATGAAACTGAAAAATTGCATTACGTTAAAGAGAAATATCGAGCCAAAAATCGACCTCTCACTTCCAAAAGTCTTTATGTGGACTCATGGAAGTAGAAACACTTGTACAAATAGGCAACCAGCCTGCGGACCATAAATCCAATGATCGAGAAGAGTAATGCTCATAGCGATTCTGGCAAGGTACCCTGTATTTGTTTAGGTAAACTAATGTTCACCTGTAAAATAACAAACAATCGCCGTGTTTTAGTTTAACGGATTTTGGATGTAAAATTACAGTAATGTGAATATCATCACGCATCAGTTTTCGTGTTGTAGTGTAAATTTATACAGATGACCTAAATTTACAAAAACACTTTCTCAAAATACAACATTTTGTGTAAATATACATCAACACATACAAAGTGTTGTTTATTTACAGAAAATCTTCTGCCAACAAAAATCTCATTACCCAGAAACTGACTATTTCGATCAAGGAAATTTGTAGTACATGTATGTTAAATTGGCTTAGTAAAAATAAATGCACGCTCTTGATCATAATGTGTTATTTATTCGAACAATTCCACAATAAATTTCAGTAATAAATTTCAAAAATTAGATCTTTCGTATTTAAATATTGAAATTATTTCTGGCAAACTGTGACTTTATCATGACATGAAAAGATCATGAATATAAATCTAAACCAGTCACTTTCTTTGGCCTCGCCCTGTATACCTCAACAACAACTACTGCATTCAAAGTTACCATACCAAAAATTTATTTTATTGTCATAAATTTGAGAAGCACATTTTTACCGAGATGAAATTTCTAAATACCACTGCAGGAAAACAGTGTGTTTTTGTTTATCTACGAACGAGGCGAACTATTAGAAAAACTAAATACCTGTAATTGTAGAAGAGTACAAAATGATATTTTCGGAGTTAAATTTGACTTTTTAGGATATGTTATTGCTTTCTGATGGCCGATTTCTTTGTTCGCTGTCTCTCACACTTGCCTTTTCAATAGAAATATAATAGGACTGGACAGAAATCCATACACGGACATCACTAATTGTTCACTACTTTGACCTATCAGCCATTGATTAGTAAGCAATAACATATCCTAAAAAGTCAAATTTAGCTCAGAAAATATCAAAGCATTTACTGTTTTTTTTTTTTTTTCAGACAAATCTTAATGTGTTTGTACACTGGGTATCAAGTGATGTCCGTATAGGCCCCTACATGTATAAATCTTTTCCCAAGAACCAGCCACTTAAATTGGAGTCAGATAAGATGGCGTCCGCTAATGACTCCCCTAACTTGCTTTTTGTTTGCGCTGAGGGGGTACTTGTGCTCAGAGCCTATAGCAGATGTAATTTGGTTCAAGTAAGCAGCAGTGCTTAGCAGACAATTCACATCCGCTGCAAGATCTTGATGGAATGTCTGTCTGCAACAACCATGTCGCCAGTGGGTCTATAGGCCATTCCTAGCGGATTGCGCAGCTTTTCGGCTACAGTTCCTACCAGTGATCCATTTGGGTCGTACTGCTGTATTTTTGAAGCTCCCCTTTTACCAAGAAGAACAGCTACATTAAAGTAGCCGTGACTGTCACAAAGGATCCCGGTGGGACTCGCAGGATTTTTGTCCACAAGTATCTTGATACTAAACACCTCAGTGCCCTTAAAGTCTACGCAGGAGAGGGTTTTATTTTCGTAGTTAGAAATGAACAGGCGCTCCATATTATTCATCGCTAAATAAAATGTCACATTTTCATTTGGAATGGTTGCTACTAACGAGCCATCAAGCAAATGCACAGAAACAACTTTCCTGCCAAAGTCAGCCACAGCTAGTCGTTCTCCAGCTGCGTCTAGCGCAATAGCGGTTAACTGACTTGCCTCTTTCTTAGATGGTGTGAATTCGCGAATCAACTGAAGATTGCCGTCAAAAACCTTCACTTTATTTTTGTCCGTGACAAAAAGCAGATCATCTGAGGTGACAGCAATGCCCAAAGGAGCGTCCAGCTGATGACCGCTATGAACGGCCGAAGTTTTGAAAAGTCCAGTGGAGGTAAATATCGATAGTCGATTCAGCTTTGTGTCTGTCACAGCAATGTCCCCGTTGCTGAAACATGCAACACCGCTGGCGAATTGGAATTCCCCGTCATCGTTTCCTTCCTTGCCAAACTCTTCCTTCATTAGCCACTTCTCTTTGAGCAACATCTTCCCAAGATCCTCTTCACAGACGACATCTTGACATTTGACCCCAATGAACGAAAGATCCACCTTTGCCGGCTCGCACTTGAGCTCCTTCTGGAATTCCAAGTTGTGCATCACCTTCGGTCTGAGTTCCCAGAGCTCGAAATCATCGACCTGACTCATCAAGTCGTTCACGGCCGTGACGATCTGATCTGCGTGTTTCATCTGGTCACGGTTGCGCCTGAGCGCCTTTTCGTACTCGCCGTCTCTCTCCTGACCGATTTTGTTGACTTTTTCGGTGATTACCTTTGCTTTGTTTTTGATTTTAGCAATTTCTGCATCGGCTTTTGCAGAAATATCATTGCAAGCCTGAGCCAGTTTCGTTTGCAATCTATTTTGTGCATGTTTGATGGAGTCTTCGTTTGATGCAAATTGCTCTTTGCTTGTCTGGAACTTTTGCAAAATGTCCTTGACACTCTCACGGAATGATTTGATGGTGTCACCGATACCAATAAACTTATGTTCCGCTGTTCGGTGCTCAGTTGCAGCACACATGGCGCAAATCAACACATCACAAGTCTCACAGAGAAAGCATATGGCTTGATCACTATGCTTTCTACATGATGTTGGTGATGTGACAGTCTTGGTAACATCTGTTGGTGAAGCCGTCGATTTGTCCACGTCGTCTGCTGGAATGATGCGATGGTCTTTAGTGGACCTCAGAAATTGATGTGCCTCTTGGCATTTCTTGCAGATGTTCTCCTTGCAGTCAAGGCATCTTGACACGGCCTCGTTTCCTTCTTCGCAGGATTCACAAGTCGCACTAGTAGTAGTTACCTTTTCTAATAACTGCTCTTGTTTGCTTATTTCATCGACAAGAGATATCAGAAAGAAGCTAGAAGACAGACTCTGCACTCCTTCCTCAGGAACGCCCGTCTCTCTCCTGCAGACTGGACATGATATCTTCGCCCTCTCTGTCCTCTCTTTGCTCACCATCTCCCCCAGACAGTTTAGGCAGAAGCTATGAAGACAGTCTAGCATCTTAGGATCTTTGAATCGGCAGCAGCAGATCGGACATTCCAGGTGCCCCTGGCTTATTGTGTCTAACACGGATCGGGCTGCAGCTTCCGCCATCGTGATTAGGATCCTAACGAAAAAAGAACAAAAACACTTGGGAATACTCAAAGTGTATGACAGGAAGGGGGGCTTAGGTTGGGAAGTAGCATGGAGCTGTAAAACGGAGAAGGGTGCACACTCGCCCTACAAATAGAGCTGTAATTAACTCTTATCTTGTGTCTTCAAGATTATAGACAAAAGGGAACCAATAAGCACAGCCCTATTTGTAGGGCTAGGTACACACGAGGTCAGACTGATGAAGTTATATTTGCTCTATCCTTTCCATGGTCAAAATGACACTTTCTAAGTAAAATAAATGACATTTTTCTCGTTCATTTTGACTGAGAACGCGACATTTTCTCGGTCGCAATATTACCGAGAAAGTTTCCATTTTTACCCGGAAATGGGGAGAGCATAGTATGCTGAAACAGCGATAGTGTATAGTTACGGGCCTCTTAGTTATGATCAAATAAATTTGAGTCACCGGTGTATTTGTCTTTCCTTGCACTCAAAATTATGATAAAACGTGTACTTATAAAGCACTAATTAAAGACCTTCTTAAGTGCATACTTAGCACCAATTATATTGTTCTTAAGTATACAAATTCTATTCAGTACACGATAAACTTTCGACTCATGACGAAATTATGTTTGCACTCAAGATTATGATTAAATCGAATTTTGGGGGGTCTGTCAGGGGCTCCCCCCATCCAACGCACCACTCGCCAAACTTAAGAAAACCCATTTTGCAGTTGTCCCATCAGTCACCCCCAACATATCCCACGCTTCAAACCTTTTGCACTCAAAATTATGATTAAACCTGGCTGGGCTCCCGGACTATGGCTTTATCAACCTATTTAGGGTTAGAGTGCACACAGGATTCTGAATATGAAAATATATTTGCTTCTATCCTTTTCATGGTCAAAATAACACTTCTTTTTGACCGAGAAAGTGAATTTTTTACCCGGAAATGGGTAGAGCCAACAGACTGCATTGTACATGTATAAAACCACCCTGTCAAAAGCTAATCGTTCTATTACGAATATCAGGCATATGTTTAATATAAAATACTGACCTATTTCACTTATTAAAAAATCAATTACATGAATCTATTCAACTTGATGTACAATGTACTCACTTTTCAAAACTGATTCTTCAGTTGGATGGGATCTTCATCAGCCACAAATATTTAGCACCAGAAATCCCGCGGAAGAATAATGGCAAAACTACATGTACATGTACTTCGAACGGATAAGGCAAGGTGTGATCAAGCCTAGAACTGTAGTACTGCTTCACTCAACATCGAGGTGATAAGGTTTGTGTCGCACAACATATTAACACATTAATTCCTTTAATTCAAGTTGAAGGTACAGGCCAACTTCCGTAGACACCATTTATATGTGTATGTGTGCAACAACTGCGCAGCGTTTGAGGAGAAAAACCTTGTTGTAGCTCAATGGGAAAACCCAGTTGCTATTTTTAACTCTCCTGTTGAAAGTTCAGACGACTGGGCGCACTTCCGCGTAAAACTACGGTGGTTCATAACGGACAATACATATCTCTCCATATATGCAGGGCAGAATAATCATTATTCTAAGAACAATTCACAGAATTCATGTGCAATCGAGGTGTATTTATTTTGGATAGTAGCTTTTTATGGCAAAGCATCTTTCCTTCTTCACTTTTAAAAATACACTTTTGAAAAGAGACGTGTTACAGCTAGAAAATGGTGTAGAAAATAAATTGTTTACATGTAATAATATGAAATTGAAATGAATTTTGTGATAACAAATGTGACACGATCAAGCGAAATTAGTCGGATGTCGGCCCCGGTCAAAAAATTAGTGTTCATGTAGTTTCAAAGAGGGCATCTGTACGTTTTAAAAACTGAAAACCCCATGTTGATACGATGTTTTGTTGTCGAGTTATGTAAATTTGTTTAAATACCAACGAAGAAAACAGTGCATTTTTGGGATTCGCCGACATCCGACTGATTCGTCTTGATCGTGTCACAAATTATTATTTACAACTAGATGCTTCTAAAAAACGAGATAATAGCTATTAAAATTGAAGAGTTGATTTTTAAATACAATCAAGTGAAAATAAACTTTAAAAACAGACGTCGTGTACGTTGTTTTATTTAATAAAATTTCAAAACCGTGAGGATTTTTCAGATTTTCGAATAAATCTATCGCGTTACGGAAATATAACCTCTTAAAGGTAGTATACACCATTAAAAATTGCTTTTGCTGTAATTTTCTAAATTGGATAGGTTAGAGGGTTCGTGTGGTAAATATTGTGACGCTGACCATATAGATGCTGTTTTTCAGTCTGGTTCCTTGACTTCATTTAGACCAAACAGAGCTATTTATTGACCTCGGAGAAAGTTGGGCGGAATATGTTTTGTCATCGAATAAACTACTCCGGGGCCGATGCAGCGCGGAGCACGAGTGGGGCGCCGTCTGACGGCCACATGTTCCACCGACTCAAGCAGGACCGCGTTAGTATGCTGGGATCTTAGCAGCTCCGATCAAGCAATCAACGCGGCGGCGCACGTACTCCTAGATGTGCTGAAACTGGAACACAGACGCACTCTCTAAATGTTCACTCACAACAAGAGTGAAATTTAACTTTTCAGAGTAAAAAATAGCTTTAAAAAAAGGGAAAACCACTACAGAAGAATACATTTTCACTCTCTCGAGGAGCCATAGGAAGGACAGCTCTTTTAGATTTTTCCTTCATATGGCTCCTCGGAAGAGGGAACATTTACTCTTTTGGAGTGGTTTTCACTTTTTTTGAGTTGCCTTCAATCTAAAAAACTCAATTTCACTCTTGTTGGATTGGTTTTATAAGAGATTCACTCTTTTTGAGAGTGAGCTTTTTACTCTTATACATTCAAAGAGACAGCTAGTTTGTAGACATCGATTGGGTCGGGCACGAGACGAGTCTGAGCAGTTGAAAGCACCTCACACATCTAGGATAACAATCTCAGACAGTTTAGGCCCCCGATTAGGTGATAAATCTCGGCACGCACTCTATGGTTAGCCCCATGCTATTGTATGTACGATAAACTAATCTCCGGCTCCATCACCATTGCCATGCTGCATATACGAAGCCAAAGACGGAGACGAAGCTGGGATTTGGGAAACGGCCTTAAATTAAAGTCAGGTATTAAAGATGGCGTCTGATGACTCCATAAGCTCGCATTTTCTTTTAGATGAGGGGGCACTTTTGCACGGAGCCTATATCAGGTGTAGTTTGGTTCAAGTTAGGAACAGCAGGGCCTAGCAGGCAATTCACATCCGCTGCAAGATCTTGATGGAATGTCTGTCTGCAACAACCATGTCGCCAGTGGGTGTATAGGCCATTTCTAGCGGATTATACAGCTTTTCGGCGACAGTTCCTACCAGCAATCCATTTGGGTCGTATACTGCTGTATTTTAAAGTTTCCCACGCCACCGTAATGAACAACTACATTAAAGTAACCGTGAGTGTCACAAAGGATCCCGGTGGGTTTCACGGGATTTTGGTCCACAAGTGTCTTGGTAGTGAACACCTCATTGCCCTTGAGGTCTACGCAGGAGAGGGTTTTACCTTCGTAATTAGGAATTAACAGGCGATCCATATTATCCATCGCTAAATCGAAATTCACATTTTCATTTGGAATAGTTGCTACTAACGAGCCATCGAGCAAATGCACAGAAACAACTTTCCTGCCCCAATCAGCAACAGCTAGTCGTTCTCCAGCTGCGTCTATCGCAATAGCGGTTAACTTACTTGCCTCTTCCTTAGATGGTGTGAATTCGCGAATCAACTGAAGATTGTCGTCAAAAACTTTCACTTTCTTTTTGTCAGTGACAAAAAGCAGATCATCTGAGGTGACATCAATGCCCAAAGGAGCGTCCAGCTGATGACCGCTTTGAGCGGCCGAAGTTTTGAAACGTCCAGTGGAGGTAAATATCGATAGTCGATGCAGCTGATCGTCTGTCACAGCAATGTCCCCGTTGTTGAAACATGCAACACCTCTGGCGAATTGAAATTCCCCGTCACCATTTCCTTCCTTGCCGAAATCTTCCTTCACCTGCCACTTCTCTTTGAGCAATATCTTCCCAAGATCCTTTTCACTGACGACATCTTGACATTTGACCCCAATGAACGAACGATCCACCTTTGCCAGTTCACACTTGAGCTCCTTCTGGAATTCCAAGTTGTGCATGACCTTCGGTTTGAGTTCCAAGAGCTCGAAATCATCGACTTGACTCATCAAGTCGTTTACGGCCGTGACGATCTGATCTGCGCGTTTCATCTGGTCACGGTTGTACACAAGCGCCAATTCGTACTGACCGACTCTCTCCTGACCGATTTTGTTGACTTATTCGGTGATTACCTTTGCTTTGCTTCTGATTTTAGCAATTTCTGCCTCCGCTTTTGCAGAAATATCATTGCAAGCCTGAGCCAGTTTTGTTTGCAATCTATTCCGTGCATGTTTGATAGAGTCTTCGTTTGATGCAAATTGCTCTTTGCTTTTGTGGAACTGTTGCAATATGTTATTGACACTCTCACGGAATGATTTGATGGTGTCACCGATATCAATTAACTTATGTTCAGCAGCTGTTCGGTGCTCAGTTGCAACACACATGGCGCAAATCAATACATCACAAGTCTCACAGTGAAAGCATATGACTTGATCATTATGCTTTCTACATGTTGGTGTGGCAGTCTTAGCAGCATCTGTTGGTGAAGCCCTCAGTTTCTCCAAGTCTTCCGCTGGAAGGATGCGATGGTCTTTGATGGACTTCAAGCGACGGTGCGCCTCTTGGCATTTCTTGCAGATGTTCTCCCTACAGTCAAGGCATCTTGACACGGCCTCGTTTCCTTCTTCGCAGGATTCACAAGTCGCACTAGTAGTAGTTACCTTCTCTAATAACTGCTCTTGTTTGCTTATCTCATCGACAAGAGATATCAGAAAGAAGCTAGAAGACAGACTCTGCACTCCTTCCTCAGGAATGACCGTCTCTCTCCTGCAGACTGGACATGTTATCTTCGCCCTCTCTGTCGTCTCTTTGCTCACCATCTCTCCCAGACAGTTTAGGCACAAGCTGTGAAGACAGTCTAGCATCTTAGGATCCTTGAATCGATCGCAGCAGATCGGACATTCCAGGTGCCCCTGGCTGATCGTGTCCAATACGGTTAGGGCTGCAGCCTCCGCCATCGTGATTATGATCCTAACGAAAAAGAACAAAACAACTTAGGAATACTCAAAGTGTGCGACAGGAAGGGGGAGCTGTAAAATAAAGAAGGGTGCACACTCACCATACAAATAGGGTTGTAATTGGCTCTTGTCTTGTGTCTTATTTTGTTTCCATTATCTTAAATTATCTTGTCGCCTGTAATGGCGTCGAGATTAGACAAAAGAGAGCCAATTAATAATACAGCCCTATTTGTAGGGCTATAGGTACACACTAGGTCAGACTGATGAATTAACATTTGCTCTATCCTTTCCATGGTCAAAATGACACCTTCTGAGTAAAAACGAATGACATTTTTCTCGTTCATTTTGACCGAGAAAGCGACATTTAATCGGTCGCAAAATTACCGAGAAGGAATACATTTTTACCCGGAAATGAGGTGAGCATAGCATGCAGAAATGGCGATTGTGTATAGTTATTGGCCTCTAGTCATTACCAAATAAATTCGAGTCACAAATTATATTTGCTTCTATCCTTTTCATGGTCAAAATGACACTTTTTGGCCGAGAAAGTGACATTGTACATGTACAGTACATGTACATGTACAGTACATTATACAACCAGGGGCTAAAAGCTAATCGTTCTAAGAAATATCAGGCATGTTTACTAAAGCTATTGCACTTATTAAAAAAATCAATTACATGTACAATGAATCTATTTAACATGTACAATGTACTCACTTTTCAAAACTGATTCCAGGCTCAATAATATTTTACCTAGTCTAAAAAAATATATGGTAACATACTGACTCCGCGGAGAATTTGTTTTAATTTGTTATCGAGAACGACTTACGCACCTATTATATTCACGATTTCTTGCCATTCAGGAGTACAAGGGGGCGTCCATATTGTTCAAATTTCCCGCCTCATCCGGGACATTATGTCGTAGTTTCTGCACCTCAATATACATCGCTTTATTGCGTGTTGTTCGCACTGGTATCCACCTTGGCGCGATCAACTACATTATGCATACGTATGTTATACGGCGCCCGACTATTACGAGTACATGTATTGCATTTATGTGCAGAATATCGACTTGACGGGTGAAGTTGAAGGTATAGGTCTACTTCCGTAGACACCATTTATATGTGTATTTGTGCAACAACTGTGCAGCGTCACAAGGAGGGAAACCTTGTTGCAGCTCTATGGGAAAACCCAGTTGCTATTTTTAACTCTCTAGTTGAAAGTTCACACGACTGGCCTTTAGCTTAAAAAATACGGAAGTTCATAATGGACATTACATATGCCTCCATATAATGCAGGAAAGAATAATTATTATCCTAGGGAATATTCACAGAATTCATTTGAAATCGAGGTGTACTTATTTTGGATAAAAGCCCTCTTTGGTTTTGATCAAATAAATTCGAGTCACAGGTGTTTTGTTTTAATCATTCTAAAGCGACTTTATTGTATGTACATGTACAATGCAGTATGTTGGTAGAACAAACGCTGGGCCAGACTAATTGGTCCTGAATCTGAACCTATATATATTTGCTCTATCCATTTCCGGGTAAAAAGTACTACTATTTGTAATTGTAGGGCTACGACTGAATCCGAAATTGCATTTGCTCCTATCATTTGTATGGTCAAAATTACATTTGTCTTTTTGAACGAGAAAGTGACAATTTTTCGCAAGAAATGGGTAGAGCAAATATTATATAGGTTCAGATTCAGGATAAATTAATCTCACCCAGAGTTTGTTCTACCAATAGACTGCATCGTACATGTACATACTGTACAACCACCCAAAAGCTAATCGTTCTTACGAATATCAGGCATGTTTACTAAGCTATTTCAAAATCAATTACATTGAATCTATTGAACATGTACAATGTACTCACTTTTCTGATTCGCCAGTTGGATGGGGTCTTCCACTGCAAAGATTTAGCACTAGAAAACCCGCGAAAGAATGGCAAAACTACTTCGAACGGCTAAAGGTGTGATCAAGCCTGTACATGTAGTAAATTAGTAGTACTGCTTCACTCAACATCGAGGGGATGAAAGGTTTGTGTCGCACAACATATTAACACATACATTTCTTTGATTCAAGTTGAAGGTATTGGCCAACTTCCGTAGACACCATTGTCTGTTGTGCAACAACTGCGCAGCGTTTGAGGAGGGAAACCTTCTTATAGCTTCTGTAGTCTTGACTGCAAGGCTGTGCTATATCTGCAACGTATTTACTTCATCATTGTGGGCTGCATTGTCATAAGGAACATTGTGCATGTGTACTATACTGGCCACCGTGACCCATGTGGAGTCCAATCACTGGCTGTTTCATTCACAGCCTTGAAGTTGTAGTAATACTTCCGGGTTTTGTTGTTATGTTAATGAATGCGCTGCTTTCGAACCACGGGATCTGATTGGTCTTTGATTGCATTGTCATGTTGAATAGCGTTTGCAAATTCTAAGAAGCAAACGCTATGAAACGCATGAGTATGATGCAAACCAACAGTCAGTGATCTGTGATTGGCCATACACATACATTAATAGTGATAATTATTTGCATACGCACTCACCCGGTCCCCCCCCCCCCCCCTCCCACTTCGCCTTGGATTATCGGAGTAAAGTAAAGAAAAACATAAAACCCGAAAATAGTAAAACTTCAAGGCTGTGAATGAAACTGCCAGTAATTAGACTCCATATGGGTGGCCAGTTGTACACATGTACAATGTACATCCAGTATTGCAGCCCACACTGTAAACACGTACGTTGCAGATACAGCACAGCTTTGCACTCAAGGCTATAAGCTCCAGTTGTCGTAGCTCCATGGGAAAACCCAGTTGCTATTTTTAACTCTCCAGTTAAAAGTTCAGACGACTGGCCTTTTGCGTAATACTACAGACGTTCACAATGGACGTTACATACGTCTACATAATGCAGGAAACAATAACTACATATATTCTATGAATTATTCACAGAATTCCTCTGAAATCGAGGTGTATTTATTTGAAATAATAGTTTTGTATGGAACGGCATCTCTTCTCTCCACTTTTGAAAAGAGACGTGTTACAGGTACAAAATGGTCTAGAAAACCAATTGTTTAAATATAATAATTTGAAATTGAAATGAGTTTGTGATAACAAATGATTATTTACAACTAGATGCTTCTCAACAACAAAATGACAGCTAATAAAACTGAAGAGTTTATTTCTAATTACAATAAAGTGAAAATAAAGTATAAAAACAGCCGCCGTGTACGTTGTTTTATTTAATAAAGTTTCAAAACCGTGAGAATGTTTCAGATTTTCAAATGCATCTATCGCGTTTTTGAAATATAACATCTTCAAGGTAGTATACACCATTTGCTTTGACTGTAATTTTTCTAAATTGGATGGGTTAGGGGGTTCGTATATTACACATCGTGACGCTAACCATAGAGGGCCGATGTGCCATCTGACGGCCACATGTTCCATCACGTTTGTTTATGGTGTATATCGAGGAGTTTCCTTTGTTCCTCTCGAAAATTTCCTTTGTTTGTACTCTAACGTTTTCCGACGGCTCTCATTGGTTTTGTACACGAATCTCAATCGAGGTCGTCCTCGATTCTAACCCTAACCCCAATTCACCTTCGTGTCGCCAGGTATGTGTCCTCCATTTACACCATAAACAGACGCCGAAACACAGATCCACTCTCTAAATGTATAAAAGTGAAAAGCTCACACACAAAAAGGGTGAAATTTACTTTAAAACAGCTCCAAAGAAAAAGGGAAAACAACTCCATAAGAGAAACTTTTTCATTCTATCGAGGAGCCATACGACTTCTCGGAAGAGTGAAAATGTACTCTTTTGGAGTGGTTTTCACTTACTTTGTTTTGAGTTGCTTTCGTTTTGAAAAACTAAATTTTAGTCATTCTTGTTGCAGTAGTTTTATAAGAGCCTACACTTTTTGAGAGTGAGCTTTTTACTTTGTTACTTTTAGAGAGATAGCTAGTTTGTAGATATCGGTTGCGTCGGGCACGAAACAAATCTGAGCGGTTGCCAGCACTTCACACATCAAGGATAATAATTTCAGAGTTAGGCCTACCGCCGATTCAGCACTTTATGGTTAGCTTAATTAGCCATATGCGGTTGTTTTTACGATAAATTAATCTCCGTCTCCATCACCATTGCCAAACGAAGCCAAAGACAAAGCATGTACGACAGAGACGAAACTGGGATTTGGATTTGGAAAACGGCCTTCAATTGATGTCGGGTATTAAAGATGGCGTCTGATATGACTCCCCCAGCTTGCCTTTTCTTTCCGCTGAGGGGGTACTTGAGCATGGAGCCCATAGCAGATGTGGTTTAACCCTGATAAAAGTAAGCAGCAGGGCCTAGCATATTAGCAATTCATATTCGCTGCAAGATCTTGATAGAATGTCCGTCTGCAACAACCACGTCGCCAGTGGGTGTATAGGCCATTTCTGTCGGATTGTACAGCTTTTCGGCGACAGTTCCTACCAGTGATCCATTTGGGTCGTACTGCTGTATTCTTGAGGTTCTCGTTTTACCAAGATGAACAGCTAAATTAAAGTAGCCGTGACTGTCACAAAGGATCCCAGCAGGATTCGCAGGATTTTTGTCCACGACTGTCTTGATACTAAACACCTCATTGCCCTTGAGGTCTACGCAGGAGAGGGTTTTATTTTCGTAGTTCGGAATGAACAGGCGATCCA
Source organism: Crossaster papposus (assembly GCA_037893245.1). Lineage (NCBI taxonomy): Eukaryota > Metazoa > Echinodermata > Asteroidea > Velatida > Solasteridae > Crossaster > Crossaster papposus. The sequence goes on from JBAIAA010000592.1 coordinate 96,143, forward strand.
TATTATCCATCGCTAAATCAACATCCACATTTTCATTTGGAATAGTTGCTACTAACGAGCCATCAAGCAAATGCACATAAACAACTTTCCTGCCCGAGTCAGCCACAGCTAGTCGTTTTCCAGCTGCATCTACCACAATATCGGTTAACTGACTTGCCTCTTCCTTAGATGGTGCGAATTCACGAATCAACTGGAAATTGCCGTCAAAAACCTTCACTTTCTTTTTGTCCGTGACAAAAAGCAGATCACTTGAGGTGACAGCAACGCCCCGAGGAGCCACCAGCTGATGACCGCTTTGAGCGGCCGAAGTTTTAAAACGTCCAGCGGAGGTAAATAGCGATAGTCGATTCAGGCTTTTGTCTGTCACAGCAATGTCCCCGTTGCTGAAACATGCAACACCTCTGGCGAATGTCACTGTTTCCTTCCTTGCCGAACTCTTCCTTCACCTGCCACTTCTCTTTAAGCAATATCTTGCCAAGATCCTGTTCACTGACGACATCTTGACATTTGACCCCAATGAACGATAGATCCAACTTTGCCGGTTCACACTTGAGCTCCTTCTGGAATTCCAAGTTGTGCATCACCTTCGGTTTGAGTTCCAAGAGCTCGAAATCATCGACTTGACTCATCAAGTCGTTTACGGCCTTGACGATCTGATCTGCGCGTTTCATCTCGTCACGGTTGCGCATGAGCGCCTTTTCGTACTCGCTGTCCCTCTCCTGACCAATTTTGTTGACTTGTTCTGTGATTACCTTTGCTTTGCTTCTGATTTTTGCAATTTCTGCCTCCGCTTTTGCAGAAATATCACTGCAAGCCCGAGCCAGTTTCGTTTGCAATCTAGTCCGTGCATGTCTGATGGAGTCTTCGTTTGATGCAAATTGCTCCTTGTCTTTCTGTAACTTTTGCAATATGTTCTTGACACTCTCACGGAATGATTCGATAGCATCCCTGATATCAATCAACTTATGTACCGCTGTTCGGTGCTCAGTTGCAGCACAAATGGCGCAAACCAACACATCACAAGTCTCACAGAGAACGCATATGGCCTGATCACTATGCTTTCTACATGATTTTGGTGATGTGCCAGTCTTGGTAACATCTGTTGGTGAAGCCGTCGATTTGTCCAGGTCATTTACTGGGATGATGCGATGGTCTTTGGTGTACCTCAGAAATCCATGTGCCTCTTGGCATTTCTTGCAGATGTTATCCTTGCAGTCAAGGCATCTTGACACAGCCTCATTTCCTTCTTCGCAGGATTCACAAGTCGCCACAGTAGTAGTTACTTTTCCTAATAAATGCTCTTGTTTGTTTATCTCATCGACAAGAGATATCAGAAAGAAGCTAGAAGACAGACTCTGCACTCCTTCCTCGGGAACGTTCGTCTCTCTCCTGCAGACTGGACATGCTATCTTCGCCGTCTTTCTCGTCACCATCTTACCCAGACAGTTCAGGCAGAAGCTATGAAGACAGTCTAACATCTTAGGATCCTTGAATCGACAGCAGCAGATCGGACATTCCAGATGCCCCTGGCTAATTGTGTCCAACACGGTTCGGGCTGCAGCCTCCGCCATCGTGATTTCGATCCTATAACGAAAACAGAACAAAAACAGTTAGGAATACTCAAAGTGTGCGACATGAAGGGGTTTATGTTGGCATAGAGCTGAAACGGAGAAGGGTGAACACTCATCCTACAAATATAGGGCTGTAATTGGCTCTTGTCCTGTGTCTTATTTTGTTGCCATTATCTTATCTCATCTTGTCGCCTGTAATGGTTACAATATTATAGACAAAATGGAACAAATAAATACAGCCCTATTTGTAGGGCTATGTACACACTAGGTCAGACTGATGAATTTACATTTGCTCTATCCTTTCAATGGTCAAAATGACACCTTCCGAGTAAAAACAAATGACATTTTTCTCGTTTATTTTGACCGAGAAAGCGACATTTAATCGGTCGCAAAATTACCGAGAAGGAATCACTTTTTACCCGGAAATGAGGTGAGCATAGCATGTACAAATGGCGATTGTGTATAGTTATGGGCCTCTAGTCATGACCAAATAAATTCGAGTCACAAAGGGACTTGATCAACCTATTTGTAGGGCTACGACTGAATCTTAAATTATATTTGCTTCTATCCTTTCCATGGTCAAAATGACACTTTTTGGTCGAGAAAGTGACATTTTTTACACAATAATGGGATGAGTCAACAGACTGCATTGTACAGGTACATGTACAGTACATTATACAACCACGGGGCGTCGGGACATAGGCCGGGGCGTCGGGACATAGGCCGGGGCGTCGGGACATAGGCCGGGGATTCGGAAGTCGGAACATAGGCTGGGGCGTCGGAACATAGGCCGGGGCGTCGGAGCATTAGGGGGGGGGGGGGGGGCGTCGGAACATAGTGGCGTCAGAACATAGGGGCGTTGGAACAAAGGGGTGTAACCAGCCATTACTATAGGTCAGACTAAAACAAAAAACAAGTATTCACTCTGAGTCAGAGTGACAAATATTCACTCTGACTCAGAGTGAATATTTGTTTTATCGGCTTCATGTTCAAAACGACAATTTTTCGAGTCAACAAAAATGACATTTTGCTCGGTCATATCAATTGAGAAAGTGACATTTTCTTAGTAATTTTGACCGAAAAAAGTGTCTTTTTTTCACGAAAAAGAGCAAAACAACTTGGTTCAGATACAGGATCAGTTATTGTGTTCTACTAACAGACTACCTAATCGTTCCTTATCTTACGAATCAGGCATGATTTCTAATTGCTATTACATTAAAACAAAAATCGATCACATTGAATATGTGCATCATGTAATGTATTATGCATTTGTACAATGTACTCACTTTTTAAAACTGATTCTTCAGTTGGATGGGGTAGTTCAACCACATTCCGGTGCGTGTAAACACAAGAATGGCCTTCCACCAGTCCAGGTATTCGTACCGCCGGTATTTTCGAGCGGCGAAAGGTGAACACCCATAATTGACTACCGCGGCTTCCCGTGTACATATATACATGTATGTGTGTAACAACTGCGCAGTATTTGATGAGGAGACACAGCACAATTTACTAACTATAATGGGAGAAAACCAGTTACTATTTTCAACTCGCGCAAGTGAAGGGGTAGCGCTAATTGCTCCTTCCTTTCAGATGACAATGTGCGCGCGCAGGCCTTCGGCGTAAAGCTACGGAAGTTCATAACGGACATTACATATGTCTCCATTTGCAGGAAAGACTATTCATATTATCCTATTTTTATCGCGTAAATGAGCCACAATGTCCTTGATTCAAGTTCAGTACTACAGTGGAAATGATTACGAAATTAAAACCAAGATGTTAAATCAACAATAGCAAAATCTTACACAAATGCCTTCTTAAAAACCGTAAGAAACTAAACAGACTAAATCTCATGCAACTTGTACATCGTTACATTTATTGGAATTAAAATTGTTGACGAAAATTGTTACCTGTAAAAAAACACATCATCGCCGTATTTTAGTTTAACGGATTTTCAATGTAAAATTACGGTAATGTGAGCTGGAAAATATCATCACGAATCCATAAAGTTTTCGTGTTGTAGTGTTTTATTTTAATTTATACAGATGACATAAATTTACAAAACCACTTTCTTAAAATACAACATTTTGCGTAACTAAGCATCAACACATACAAAGTGTTGTTTATTTACAGATAATCTACTGCCAACAGGAATCTCATTACGCAGAAACTGACTATTTCGATCGAGGAAATTTGTAGTATGTTAAATTGGCTGTTTAGTCAAAAAAATGCACGTTCTTGATCATAATGTGTTATTTATTCAAACAATTCCACAATAAAATTCAGATTTCTTGCAAAAATAGGTTAATAATCGTATTAGATCTTTTGTATTCAAATATTGAAATCATTTCTGGCAAACTGTGACTTTACCTTGACATGAAAAGATCATGAATATACCTCGCCCTGTACCTCAACAACAACTACTGCATTCGAAGTTACCATACCACAATGTTCTTTTATTGTCATAAATTTGAGAAGCACAATTTTACCGAGATGAAACTTCTTCAGTAAAGTCCTAAACGAAATACCACTGCAGGAAAAAAGTGTGTTTTTGTTTATCTACGAACAAGGCGAACTCTTAGAAAAACTAAATACCTGTAATTATAGAAGAGTAAAAAATTAAATCTATGAGCTTGTGTAAAAAAAATGTTTTGATATTTTCGGAGTTAAATTTGACTTGTACGATATGTTATTGCTTTCTGATGGCCGATTTATTTGTTCGCTGTCTCTCACAATTGCCTTTTCATTAAAAATATAATAGCGAGAACTGGACAGAAGTCCATACACGGACATCACTAAATGTTCCCTAATTTGACCTATCAGCCATGGATCAGAAAGCAATAACATATCCTAAAAAGACAAATTTAGCTAATATCATAGCATTTCCGAGAATATTCCTTTCTAGACAAGTCTCACAGTGTTTGTGCACTGGGTGTCAAGTGAGGTCCGTATATAAATCTTTTCCCAAGAACAGCTACTTAAATTGAAGTCAGATAAGATGGCGTCTGATATTGATAACCCCAAATTGCTTTTTCTTACTGAGGGGGTACTTGTGCACAGAGCCCACAGCAGATGTAGTTTGTTTCAAGTAAGCAGCAGTGCCTAGCAGGCAATTCACATCCGCTGCAAAATCTTGATGGAATGTAAGTCTGCAACAACCATGTCGCCAGTGGGTATATAGGCCATTCCTATCGGATTGCACAGCTTTTTTGCTACAGTTCCTACCAGAAATCCATTTAGGTCGTACTGCTGTATTTTAAAGTTTCCCCTACCACCGCAAAGAACAGCTACATTAAAGTAACCGTGACTGTCACAAAGGATCCCAACAGGATGCGCAGGATTGTTGTCCACAAGTGTCTTGATACTGAAAACCTCATTGCCCTTGAGGTCTACGCAGGAGAGGGTTTTATTTTCGTAGTTAGAAATGAACAGGCGCTCCATATTATCCATCGCTAAATAAAATGTCACATTTTCATTTGGAATGGTTGCTACTAACGAGCCATCAAGCAAATGCACAGAAACAACTTCCCTGCCCCAGTCAGCCACAGCTAGTCGTTCTCCAGCTGCGTCTAGCGCAATAGCGGTTAACTGACTTGATTCTTCCTTAGATGGTGTGAATTCGCGAATCAACTGAAGATTGTCGTCAAAAACCTTCACTTTCCTTTTGTCCGTGACAAAAAGCAGACCATCCGAGGTGATAGCAATACCCCCAGGAGCGTCCAGCTGATGACCGCTTTGAGCGGCCGAAGTTTTGAAACGTCCAGTGGAGGTAAATATCGATAGTCGATTCAGCTGATCGTCTGTCACAGCAATGTCCCCGTTGCTAAAACATGCAACATTTCCGGCGAATTGGAATTCCCCGTCACTGTTTCCTTCCTTGCCGAACTCTTCCTTCACCTGCCACTTCTCTTTGAGCAATATCTTCCCAAGATCCTTTTCACTGACGACACCTTGACATTTTACCCCAATGAACGAAAGATCCACCTTTGCTGGCTCACATTTGAGCTCCTTCTGGAATTCCAAGTTGTGCATCACCTTCGGTTTGAGTTCCAAGAGCTCGAAATCATCGACTTGACTCATCAAGTCGTTTACGGCCGTGACGACCCGATCTGCGCGTTTCATCTGGTCACGGTTGCGCCCGAGCGCCTTTTCGTACTCGCTGTCCCTCTCCTGACTGATTCTGTTGACTTGTTCGGTGATTACCTTTGCTTTGCTTCTGATTTTAGCAATTTCTGCCTCCGCTTTTGCAGAAATTTCACTGCAAGTCTGAGCTAGTTTCGTTTGCAATCTATTCCGTGCATGTTTGATGGAGTCTTCGTTTGATCCAAATTGCTCTTTGCTTTTCTTGAACTTTTGCAATATGTCCTTGACACTCTCACGGAATAATTCGATGGCATCACCGATACCAATGAACTTATGTTCCGCTGTTCGGTGCTCAGTTGCAGCGCACATTGCGCAAATCAACACATCACAAGTTTTACAGTGGAAGCATACGGCCTGATTACTATGTTTTCTACATGATTTTGGTGATGTGACAGTCTTGGTAACATATTTTGGTGAAGCCGTCGATTTGTCTACGTCGTCTGCTGGAATGATGCGATGGTCTTTGGTGGACCTCAGAAATTGGTGTGCCTCTTGACATTTCTTGCATATGTTATCCTTGCAGTCAAGGCATCTCGACACGGCCTCATTTCCTTCTTCACATGATTCACGAGTCGCAAAAGTAGTAGTTACCTTTCCTAATAACTGCTCTTGTTTGTTTATCTCATCGACAAGAGATATCAGAAAGAAGCTAGAAGACAGACTCTGCACTCCTTCCTCAGGAACGACCGTCTCTCTCCTGCAGACTGGACATGTTATCTCTGCCCTCTCTTTCGTCTCTTTGCTCACCATCTCTCCCAGACAGTTTAGGCACAAGCTATGAAGACAGTCTAGCATCTTAGGATCCTTGAATCGACAGCAGCAGATATGACATTCCAAATGCCCCTGGCTGATCGTATTCAACACGGTTAGAGCTGCAGCCTCTGCCATCGTAATTATAAGCCTAACGAAAAAAACAACCAACAAAAGAATACTAAAAGTGCCTATGTGGGCATAGAGCTGAATGGTAGAGAACACTCACCCTACATTAGGGCTGTAATTGGCTCTTGTCTTGTGTCTTATTTTGTTGCCATTATATCTTACCTTATCTTGTCGCCTGTAATGGCGACAAGATTACAGACAAAAGAGAGTCAATTAATACAGCCATATTTGTAGGGCTAGGAACACAATAGGCAAGGTCAGACTGAATATATTTGTCATGGTGAAAATGACACTTTTCGAGTAATAAAAAGAAAGACATTTAGTTCATTTTGACTAAGAAGACCACATGTTCTCAAAATGACCGAGAAAGTATCATTTTTACCAAAAATGGGGGGAAGGCATAGTATGCGGAAATGGCAATTGTGTATAGTAACGGGCCTCGAGTTTAAATAAATTAGAATAAATTTCTAGTCGCAGGTGTTTTGTTATCATTCTAAAGTGACTTTACCAACCTATTTGTAGGGCTACGACTGAATCTGAAATTATATTTTCTTATATCCTCTTCATGGTCAAATTAATGACATTTTCCCCCCGGAAATGGGCAGAGCCAACAGACTGCATTGTCATGTACATGTTCACTATTATACAACCACCCAAAAGCTAATCGTTCTAACGAATGTAGGCATGTTTACTAAAGCTATTTAAAACAATTACATTAAATATATTCAACATGTTCAGTGTACTCACTTTTTAAAAATGATTCGCAAGTTGGATGGGGTCTCCAACCACAAATATTTAACACCAGAAATCCCGCGGTAAACACAAGAACTGCTGAAGCTGTGATAAAGCCTAGTATAGTACATGCAGTAAATTAGTAGTACTGCTTCACTCAACATCGAGGGTATGAAAGGTTTGTGTCGCACAAAATATTAACACATAAATTCCCTTAATTCAAGTTGAAGGTATAGGCCAACTTATGTAGACACCATTTATATGTGTATGTGTGCAACAACTGCGCAGCGTTTGAGGAGGAGGCACCACGCCCGAGAACCAACAGGGCCTTCTTATATAGACAATGGGTTCCTACGTGTACATCAGGTGATTGTATATCAAGTGAATCATTAACATAATACGTTGGGTAACTCATAACAATGTGCAACGTCCGACGAGAATACTGGTAAGATATTAACATATTAACTACACAACAGCTCTATGCATGGGAAAACCCAGTTGCTAATTTTTAACTCTCTAATCAAATGTTAAACGACTGGTCTACCACGTAAAACTATAGGGAAGTTCACAATGGACTTTACATATGTCTTTACTTGTGTGCAAGAAAGAATAATAATAAATATTCACAGATTTCATTTGAAAGCGAGGTGTATTTATTTTGAATAATAGCTTTTTATAGCAAAGCGTCTCTCCTCTCCACTTTTGAAAAGAGACGTGTTACAGCTAGAAAAAAGCCTAGAACAATTTGTTTCAACTTATTAATATCAATTTTGAAATCAGTTTGTGTTAACTAATTATTATTTACAACTCGATGCTTCTCAAAAACAAAGTAATAGCTAATAAAATTGAAGATTTAATTTCTAAATAAAATAAAGTGAAAATAAAGATTAAAAACAGCTGTCGTGTACGTTGTTTTACTTATTAAAGTTTAAAAACCGTGACAAATAGATTTTCAAATGAATCTATCGCGTTACGGAAATATAACCTCTTAAAGGTAGTATACACCATTTACTTTTGCTGTAATTGTCTATATTGGATGGGTTAGAGGTTTCGTATACTCGTGAGGCTGACCATAGATGCTAGAAAAACCAAGAACATTAATGTTGTTTTGCAGTCTGGTTTCCCGACTTCATTCAAACAAAACAGAGCAATTTACAGACCTTGGAGATTTATCAGGTTAGGAAACCAGACTCTAGTTGACTGGGACACATTTACGGATGTGTAACAGTATTGCAAATAAATTTTATAAATTGGAGACAGTCTTTGAAAATAGTAAGATATTTCCAAGGATTGCCGGCTGGCTTGCGATTCTGGCAAGGTACACTGTATAGTTTTGAGTTAAATAACGGGGGTTTTCACCTGTAAAGTAGAAAACCATCGCCGTATTTTAGTTTAACAAATGTTGAATGTAAAATAACGGTACTGCGACCTTGAAAATATCCTACAACGAATAATAGTATTCGTGTTGTGTAGCGTTAATGTATACAAAGAGGATATAAATTTACAAAAACACTTTCTTAAAATACAACATTTTGTGTAAATATACATCGAACACATACAAAGTGTTGTTTATTTACAGACAATTTACTGATATCATTACGCAGCAAATGACCATTCAGAACTGAGGAAATGTGTAGTATGTTAAATTTGAGTTAAAATGCACGATCTTGATCATAATGTGTTGTTTATTCAAACAATTCCACGATAAAGTTCGGATTTCTTGTAAGAATAGGTTAATAATCGTATTAGATCTTCGTATTCAAATATTGAAATAATTTCTGGCAAACTGCGACTTCATCCTGACATGAAAAGATCATGAATATATATCAAAATCGTCACTTTTGAAGTTACAATTCGAAGTTACCATACCACAATGTTCTTTTATTGTCATAAATTTGAGAAGCACAATTTTACCGAGATAACATTTCTTCAGTAATGTCATAAACTAAATACCACTGCAGGGGAAAAAATGTGTTTTTGTTTATCTACGAACGAGGCAAACTATTAGAAAAACTAAATAACTGTAATTGTAGAAGAGTAAAAAATTAAATCTTATCGCTTGTGTAAAAAAATGCTTTGATATTTTTGGAGTTAAATTTGACTTTTTAGGATATGTTATTGCTTTCTGATGGCCGATTGCTTTGTTCGCTGTCTCTTACAATTGCCTTTTCATTAAAAATATAATAGCGAGAACTGGATAAAAATATATACACGGACATCACTAAAAGAAATCTACTTCGACCTATTAGCTATTGATCAGAAAGCAATAACATATCCTAAAAAGTCAAGTTTAGCTGTTATTTTGATCATAAAAAGGATAGAAGCAAATATAATTTCATATTCAGTCTGCCGTGTGCACTCTAACCCTACAAATAGGTTGATAAAGTCACTTCGGAATAAAAAACACACCTGTGACTCAAATTTATTTGACATAATAATAACCCGATTCACGTAACTATACACAATCGCCGTTTCCGCATATGCTCTTCCCATTTCCGGGTAAAAATTGAAACTTTCTCGGTAATTTTGCGACCGAGAAAATGTCGCTTTCTCAGTCAAAATGAACGAGGAAAATGTCATTTGTTTTTTTTAGAAAGTGTCATTTTGACCATGAAAAGGATAGAGCAAATCAGGTTAACCTAGTGTACCTAGCCCTACAGATTGGCCTGTATTAATTAGCTCTCTTTTGTCGATCATCTTGTCGCCATTAATATACATGCGAGAAGTCAAGTATGTTGGTAGAACAAACTCTGGGTCAGATTATTTGATCCTGAATCTAAACCTATTTCCGGGAAAAAATTGACACTTTCTCGGTCATTTTGCAGCGGATTTAAATTGCCTAATAGGCACTGCTGCTTACTTGAACCAAACTACATCTGCTATGGGCTCCGTGCACAAGTACCCCCTCAACAACAAGAAAAGGCAAGGTTGGTGGGGAAAATATCGACGCCAAATATCTGACTTCAATTTAAGTGGCTGGTTCATGGGAAATAATTCCATACACGGACATCACTTGACACCCAGTGCACAAACACTATGAGACTTGTCTGAACAAAATGTTTTCTCAGTAAATGCTTTTATATTTTGTGAGCTAAACTTGACTTTTTAGGATATGTTATTGCTTTCTGATGGCCGATTGCTTTGTTCGCTGTCTCTTACAATTGCCTTTTCATTAAAAATATAATAGCGAGAACTGGATAAAAATATATACACGGACATCACTAAAAGAAATCTACTTCGACCTATTAGCTATTGATCAGAAAGCAATAACATATCCTAACAAGTCAAGTTTAGCTCACAAAATATAAAAGCATTTACTGAGAAAACATTTTGTTCAGACAAGTCTCATAGTGTTTGTGCACTGGGTGTCAAGTGATGTCCGTGTATGGAATTATTTCCCATGAACCAGCCACTTAAATTGAAGTCAGATATTTGGCGTCGATATTTTCCCCACCAACCTTGCCTTTTCTTTTTGTTGAGGGGGTACTTGTGCACGGAGCCCATAGCAGATGTAGTTTGGTTCAAGTAAGCAGCAGTGCCTATTAGGCAATTTAAATCCGCTGCAAAATGACCGAGAAAGTGTCAATTTTTTTTCCGGAAATAGGTTTACATTCAGGATCAAATAATCTGACCCAGAGTTTGTTCTACCAACATACTTGTCTTCTCGCATGTATATTAATGGCGACAAGATGATCGACAAAAGAGAGCTAATTAATACAGGCCAATCTGTAGGGCTAGGTACACTAGGTTAACCTGATTTGCTCTATCCTTTTCATGGTCAAAATGACACTTTCTAAAAAAAACAAATGACATTTTCCTCGTTCATTTTGACTGAGAAAGCGACATTTTCTCGGTCGCAAAATTACCGAGAAAGTTTCAATTTTTACCCGGAAATGGGAAGAGCATATGCGGAAACGGCGATTGTGTATAGTTACGTGAATCGGGTTATTAATTATGTCAAATAAATTTGAGTCACAAATGTGTTTTTTATTCCGAAGTGACTTTATCAACCTATTTGTAGGGTTAGAGTGCACACGGCAGACTGAATATGAAATTATATTTGCTTCTATCCTTTTTATGATCAAAATAACACTTCTTTTTGACCGAGAAAGTGACATGTACCCGGAAATGGGTAGAGCCAACAGACTGCATTGTACATGTACATACTGTAACGTAGATTTCTCTGGGGTCGACTACACACACAAGAAGGACTCCTGACGCAAGTATTCCTTTATTTCCGGTGATTCTCTGCCGTTTATTGTGATCTCTTGCCAACCAAACATGGACTTCAGGCTCACACAATCACGCGGTACCAGAACTGGTCAGAACCGGTTCGGCCGTTGCGCAATCCGAAGGCGGGTCGCCGGGGCGCACCAGCAGGAGCCACCTGGAGCGATCCCAACACCGTGGGACCGCTCCAGCGCCCTCTACCGCCCAACCGGCACGGGCGCTACACAGCCCCCCACGAAGACCTTGTTTGCCCCCAAACAAGACTATGGGCTGCTGCTGCCGCCCCCCGGCCAACCGCCCCGGAAAGCGCACGACGCCAACATTTTATACAACAAAAAGAAAACAACCTTAAGGTTACAACAAGAAAACAACACTGGTTAAAAGTTCTCATCTAGGAGGTAGGAGGTGGCTGGCGCTGGACTTCCGTCTGTCGGAACAACTGCTCCCAGAATTCCTGTGGCACGTCATCGGGGTAGCGTGGAGGTGGAGGTGCCCCAGGGGGTAGCAGTCCTCCCAGCGAAGGCTGGCCCGCCGCTGACGGATGTACGAAGTACTGGCCGTACTGCTGGCCCTCGTATGTCTGGAGGAGCCTCCCCGGAACTTCATAGGAGTGGACCACGCTCGATCGGAACAGCCGGTGGCCGTCGCCGTCCAACCCGGTGGGCGTGGTCTCCAGGCGCCACTCGTCCCGCAAGTGCTCGCATAAGGGGACCGGCATGTGGGTGGCCACCTCCCTCACCTCATGGGGTCGCTGGACGACGCCGTCCATGTCCAGCCTCATCCAGGTCCCGTCCGGCAGCTCCACCCGACATCCGACCGGCAGGACCCGGGGCGACCCACTCCACGGGAATGTCGCCACCAGCGGAGGCGTCGGAGGCTCCGTCTGCGTCCCCCCCTCCGCGGAAGCCGGCGGAGAGGCCCTGGCGGCGCTGCTTCCTTCCGGACAGCGTGAGCGGTGCCGGTGGCCCCGTCGTCCCGACCAACGGCCCCTGGGCGACGGAGGAAGCCGTTCCTGCTTCTGGTTGGACTTGTCCGATTCTGCACAAGGCCGGGGGGAACACTCCGAGCGGCAGTGGTCCCTTGGCGGTCGAGGTAGCCCCTCCCGTCCTGGTCGTGGCTGGCTGGCCGACTTGTCCCGTCTGGAACGAGGCCGGGGGGATCGCTCCGCGCGGACGCGGTCCCCCGGCGGTCGGTGTAGTTCCTCCTGCTCCGGTCGTGGCTGGCTGGTCGACTCGTTCCGTCCCGCCCGAGGGGGCCGGGGAGGTCGCTCCGCGTGGAGACGGACCCCCGGATCCCTCGCCGGAACTGGGCTCCGTCGTCGCTTGGCCCGGGACAGTGACGCGGGACTGGCAGCGGTTGATTGGCTCCGCCCCCTGCAGAGAAAGTCCGGGCTCCCTTGTCGGGAGAGACAAGGCGGAGAAAGCTCCCGGCTGGCAGCGTTGACGAGCTCCATCTCGTCCTCACTCGGGTGGACGTCTAAGGTGTCCGCCCCCGCCATCACTCCAGCCACCAACCCCCCTTGGCAATATCGATGGTGACGCCCCCGGACGTCCTCCCGGTAGAACTGAAAGCCGCAACCACGCTCGCATACGTACGGGCGTTCCGCGTGGAGCTCCACGCACGCAGTGCGGATGTGCCTGCGGCGGTTGCTGCGGCGGGTGAAGGTCTTCCCACAGTGAGGACACGCCACGGGAGTCATCCTGCGGGGGGAAAGAGGAGACGAAAGTTTGGTTAAGGCAAAACAATATCGACTAGGGCGGACTACTTTCCGGCCAACGCGAGTATACCGTTCGGTGCCTGGTTCCGTCGGCGGAGGAGGCGACTGGACACCCTCCCCCTCAGGTCCGTCCGGTCCCAGCTCTGCGTCCGTCTCCTCTACCCCGTCCAGAGTGACATCCGTTTCCGCAGTGGGCTGGAACGTCTCCCCTTCAGGTTCGTCCGGTCTCAGATCTGCGTCCGTCTCCTCCACCCCGTCAAGAGTGACATCCGTTTCCGCAACGGGCTGGGACGCCTCCCCTACTGGCCTCTCCGGAGGTAGTTCCGCTACATCCGACCGAGCACTCCCGTCCTCTGGCGGCCCCGCCGAAGGAGCCCGAAGCTCTGGGCTAGATGCTGGTGATGACCGTTCCCCCGGCGGTGACTGACCTTCCTCTGTGACTCGGCTGGGTTCCCCTGGATGGTTTCCTGCGGCCCGTCTCCACCAGTCTACCTGGACGTCCCCCAAGTATGGCTTAAGCCGGTTGAAATGGACCACCTTGGCCTTGGCGCGAGGCGACCTCTGGATCCGGTAGGTGACGTCGTCGGTCCTCTTCAACACCACAAAAGGCCCGTCCCACCAGCACTGTAGTTTGGGCGTGCGACCCACCTTCTTGGAGGGAGTGTAGAGCCACACGGCACGTCCGGGCTCGTAACCGGTACCCTCGGCCCGACGATCGTAATGCTGCTTCTGGTGTGTTTGGCTCCCCTTCAGGTGCTGTCGAGCGAATTTGTGCGCGCGCTCAATCTTCGCCCTCAGTTCGTCTACGTACTCCTGTACCGTTGCCTCTGTCGTCGGCTGCTCTGGCTGTCCCACCACCAAGTCCAACGGAAGCCGCACCTCCCGGCCGAGCATGAGCATGTTCGGCGTGAACCTGGTGCTGTCGTGCTGAGAGGAGCGGTACGCCATCATTACGTACGGAAGGTGTTCGTCCCAGTCATCCTGGTTCTCTCGCACGAACAGGCTCAACATCGTCTTAACGGTGCGGTTGAATCGCTCCACCATTCCGTCAGACTGGGGATGGAACGGCGTCGTGCGAGTCTTGCGGACGCCCAGTAGACGGCAAGTGTCCTGGAACAGTCGGGCTTCGAACTCCCTCCCCTGATCCGTGTGGATCTCGAGGGGGGTGCCGAAACGGGTGATGACCTGCTCCACCAGGGTTCGGGCGACGGTGAGGGCTGTCTGGTCCGGGATCGGAAACGCCTCCACCCACTTTGTGAAATAGTCCGCCACCACCATGATGCTTGAATTCCCCGCCTTGGTTTTGGGGAACCGGCCTGTGAGGTCGATCGCGATGCGCTCCATCGGCGCACCCACCAAGTACTGCTGCAGTGGGGCCCGGAGGGGTCGAGGGGGCGGCTTCTTTGAACCGCACTTGTGGCACTTTTGGCACCACTCCATCGCCTGGCGTCGCATCTCCCGGAAGTACACCGGCGCTTGCCTCAACCGAGCAACCGTCCGGGCGACACCCAAATGTCCCGATGTCCTGCAATCATGGGTTAGCCGCAAGATGTCCTCCACCCGCGTCCGAGGGACTACGACCTTCCACTTGCGGAGTCCGTCCTGAGGCTGCTCCCACCCGATCTGTAGCACCCCGTGTGACAGTCGCAGGGTCCCCCACTTCGCCCACCAAAATTTCGTGCCCTCGTCCAGGGCCGACACGTCCGACCAGCCGGGTTTGGGGAGTCCCTCATCCAGCCAGTGGACGATTCGTCCTAGCTCCGGGTCGTCACGCTGCTCCTGCCTTAGCACCTCGGAATCCCAGGCCGCCAGGAGTCCCTCCACCGGGGTGGTCTCTTCCAGTTCTGGCTCCCCAATGGCTCCCAACAGGGGTCCCTTGGTGTAGCATTCGTGGCTGACCTCGCCTGAACGTCCACATTGACCGCACGGAATTCGGGAAACGGCGTCGGCGTTCGTATGCTTCTTCCCCGCCCGATGTTCCACGTCGAACTCGTAACACCCCAGCCTCTGGATCCACCTGGCAGTCTGCCCCTCCGGCTCCTTGAAGTTGAACATCCATCGGAGGGATCCGTGGTCCGTTCGGAGCAAGAACCGTTTGCCAAGGAGGTAGTGTTTGAAATAGTGGACGAAATGGACTACGGCCAGCAACTCTCTCCGCGTGGTACAGTAGTTGCGTTCGGCCTTGGACAAGGTACGGCTCCCGTACGCGATCACCTGCTCACCTTCCTCCCCTTCCTGTGCCAGCACGGCTCCGATGGTGCAGTTGCTGGCGTCCGTGTCCAGAATGTAACGGTGCTCCGTGTCCGGGTACCGTAGCACCGGTGCCGTGGTCAACGCGTCCTTCAGGTGGTCGAACGCTGACTGGCAAGCGGCAGACCATGAAAATGTTCTTTGGCTCTTGGCGGTCAGGGCGTGGAGGGGGCGGGCGATCTCGGCGAAATTCACGATGAACCGCCTGTAGTAGGAGGCGAGGCCCAGGAAGCTCCTGACCTGGGTCAGGTTCGCGGGTTGAGGCCAGCTCCGAATGACTTTGACCTTCTCTGGATCGGTCCTGACCCCGTCGGCTGACACGAGATGGCCTAGGAACGACACTTCCTTCTTGAAAAGGCTACACTTCTTGGGTTTAAGCCTCAACCCCGCGGCCCGGAACCGTTCCAGGACTACCGCCAACCTCTCCTGATGCTCCTCGAAATCTTTCCCCCACACGATAACGTCGTCCAAGTAGACTACTGCCACTTGCCATTGTAGTCCCTTCAGTACCTGTTCCATCAGGCGTTCGAACGTTGCCGGAGCGTTGCACAGCCCGAACGGCATAACGGTGAACTGGTACAGCCCGTTCTGCATGCCGAACGCCGTCTTCTCCCGGTCCTCCTCCTCCATCCCGACCTGCCAGTAGCCGCTGGCTAGGTCGAGGGTACTGAACCACTTTGCCCCGCTTAAGGCGTCCAGGTTATCTTCAATTCTGGGGATGGGGTAGGCATCCTTAATTGTTACCTCATTGACCCTCCGGTAGTCCACGCAGAAACGGACCGTCCCGTCCTTCTTCCGGACTAACACCACCGGCGACGACCAGGGACTACCAGACGGTTCTACCACGCCATCCCGCAGAATCTGTTTTACCTGCTGGTCGGCCTCCTGCCTCTTATGGATCGGCAACCTCCTGGGTGGTTGGCGAACCGGCACCGCGTCTCCCGTATTGATGGCGTGTTTGGCCAGCTCCGTGTGCCCAAGGCGGCCGTCGGGGCCGGTGAAAGCTCCGGCGAACTCCGTCAGCAGCCCCGCCAGTCGGGAACGTTGAGTCCGGGTGAGGTCCGTCGCTCCTCGCTCCAAGAGGTCTTGTAGGTGAGGAGGAACCTCCGGCCGTGCATCCGCCGGAGCACGGCCAGTGGCAACCCCTCGCCATCCCTCTTCTAGCTCCATCACGTCCAACTCCTCCACCGGCGAGAAAAGAGCCAAACGGCTGCCCTGGTAGATCGTCACTGGGTCGGCCGTCGGGTTGAAAACTCTCACCGGCACGGTTCCATTATTGGTGTCCACCAGACCGGTGGCGACCGCAACCCGGCAGTTGTCCGTAGCCTCCAAGTTGGGGTAGACCATTCCGACTCCCACTCGTGTCCCGCTCCTTATTTCGCCGGCGAGGATCGCTTCATGGCCGGCCGGAACCACCATGTTCTCTGCTACCTGCACTCTTGCCACGAGAGGCTCACGTGTAATACCCCCCAGGGTGAACTTCCTTCCGTCGAGGGTGACCGTATGGTCGTTCCAATTCCACTCACAGTGGTACTTCGCGAGGAAGTCCAAACCCAGAATCACGTCCGGCTCAATCTCGGCCACCGTAAAGGTGTGGTGAACGCGGAGGTCGCCCACTTGTAACTCAAAGTCTCCCCTTCCCTTCGACGGCATAGGACTGCCGTCCGCCATCCTCAGGCCCGGAACCGCGGGGCGTAGTCTCCGTCCATCCGCGTTGAGCCAGGCATGGTAGAAACGTCCCGCAATCAGGCTCACTGTCGCCCCAGTGTCGAGAAGGCAACGCACTGGCCTTCCCGCTACCATCCCTTCAATGTAGTTGGCTCCGGGCGTCCCTGTCGCGGCTGGGCCGACTGGGCTTGCCGGCCCAGAAATTGGCGGTCTCCATGCTCCCTCGGCCCTGGGCCGGCGCGGCGGGGGGCCGCCTTTCCCACTCCGGCGGGGGCAGTCTCTTCTGAAATGGCCGAGCTCATGGCACCTGTAGCACTCCACCTGGGCCCGCGTCTCAGGTTTGTACCCCACTGGCAGGACCGACTCAGGCTCCACGGCCGGGGCCTGAGGAAGTTGCTCCACTGACCTTACGTCCCTGGCTCCGGCCCTCCCTCTCCGGCTGAACTCTTGGGACTCCATGAACGCCTCCATTTCGGTCGCCAGTGTAACAGCCTCGGTCAGGGTCCCCGCCTTACGGGAGAAAAGATGACGTTGTAGTTGTTCCTCCCCCAAGGCCCTCCGGAATGCCTCAACTCCCAAGTCCTCCCGCGCCTGTATCGGTAGTCTCGGGTAGCTTTGCAGTACCAGCCGCCGAATGGACTGTCCCAGGCTACTGAGCGACTCATCGCGTCCCTTCGTCCGCATGGACAACTGGGCCCGATGTAATGGTACCTGTGCTGTCACGCCGAAACGGTGCTCGAAGTTCTCCAAGATGGAGGAGTATTCCCCCCGTGCCTCTGGCGTCATGTCTGCCAGTGCCTCCTGGGCCGTACCCTTTAGGTGAGACGCCAGATACATTGCCTTCTCGGCATCGCTCCAGTGGTTGACTGTCGCGACGCTCTCAAAGTGAATCAAGTAGTCCGACCAGGACGCAACTCCGTCGAACTTATCCGGAAGCATCATCGGCCTTCGACTACTTATTCCCGTTGGCTCCGGTCCTGCGGCGACTCTAGTTGGCGCCGGCCTAGGCGCGGCTCTCCCGACGCCCATAGTGGGGGCCAGTCCGGGCCCACCAGCGGGCACCGGGTGTTGGCCTCCCCGGTCGTTTCCCCACTTGGACGGCCCCTCATTGAGTACATCGCCGGTGTCGCTTCGGCCTGCGTGTGAAACATCCCCGCTCCATTGGCCTGTGCGCGGAGCAGCTTCCGCTCCATTGGCGTGTGTGCGGAGCAGCCTTGACGGCTCCGCTCCATTGGCTTGTGCGCGGAGCAGCTCCGCTTCATTGACTCCCATGCGGAGCAGTGCCGATTGCTCCGCTCCATTGGCTTGTGCGCGGAGCAGCTCCGCTCCATTGACTCCCATGCGGAGCAGTGCCGACGGCTCCGCTCCATTGGTTTGTGTGCGGAGCAGTTCTGCTCCATTGACTCCCACGCGGGGCAGTGCCGATTGCTCCGCTCCATTGGTTTGTGCGCGGAGCAGCTCTGCTCCATTGACTCCCACGAGGAGCAGCTCTGATGGCCCCGCCCCATTACCTTGTGTGCGGAGTAGCCTCGTCCCGTTGCTTCCCGTGAAAAGCAACTCCAACGGCTCTGCTCCACTTCCCCGTGTGAGGAGCAACCTCGACGGCTCCGCTCCCCTGCCTGGTGTGCGCAGTAACTCTGCTCCGTTGGCTCGCTGGGAAAAACCCTGTCCCGTCTCCCTGTGTTGTCCATTGCCCTCTGAGAGGGCGCTGTTCTGGTGACCTGCCTCCAGACGACTCCTTGTCCCCGCTGCGTCGACGAACACAACCCGCGGGCGCTCCGAGTGAAACGACCCGCCAGCTGCGCTGTCGTCCACGGCCCTGGGCGGCCCCTCCTCAGGTTGAAAACCCACCGGCCTTGAGTAGGAGCTGGATGTTTCCCGGTGAGGCCCCGCTGGTGTAGAAAAGTAAATCCTGGGAGTGTCCCGAAGAGTCCCCGCCCCCGCCGCACCAACCGCCACGGCTTGGGGTCGCCCCGCGTGGCGCGACCCGTCTGCCGCGCTGCCGTCTACCGCACGGGCCGGGCCCCCCCCCCCGGACTCGATAATTTGTGTATGGAACAATTGAGGGATGTCCCGGTGAGGCCCCGCCCGAGCTGCACCGACGGACCCAGCTTGGGGTTGTTCCGCGTGGAACCACCCGTCTGCCGCGCCGCCGTCTACAGCACGGGCCGGGCCCCCCCCCGGACCCGAAATCATTTGCATAGAACGACTGGGGAATATCCCGGTGAGGCCCCAACTCCGCTGCATCGACGGGCACAGCTCGGCATCGTTCCGCGCGGAACAACACGTCTGCCGCGCCGCCGCTTACAGCACGGGCCGGGTCCCCCCCGGGCTCGGTAGCGGCCCCAGACAATTTATGGGGAAGGGCGCCCTCACCCTGAATCGGAGTGGACGCCCCGTCGCCCCCTAACCATTGGGACATGTTCTTAAATTCCCCGTTATCAGTCCCCGAATCCTCCCCCAGAAAACACCCTGACTCCCAGGAAACCATAGCCTCCCCCCCAGAGCTCTCTGGTATATCCTTGAAAAAGACCTCTAACTCCTCCGGCGTAATGCACGGAGTGCCTGAAAGCTTCCTGGACTGGTCCCCGTTCCCTGGGCCCATGCCCTGGCCTGCCCTCTCGCCGTGGGGCGAGTTGGCTGCCGTGCTATCGTGGTTTTCCGAAAACATGAACACTTCACCTGGTCTTTTCCCGTCCTTCCGTATGCCGACCGCTGCCACCAATGTAACGTAGATTTCTCTGGGGTCGACTACACACACAAGAAGGACTCCTGACGCAAGTATTCCTTTATTTCCGGTGATTCTCTGCCGTTTATTGTGATCTCTTTCCAACCAAACATGGACTTCAGGCTCACACAATCACGCGGTACCAGAACTGGTCAGAACCGGTTCGGCCGTTGCGCAATCCGAAGGCGGGTCGCCGGGGCGCACCAGCAGGAGCCACCTGGAGCGATCCCAACACCGTGGGACCGCTCCAGCGCCCTCTACCGCCCAACCGGCACGGGCGCTACAATACAATACAATCACCCAAAAGCTAATCATTCTATTACAAAATCAGGCATGTTTACTATAAAATACTAAGCTATTTCACTTATTAAAAAATCAATTACATGAATCTATTCAACATGTACAATGTATACTCACTTTTCAAAATTAATTCGCCAGTTGGATGGGGCCTTCAGCCACAAATGATTTAACACAAGAAACCCCGAGGTAAACACAAGAACTACTTTAAACGGCTAAAGGTGTGATCAAGCCAGTAGTACATGTAGTAAATAGTACTGCTTCACTCGACATCGAGGGTATTGTGGCGGGAACTCCCCGGGCCAACCTAAGGCTGTTAGGATAAGTCGGACACCTATTAAAGCGACGACAATCTTCCCAACCTAAGGCTCTTCCCTAGACGAGAGATCACTCAGAGCGACCTAAAAGGCTAAGGGTGCAGGTCCGTTTTGGAGGAAATATACCGCCGATTATGATGATTGCGATTACTCTCTGTTAATTACACTATAACCTGTAACAAAGACTCCTTGACAACTGGGTTGACGGTACAATGAACAATAAAGATGATTTATTCACAACAATCAAGAAATGCACAGTAATTGGAAATTAAGTGGGCTGTTTAAATACTAGGGTCCTCAGCAGCAATGCATAATAACTGCAGTGTTCAGAACGCAAGAGCCATCCTAAACATTACACAAGCCTAGTCAGCATCAAGACTAGTCAGCATCAAGTGCCTAGTCAGCATCAAGTGCCTAGTCAGCATCAAGTGCCTAGTCAGCATCAAGTGCCTAGTCAGCATCAAGTGCCTAGTCAGCATCAAGTGCCTAGTCAGCATCAAGTGCCCAAGTAAGCTGTGTACAACCAGTACAGCTTTGCACCTGCTACGCATTAACCATGCCAGCTTGCGTCAGCTATGTACAGCTAGCTATCTCAGCTTTGTACCACCAACACATTAACCATGCAGGCTTGCGTAAACAATGTACAGCTATACCGCTTTGTACCGATTCGCATAAGCATCTCACAAAACGCAGCACCAGTTACCTACGTCTTATCTGCCGTGCAGCTCTCGAACAACTAACCATGAATATTACGTGTATACCCAGGTAAACACGCACCCCATGTAAAACACATACATGTACTTAAGCATATGGGCTTTGTTACCCAATCGCGTGCATTCACGCAGCGAGTCACTAAGCGGTAAGCTCCGCCCAGCCAGCGCGCGCAACTACAGGTCATGTCCGCCCGTGGTTACAGTTCATTCTTAAACTTTAGAATTACAATAACATAAACTGGCACTAAGTCCGTGCACTTTCCGTCACACAGGCCCGAGCATGGCAGAGGATGTCCCCATACTCTATAAGCCATAAAAACTAAATGGAAAGTGTCCATTCCTTAACTTTTCCTTTATAATTTTATATAAAAGTTAAGCTTATTAAATATTCACAGGATTTGGGCTCGATTTTAAGAACCCTAAAATTGAGCTCATTAAATATTCACAAGATTTTATACAGGATTTTACACTGGGTTTTGCTTCAAAATTATACAGGAATCACACACGTAATGAAATTTTGCACTAATTTTAACAGATGAAAATGTTGACATTTTAAACCAATTCTTGCCAAATAACTTTGAGGATAAATTGAAAACGTACATTCAATATCTGAAGGTCGACTTAAAGAAATTACAGATCATAATATTTTGA
Source organism: Crossaster papposus (assembly GCA_037893245.1). Lineage (NCBI taxonomy): Eukaryota > Metazoa > Echinodermata > Asteroidea > Velatida > Solasteridae > Crossaster > Crossaster papposus. The sequence goes on from JBAIAA010000592.1 coordinate 118,036, forward strand.
AGAGTTTCACAGAATTGGCAGGATTTTGGCTGATTTAAAAGTTTCCCTAATTTCAAGAAGAATCACTTAATACATAAATCACTTAGACAGGATAGTTTCTACAGATCATAAAATGTACACTGATGAAATATACAGTAAAATTTAGATAAATCAAAATTTTACAAGATTCCACTGAGCAAATATATCACAAGTTCTTGCAAAGCAGAAAATGCAATAAACTATTTACTGATAAACTATTTACACAGTGATTTGTTTTCTTCACAAAATTTGAGTGGTCGAATTAACATTATAATTTGAAGAAATTAATGCTCAAATGTACCGATTGTAAAAACTGTTCAAATTTGAACAAAAATAGTTCTTAAATTATCAACATTGGGTTTCCACGCTCACCCCTGCCGACTCCACTGGACTTGACTTGCTTGCAGTACACCCGTCGTGCTCCTCGGAGGCGGCTATGTTGCCATCCAGCTACGTCTGGGTCTAGGTACTGGAACGCACTATCGCTGTCCTCAGGGGTGGTGTCGACATCTTGGGTCGGATCTCTGCTGCGTTGATCTGGGTCAGTTCGTCCTTTGACGAACGTGGTAATCCACGGCCTATTTTCGCCGGAAAACCATCTCGATGCCAAGTGTAGCGCAGACCTCCAATCGACACAGGATGACGATGTAAAGGACTCCAAAGCTCAAACAAACAAAAACCCACAATTTTACTCAACAACAGCCAATTAGCATTGTCCGTCACGGCAATGGCCCGAGCAAGTCTATTGCTATTCGTTCCATTGGAACACCAACTCGATACTGCTGCAGGTGTGCAACCCTTTTCTTAGCAGCCGATTTTCTCCTGGCACAGACATTGCAGCCTCGGAGAAATGACCGCACGTCCGCAGACATGCCTGGCCAGAAGAACCTGGCTTTGACTTTAGCCAGAGTTTTGCTGACCCCCAAATGACCACTTAGTTGCCCACCGTGCAACTCTGACAAAATTTCTTTCCGGGACTTTGATGGTAACACCAATAGCCACCGGATAGACTTTCCGTCATCGGAGTCCCACCGCCTGTGCAGAACTCCCTCACGGACTTCCAACTGGTCCCACTGCGACCAATAGGTCTTGCAGGTTGAGGACAAGTGGGAAATTGTCTTCCACTCAGGACGACCACTACCCTCTTCCTTCAACTTTATGAGCCAACTCATGGTGTCATCCTGTGACTGTGCTTCCTTTAAAGCACTACGAGACAGGGTTGGTTGGGCAGCTACGCCCCTAACCAAGAACTCACTCCCCTGAGGCTGACCCTCGGGTACCACACCAGTTGCCTCACCATCATTGACCACCTCATCACGGCCGCACTGTTTGCATTGCCGTCTTGACAACCCATCAGCATTACCATGCTTCTTGCCGCTTCGGTGCTCAACAACCAAGTCATACTGTGACAGGACTTCCATCCACCTCGCCAGCTGACTTTCGGGGTTCTTAACATTAAGTACCCACCGCAATGCGGCATGGTCAGTTCGAACCGTTACCCTGCGGCCGTACAAGTATTGTTTGAAATACTTCAAGTACACAACCACAGCCAACAACTCTTGACGAGTGACACAATAATTCCGCTCAGGTTTGCTGAGCTTTCGGCTCGCATACGCAAGCACTTTTCATCACCACCCTGGATCTGAGACAATACTGCCCCGATACCTTCACCGCTGGCATCGATGTCTAAGATAAAATCGCCTTCGGGCATTGGATATGACAGAATTGGGGCGGCTTGAAGCCTGCCCTTTAACTCGTCAAATGCCTCTTGACAACTCTCAGTCCACACAAATTGCCTTGCTTTCTCAGTCAAGGCATGCAGTGGACTTGCCACCTCTGCAAAACCCTTTATGAATTTCCGGTAGTACGATGCGAGGCCTAAGAAACTTCTCACATCTCGTACACACCTTGGAACTGGCCAATTTGCCACTGCTTCAACCTTCTTAGAGTCGGTTGCTACGCCCTCTGAGGACACAATGTGCCCCAGGTAAGCCACTGACTTTTGGAACAAATGACACTTGCTGGGCTTGAGTTTAAGCCCAGCGTTTCTTAGCCTGCCCAACACTAATCGGAGACGGTCTAGGGTCTCCTTTACCGACTGACCAAACACGATGATGTTATCCAAATAAATCAATAGGATTTTCCACTGCAAGCCGGCCATGACCTTTTCCATGAGGCGCTCAAAGGTCGCCGGGGCATTGCACAGCCCGAAAGGCATGCATTTCCACCGGTACAACCCGCTTCTCACAACAAATGTTGACTTTTGGCTGGCGTCCTCATCCAGAGCGACTTGCCAGTACCCCGACGCCAAGTCAAGTGTACAAACATTACTCGGACACTCTCGATAGAAATGACATTTAATTGATTGTACACGAACCATCGGTACCGATGGTTCGTGTACAAACCAGAATGGGCCAATAACGACACAGCGCCCATAGTTTGTGCGCTGACAGATAGAGCCAATAAGAGAGCACACAATCACCCACGATCCCTGACCATTGCAGCGCCTAACCTCGAGAATTACGCAACTTTATCTAAACAGCAGATGGCGTATCCGACTGCAGAGTTTGCGAGCGCTGTGAGCGCGCTGTTTAGTAATTCACCAACATGCACTGACCTTCTATCTAGCTTCTACATTTATTTAGGCTGTGGGTTGGCGTGTATGTCCTTGTAATTTGACTCTCTGAATACCCACAGCGTTAAACTTGCACTGTAAAGCGCAGTACCTATGGGTTATAGTTTATGTACAAAATATGAATTGAACGAACGGCAAACTAAACAAATGATGTTCTAAACGTTATGCTGTCCTTTCCTTTCTGGCAAGAGAATGTCGGTGCTTACCACATCAATAATACAACTTTTATTATGAATTTATATATGAATATATGATGCCAGAGTCAGACATGAAGACGAAATGAGTGACAAAGATAATGAGGTTGACCATGACATAATAGGTCATAATGTGCAAAATGAAGACAATGATGAGGTAGAAATAAACGAAGCTAAAGCTAGTCACTTTGAGCAAAATGGGCAAAATTACGCCGGGAGGCGTACGTACTCTATCGTCCGGCGTGACATTAAGACTGAGAGCTAGAGAGCGATAATTAGCCAGCTCTCGAGAACATGGGCGGACAAAAGCTCATATTACTCGTAGAAAACGGGTCTAAAATCGATAATATTGCAACAACAGTGCACAGCCGGCGGAGATAAAGGAAGATTTTTGTTTGGCTTTGGCAATGGGCATCACATAAAATACACACAGAATAGGGGCCGTAAACCCACGATGGAACGGCAAACTTTGCACTGATGATGTCATAAATATTTTTAAAAAACATTTCAGTAAAATCGAATGGAAGTCAAATTAGCTTATACAAAGAACTGTTAAATGTTCACGTTTCTGTATGTCAGCTGAAAAAAATTCTGCAGATGACAGACACTGATGAATTTTTCTCCGAGTGCCAACAGTGAAGTCATAACATTCTGCAAATTTGCGCTCGCACCCCTCTTTTGCTTTATCGCACCCCTTTTTCTCCGAGTGCCAACAGTGAAGTCAAAATATACTGCAAATTTGCGCTCGCACCCCTCTTTTGCTTTATCGCACCCCTTTTTCTCCGAGTGCCAAGAGTGAAGTCAAAACATAATGCAAATTTGCGCCCACACCCCTCTTTTGCTTTCTCGCACCCCTTTTTCTCCGAGTGCCAACGGTGAAAACAAAACATACTGCACATTTGCGCTCGCACCCCTCTTTTGCATTCTCGCACCCATTTTTGCTCTTGCCAACAGTGAAGTCATAACATACTGCACATTTGCACCCGCACCCCTCTTTTGCTTTATTATCGCACCCCTTTTTCTCCGAGTGCCAAGAGTGAAGTCATCATAACATACTGCACATTTGCGCCCGCACCCCTCTTTTGCATTCTCGCACCCCTTTTTGCTCTTGCCAACAGTGAAGTCATAACATACTGCACATTTGCGCTCGCACCTCTCTTTTGCTTTCTCGCACCCCTTTTTCTCTGAGTGCCAACGGTTAAGTCAAAACTATTTGCGCCCGCACCCTTCCTTTGCTTTCTAGCACCCCCTTTTTATCCGAGTGCCAACAGTGAAGTCAAAACATACTGCACATTTGCGCTCGTACCCCTCTTTTGTTTTCTCGCACCCCTTTTTCTCCGAGTGCCAACATTGAAGTCATAACTATTTGCGCCCGCACCCCTCTTTTGCGTTCTCGCATCCCCTTTTTATCCGAGTGCCAACAATGAAGTCAAAACATACTGCACATTTGCGCTCGCACCCCTCTTTTGTTTTCTCGCACCCCTTTTTCTCCGAGTGCCAACATTGAAGTCATAACTATTTGCGCCCGCACCCCTCTTTTGCTTTCTCGCGACCATTGTTATCCGAGTGCCAACAGTGAAGTCATACTGCACATTTGCGCTCGCACCCCTCTTTTCTTTTCTCGCACCCCTTTTTCTCCGAGTGCCAACAGTGAAGTCAAAACATACTGCACATCTGCACCCGCACCCCCGTCTTTTGCTTTTCTCGCACCCCTTTTTATCCGAGTGCCAACAGTGAAGTCAAAACATACTGCACGTTTGCGCTCGCACCCCTCTTTTGCTTTCTCGCACCCCTTTTTGCTCTTGCCAACAGTGAAGTCATAACATTCTGCAAATTTGCGCTCGCACCCCTCTTTTGCTTTATCGCACCCCTTTTTCTCCGAGTGCCAAGAGTAAAGTCAAAACATAATGCAAATTTGCGCCCACACCCCTCTTTTGCTCTCTCGCACCCTTTTTATCCGAGTGCCAATAGTAAAGTCAAAACATACTGCACTTTTGCGCCCGCACCCCTCTTTTGTTTTCTCGCACCCCTTTTTTCTCCGAGTACCAACAGTGAAGTCAAAACTATTTGCGCCCGCACCCCTCTTTTGCTTTCTCGCACCCCCTTTTTATCCGAGTGCCAACAGTGAAGTCAAAACATACTGCACATTTGCGCTCGCACCCCTCTTTTGTTTTCTCGCACCCCTTTTTCTTCGAGTGCCAACATTGAAGTCATAACTATTTGCGCCCGCACCCCTCAGGGGTGCGGGTGCAGATGTGCAGTATGTTTTGACTTCACTGTTGGCACTCGGAGAAAAAGGGGTGCGAGAAAGCAGAAGAGGGGTGCGGGCGCAAATAGTTACGACTTCAATGTTGGCACTCGGAGAAAAAGGGGTGCGAGAAAACAAAAGAGGGGTGCGAGCGCAAATGTGCAGTATGTTTTGACTTCACTGTTGGCACTCGGATAAAAAGGGGGTGCGAGAAAGCAAAAGAGGGGTGCGGGCGCAAATAGTTTTACTTCACTGTTGGCACTCGGAGAAAAAAGGGGTGCGAGAAAACAAAAGAGGGGTGCGGGTGCAGATATGTGCAGTATGTTTTGACTTCACTGTTGGCACTCGGAGAAAAAGGGGTGCGAGAAAAGAAAAGAGGGGTGCGAGCGCAAATGTGCAGTAGCCTATGTTTTGACTTCACTCTTGGCACTCGGATTACAATGGTTGCGAGAAAGCAAAAGAGGGGTGCGGGTGCAGATGTGCAGTATGTTTTGACTTTACTATTGGCACTCGGATAAAAAGGGTGCGAGGGAGCAAAAGAGGGGTGTGGGCGCAAATTTGCATTATGTTTTGACTTCACTCTTGGCACTCGGAGAAAAAGGGGTGCGAGAAAGCAAAATACTGGGGTGCGGGCGCAAATAGTTATGACTTCAATGTTGGCACTCGAAGAAAAAGGGGTGCGAGAAAACAAAAGAGGGGTGCGAGCGCAAATGTGCAGTATGTTTTGACTTCACTGTTGGCACTCGGATAAAAAGGGGGTGCAAGAAAGCAAAAGAGGGGTGCGGGCGCAAATAGTTTTGACTTCACTGTTGGCACTCGGAGAAAAAAGGGGTGCGAGAAAACAAAAGAGGGGTGCGGGCGCAAAAGTGCAGTATGTTTTGACTTTACTATTGGCACTCGGATAAAAAGGGTGCGAGGGAGCAAAAGAGGGGTGTGGGCGCAAATTTGCATTATGTTTTGACTTCACTCTTGGCACTCGGAGAAAAAGGGGTGCGATAAAGCAAAAGAGGGGTGCGAGCGCAAATTTGCAGAATGTTATGACTTCACTGTTGGCAATTAGAGCAAAAAGGGGTGCGAGAAAGCAAAAGAGGGGTGCGAGCGCAAACGTGCAGTATGTTTTGACTTCACTGTTGGCACTCGGATAAAAAGGGGTGCGAGAAAGCAAAAGAGGGGTGCGGGTGCAGATGTGCAGTATGTTTTGACTTCACTGTTGGCACTCGGAGAAAAAGGGGTGCGAGAAAAGAAAAGAGGGGTGCGAGCGCAAATGTGCAGTATGTTTTGACTTCACTGTTGGCACTCGGATATCAATGGTCGCGAGAAAGCAAAAGAGGGGTGCGGGCGCAAATAGTTATGACTTCAATGTTGGCACTCGGAGAAAAAGGGGTGCGAGAAAACAAAAGAGGGGTACGAGCGCAAATGTGCAATATGTTTTGACTTCACTGTTGGCACTCGGATAAAAAGGGGGTGCGAGAAAGCAAAAGAGGGGTGCGGGCGCAAATAGTTTTGACTTCACTGTTGGCACTCGGAGAAAAAGGGGTGCGATAAAGCAAAAGAGGGGTGCGAGCGCAAATTTGCAGAATATGTTATGACTTCACTGTTGGCACTCGGAGAAAACTTCATCAGTGTCTGTCATCTGCAGAATTTTGTTCAGCTGACATACAGAAACGTGAACATTTAACAGTTCTTTGTATAAGCTAATTTGACTTCCATTCGATTTTACTGAAATGTTTTTTAAAAATATTTATGACATCATCAGTGCAAAGTTTGCCGTTCCATCGTGGGTTTACGGCCCCTATTCTGTGTGTATTTTATGTGATGCCCATTGCCAAAGCCAAACAAAAATCTTCCTTTATCTCCGCCGGCTGTGCACTGTTGTTGCAATATTATCGATTTTAGACCCGTTTTCTACGAGTAATATGAGCTTTTGTCCGCCCATGTTCTCGAGAGCTGGCTAATTATCGCTCTCTAGCTCTCAGTCTTAATGTCACGCCGGACGATAGAGTACGTACGCCTCCCGGCGTAATTTTGCCCATTTTGCTCAAAGTGACTAGCTTTAGCTTCGTTTATTTCTCCATTGTCTTCATTTTGCACATTATGACCTATTATGTCATGGTCAACCTCATTATCTTCGTCACTCATTTCGTCTTCATGTCTGACTTTGGGATCATATATTCATATATAAATTCATAATAAAAGTTGTATTATTGATGTGGTAAGCACCGACATTCTCTTGCCAGAAAGGAAAGGACAGCATAACGTTTAGAACATCATTTGTTTAGTTTGCCGTTCAATTCATATTTTGTACATAAACTATAACACATAGGTACTGCGCTTTACAGTGCAAGTTTAACGCTGTGGGTATTCAGAGAGTCAAATTACAAGGACATGCACGCCAACCCACAGCCTAAATACATGTAGAAGCTAGATAGAAGGTCGGTGCATGTTGGTGAATTACTAAACAGCGCGCTCACAGCGCTCGCAAACTCTGCAGTCGGATACGCCATCTGCTGTTTAGATAAAGTTGCGTAATTCTCGAGGTTAAGCGCTGCAATGGTCAGGGATCGTGGGTGATTGTGTGCTCTCTTATTGGCTCTATCTGTCAGCGCACAAACTATGGGCGCTGTGTCGTTATTGGCCCATTCTGGTTTGTACACGAACCATCGGTACCGATGGTTCGTGTACAATCAATTAAATGTCACTTCTATCGAGAGTGTCCGAGTAATGAAACCACTGTGCCCCATGCAATGCATCGAATGTTTCATCAATGCGCGGCACCGGATAGGCATCCTTGATGGTCACCGAATTCAACTTTCTGTAATCAATACAGAAGCGTTTCGTGCCATCCTTTTTGTCAACCAAAACAACATTTGCCGCCCATGGACTGTCGGAAGGATCAATCACCCCCCTCTTCTCCAAATCACCGACTTGCCTCTTGATCTCTTCCTGATGGCAATACGGATGACGCCTCATCCGTTCTTTCATTGGCCTGGCATCACCTGTATTTATGTGATGCCGGACCACGTCCGTGCGACCAATGTCATGGTCACCCTTGGACAACACGTCCTGGAAGTCTACTAAACATTTCCGGACATCCCCGTGGTACATAGCCTCCACCTTGGATGTACCCCTCTCAAACAAATCCTGCAAGTGTTGGGGTAACTCTTTACCAACACCTGCCAACCCGTCCAACTCACTAGGAATTGAACCAACTTCCACCTGGGAAATCACACCCGCTGTTGCTCCCTCACGGGCAACCCATTTCTCCCTTCCGGGATTGAAGACCCGCAACGGAACAACATCGGCTCCAGTCTCCACTAGAGATCTGGCCAACACTAAACCCTTTTTGGCTAGGTCACCGCCACCTTCCAATGGTTCCACCATGGCTGGCCCGACCAAGTCGGCACCCTTCCGAGCAATTATCCCCGGGACCACGGCTTCATGACCTGGTGGGATAACCGTAGTTTTAAGAACTACAACGCGACCCACAAAGAGCTCACCTGCACCATTTGTGCACTTAATTTGCTCACCGTTGAGCCTCCACTCTTTCGACTGGAAATCTAAATTTCCACCTGTGGGTACCAGGAAATCCATGCCCAGGATACCACAGTATTTCATTTCGACAAACACTGCCCTGACTTGGTGTGTGGTTCCACCCACTTGCACGTCTACCCAAGTTATGCCCAGCACGGCTAGTTGACTACCGTCAACTTGCTTCACCTGAACATCTTCTGTCTCCAAGACAGGTCTCCTCTCCTTTGGGATTTGGTAGTACACCGTGCTACTTATCAAAGTGTCGGTGGACCCCGTGTCGATCAAAAATCGACACTTGGTTGCTCTTACCGTCCCATCAACAAATAAGCCATAACGAGGTCCACGAACTGGGCTAGGCAGAGTTATTACTCGCTGCCCATCCCCTTGTTTGGACATTTTTCCACCATCACCATCGCTGTCATCGAGTCGCCTTTTTGACCCTCTCGGCCATGCAGCTTTCCCGCGGGTCCTACGGGGGGCTGACTGCCGTTTCCCTGCTTAGGAGTTTCTTTACACTCCCGGGCGAAGTGCCCGTTCTCACCACATCTGAAACACCGCAGGGTTCCAGGCTCGGCTTTCCAGGGTTTGTGTGTCTGGGGAGACGTCACACCCTTGCCGTGATCCCGGCCCTTGATCTGACTTGACAACGACTTCACCAACTCGGCCACAGACTTCAATGTCTTGGCCTGTTCACTTAGACTTCCCTCTAAAGTCACCAACATCTGCTCTGTTCCAGAGTCCAAAGCCCTCGCATATTTGGCGGGCTTCCGGTCAAGCAACCTTTCCTGCTCAACCTTCTCAAAGTTTTCAGTCTCCAGGGCAGCCTGGACCGCTTCGTCCAAAGTTTTTGGACGGGCCCTATTGATGCCCTCTCTCACTGAATGACTGTCAACGGCGCCCATGAAGTGGTTCTTAGCCAACCTTTCACGAGCATCTTCCTGCAACTCAGGGTATGCCCTCGCCGTCAATTCGTGAATTGCTTGCCCTAATTGCTTTTGGCGCCGATGTCTCAGTTCGACGAGATAATTTTCACTCTGTCGAGCTGATCCAAACCTGCGCTCCAGCAACTTTACAAGCGCACCATACGTGTACTTGTGGCCAGAGTCACCTAACAGCCGTAGAGCGTCCCCTTGCAAGCTTGCGGCTTACCACGTTGCAGCTTGTCCCTCGCCCCACATGTTCACCACACGACACGACTCAAAATGGCGGAAGTACTCTTTCCAGAGCACTCTACCGCTGTATCGATCAGGGGTTATATTTGGCCTGCGATTTAGTCGCTCCAAACCTTCCTCCTTACCCACGTCACCATGGACCCGTGCCTCTCGTTTCAGTGGCCATGGACCCACTGACGAGATGTCGGCTTTAGCTGAACTGTTGTTCTTCGCCTCGACTGGTCGAGTAGCGAAACTTAACAATTCGCCATGTACCTGTTTAGGGTCTACCATGTCGCAAACGAACGGGTTGGCGCTCGCCTTAGCCCTTTCCATGACACCTTCAGGGGTTAACGACATCAGATCATCATTTGGATCATCTGTCTCCCCGGCAACAGGCGTCGACTGTGCTCGGGGGGAAATCCCCGAGCTCCGTCCTCGCCTAGGTGTACTTTCCCTGAAAGTCACACCCCTCCCCACATAAGGGGCCAACTCAGACCGCATATCTGCGCCCAAGACTCTCTCCGATGATCCGGAGTCATACCCGGTAGTCTCTTCGGGTACCCTAAACTCAACATCGGTGTCAACCTGATGGAGCACACGCCGGCCTTGACCTGGCGTGTTCATGTTTCCTTCCCTTGGGGAAACACCCGACTGCAACTCCATGGCAGCCTTCAACTTCTTTGCAATGAGGTCATTTTCCCATTGCAGAAATTGGGCTTCCATGCGCAGTCTTTGCACCTCAGCACTTGAGGTGCCCACTCGACCTTTCGAGCCTTCGCTCATACCTCCAAAATACAACAACAACAATTCAACTATTCAACAGAGGAAATCAACCTAATCAATCACAATCATCCCACTTCTGACACCATTTGTGACGGGAACTCCCCGGGCCAACCTAAGGCTGTTAGGATAAGTCGGACACCTATTAAAGCGACGACAATCTTCCCAACCTAAGGCTCTTCCCTAGACGAGAGATCACTCAGAGCGACCTAAAAGGCTAAGGGTGCAGGTCCGTTTTGGAGGAAATATACCGCCGATTATGATGATTGCGATTACTCTCTGTTAATTACACTATAACCTGTAACAAAGACTCCTTGACAACGGGGTTGACGGTACAATGAACAATAAAGATGATTTATTCACAACAATCAAGAAATGCACAGTAATTGGAAATTAAGTGGGCTGTTTAAATACTAGGGTCCTCAGCAGCAATGCATAATAACTGCAGTGTTCAGAACGCAAGAGCCATCCTAAACATTACACAAGCCTAGTCAGCATCAAGTGCCTAGTCAGCATCAAGTGCCTAGTCAGCATCAAGTGCCTAGTCAGCATCAAGTGCCTAGTCAGCATCAAGTGCCTAGTCAGCATCAAGTGCCTAGTCAGCATCAAGTGCCCAAGTAAGCTGTGTACAACCAGTACAGCTTTGCACCTGCTACGCATTAACCATGCCAGCTTGCGTCAGCTATGTACAGCTAGCTATCTCAGCTTTGTACCACCAACACATTAACCATGCAGGCTTGCGTAAACAATGTACAGCTATACCGCTTTGTACCGATTCGCATAAGCATCTCACAAAACGCAGCACCAGTTACCTACGTCTTATCTGCCGTGCAGCTCTCGAACAACTAACCATGAATATTACGTGTATACCCAGGTAAACACGCACCCCATGTAAAACACATACATGTACTTAAGCATATGGGCTTTGTTACCCAATCGCGTGCATTCACGCAGCGAGTCACTGAGCGGTAAGCTCCGCCCAGCCAGCGCGCGCAACTACAGGTCATGTCCGCCCGTGGTTACAGTTCATTCTTAAACTTTAGAATCACAATAACATAAACTGGCACTAAGTCCGTGCACTTTCCGTCACAGTATGAACAGTTTGTGTCGCGTACAATATTAACACATACATTCTCTTTATTCAAGTTGAAGGTATTGGCCTACTTCCGCAGACGCCATTTGTCTGTGTATTTGTGCAACAATAAATATTGCGCAGCATTCGAGGTGAAAAACCAATTGTATTTGTAGTTCCATGGGAAAAACCAGTTGCTATTTTTAACTTTCTAGTTAAAAGTTCAGACGACTGGCTCTCCGCGTAAAACTGCGGAAGTTCATAATGGACAATACATATCTCTCCATATATGCAGGAAAGAATAATAATTATCCTAGGAAATATTCACAGAATTCATGTGCAATCGAGGTGTATTTAATTTGGATAATAGCTTTTTATGGCAAAGCATCTTTCCTCTCCACTTTTGAAAAGAGACGTGTTACAGGTAGAAAATGATGTAGAAAAATTTGTTTAAATTTAATAATCTAAAATTGAAATGAGTTTGTGATAACAAATTATTATTTACAACTATAGATGGTTAAAAAAAACGAGTTGATTTTTAAATACAATCAAGTTAAAATAAAGTTTAAAAACAGCTGTCGGGTACGTTTCTTTATTTATTAAAGTTTTAAAACCATGATGATTTTTCAGATTTTTAAATGAATTTATTGCGTTACGCCGGACGGCAATCGTTGAAAAATGATACAATACAATAATAGCCTATATTATACCCTAATCCAAACACTAACCCTAACACGCATCTTAACCCTAGTTTTTATGTAATTTTATTAAAATAAAAAGAAACATGTCGTGATTTTTTTGTGGAGACCTACTAATCTATAGAAATTACCCTGTGGAGACATTTGGACTCCCATTGTCCCCATTGTGTTTAAGTCGAGTCCACATGGTACCGAATTTAGAAAGCCACACACCCATGTGTGTGAACACCTTCCGTCGTGGACCCCCTACTGTCCCTCTTTTGTTTATACTTGAACGTGTTTGGAAGGCCTCCCTACGATTTTCTAACATGGACTTTATGTCAATTGTGGACCCTATTGTCCTCTATTGTTCTACGTCCACTATTTGAATGCGAATACAAACCCATACATACTGCATACTACATACAGAAATAGTGATTACATAGTCTCTTTCTGAACTTGGTTCAGCTAGCGGGACCCCCAAAAGAAACACAAATTAACAAAAACAAGAGCTGTTTCTCCAAGTATCAAACCTTTTTGTCACGATGACGTAATCGGGTATCATGTGATGTCAAATCAAGGTGCAAATTTGGAGGCCCTATATCGAACGAATTAAAAGTCCGACGTCACGATGACGCCATGATGACGCCATTGATGATTTATTATGATTTTATTAGGTTTTGGGGTCTTGTAATTCTAATGAATTACAAGTCCGACTGGGTTCAAACTTGGTATGCAGGTATATCGGGATGTGTTAAGGATATAAATTGCAGTGACGTCATGATGACGTCATCGTATGATTGATTATCATAATGATTTTATTAGGTTTTTGGATCTTTAAGCTCTTGGAAGTACAGTTTCAGTAGATATCAGATCAATAAGAAGGAATATGTTTTGTCATCGAATAAACTACTCCAGGGCCCATGCCGTGTATGGGGCGCCGTCTAGCGGCCACATGTTCCACTGACTCAAGAGCAGGACCGCGTTCGTATTGTAACAAAACCCACCTGGGATCCGCCAGTAGACAACCAAACTCACAACAGAAATGAATGAAGAAATACATTATATTTCCTAAAGCCACGTTGTTTGGTTTTTAATTACTATATACAATTTGTTTAGATAGTATGAATTTAAGCAGTATGGATTCAGTTTGAGAAATGAAAAACAAATATATAATTTAGTGGCATGTTATCCATGCTGGGTAACATGCAAAGCCCTACAAAAATGAATACAACCTAACGCTACTAAAAACTTATACAATCCTAAAAGAATAAACAAGTGCGACTGAAAAGGGGGCATGGGCACATAACTGCATGTAAATTAAACTTACATGTACGACACATGAGGCCGGCAACCAAAGACGAAATACACACACAACACATACACACACGTGTCTCTCCTACAGCACCCAGTCACAAGTCCTCATGATAAGCATTGTGACACAGTTTATATACTGACTAGCCCTGTTGACTACAAAGCCAAGTCAGGTGAGGCAGATCTACAGGTAATTGTATTGTTCGAGTAATTTGCATATAATTAGCTTAACAATTGGGTTAATCCTATTACAAGCAACAATTGTGTATTTAGGACAGTCCAGGCCAGTAAAAAAAGAAAAAAGGGCCAGTTGGCTGGTAAAAGAACAATCAGCTCGCACTATAGAAAATGGAATTTCAAGCACATTGTGTTTACATACATGTACCTGGTTTGGTAACACTATGCTAAAAAATTAGCAACTCCGATCAAGCAATCAACGCGGCGCCGCACCGTACCCCTAGATGTTCTGAAACCTAAACACAGATAAACTCTCTAAATGTATAAAAGTGAAAAGTTCACTCACAAAAAAAGTGAAATTTACTTTTTCAGAGCAAAAAAATACTTTAAAAAAAGGAAATTCACTCAAGAAGAGTAACTGTTCACTATTTCGAGGAGCCATAATTATGAAGGACAGCTCTGTTATAGTTGTTCTTCATATGGTTCCTCGGAAGAGTGAGAATGTACTCTGTTGGAGTGGTTTTAACTTTTTTGGAGTTGCCTCTCTGAAAAACTCAATTTCACTCTTGTTGGATTGGTTTTATAAGAGATTCACTCTTTTTGAGAGTGGTTTTTTTACTATTATACATTCAGAGAGACAACTAGTTTGTAGACATCGGATGGGTCGGGCACGAGACGAGTCTGAGCGGTTGCCAGCACCTCACACATCAAGGATAATAATCTCAGAGAGTTTAGGCCCCCGATTCTGTGATAAATCTCGGTGCGCACTATATGGTTAGCTTATAGTTAGCCAAAGACGCAGACGAAGCAGACGAAGATGCCGTCTGATGACTCCCCCAGTTCGCATTTTCTTTCGGCTGAGGGGGTACTTGTGCACAGAGCCCATGGAAGATGTAGTTTGGTTCAAGTAAGCAGCGGGGTTTAGCAGGCAATTCACATCCGCTGCAAGATCTTGATGGAATGTAGGTCTGCAACAACCACGCCACCAGTGGGTGTATAGGCCATTTCTAGCGGATTGTACAGCTTTTCTGCTACAGTTCCTACCAGTAATCCATTTGGGTCGTACTGTTGCATTTTTGAGTTTCCTCTTTCATTTTGATGAACAATTACATTAAAGTAGCCGTGACTGTCACAAAGAATCCCGGCAGGATTCGCAGGATTTTTGTCCACAAGTGTCTTGACACTAAACACCTCATTGCCCTCGAGGTTTACGCAGGAGAGGGTTTTATTTTTGAAGTTAGGAATGAGCAGGCGCTCCATATTATCTATCGCTAAATATGTATCCACATTTTCATTTGGAATGGTTGCTACTAACGAGCCATCAAGCAAATGCACAGAAACAACTTTCCTGCCCGAGTCAGCCACAGCGAGTCGTTTTCCAGCTGCGTCTATCGCAATAGCGGTTAACTGACTTGCCTTTTCCTTAGATGGTGTGAATTCGCGAATCAACTGAAGATTGCCATCAAAAACCTTCACTTTCTTTTTGTCAGTGACAAAAAGCAGATCGTCTGAGGTGACAGCAATGCACCGAGGAGCGTCTAGCTGAAGAGCGGCCGAAGTTTTGAAACGTCCTGTGGAGGTAAATATCGATAGGCGATTTAGCAGTTTGTCTGTAACAGCAATGTCCCCGTTGCTGAAACATGCAACACTTCTGGCGAATTGGAATTCCCTGTCACCGTTTCCTTCCTTGCCGAACTCTTCCTTCACCTGCCACCTCTCTGTGAGCAACATCTTCCCAAGGTCATTTTCACTGACGACATCTTGACATTTGACCCCAATGAACGAAAGATCCACCTTTGCCGGTTCGCACTTGAGATCCTTCTGGAATTCCAAGTTGTGCATCACCTTCGGTTTGAGTTCCAAGAGCTCGAAATCATCGACTTGACTCATCAAGTCGTTTACGGCCGTGACGATCTGATCTGCGCGTTCCATCCGGTCACGGTTGCGCATTAGCGCCTTTTCGTACTCGCCGTCTCTCTCCCGACAGATTTTGTTGACTTGTTCGGTGATTACCTTTGCTTTGCTTCTGATTTTAGCAATTTCTGCCTCCGCTTTTGCAGAAATATCATTGCAAGCTTGAGCCAGTTTCGTTTGCAATCTATTCCGTGCATGTTTGATAGAGTCTTCATTTGATGCAAATTGCTCTTTGCTTTTCTGGAACTTTTGCAATATGTTATTAACACTTTCACGGAATGATTTGATGGTGTCACCGATATCAATTAACTTATGTTCAGCAGCTGTTCGGTGCTCAGTTGCAACACACATGGCGCAAACCAACACATCACAAGTCTCACAGTGAAAGCATATGGCGTGATCACTATGTTTTCTACATTTTGGTGTGGCAGTCTTAGTAGCATCTGTTGGTGAAGCCCTCGGTTTGTCCAAGTCTTCCGCTGGAATAATGCGATGGTCTTTGGTCAACTTCAAGCGACGGTGCGCCTCTTGGCATTTCTTGCAGATGTTTTCCTTGCAGTCAAGGCATCTTGACACGGCCTCATTTCCTTCTTCGCAGGATTCACAAGTCGCACTAGTAGTAGGTACCTTTACTAATAACTGCTCTTGTTTGTTTATCTCATCGACAAGAGATATCAGAAAGAAGCTAGAAGACAGACTCTGCACTCCTTCGTCAGTAACGTTAGTCTCTCTCCTACAGACTGGACATGTTATCTTCGCCCTCTCTGTCGTCTCTTTGCTCACCATCTCTTCAAGACAGTTCAGGCAGAAGCTATGAAGACAGTCTAGCATCTTAGGGTCCTTGAATCGACAGCAGCAGATCGGACATTCCAGGTGCCCCTGGCTTATTGTGTCCAACACGGTTCGGGCTGCAGCCTCCGCCATCATGATCATGAAGTGTATACTTCCGAAAAAAGAAAGAAAACAAATTCGTTGCGACTATTACATTCAGGAATACCCAGTGTCAGGATGGTTAATGTTGAGAAGGGGCATGGGGCTGTAAAATGAAGGAGGGCACAGCGGTTTAAAACCATATGTGACCCAGACATCAGTGAATCTCAGGACAATGAACAGTCAAAAATCCAAACATCTATATAAAGTATGTTTACACATCATCGCTTGGTACTGAAAACAAGGTTGAAAGTTTTCTACAAACGTAACTCACCGTCATTGACAAAAACAAAAAAATACATTTGAAAGAGGGCGCTTTTTCTGCATAGCGCCCTCTTGTGACAATTTGTGCATTGAATACTACCCGTCTGTTGCTTATGTAGTCCCGTTAATTATATTTTATCTAGCTGCAGTCCGGCCTCTTGTTGCGGCCAACCTATCTTCTCTTTAGGTATTTATTCCGGATCATCTCATTAGAGGGTGGCGTGCTTCACTGTTCCATCTCAGTGTTAAAACCATTCGCAATGGAACAGAAATAAAATAAATTCGAGACCGTCCACAATGAGGAGTCTTTGTCAATAGGGAACCGGCAACCGTCCACGGATTGGTTTCAGAGAGGTCACACATCAGAAAATAATAAAATTTATGTTTACATTAAAGTCATTTAGATATTGCTTCACATCGTCGTCAGTCCCTGGCTGGACATATTAAATAAAAGTCCTTAAAAGCATCCCTGGTGGAAAACACGTCTGGCTGGTTGAAATTGTGTTTACTTTTTGTTTGGTTCTGAACGCTGTCGTGTAATTGTAATAAAGTTAAATACTCCTGTCGATCGTCTTAAATTTGTTTAACCTAGTTTGTTTTACAGGTATTGCTTTTTGAGGGAGTTTCAACAACCCACCCTATAGTCGATGCGCGAAATATGGCACACGGTAATTCACCTGCGTCGCAAATGACGTCATACAAACCCCATGGTAGGAAAATACGTTGCATTGATGAATCGCGCGATGACTACGCCTATCAACAGAGGGCGCTATTTGGCGCGCTGGACAATATTTTTGTTGAAAACACCCCAATGAATGTCGACTTTTACGAGCAAAAAGGACATTTCCGCTAATTTACCGGCATTTTATATTGACAAGCATGTTTGGTATTTCTATATATTACAAATGTATGACATTTTACCGTGGGTACTAGGAGGTACACATTAAAATGTGCAACCGTAAATGTTTAAAAACTAATACATTTTGTACCATATTAGTCGATGTTTTCAATGTTTTGTTACGGTATCATTACTTAGTCCATATCATACTTTGCACCATTCGAAGGGGTGTACAATGGGTAATTTTAAAAGCAATATACTCAAACCCATTAAACCATAGCAACTATAGTTGTTGGGCTTTGTTTGACTCAGTACTAAAAAGCCAGGGAGACCATGTTGAATTCTGTCTGGTTCAGGACAGAAATGAATGAGACTTGTACAAATGTTGGAGTTTGGGGGGATGCACAAGTATTTATTAGTGGGTGACCCACGGATGTTCACGGCACAGCTTGTTTCTGGTAAACTGCTTGTGTATAACATGTACCCCTCTGTAGGTCCCCACTCGTACTCAAGCACATAGATATCGCTGGACAGTCATCACTGTACGGATCCTATACTGAACAATACATTGACTCATCTGTAACAAGTCAATCAAACTTCAACTGTTGGAGTTTGGTAGGTTTAGTACCGTTAGGTTTAGTAGAGTGTACCAATAAGTACCTGTGTGAAGTTGTGGAAGTTCGTGTAGAAGAGGACAAATTAGGGTGATGCTGAACATTTTAGAATTCTGACTGATTTTGAGATTAGACATATTTCACTTAACCCACAAACCCTATGGATTGTCCCCATAACGCAATGTACGAAAAGAATTGATGGTTTGGTTTACTTTCTCCTGCGAGAGCCAAGGGGGTTAGGGTTAAACGAAGTTTCATTTACCAAATGAGACCAAACGAGAGACCAAAAATGCCCTAAAAAATCGATCTACTATCAACACCAAGAAACATGATACCCCGTCGGTCATCACTTCAACCAGCATAACCACTGTATTTCTAATATGATTCTACAGGGCAAAGAATCACTTGGCCATCGGAAAAACTCAGTCCGCCTCAGCCGGGAGAAAGTTTGGATGAATCGTCTTCGGACTATTCAGCAACATGGCCGGGCTCAATATCTAACTAGGAAATGATTAACTTCATTTTGTTTTCTCCTATTTGTCATCTGGTTCAGATTTATTTATTTGTTTTTGTTTGTTTGTTCTCACTCCTCCGGTTTCCCCGGTCTATTTTCACCCCCCCCCTATTACTTCTAGTCATACTTGTTAATTAGTTCTTCCCTTTGATCTTCACCCCGGACCCCCTTCCTTGTGGTTTTACTCCGTTTGTTTTTGTTCCCCACCCAAATTCACACCCCTTTACCCCCTTGGTCTGTCTTTGATCCTACCCACACTTACCTTACCCTTTAATCCCTCAGCCTAAGCCTCCCTTTGTTGATTGTTCCACTGGACTCTGCGCTTTTTCTTTTGTGTTTCTTTTGCCAACCATGGTGTGCATCATATACATGTATGTTTGTATCTTCTACACGGCCATTTTGTCTTTGAAGAAGATCTTGTTAAGATCGAAATATTAGACCCTCTAAATTTATTTGATTTGTATATTTCAGGTCATTCCAGCCAGTAAGCAGTTTGTAGCAGTTTTAATCTTATTCATGTTTCATTTACCTTGGCAGATACTTTATATTTAAACAAGATGTAAATATTTTTATATTTTTTTACTCAGTGTCTTGTTTAACATAACTGTAATATTTCCCAAAACAATTATATAATAAAAACTTGCTTTTTGGACTCAATTTTGTTTTTAATTGAATCTCAAAAAAAAAATCGGACCTGATGCCTGGGTCTTAATTACACTGTGGAGGGTGCACACCAACCCTTCAAAGAGGACTGTACCTGCATAGCTCTCTGTTGTATGTTATTTTGTCACCATTATCTTATCTTATCTTGTCACCTATAGCGACAAGATTAAGACAAAAGAGAGCCAATTACAGCCCTATTTGTAGGGTAAGGTGCAATATAGCCATTACAGTGACTGCTCTATGTTCAGAAAACCCTATGTTCTGACTACTAAACCTATGTTCCAACTACCCGCATATAATAAAATTTTGCTAGCCTGCTTCATTAGTGACTCAATTCCATGTGGTAACATTTTGGCGTGTCAGAACGCAGGGGTGTCGGAACGCACGGGTGTCAGAATCATAGGTCGAGTAGTCGGAACATTAAGACCGAGTAGTCTAAACATGGGGGCATCGGAACGTGGGGGGGGGGGGGGGGCGTCGGAACGTGGGGGGCGTCAGAACGTGGGGGGAGGGGGGGGGGGGGGGCGTCGGAACGTGGGGGGGGGGGGGGGGGGCGTCGGAACGTGGGGGGGCGTCGGAACGTGGGAGGGGCATCGGAACGTGGAAGGGGCATCGGAATGTGGGGGGGGGCGTCGGAATGTGGGGGGGGGCGTCGGAACGTGGGGGGGGGGCGTCGGAACGTGGGGGGGGGCGTCGGAACGTGGGGGGCGTCGGAACGTGGGGGGGGGGGGGGCGTCGGAACGTGGGGGGCGTCGAAACGTGGAGGGCGTCGGAACGTGAGGGCGTCGGAACGTGGGGGGCGTCGGAACGTGGGGGCGTCGGAACGTAGGGGCGTCGGAACGTAGGGGCGTCGGAATGTAGGGGAGTCAGAATGTAAGGGTGTAACCGGCCATCACTATAGGTCAGAGTAAATATTTGCTTTGTCCGCGCTTCAGGGTCAAAACGACACTTTTCCGAGTCAACAAAAATGTTATTCGATTTGACAGAAAAAAGTTCAAGTTTTTACACGGAAATTGACAGGGCAACTTGGTTCTGATTTATGATCAATTATTGTGTTCTATTACAGACTACAAAAGCTAATCGTTCCTTTATCTTACGAATCAGGCATGATTCAAGCAACACCCAATCACATTGAACCTGTGCAACATGTAATGTAATGTGTATTACATGTAACATGATTTATATGTATTGTACTACAACTACAATGTACTCACTTTTTAAAACTGATTCGTCAGTTGGATGGGGTCTTCAACCACATTTTCGGTGGGTGTAAAACACAAGAATGGCCTTCCACCGGTCCAGGTACTTGACCGCCGGCGTTTCGAGCGGCGAAAGGTGATCACTTGTGTAGTTGTACTTATCGAAACACGGTACGTATCGACTACCGCAGCATCCTGTGTACATGTACATGTATTTGTTCAACAACTGCGCAGTATTTGATAAGGAGGCATTGCGTGCAGCACAATTTACTCACTGTGGGGAAAACCTGTTACTATTTTTAACTCGCGCCAATGAAGGGAACGTGGGGGCCCCTGATGTCTTTCAGCAGACAATGTGCGCGTGCAGGCCTTCGACGTAAGGCTACGGAAGTTCATAATGGACATTACATATGTCTCCATTCGCAGGAAAGAATATTTTCCTGTGAAATATTCACATATTGTATTTGCAATCGAGGTGTATTTATTTGGATAATAGCTTTTCATGGCAATTATCTCTCCTCCCCACGGGTATTAAAGGGTGGAAAATATGTTTAAATTAATAATCTGAAATTTAAATCAGTTTGGTAATAAACAATTATAGTTTACAACTGCAGGATGTTTCTGAAAAATAATATCTAATAAAACTTTCAGTTTATTTCCCAATGAACCATTCCATGAAGTTGAGATACAAAGTGTGACATTTTGGTATATTTCTAGTTTCATGCCATATAGCACCTAAATTATTTGACTATTCATTCCTGATGTTTGTCTTGGATGTTGGACACATTTGGAAAGGTTTTGTACCATTCAAACATTGGTTTTCAGAGTAATATGATATTTAATAAAATATTTAGGTCTCATCAGATGTAACAAGTACAACGCATTTCTTTCACATCTTTTTGACATGTTGCAAGATTTATTGTATAAACCTCAGCTTACTTTTAAATTATCACAAAATGGAGCCATACATGTTTTCATATAGTTATTGCATATAAATTACAAGGGATATGTTGAAAAAGATGTTCCAACATAACAAATGTCACACTAGGATACACCATGTTAAATTGTTTATAGTAACTGATTCCCTTGTATTTCAGGTAAGAGTTACACAAATATAATTACACAGAGATAATTAACTGAAATAAATCAAAAACTCTCCAGAGAATTTCAACACCAACACTATATAGCAACTGCTCCAAATAACACCAGCCATTCCCGAAGGTTTTTAGGAATTTGTTTTGTTATTAAAAACTAAAATCTATATCAAAATATGCAAAATGCTAATATACGCAAAGGTCCTTAGAGTACTGCATACTACAGTTTGGTAAATGTATGTACACGTAATACTGTATATTGTAGTACATGTAGTATTTTATAGCTTTATGTGAGGTTCGAGTTAAATGCGAGGTTCGGGTTCAATCTAAACTGCGGTCAGGTCACCTGAGCATTTCACCTTTTATTCATTGGCTAGCTCGCCAGGTACCAGTCTAGGTTTTATACCCTGCAACCATGGAGGAATAAGCTACAACTGTCAACCCAAGCATGCCAAAGGCTGGGGGAAATCGCGGCATTAGCCTCTGTCATGAATTGAAGAAAATCAACCGAAGAGGGCGTTTTGCGGAAATTTGTCAATATGGCTACCGAGCTCTCGCGTAAGACTAACGATAGCTATACCATGGAGGAAGGAAAACAGACAGTTAGTGAAGTCCGCGGGGAAATACTTAATAAAAAAATGGCCAATCATAAAACTAGATTTGCTTTCATGCACTTGAAGTGTTTTTATGCTCCTCAGAAAACCGGTTAGGCCCAACATTTTAACTAATTAGTGCCTACAATTTGTTTTCTTCAGTGAACTTCAGCTTTATTTGAATTCCATATATTTGAATGCCATACAGTAAATATTTTCTGGGGCAAATTTATACAAGCAATATTCTTGTTGTATTTTGTATTTTTTCTTTGGACATCGAATGTAAATTTGGGGCTTTACACACAAGCACTTTGTTCACATAATTACTATATGGGCGTTAAACCTCAACATTCCTGAATCCTGCAATGTTAATTTAAAAACCAACCAGTTTTAAACACTTTTTATAGTGTCACAATAAATGTAGACGCCTGTGAAATCTAGTATCTTTCACCCTTTATTGACTGAAACCTCACATGGGTCATAAATAAATAAACATTTACTATTAAAAGAAGTTCGTAAATATTAAACTTGGATTTTCCAAGAATTGTTAAATTGCGCCACGAATTAGGGAATACTCGGTCGATTGTGTGCCAAATTTCTGAACGCCACCGTTTTGGGTATTTTCGGACTAAATTTACACCTAACTTGTTAACAGAGGGTAAATAGCAAGCATTCATAATATTAACATGGTAAATGTACAAAGAATTTGCAGTTTGTCAACAAAGAAGTTTGGCAACATTGCATGAGGAAAGTCGGCCTGTTTATAAACAATGTAAATGTCGAAGTACAGCTAGCTACGCACGTACGTATAGCGCAGCACACTTTCACTAACTGATCGTTTTTTCAGTCACTGTTTCTTTCTCTTTCGTAATTTTACGGTTTTGGATGACATTTAGCCTTATGCCTAGGTTTATTCTTCCGAAATAGCCACAGCCTTTAGAGCTCCTTCATAAGCCATTAAGTTCTGACATTGACGACACACGTGTTGCTGTTGATAAGCGCCGCCATTTTGACAATTTTCCGCGCGTTGACCTCTTAGAAAGGTCATGACTATATGACGCATCGACGGTCTACGCAATCAAGACTGGGAAACATTAAAAAACAGATCCAATCATTAACTGTATGTATGTACATGCATAGTATAATTATATGTACAATGTATGTATTCATTAAACGCCAAGTGGTGGCTCAAGAGATACAGTACATGGGTGGGATGGCTAAAATCGATCTCATTTTGTAATTGTTTTTCTCACAATTTTCTTAACCCAACTCGCTACCCCCGTTTTCTTATACATAACCTGAATCCTGTAAAAAAAAAATCCAATATTTTTACTGGTCATGCAAAATCCTGGGTTTAGGCCTGTACGTGTTTTACCGAATCTTGATAACAGAAAAATGGCAAAGTTTTACCTTATACAAAAAATGGACATGGCTGGGGAAAAATATAATAACAAATTGCCTTAACGAGGATAGTGGTATAATGTTACACCATTATACTGAGTGCTCTGAAATCAGACAACTGTCGTCGGTATTTACACTAATTTTTCCAGTAAGTACAAGTAGCTGTTTGACAATTTTACCCTAGTATATTTGTACATAGACACACAATAAACAAAACAGCCAAAAATAGAACAACTGCTTAGTGCACAATTTACGACATTACAACAATAGACCTAAGCCGTACACTTGACTCTTGTATGGTGTGCACACTTTTCCTATCCTCGACACATCACAGATACTTTACTTGCACCTTGACTGTACCTCTATGGAAAATGAGCAGTGTGAATATACAAAGTAACAAATAACCTCAATCCTGCAAAATCCTCCAGGATTAGTTTAGGCCTTATGACCTGGATCCTGCATTATCCTCCAGTGGCAAAAACACTCAATATGCCCTCCTGCAAAATCACCCGATGCATCAACTTCCAAGTGCCCTTAATTCTGCAAATTCCTCCATTTGGCAAAGACGATTTTGGAGGATTTGGGATGGTTAGGGTCGATTGTAAAGAAAAACATTATAAATTCTACTTCGTTATATTTTTCTTTTTCAAATGTTTTATTTTATTGATGTTGAGGGGGGGGGGGGGGGATATCTTAAAGGGATCGTATACGTTTGGTAATTACTCCAAACATTAATGGCAAAAAACCTTCTTGGTAAGAAGTATACAGCAGCTTTGGATAGTATAATGCATTTTTAGAAACTTTTCACTTCGAAGTACTGCGGTTATGGAAAAAGATGAGAAGCTGAGAATCTGAGAAGCGTTACTGCAGTGACGTTTCTCAGACTGTGTATTCCAATGCAGATTATTCTTCCTGCGTGGACATAACCGCTCCAGGTTTTCGGCAATATCTCAAAATCGCTACCACCTTTGGAAATGAAATGTTTACAGGTTAGTTTTATATATAGTTATATATCTATAACTATATAGGATTGAAACAAACATTGGGTTCCAATTACCAAACGTATACGATCCCTTTGAACCTGATCAATAAGAAAAGTTTTTAAAAACCGCCTAATTTAAAAAAAGAAACATGTTTTGTATTCTTCATATGCACAAACTAATTGTGTCTTTGCATTTAGCAACGTCTCCCCCAATTTGTTACTTTTTTTAATCACTCGTACAAAATGATTATGTTTTTAGTCTAATTATGTTTTTAGCCGTCTATATTTATATGTTTTTAACCGTCTATTTTTGTTTCAATTTTATTTAATAATACAATTTTATTTAATAATACAACAAATTTGACTACTGGGATAATTGTCTCCAATTGAAGCAGACTACATCCTCTTATAGATCTTGACGGATAATTTGTCGGCGACAGTGACGTCGCCAGAGGGGGTGAATGCCATTCCTATCGGATTGTACAACCCTTGAGCCACCGTCGCTATGAATGCACCACTGGAGTCAAAATGTTGAACTTCAGCGTTTCCGAATTTACCGGAGTGAACTGCAACATAGAAGCTCCCGTCATTGTCGCACAGAACACCAGTCGGACTCCCTGGTTCCTCGTTCAGCAAGGGCGTCACATTAAAGACCTCGTTGCCTTGAAAATTTACACACAGCAACCTCTTTTCCTCGTAGTTTGTAAAGATCAGCTGCTCTCTGCTGCTTATTGCCAAATCATATTCAACCATGTTGTTTGATATGCTTGTAATCAACGATCCCTCCAGGTTGTGGACACTGATGACCTTTCTCCCCTTATCAGCCACTGCTACTTGTTGCTCAGACAGAGCAATACCAGTAAGAAAACTTTCGACATTGTCAACCGATGGTGTAAACTCACGAACAAACTGTAGCTCATTGTCAAAAACCTTTACTTTCTTTTGGTCTGTGACGAAAAGCAGATCACAACATGAAACTGCAACACGAAAAGGATTTCTCAGCTTTTTACTGTCGAAGCTTTGAGCAGTCGATGTTTTGTAACGTCCACTAGTACTGGAGGTAAAAATCGATAGCCGTTTCTGATTTGTATCCGTTACAACAATGTCTCCGCTGTTGTAACATGCAACGCTATCGGCAAACTTGAATTCCCCATCACCGGTGCCTTCCTTGCCGAACTCTTCCTTCACCTGCCAATTCTCTTTGAGCAATATCTTCCCAAGATCCTGTTCACTGACGACATCTTGACATTTGACGCCAATGAACGAAAGATTCACCTTTGCCGGTTCGCACTTGAGCTCCTTCTGGAATTCCAAGTTGTTCATCACCTTCGGTTTGAGTTCCAAGAGCTCGAAATCATCGACTTGACTCATCAAGTCGTTTACGGCCGTGACGATCTGATCTGCGCGTTCCATCTGGTCACGGTTGCGCATTAGCGCCTTTTCGTACTCGCTGTCTCTCTCCTGACAGATTTTGTTGACTTGTTCGGTGATAACCTTTGCTTTGCTTTTGATTTTAGCAATTTCTTCCTCCGTTTTTGAAGAAATATCACTGCAAGCCTGAGCCAGTTTCGTTTGCAATCTATTCCGTGCATGTTTGATGGAGTCTTCGTTTGATGCAAATTGCTCTTTGCTTTTCTGGAACTTTTGCAATATGTCCTTGGCACTCTCACGAAATGATTCAATGGCGTCACCGATACCAATTAACTTATGTTCCGCTGTTCGGTGCTCAGTTACAGCACACATGGCGCAAATCAATGCATCACAAGTCTCACAGTAAAAGCATATGACGTGATCACTATGTTTTCTACAGTTTGGAGTGGCAGTCTTAGTAGCATCTGTTGGTGAAGCCCTCGGTTTGTCGAAGTCTTCCGCTTGAATGATGCGATGGTCTTTGGTAGACTTCAAGCGTCGGTGCGCCTTTTGGCATTTCTTGCAGATGTTCTCCTTGCAGTCAAGGCATCTCGACACGGCCTCATGTTCTTCTTCACATGATTCACAAGTCGCACTAGTAGTAGTTACCTTTCCTAATAACTGCTCTTGCTTGTTTATCTCATCGACAAGAGATATCAGAAAGAAGCTAGAAGACAGACTCTGCACTCCGTCGTCAGTCACGACCGTCTCTCTCCTGCAGACTGGACATATTATCTTCGCCGTTTCTGTCGTCTCTTTGCTCACCATCTCTCCCAGACAGTTCAGGCAAAAGCTATGAAGACAGTCTAGCATCTTAGGATCCTTGAATCGACAGCAGCAGATCGGACATTCCAGATGCCCCTGGCTAATTGTGTCCAACACGGTTCGGGCTGCAGCCTCCGCCATCGTGATCAGGAAGTGTATTCTTCAGGAAAAAGAAAGAAACAAAATCCGTTTCGACTATTACATTCAGGAATACTGTGTCAAGATGGTTAATGTTAAGGAGGGGCATGAAGCTGTAAAATGGAGGGCAGTGGTTTAAAACCATATTTTGTTATGTGACCCAGACATCAGTGAATTTCAGGACAATGAACAGTCAAAATTCCAAAAAACTATATCAAGTATGTTTAAACATCGCTGGGTACGGAAAACAAGGTTAACAATTTTCTAAAAAAGGAACTCACCGTAATTGACCAATAAAGAGAGATACATTTGAAAGAGGGCGCTTTTTCTGCATAGCGCCCTCTTGTGACAATTTGTGCATTGAATACTACACGTTTGTTGCTAGCTTACCGGTATCAACACAAGTTGTGTTGTTAATTTAATACTTGGTTAGATTTTAAGGTGGTCATTTTGTTACTTTCAATTATTATGTTGGTTTGTGTACCAAAAAGACCATGTATTTAAATATTAGTAATAGTAGGCCTACCGGTAATTAATTTCCTCCCAAGATGTTTTGAAGTTCTTTATAAGGCGCCCGTTCTTCTGCATGCACTCGGTTGGCATGGTCCCACTTCATCTAAGGAATCAATTCTCGGGGTATCAATCTCAGTTTTGTGAACATCAGCTTTAGCTCATTCTGACGAAGTTGACAAATTCATAACCTCTGCGACAGCAATAAATAAAGTATCGACCATTATTTTGTGCACAACACGGCTCTTAAAACAATTTTATGTACAAAATTTCATTTTTAAAATGCTGGCTTTGATATTGAGAGATGCGGTGATCTGTTAAATTTCATACATTTCTCCAACAATTTTCTTAGTCGCCTAGAAATGTTCAGTTACACAAATATCCATGTAGGTTGTATGTAGTCCGTTATAATTTCTCTAGCTACAGTTATATAGTCCGGCCTCTTGTTGCAGCCGACCCATCTTCTTTTTAGGTATTTATTCCAGATCTCCTCATTAGAGGGTGGCGTACTTGACTGTTCCATCTTCCAGTTGACACCATTCGCAATGGAGGAGTCTTTGTCAAAAGGGAACCGGATTTGTTTCAGAGAGGTCACACATCGGGAAATAATAATAATAATGTTTACATTAAAGTCATTCAGATGTCTGATTCACATCGTTGTCAGTCCCTGGCTGGACATTATGATAAATAAAAGCAGTCTTTGAAAGTATCCCTGGGGGAAAACATGTCTGGTTGGTTGAAATGGTGTTTACTTTTTGTTGGCTCTGAACGCTGTCGTATAATTGTAACAAAGTTAAATACTCGTGTTGATTGTTTTATGTTTTTGTTTAACCTAGTTTGTTTTACCAGTATTGCTTTTTGAGGGAGTTTCAACAACCCACCCTATAGTTGATGCGCGAAATATGGCACACGTCATACAAACCCCATGGTAGGAAAATGCGTTGCATTGATGAATCGCGCGATGACTACGCCTATTAACAGAGGGCGCTATTTGGCGCGCTGGACAATATTTTTGTTCAAAACACCCCAATGAATGTCAACTTTTACGAGCAAAGAGGACATTTCCGCTAATTTACCGGCATTTTACATTGACAAGCATGTTTGGTATATTACAAATGTATGACATTTTACCGTGGGTACTAGGAGGTACACGTTAAAATGTGCAACCCTAAATGTTTAAAAACTAATACATTTTGTACCCTATTAGTCGATGTTTTCAATGTTTTGTTACAGTATCATTACTTAGTCCATATCATACTTTACACCATTGGAAGGGGTGTACAATGGTTAATTTTAAAAGCAATATACTCAAACCCATCAAACTCCAACTGCAGGTTTTGCTAGGTTTTGGCAGGTTTGGTATCAAACCATAGCAACTATAGTTGTTGGGCTTTGTTTGACTCAGTACTAAAAAAACAGGGAGACCATGTTGAATTATGTCAGGTTCAGGACAGAAATGAATGAGACTTGTACAAATTTTGGAGTTCGGGGGGATGCACAGGCATTTATTAGTGGGTGACCCACGGCTGTTCATGGCACAGTTTCTGGTAAACTGCTTGTGTATAACATGGACACTCTGTGTGTCCCCACTCGCACTCAAGCACATTCATATCGCTTGACAGTCATCACTGTACTGATCCCATACTGAACAATACATTGACTCATCTGTAACAAGTCAATCAAACTTCAAGAGTTTGGCAGGTTTAGTACCATTAGGTTTAGTAGAGTGTACCAATAAGTACCTGTGTGAAG
Organism: Crossaster papposus; assembly: GCA_037893245.1. NCBI lineage: Eukaryota > Metazoa > Echinodermata > Asteroidea > Velatida > Solasteridae > Crossaster > Crossaster papposus. Next base: position 147,417 of record JBAIAA010000592.1, read on the forward strand.
TTGTGAAAGTTCGTGTAGAAGAGGACAAATTAGGGTGATGCTGAACATTTTGGATTTTTAGAGTGTTCTGACTGATTTTGAGAAGAGACAGATTTCACTTAACACACAAACCCTATGGATTGTCCCCATAACGCAATGTACGAAAAGAATTGGTTTGGTTTACTTTCTCTTTCATTTACCAAATGAGACCAAACGAGAGACCAAAAGTGCCCCTAAAAATCGATCGACTGTCAACACCAAGAAACACGATACCCCCGTCATCACTTCAACCAGCCTAACCATTATATTTCTGATATGATTATACAGGGCATAGCATCACTTGGCCATCGTAAAGACTCAGTCCGACTCAGCTGGGAGATAATTTGGATGAATCGTCTTCGGACTATTCAACAACATGGGCTCAACATCTAACTAGGAAATGATTAACTTCAATTTTGTTCTCCCATTTGTCATCCGTTTCAGATTTATTTCTTTGTTTGTTCTCACTCCTCCGATTTTCCCTGTCTATTTTCAACCACCCCCCCCCCCTTCCCTTTGATCTTTACCCTGGACCTCCTTCCTTGTGGTTTTACCACTTCTGTTTTTGTTCCCCACCCAAATTCACACCCCTTTACCCCTTGGTCTGTCTTTGATCCTACCCACACTTAATACCTTACCCTTTAATCCCTCAGCCTTACCCTTTAATCCCTCCTTTTGTTGATTGTTCCACTGGACTCTGTGCTTTTTCTTTTGTGTTTCTTTTGCCAACCATGATGTGCATTATATATCATGCCCTATATACATGTATGTTTGTATCTTGTACACAGCCATTTTGTCTCTGAAGAAGATCTTGTTGAGATCAAAATATTAGGCCCTCTTAACTTATTTGATTTGTACATTTCAGGCCATTCCAGCCAGTAAGCAGTTTGTAGCAGTTTTAATCTTATTCATGTTTCATTTACATTGGCAGATATTTGAACAATATATTTTTCCATTTTTTTACTCAGTGTCATTTTTAACATAACTGTAATATCTCAAAAAAATATATCTATAATAAAAACTTGCTTTTGGGACTCCAGTCAATGTTTTTTAATTGAATCTCAAAAAGAATTTTGGACCTGATGTCTGGGTCTTAATTCCACTGTGGAGGGTGCACACCAACCCTACAAAGAGGACTGCACCTGCATAGCTCTCTGTTGTATGTTGTCCTATTTTGTCACCATTATCTTATCCTGTCACCTATAGCGACAAAATTAAGACAAACGAGAGCCAAAAGAGAGGCGTCGGAACGCGGGGGGCGTCGGAACGCGGGGGGCGTCGGAACGCGGGGGGCGTCGGAACGCGGGGGGCGTCGGAACGCGGGGGGCGTCGGAACGCGGGGGGCGTCGGAACGCGGGGGGCGTCGGAACGCGGGGGGCGTCGGAACGCGGGGGGCGTCGGAACGCGGGGGGCGTCGGAACGCGGGGGGCGTCGGAACGCGGGGGGCGTCGGAACGCGGGGGGCGTCGGAACGCGGGGGGCGTCGGAACGCGGGGGGCGTCGGAACGCGGGGGGCGTCGGAACGCGGGGGGCGTCGGAACGCGGGGGGCGTCGGAACGCGGGGGGCGTCGGAACGCGGGGGGCGTCGGAACGCGGGGGGCGTCGGAACGCGGGGGGCGTCGGAACGCGGGGGGCGTCGGAACGCGGGGGGCGTCGGAACGCGGGGGGCGTCGGAACGCGGGGGGCGTCGGAACGCGGGGGGCGTCGGAACGCGGGGGGCGTCGGAACGCGGGGGGCGTCGGAACGCGGGGGGCGTCGGAACGCGGGGGGCGTCGGAACGCGGGGGGCGTCGGAACGCGGGGGGCGTCGGAACGCGGGGGGCGTCGGAACGCGGGGGGCGTCGGAACGCGGGGGGCGTCGGAACGCGGGGGGCGTCGGAACGCGGGGGGCGTCGGAACGCGGGGGGCGTCGGAACGCGGGGGGCGTCGGAACGCGGGGGGCGTCGGAACGCGGGGGGCGTCGGAACGCGGGGGGCGTCGGAACGCGGGGGGCGTCGGAACGCGGGGGGCGTCGGAACGCGGGGGGCGTCGGAACGCGGGGGGCGTCGGAACGCGGGGGGCGTCGGAACGCGGGGGGCGTCGGAACGCGGGGGGCGTCGGAACGCGGGGGGCGTCGGAACGCGGGGGGCGTCGGAACGCGGGGGGCGTCGGAACGCGGGGGGCGTCGGAACGCGGGGGGCGTCGGAACGCGGGGGGCGTCGGAACGCGGGGGGCGTCGGAACGCGGGGGGCGTCGGAACGCGGGGGGCGTCGGAACGCGGGGGGCGTCGGAACGCGGGGGGCGTCGGAACGCGGGGGGCGTCGGAACGCGGGGGGCGTCGGAACGCGGGGGGCGTCGGAACGCGGGGGGCGTCGGAACGCGGGGGGCGTCGGAACGCGGGGGGCGTCGGAACGCGGGGGGCGTCGGAACGCGGGGGGCGTCGGAACGCGGGGGGCGTCGGAACGCGGGGGGCGTCGGAACGCGGGGGGCGTCGGAACGCGGGGGGCGTCGGAACGCGGGGGGCGTCGGAACGCGGGGGGCGTCGGAACGCGGGGGGCGTCGGAACGCGGGGGGCGTCGGAACGCGGGGGGCGTCGGAACGCGGGGGGCGTCGGAACGCGGGGGGCGTCGGAACGCGGGGGGCGTCGGAACGCGGGGGGCGTCGGAACGCGGGGGGCGTCGGAACGCGGGGGGCGTCGGAACGCGGGGGGCGTCGGAACGCGGGGGGCGTCGGAACGCGGGGGGCGTCGGAACGCGGGGGGCGTCGGAACGCGGGGGGCGTCGGAACGCGGGGGGCGTCGGAACGCGGGGGGCGTCGGAACGCGGGGGGCGTCGGAACGCGGGGGGCGTCGGAACGCGGGGGGCGTCGGAACGCGGGGGGCGTCGGAACGCGGGGGGCGTCGGAACGCGGGGGGCGTCGGAACGCGGGGGGCGTCGGAACGCGGGGGGCGTCGGAACGCGGGGGGTGTAACCGGCTATCACTATAGGTCAGAGTGAATATTTGCTTTATCCGCGCTTCATGGTCAAAACGGCACTTTTCCGAGTCAACAAAAATGTCATTTCGATTGAGAAAGTGACATTTTCGACAAAATGTTGACCGAAAAAAAATTAATTTTTTTACACGAAAATGGACAGAGCAACTTGGTTCAGATTCAGGATCAATTATTGTGTTCTATTACAGACTACAAAAGCTAATCGTTCCTTTATCTTACGAATCAGGCATGATTCAAGCAACACCCAATCTGACATTGAATCTGTGCAACATGTAATGTTTATTACATGATTATGTATTAACTATAATGCACATGTAGGCCTACTCACTTTTTAAAACTGATTCGTCAGTTGGATAGGGTCTTCAACCACATTTTGGTGCGTGTGAAACCATGGAGGAATAGAATGACCATCCACCGGTCCAGGCCGTAGGATACTTTCGAGCGGCGAACGGTGATCACTGTGTTATCGGAACAAGGTACGTGTATCGACTACCGCAGCATCCTGTGTACATCATGTACATGTATTTGTTCAACAACTGCGCAGTATTTGATGAGGAGGCATTGCGTGCAGCACTATTATATGGGGAAAAACCTGTTACTATTTTTAACTCGCGCCAATATGAAGGGCAGCGCGCGCCCTCGACTCTAGGCCCCTGTCTTTCAGAAGACAATGTGCGCGTAAAGCTACGGAAGTTCATAATGGACATTACGTATGTTTCCATTCGCCGGAAAGAATATTATCCTGTGAAATATTCACATAATTTATTTGCAATCGAGGTGTATTTATTTTGAATAATAGCTTTTCATGGCAATTATCTCTCCTCCCCACGGGTATTAAAGGGTGGAAAATATGTTTACATTTAATAATCTGAAATTGAAATCAGTTTGGTAACAAACAATTATTTGTTACAACTGGATGTTTCTAAAAAATAATATCTAATAATAAAATTGAAAGTTTATTTCCAAATGGACCATTCCATGAAGTTGAGATACAAAGTGTGACATTTTGGTATATTTCTAGTTTCATGCCATATATCAACTAAATTATTTGACTATTTATTCCTGTTTGTCTTGGACGTTGGACAGATTTGGGCAAGTCTTGTACCATTCAAACATTAGTTTCCAAAGTAATTGGATATTTAATAAAACATATTTAGGTATCACAAGTACAACGCGTCGCTTTCACATCTTTTTGTCATGTTGCAAGATGTATTGCATAAACCTCGTTTATGTTCCAACATAACACATGTTACACTAGGGTACACCATGTTCAATTGTTTATAGTGACCGATTCACTTGTATTTCAGGTAAGAGTTACATACACAAATATAATTACACAAAGATAATCAACTGAAATAAATCAAAACATCTCTCGAGAATGTTAGCATCAACACTGTATAGCAACGCTCCAAATAACACCAGACATGGCAATTACAATCCCAATTTTTTTTAAAAACTAAAACCGAATATAATGGGGGCACAATAAACACAATTTGGACAATGGGAGTCAAAAGGTATCCACAGTGAAATAAAAATAATTCACGAAATAGATTGTTAACTACTCAAAAATTAGGGTTAGGATGTGGGTTAGGGTTAGTGTTTGGGTTAGGGTATAATATAGGGTATATTTTGTTAAAATGTCAACCTAGGAATTTAATTGTGGTTGAAATAGAAGCATTTTGAAAAAGGTGCTCGACTTTCTAACCATTTTGAAAACGAGACCAAAGAGATGTCTCCACAAGGATACATTACAACGTTGATGATGGTTGTTCCCGGAATCTCAGGAATTCTTTTCAGGTATCTGAGGCATGTGTCAGGTAGCAATACACTGTTAAAATGCTGTTGGTTAAACTGTTTTAATAACCTCGGTTGTCCAAGTGCCCTGCTTAAACAAATGTTGTTCGCTGTTTAAGCAGGACACGTGAACAACCCGGGTTGTTGTCCTTGTTTAAACTACTTTTTAAACAGTGTTTAAACAGTGTATATGGCTTATAGTCGAGTGTGTATGGTATAGGGGCAAGATGGAGTCCCCTTTATCGTGCTGGGTATTTAATTTGTCGTATACGAGGCACTAAGAGCTTTCACTCGTTGGAAAGTGATACAATACAATTATAGACGCTATATTATACCCTAACCCAAACACTAACCCTAACCTACATCGCAACCCGTTTTAAGGTAGTTTGAGTAAAATAAAATAAAATAAAATAAGTTAACAGGGCCTAATATTTCGATCTTAACAAGATCTTCTTTAGAGACATATTGGCTGTGTACACGAAACAAACATATATAGGGCAACATACAGCATGATGCACATCATAGCTGACGGGAGAAACACAAAAGAAAAAGCATGTACAGAGTTCTGTGGAACAACAAAAGGAAGATTAGGCTAAAGGTTAAAGGTCAGTGTGGGTAGGATCAAAGAAAGAACTAACAAAGAAGTATTAATAGGAGAAATGTGGAGGGGGGGGGGGGGGGGTTAGGACAACAGACAAGGGGAAACCAGAGGAGGGAGAACAAATAAGAACAAACTCCTGGCAAGGCTTAAATCTTAAACAGATGACAAATGGGAGAAAACAATAAAAGTTAATCATGTTCTAGTTGGATGTTGAGCCCATGTGGTTGAATAGTCCGAAGACGATTCATCCAAACTTTCTCCCAGCTGAGACGGACTGAGTCTTTCCGATGGCAGTGGTGATTCTATGCCCTGTAGAATCATATCAGAAATGCAATGGTTAGGCTGATTGAAGGGGTGACCGACTGGGGTATCTAGTTTATTGGTGTTGACAGTCGATTGATGACCGTAGAAACGCTTTTTTAGAGCAATTTTGGTCTCTCCGACATACTGAACTCCACAGAACCTGCAAGATATGAGATATACGACATTAGATGTACTACAAGTGATGTTACCAATAATTTTATGTGTGGTACCAGAAGAGTGGCCAGAAAAGGTGTCAGACTCATTTTAACACATTTTCTGAAATTTCTTTTCAAGACCCACTAATCTATAGAAATTACCCTGTGGAGCATATGAAGTACGATATGTGGCAGAGAAAACCCCCCCTCTTTTGTGTTGGCCATTGTGTTCCCGAAATCTCAGGAATTCCTTTTAGGTTTCAAGGGGGATGGGTTAGGTTACAATAGTGTTGAGTGCGTATAAAGTATAGGGATAAGAGGGGAGTACCCCTCTGCCACATATCGTGCTGGGTATACTGTGGAGACCCGACTCCCATTATCCCCATGGTGTTTAGGTCTCGACAGGGTACCAAATTTAGAAACCTACACACCCGTGTGTGTAAACACCTGTTATCATGGACCCCCTATTGTCCCTCTTTTGTTTGTACCGGTAGTACAGTACTTTAACGTTTTTGGAAGGCCTTCCATAGGTTTTGTACACAAATATATAATCGTGGACTTTATGTCAATTGTCCTCTATTGTTCTACGTAAACTATTTGAATGCGGATACAAACTCATGCATACTACATACTACATACATAAATGGTTATTTTGTAGTCTCTTCAGTTCTGAACTTGGTTCAACTAGCGAGCCAAAAATATAGAATTAACGAAAACAAGAGCTGTTTCGCCAAATATCGATCCTTTTTGTCGCGATGACGTCATCGGTAGTCATGTGATGTCACATCAAGCGATCTATTATGATTTAGGTTAGGTTGGATCTTTAAGCTCTTGGAAGTACAGTTTCAGTATACATCAGATTAAGTTATAAGGAATATGTTTTGTCATCGAATAAACTACTCCAGGGCAGATGCAGCGCGCAGCACGAGCGAGGCGCCGTATGATGTCCACATGTGCCACCGACTCAAGTAGGACCGCGTTAGTATGCTGGGAACTTAGCAGCTCCGATCAAACAATCAACGCGGCGCCGCATGTCCCCCTGAATGTGCTGAAACCTAAACACAGATCAACTGTCTAAATGTATAAAAATGAACGGTTCACTAACAAAAAAAGTGAAATTTACTTTTCAAAGTAAAAAACAGCAAAAAGGGAAAACCACTCCAGAAGAGTAACTGATTACTCTTTCCGGGAGCCATATGAAGGACAGCTCGTTTATAGTTGTCCTTTATAAGGTTCCTCGGAGGAGTGAACATTTACTCTTTTTTAGTGGTTTTTACTTTTTGGGAGTTGCCTTCACTTTGAAAAACTCAATTTCACTCTACGGGAACGAGACGATCGAGTCTAAGCGGTTGCCAGCACCTCACACATCAAGGATAATAATTTCTGAGATTTTTGGCCCCCGACTCAGTGATAAATCTCGGCACGCACTTTTAGGTTAGCCTAATTAATCTCCGGCTCCATCACCATTGCCAAACTGCTAAACGTAGCCACAGACGGCGACGAAGCTGAGATTGGGAAAACGGCCTTAAATTGAAGTCGTCTAATGACTACCCCAGCTCGCCTTTTCTTTCCTCTGAGGGGGTACTTCAGCATATAGCCCATACCAGATGTGGTTGGCTCTGATTCAAGTAAGCAGCAGAGCCTCGTAGGCAATTCACATCCGCTGCAAGATCTTGATGGAATGTCTGTCTGCAACAACCACATCGCCAGTAGATGTATAGGCCATTTGTATCGGATTGTACAGCTTTTCGGCTACAGTTCCTACCATTGATCCATTTGGGTCGTACTGCTGTATTGTTGCGGTTCCCCTGTCACCGAGATGAACAGCAACATTAAAGTAGCCGTGACTGTCAAAAAAAATCCCAGTTGGACTCGCCGATTTTTTGTCCACAAGTGTATTGATACTAAACACCTCATTGCCCTTGAGGTCTACGCAGGAGAGGGTTTTATTTTCGTAGTTAGAAATGAACAGGCGCTCCATATTATCCATCGCTAAATAAAATGTCACATTTTCATTTGGAATGGTTGCTACTAACGAGCCATCAAGCAAATGCACAGAAACAACTTTCCTGCCAAAGTCAGCCACCGCTAGTCGTTCTCCAGCTGCGTCTAGCGCAATAGCGGTTAACTGACTTGCCTCTTTCTTAGATGGTGTGAATTCGCGAATCAACTGAAGATTGCCGTCAAAAACTTTCACTTTATTTTTGTCCGTGACAAAAAGCAGATCATCTGAGGTGACAGCAATGCCCAAAGGAGCGTCCAGCTGATGACCGCTTTGAGCGGCCGAAGTTTTGAAACGTCCAGTGGAGGTAAATATCGATAGTCGATTCAGCTTTATGTCTGTCACAGCAATGTCCCCGTTGCTGAAACATGCAACACCTCTGGCGACTTGGAATTCCCCGTCACCGTTTCCTTCCTTGCCGATTTCTTCCTTCACCTGCCACTTCTCTTTAAGCAATATCTTGCCAAGATCCTGTTCACTGACGACATCTTGACATTTGACCCCAATGAACGAAAGATCCACCTTTGCCGGTTCACACTCGAGCTCCTTCTGAAATTCTAAATTGTGCATCACCTTTGGTTTGAGTTCCAAAAGCTCGAAATCATCGACTTGACTCATCAAGTCGTTTACGGCCGTGACGATCTGATCTGCGCGTTTTATCTGGTCACGGTTGCGCATGAGCGCCTTTTCGTACTCGCTGTCTCTCTCCTGGCCGATTTTGTCGACTTGTTCAGTGATTACCTTTGCTTTGCTTCTGATTTTAGCAATTTCTGCCTCCGCTTTTTCAGAAATATCATTGCAAGCCTGAGCCATTTTCGTTTTCAATCTATTCCGTGCATGTTTGATGGAGTCTTCGTTTGATGCAAATTGCTCTTTGCTTTTCTGGAACTTTTGCAAAATGTCCTTGACACTAACACGGAATGATTTGATGGCGTCACCGATACCAATTAACTTATGTTCCGCTGTTCGGTGCTCAGTTGCAACACACATGCCGCAAATCAATGCATCACAAGTCTCACAGTGAAAACATATAACCTGATCACTATGTTTAATACATTTTGGTTTGGCCGTCTTAGTAGCATCTGTTGGTGAAGCCCATGGTTTGTCCAAGTCTTCCGCTGGAATAATGCGATGGTCTTTGGTGGACTTCAAGCGACGGTGCGCCTCTTGGCATTTCTTGCAGATGTTCTCCTTGCAGTCAAGGCATCTTGACACGGCCTCGTTTCCTTCTTCACAGGATTCACAAGTCGCACTGATAGTAGTTACCTTTCCTAATAACTGTTCTTGTTTGCTTATCTCATCGACAAGAGATATCAGAAAGAAGCTAGAAGACAGACTCTGCACTCCTTTCTCAGGAACGACTGTCTCTCTCCTACAGACTGGACATATTATCTTTTCCCTCTCCGACGTCTCTTTGTTCACCATCATACCCAGACAGTTCAGGCAGAAGCTATGAAGACAGTCTAAAATCTTAGGATCCTTGAATCTATCGCAGCAGATCGGACATTCCAGGTGCCCCTGGCTTATTGTGTCCAACACGGTTCGGGCTGCAGCCTCCGCCATCGTGAGTGTATCCTCCTTACAAGGAAAAAAATCAGTTTCGACTATTACTCAGTGTCAGGAAGGGGCTTAGGTTGAGAAGGGGGCATGCCGAGCTGTAAAATGAAGGAGGGTGCACACCAGCCCTATAAATATGACTATAACTGGCTCTATTTTGTCTGTTCTTATTTTGTCACCATTATCTTAAGACAAAAGACAAAGGATATCCAATTACACCCCTATTTGTAGGGTAAGGTGCACACTATACATTTAGGTCAGACTGAATAATTGCTTTATCCTTTTCATTGTCAAAATGACACTTTTCCGAGTCAACAAAAATTACATTTCTCTCGGTCATTTTGACTGAGAAGATCACATTTTCTTGGTCATTTTTACACGAAATTTGGCAAGGCAAATTGTATAGGTTTAGATTCAGGATCAATTAATGATGTGACCCAGTGTGTTCTACCAACACCGCTGTTCCTCAGGCTCCGTGGGAGACATAAGGTTTATGCACATGCGCTAGTTTTATCAGACTGGATCGTAAAATGCATTATTCATGAGCTCGACAAAAAGTACAAATTAAAAATTAAAAAAGCTGGAACATTCCTAAATGCTCTTGCTCTTATACACTCAATATTTAATATTAGGCAGTAAGTTTCAGCCAAACAGGGTGGGAATATAAATCATATTCACATTTTAGTGGGTAAAATTTAATTTAATGTCGGCAGCTCCGTGAAATTGTGTTGAACGAGAGGCGCCACATAACGTAAATAGTCTAAAATAAACATCATTTTTCGACAAGAAGCTAAGTTTACCTTATATTAACAAAGATACTGCGACAATTTGGAAGACCGCCAAAATAGGGCAATATAGCTCGGATGGTAGAGCGGTATTCCGGAGGTTGCAGGTTCGAGTCCTGCCTTTCCAATTTCTTTGTTCACTTTGAAATTTGTAATAAGACTCTCAGGAAAACATCATTTAGACTTAAAATTTTACATTGACGCTGGTTTCGAAAGTAAAAACCCTTAAACTCTCCTACAAAATAATGGGGAATTCCCTGGTTGGTTTACTGAACGCGAAGTGTGATTTTCGCAATTTAACTGTACAACACAAGGCGGTATACAGGCAGGGTGCACAAACAACTCCCACCGGCACCCCGGGTTTTATGTTTCAGAGTAAAGTTCCCAAGACAACTAAAAATCAAAAAAAAAACCACAAACTTCATTTTCATTCAAATTAAAACACCGATAAACATCTCAATTAGGCTACATAAAAAAAATTGATTGTTTCTCATCAGCGGCCGGGCGAATTTTTCGTGCCAGGTGGATATTTTTTTATATTTTATATACAAAATATAAATGTACCGGACGCCCGAAAATTCCGAGATTTTTTATTTTTTTATTTTGTATATGCTGTAAAAACACGCTGTTGAAAGCAATAACAATAACAATAACTCACGTTGGAGATGTTCGGCAACCTGACCCAAGTACAGCGGGCCAAGTAAATGTTTTTAGTGGTCATACATGTGCCAGAAGCAAGCCGGGAAAATCTAAATCGACGGACAGGAGATCGGAGAAGCCGAGTATAGTTTTAGTAGTGAGAACGGTGTCTGTGTGCCTCTTTCATTAAAAAAACAGGGGTGCTCAAAATTATATGGGAAAATAAATGGACTTAACTATATTTTTGTGTTTCTACCAACATTATTTGAGCTTTTATTCTATATGAAATGTGCGCATTGGTCAGTTTTGGAAAGTAAATCAACGAAAACAATTTGTAATTTAGAAAAAGAATGCCATGTCCCAACGAAGTTTGTGTCAACTAGCGCTTTGACCCCGCATACTACGCGAGCGCACGCACCACTACGCGAGCGCGCGCACGGCGCCTATAAAACTGGGTGCTGGAAAACGCCTGACGAGCTTCATAGATTTATGTGTAGGAAAACGCACGGCATTCTGGGTAGCGTACATGGTTGCCGCGCAGCTGAGCCACGGAAGTAGTAACCTACGTTCACAGGTCGCAACAAAAATTATCCAATCAGAGCTGAATGCACGTCAGCGCTTACCACCGCCGCCCAGTTCATCAACATGTACCTGTACATGTATATGCGGTGGGCACAAACGAAACCAGAGCGCGCCTGTAGTTGTATAGTCAGATACCGGTTTCAAAGAATCGGCGATATTGTTGTTTGAACATCGGAACTAGACCGGGGCAGTCGCTTGCTATAGCGGTGACCAGCTATCGCGACAGTACAATCGTACAATCTTGTGTACAAACTCTGTCACACACAGCTTGTACCCAAAGCATGGTACCGTAGCTATAGCGTTGTGTTTGGTAATACATTGTACATGTACATATACATGTACTACTACGTTGGGTTTGCGCACGTGCACGCGGGACTGGGAGTACAGTGCAATCCACGCTGCTGCCGGCCATCCACATGTCGACATGCGTGTGCAATGCTCCATTTTACATTCCTTTCTGTTTGTCTGGCTGTCAGTGTCATCATGCCGTTTATAGTGATACAAATCAGAGGCAATTCAGTCAACATTCTTAAGCCTTGGCTTGGACTGAACGTCGGGGAAACGTGCACACTTCGAGAGTTGTACAACGACTTTGGGTCAGGAAGTTTGGACTCCACATCATGCAACCTTCCACGTGAATTTAATTCTGCCCAGGTCACCGCGGTGCATATTTGCATACCATACTTCATGCTGTGAACAAATAAAAAAAGTTCTGACGTACATATTTGTTTGGGTGTATTGACATTTTTTTTCTATAAAATATAAAATATAAAATGCCCTGACGGACCATTTTTCCAAAAGGGTTCTGATGAGAAACAATTTTTTTTTTTATGTAGCCTTAAAGGTAATTATTCGTAGGTATTTTCTCATCAAGCGTCTTGCCGAAAGGTTCACAGTCTATATGATAATAAATTATAGTCGTTATTCTGTCGATTTATAGCCATCTCTCAAATATCAACAATTTATTTTTAATATAAACAAGCTATTGAAAAGACCTATTTTTATGAAAAAACGGGACCGGGTACAATTTGGCCGCAAGAGGACGTTTTATACGAGTTAAAGCACGGACTATACAGACATCTAAATAAACCCACTATTGCCGGTGGAGGATGAATTTCAGACTCCATGAAATCTGTACTAATTGGTAGTATTGCGCATGCTTAAGTGTAGCCCTAGTCTATGGCCCCGCACTAGACTACCTCTGTGCTATGGGCCATACGTCCATCAGTGCAAAAAACCCGGGATTTTTTGCACTTTATTCATGGAGATCATTCGGTCTCAAACTCGGCATGCAGGTTCACTTACCATAGCGCACCGATATTTCGTCAAAATTGGGACATTTCCGTGGTTCTGTCTGGTGTATTTTGTCTCTTTTGTGTAGCATGAAATGCAGGTCAACATGAAGACTCGGCTTGGCAATAATGGCGGAATCGACCTGTGCGCGCGGATACAACCGACGGTTGTTTCATGAAATGCCAAAGGCTAGCAGTGCGCCCTCTGTTGTGATCGCTACATATTGCAGCGCATGCAGTTAATGGTGTTTCATGAAACAACCGTCGGTTGTATCCGCGCGCACAGGTCGATTCCGCCATTATTGCCAAGCCGAGTCTTCATGTTGACCTGCATTTCATGCTACACAAAAGAGACAAAATACACCAGACAGAACCACGGAAATGTCCCAATTTTGACGAAATATCGGTGCGCTATGGTAAGTGAACCTGCATGCCGAGTTTGAGACCGAATGATCTCCATGAATAAAGTGAAAAAAATCCCGGGTTTTTTGCACTGATGGACGTATGGCCCATAGCACAGAGGTAGTCTAGTGCGGGGCCATAGACTAGGGCTAGCTTAAGTGGAGATAATTAGGAGCGTGACCTGTCACGTGAGAGGGTTTAACCAATAATAGAAAAAACGGGTCCGATTTTCATAGGAGTCTGGTTTTAGTACGACACCGGCACCATGGACATGATGGAGGAAGGACACGGACAAGCACACAAACCTAATGTCGCCCTGGCAACAGCTATGCCAACACAATTAAGCTACATGTAATCATTCCTTCTCTTGCGAATCAAGAATCAGGCAAGATTTCTATGCTATTTCAATAACAAAACACTCAATCCGACATTGAATCTGTGCAACATGTAATGTACAATATATACCTCCATGGTAGACCCAATAATTGGGGCGTTTTCACTCCTTTTTCGAATTTTGGATTTTGTCTGTCGTTCTAACGCCCCAACCGTTGTAAAGCCTATTGCCAATAAAAAAAGAAGTTGTGACCACAAAAGTTGCCCAAAACAGGCCAAATACTTGACAAAATATTTTGGAAAGCGCACACTGGCTTCTATACATGTTGAAGAAGAACTGTTATGGCTTTATTGGTACTCAAGATTATTTGGGGTTGCAAATCCGAGCAACTGTTGCAGCGACGCAGGCCTGCACCCTTGCACCATAAAACAGTCGTTGGTGGTCGCTCGAAAAGCCATTGTCGTGTCCCCCGTCTTCGCATAGTGTGCTCCTTACGTGAGTCGGGTGCTATCGGGACGTCTATGTAGTTTATATTGACCGAACGTTATGGGCATCATTGTTTTGAAAAGCTGGTCGAAATTGCTCGGATTTGCAACCCCAAATAATCGTGAGTACCTATAAAGCCATAACAGTTCTTCTTTAACATGTATAGAAGCCAGTGTGCGCTTTCCAAAATATTTTGTCAAGTATTTGGCCTGTTTTGGGCAACTTTTGTGGTCACATCTTCTTCTTTTATTGGCAATAGGCTTTACAACGGTTGGGGCGTTAGAACGACAGACAAAATCCAAAATTCGAAAAAGGAGTGAAAACGCCCCAATTATTGGGTCTACCTCCATGATAAAATGTACTCACTTTTTAAAACTGATCCGTCAATTGGATGGGGTCTTCAACCACATTCTATTCTCGGGCGTGTAAACACAAGAATGACCTTCCACCGGTTTACGCACCGCCGGTAATTTCGTTAGGTGAAGGTGATTACTTATCGGACAAGGTATCGACTACCGCAGCATTCTGTGTACATGTATTTGTGTAGCAACTGCTCAGTATATGATGAGCAGGCATTGTGTGCAGCACAATTTACTCACTAGCACTGTCTATGGGGAAAACCAGTTACTATTTTTTACCTGGCAGAACCTAGCCCGCGATTCAACACGCGATTCAGCCCGCGATTCAGCCTTCGATTCAACCCGCGATTCAGCCCGCGATTCGGCTGACCGCAGCCGTTTATAGAAATTTAGAATCCATGCGACAAAAGGAGGTGCTGATTTTAAACTAGATTCACAGATTAGATCAACGAATTTTCGAAAAAGGTACGGAAATTAATTCCCAATTAAAGATTAACTTCCACAATAACTACCAGCAAGACTATAAATAGTATTCATAACACTTTTTGTTCTCCAAAATTGCCATTATATTAGTCGATTCAAGAGAACCTAATGTTTAAGCGTTTCTCGTAACATATTACTTTCGAATCAATAAAATGCCTTCTTAAAAAAAAAGGTGTACCGCACATGTTTTGTAAAATACTTATTTTTACTTCATTATTCTAATTATCACCTTCCTGGGCACACTTAATTTCAGCAAGGGCGTATTCCAATAAGCCGATCCGTTCCAAACGGCCTCTTAAAGAAGCAACGTTTTCGATAACATCTGAAAAAGGCGGTATTTGATGTTTCTAGTAAAACGCAGTCTTAAAAAAAAAGTGTACCGCACATGTTTTGGAAAATTAACTTTTTTACTTCATAATCGTAATTGTCACCTTCCTGGGCACACTTAATTTCAGCAAGGGCGTATTCCAATAAGCCGATCTGTTCCAAAAGGCCTCTTAAAGAGGCAACGTTTTCGATAACATCTAAAAAAAGGCGGTATTTGATGTTTCTAGTAAAACGCAGTCTTACAAAAAAAGTGTACCGCACATGTTTTGGAAAATACTTATTTTTACTTCATTATCCTAATTATCACCTTCCTGGGCACACTTAATTTCAGCAAGGGCGTATTCCAATAAGCCGATCCGTTCCAAACGACCTCTTAAAGAGGCAACGTTTTCGATAACATCTAAAAAAGGCGGTATTTGATGTTTCTAAACGCAGTCTTAAAAAAAAAGTGTACCGCACATGTTTTGGAAAATTAACTTTTTTACTTTATAATCGTCATTGTTACCTTCCTAGGCACACTTAATTTCAGCAAAGGCGTATTCCAATAAGCCGATCTGTTCCAAAAGGCCTCTTAAAGAGGCAACGTTTTCGATAACATCTAAAAAAAAGGCGGTATTTGATGTTTCTAGTAAAACGCAGTCTTAAAAACAAAATGTACCGCACATGTTTTGGAAAATACTTATTTTTACTTCATTATCCTAATTATCACCTTCCTGGGCACACTTAATTTCAGCAAGGGCGTATTCCAATAAGCCGATCCGTTCCAAACGGCCTCTTAAAGAAGCAACGTTTTCGATAACATCTGAAAAAGGCGGTATTTGATGTTTCTAGTAAAACGCAGTCGTAAAAAAAAAGTGTACCGCACATGTTTTGGAAAATTAACTTTTTTACTTCATAATCGTAATTGTCACCTTCCTGGGCACACTTAATTTCAGCAAGGGCGTATTCCAGTAAGCCGATCCGTTCCAAACGGCCTCTTAAAGAAGCAACGTTTTCGATAACATCTGAAAAAGGCGGTATTTGATGTTTCTAGTAAAACGCAGGCTTAAACAAAAGTGTACCGCACATGTTTTGGAAAATTAACTTGTTTACTTCATAATCGTAATTGTCACCTTCCTGGGCACACTTAATTTCAGCAAGGGCGTATTCCAATAAGCCGATCCGTTTCAAACGGCCTCTTAAAGAAGCAACGTTTTCGATAACATCTGAAAAAGGCGGTATTTGACGTTTCTAGTAAAACGCAGTCTTAAAAAAAAAGGTGTACCGCACATGTTTTGGAAAATTAACTTTTTTACTTCATAATCGTAATTGTCACCTTCCTGGGCACACTTAATTTCAGCAAGGGCGTATTCCAGTAAGCCGATCTGTTCCAAAAGGCCTCTTAAAGAGGCAACGTTTTCGATAACATCTAAAAAAGGCGGTAATTGATGTTTCTGGTAAAACGCAGTCTTAAAAAAAAAAGTGTACCGCACATGTTTTGGAAAATTAACTTTTTTACTTTATAATCGTCATTGTTACCTTCCTGGGCACACTTAATTTCAGCAAGGGCGTATTCCAATAAGCCGATCCGTTCCAAACGGCCTCTTAAAGAGGCAACGTTTTCGATAACATCTAAAAAAGGCGGTATTTGATGTTTCTAGTAAAACGCAGTCTTAAAAAAAAAGTGTACCGCACATGTTTTGGAAAATTAACTTTTTTACTTCATAATCGTAATTGTCACCTTCCTGGGCACACTTAATTTCAGCAAGGGCGTATTCCAATAAGCCGATCTGTTCCAAAAGGCCTCTTAAAGAGGCAACGTTTTCGATAACATCTAAAAAAGGCGGTATTTGATGTTTCTAGTAAAACGCAGTCTTACAAAAAAAGTGTACCGCACATGTTTTGGAAAATACTTATTTTTACTTCATTATCCTAATTATCACCTTCCTGGGCACACTTAATTTCAGCAAGGGCGTATTCCAATAAGCCGATCCGTTCCAAACGGCCTCTTAAAGAAGCAACGTTTTCGATAACGTCTGAAAAAGGCGGTATTTGATGTTTCTAGTAAAACGCAGTCGTAACAAAAAAGTGTACCGCACATGTTTTGGAAAATTAACTTTTTTACTTCATAATCGTAATTGTCACCTTCCTGGGCACACTTAATTTCAGCAAGGGCGTATTCCAATAAGCCGATCCGTTCCAAACGGCCTCTTAAAGAAGCAACGTTTTCGATAACATCTGAAAAAGGCGGTATTTGATGTTTCTAGTAAAACGCAGTCGTAACAAAAAAGTGTACCGCACATGTTTTGGAAAATTAACTTTTTTACTTCATAATCGTAATTGTCACCTTCCTGGGCACACTTAATTTCAGCAAGGGCGTATTCCAATAAGCCGATCCGTTCCAAACGGCCTCTTAAAGAAGCAACGTTTTCGATAACATCTGAAAAAGGCGGTATTTGATGTTTCTAGTAAAACGCAGTCTTAAAAAAAAAAGTGTACCGCACATGTTTTGGAAAATTAACTTTTTTACTTTATAATCGTCATTGTTACCTTCCTGGGCACACTTAATTTCAGCAAGGGCGCATTCCAATAAGCCGATCTGTTCCAAAAGGCCTCTTAAAGAGGCAATGTTTTCGATAACATCTAAAAAAGGCGGTATTTAATGTTTCTAGTAAAACGCAGTCTTAAAAAAAAAGTTTACCGCACATGTTTTGGAAAATACTTATTTTTACTTCATTATCCTAATTATCACCTTCCTGGGCACACTTAATTTCAGCAAGGGCGTATTCCAATAAGCCGATCCGTTCCAAACGGCCTCTTAAAGAGGCAACGTTTTCGATAACATCTAAAAAAGGCGGTATTTGATGTTTCTAGTAAAACGCAGTCTTAAAAAAAAAGTGTACCGCACATGTTTTGGAAAATTAACTTTTTTACTTCATAATCGTAATTGTCACCTTCCTGGGCACACTTAATTTCAGCAAGGGCGTATTCCAATAAGCCGATCTGTTCCAAAAGGCCTCTTAAAGAGGCAACGTTTTCGATAACATCTAAAAAAGGCGGTATTTGATGTTTCTAGTAAAACGCAGTCTTACAAAAAAAGTGTACCGCACATGTTTTGGAAAATACTTATTTTTACTTCATTATCCTAATTATCACCTTCCTGGGCACACTTAATTTCAGCAAGGGCGTATTCCAATAAGCCGATCCGTTCCAAACGGCCTCTTAAAGAAGCAACGTTTTCGATAACATCTGAAAAAGGCGGTATTTGATGTTTCTAGTAAAACGCAGTCGTAACAAAAAAGTGTACCGCACATGTTTTGGAAAATTAACTTTTTTACTTCATAATCGTAATTGTCACCTTCCTGGGCACACTTAATTTCAGCAAGGGCGTATTCCAGTAAGCCGATCCGTTCCAAACGGCCTCTTAAAGAAGCAACGTTTTCGATAACATCTGAAAAAGGCGGTATTTGATGTTTCTAGTAAAACGCAGGCTTAAAAAAAAGTGTACCGCACATGTTTTGGAAAATTAACTTTTTTACTTCATAATCGTAATTGTCACCTTCCTGGGCACACTTAATTTCAGCAAGGGCGTATTCCAATAAGCCGATCCGTTCCAAACGGCCTCTTAAAGAGGCAATCTTTTCGATAACATCTAAAAAAGGCGGTATTTAATGTTTCTAGTAAAACGCAGTCTTAAAAAAAAAGTGTACCGCACATGTTTTGGAAAATTAACTTGTTTACTTCATAATCGTAATTGTCACCTTCCTGGGCACACTTAATTTCAGCAAGGGCGTATTCCAATAAGCCGATCCGTTCCAAACGGCCTCTTAAAGAAGCAACGTTTTCGATAACATCTGAAAAAGGCGGTATTTGATGTTTCTAGTAAAACGCAGTCTTAAAAAAAAAAGTGTACCGCACATGTTTTGGAAAATTAACTTTTTTACTTCATAATCTTAATTGTCACCTTCCTGGGCACACTTAATTTCAGCAAGGGCGTATTCCAATAAGCCGATCTGTTCCAAAAGGCCTCTTAAAGAGGCAACGTTTTCGATAACATCTAAAAAAGGCGGTATTTGATGTTTCTGGTAAAACGCAGTCTTAAAAAAAAAAGTGTACCGCACATGTTTTGGAAAATTAACTTTTTTACTTTATAATCGTCATTGTTACCTTCCTGGGCACACTTAATTTCAGCAAGGGCGCATTCCAATAAGCCGATCTGTTCCAAAAGGCCTCTTAAAGAGGCAATGTTTTCGATAACATCTAAAAAAGGCGGTATTTAATGTTTCTAGTAAAACGCAGTCTTAAAAAAAAAGGTTTACCGCACATGTTTTGGAAAATACTTATTTTTACTTCATTATCCTAATTATCACCTTCCTGGGCACACTTAATTTCAGCAAGGGCGTATTCCAATAAGCCGATCCGTTCCAAACGGCCTCTTAAAGAGGCAACGTTTTCGATAACATCTAAAAAAGGCGGTATTTGATGTTTCTAGTAAAACGCAGTCTTAAAAAAAAAGTGTACCGCACATGTTTTGGAAAATTAACTTTTTTACTTCATAATCGTAATTGTCACCTTCCTGGGCACACTTAATTTCAGCAAGGGCGTATTCCAATAAGCCGATCTGTTCCAAAAGGCCTCTTAAAGAGGCAACGTTTTCGATAACATCTAAAAAAGGCGGTATTTGATGTTTCTAGTAAAACGCAGTCTTACAAAAAAAGTGTACCGCACATGTTTTGGAAAATACTTATTTTTACTTCATTATCCTAATTATCACCTTCCTGGGCACACTTAATTTCAGCAAGGGCGTATTCCAATAAGCCGATCCGTTCCAAACGGCCTCTTAAAGAAGCAACGTTTTCGATAACATCTGAAAAAGGCGGTATTTGATGTTTCTAGTAAAACGCAGTCGTAACAAAAAAGTGTACCGCACATGTTTTGGAAAATTAACTTTTTTACTTCATAATCGTAATTGTCACCTTCCTGGGCACACTTAATTTCAGCAAGGGCGTATTCCAGTAAGCCGATCCGTTCCAAACGGCCTCTTAAAGAAGCAACGTTTTCGATAACATCTGAAAAAGGCGGTATTTGATGTTTCTAGTAAAACGCAGGCTTAAAAAAAAGTGTACCGCACATGTTTTGGAAAATTAACTTTTTTACTTCATAATCGTAATTGTCACCTTCCTGGGCACACTTAATTTCAGCAAGGGCGTATTCCAATAAGCCGATCCGTTCCAAACGGCCTCTTAAAGAGGCAATCTTTTCGATAACATCTAAAAAAGGCGGTATTTAATGTTTCTAGTAAAACGCAGTCTTAAAAAAAAAGTGTACCGCACATGTTTTGGAAAATTAACTTGTTTACTTCATAATCGTAATTGTCACCTTCCTGGGCACACTTAATTTCAGCAAGGGCGTATTCCAATAAGCCGATCCGTTCCAAACGGCCTCTTAAAGAAGCAACGTTTTCGATAACATCTGAAAAAGGCGGTATTTGATGTTTCTAGTAAAACGCAGTCTTAAAAAAAAAGGTGTACCGCACATGTTTTGGAAAATTAACTTTTTTACTTCATAATCGTAATTGTCACCTTCCTGGGCACACTTAATTTCAGCAAGGGCGTATTCCAATAAGCCGATCTGTTCCAAAAGGCCTCTTAAAGAGGCAACGTTTTCGATAACATCTAAAAAAGGCGGTATTTGATGTTTCTGGTAAAACGCAGTCTTAAAAAAAAAAGTGTACCGCACATGTTTTGGAAAATTAACTTTTTTACTTTATAATCGTCATTGTTACCTTCCTGGGCACACTTAATTTCAGCAAGGGCGCATTCCAATAAGCCGATCTGTTCCAAAAGGCCTCTTAAAGAGGCAATGTTTTCGATAACATCTAAAAAAGGCGGTATTTGATGTTTCTAGTAAAACGCAGTCTTAAAAAAAAAGTGTACCGCACATGTTTGGAAAATTAACTTTTTTACTTCATAATCGTAATTGTCACCTTCCTGGGCACACTTAATTTCAGCAAGGGCGTATTCCAATAAGCCGATCTGTTCCAAAAGGCCTCTTAAAGAGGCAACGTTTTCGATAACATCTAAAAAAGGGCGGTATTTGATGTTTCTAGTAAAACGCAGTCTTAAAAAAAAATGTACCGCACATGTTTTGGAAAATACTTATTTTTACTTCATTATCTTAATTATCACCTTCCTGGGCACACTTAATTTCAGCAAGGGCGTATTCCAATAAGCCGATCCGTTCCAAACGGCCTCTTAAAGAGGCAACGTTTTCGATAACATCTAAAAAAGGGCGGTATTTGATGTTTCTAGTAAAACGCAGTCTTAAAAAAAAATGTACCGCACATGTTTTGTAAAATACTTATTTTTACTTCATTATCCTACTTATCACCTTCCTGGGCACACTTAATTTCAGCAAGGGCGTATTCCAGTAAGCCGATCCGTTCCAAACGGCCTCTTAACGAAGCAACGTTTTCGATAACATCTGAAAAAGGCGGTATTTGATGTTTCTAGTAAAACGCAGGCTTAAAAAAAAGTGTACCGCACATGTTTTGGAAAATTAACTTTTTTACTTCATAATCGTAATTGTCACCTTCCTGGGCACACTTAATTTCAGCAAGGGCGTATTCCAATAAGCCGATCTGTTCCAAAAGGCCTCTTAAAGAGGCAACGTTTTCGA
Organism: Crossaster papposus; assembly: GCA_037893245.1. Classification (NCBI taxonomy): domain Eukaryota; kingdom Metazoa; phylum Echinodermata; class Asteroidea; order Velatida; family Solasteridae; genus Crossaster; species Crossaster papposus. The sequence continues at coordinate 169,162 of JBAIAA010000592.1, forward strand.
TAACATCTAAAAAAGGCGGTATTTGATGTTTCTAGTAAAACGCAGTCTTAAAAAAAAAGTGTACCGCACATGTTTTGGAAAATTAACTTTTTTACTTGATAATCGTCATTGTTACCTTCCTGGGCACACTTAATTTCAGCAAGGGCGTATTCCAATAAGCCGATCTGTTCCAAAAGGCCTCTTAAAGAGGCAACGTTTTCGATAACATCTAAAAAAGGCGGTATTTGATGTTTCTAGTAAAACGCAGTCTTACAAAAAAAGTGTACCGCACATGTTTTGGAAAATACTTATTTTTACTTCATTATCCTAATTATCACCTTCCTGGGCACACTTAATTTCAGCAAGGGCGTATTCCAATAAGCCGATCCGTTCCAAACGGCCTCTTAAAGAAGCAACGTTTTCGATAACATCTGAAAAAGGCGGTATTTGATGTTTCTAGTAAAACGCAGTCGTAACAAAAAAGTGTACCGCACATGTTTTGGAAAATTAACTTTTTTACTTCATAATCGTAATTGTCACCTTCCTGGGCACACTTAATTTCAGCAAGGGCGTATTCCAGTAAGCCGATCCGTTCCAAACGGCCTCTTAAAGAACCAACGTTTTCGATAACATCTGAAAAAGGCGGTATTTGATGTTTCTAGTAAAACGCAGGCTTAAAAAAAAGTGTACCGCACATGTTTTGGAAAATTAACTTTTTTACTTCATAATCGTAATTGTCACCTTCCTGGGCACACTTAATTTCAGCAAGGGCGTATTCCAATAAGCCGATCCGTTCCAAACGGCCTCTTAAAGAGGCAATCTTTTCGATAACATCTAAAAAAGGCGGTATTTAATGTTTCTAGTAAAACGCAGTCTTAAAAAAAAAGTGTACCGCACATGTTTTGGAAAATTAACTTGTTTACTTCATAATCGTAATTGTCACCTTCCTGGGCACACTTAATTTCAGCAAGGGCGTATTCCAATAAGCCGATCCGTTCCAAACGGCCTCTTAAAGAAGCAACGTTTTCGATAACGTCTGAAAAAGGCGGTATTTGATGTTTCTAGTAAAACGCAGTCGTAACAAAAAAGTGTACCGCACATGTTTTGGAAAATTAACTTTTTTACTTCATAATCGTAATTGTCACCTTCCTGGGCACACTTAATTTCAGCAAGGGCGTATTCCAATAAGCCGATCCGTTCCAAACGGCCTCTTAAAGAAGCAACGTTTTCGATAACATCTGAAAAAGGCGGTATTTGATGTTTCTAGTAAAACGCAGTCGTAACAAAAAAGTGTACCGCACATGTTTTGGAAAATTAACTTTTTTACTTCATAATCGTAATTGTCACCTTCCTGGGCACACTTAATTTCAGCAAGGGCGTATTCCAATAAGCCGATCCGTTCCAAACGGCCTCTTAAAGAAGCAACGTTTTCGATAACATCTGAAAAAGGCGGTATTTGATGTTTCTAGTAAAACGCAGTCTTAAAAAAAAAAGTGTACCGCACATGTTTTGGAAAATTAACTTTTTTACTTTATAATCGTCATTGTTACCTTCCTGGGCACACTTAACTTCAGCAAGGGCGCATTCCAATAAGCCGATCTGTTCCAAAAGGCCTCTTAAAGAGGCAATGTTTTCGATAACATCTAAAAAAGGCGGTATTTAATGTTTCTAGTAAAACGCAGTCTTAAAAAAAAAGTTTACCGCACATGTTTTGGAAAATACTTATTTTTACTTCATTATCCTAATTATCACCTTCCTGGGCACACTTAATTTCAGCAAGGGCGTATTCCAATAAGCCGATCCGTTCCAAACGGCCTCTTAAAGAGGCAACGTTTTCGATAACATCTAAAAAAGGCGGTATTTGATGTTTCTAGTAAAACGCAGTCTTAAAAAAAAAGTGTACCGCACATGTTTTGGAAAATTAACTTTTTTACTTCATAATCGTAATTGTCACCTTCCTGGGCACACTTAATTTCAGCAAGGGCGTATTCCAATAAGCCGATCTGTTCCAAAAGGCCTCTTAAAGAGGCAACGTTTTCGATAACATCTAAAAAAGGCGGTATTTGATGTTTCTAGTAAAACGCAGTCTTACAAAAAAAGTGTACCGCACATGTTTTGGAAAATACTTATTTTTACTTCATTATCCTAATTATCACCTTCCTGGGCACACTTAATTTCAGCAAGGGCGTATTCCAATAAGCCGATCCGTTCCAAACGGCCTCTTAAAGAAGCAACGTTTTCGATAACATCTGAAAAAGGCGGTATTTGATGTTTCTAGTAAAACGCAGTCGTAACAAAAAAGTGTACCGCACATGTTTTGGAAAATTAACTTTTTTACTTCATAATCGTAATTGTCACCTTCCTGGGCACACTTAATTTCAGCAAGGGCGTATTCCAGTAAGCCGATCCGTTCCAAACGGCCTCTTAAAGAAGCAACGTTTTCGATAACATCTGAAAAAGGCGGTATTTGATGTTTCTAGTAAAACGCAGGCTTAAAAAAAAGTGTACCGCACATGTTTTGGAAAATTAACTTTTTTACTTCATAATCGTAATTGTCACCTTCCTGGGCACACTTAATTTCAGCAAGGGCGTATTCCAATAAGCCGATCCGTTCCAAACGGCCTCTTAAAGAGGCAATCTTTTCGATAACATCTAAAAAAGGCGGTATTTAATGTTTCTAGTAAAACGCAGTCTTAAAAAAAAAGTGTACCGCACATGTTTTGGAAAATTAACTTGTTTACTTCATAATCGTAATTGTCACCTTCCTGGGCACACTTAATTTCAGCAAGGGCGTATTCCAATAAGCCGATCCGTTCCAAACGGCCTCTTAAAGAAGCAACGTTTTCGATAACATCTGAAAAAGGCGGTATTTGATGTTTCTAGTAAAACGCAGTCTTAAAAAAAAAAGTGTACCGCACATGTTTTGGAAAATTAACTTTTTTACTTCATAATCTTAATTGTCACCTTCCTGGGCACACTTAATTTCAGCAAGGGCGTATTCCAATAAGCCGATCTGTTCCAAAAGGCCTCTTAAAGAGGCAACGTTTTCGATAACATCTAAAAAAGGCGGTATTTGATGTTTCTGGTAAAACGCAGTCTTAAAAAAAAAAGTGTACCGCACATGTTTTGGAAAATTAACTTTTTTACTTTATAATCGTCATTGTTACCTTCCTGGGCACACTTAATTTCAGCAAGGGCGCATTCCAATAAGCCGATCTGTTCCAAAAGGCCTCTTAAAGAGGCAATGTTTTCGATAACATCTAAAAAAGGCGGTATTTAATGTTTCTAGTAAAACGCAGTCTTAAAAAAAAAGGTTTACCGCACATGTTTTGGAAAATACTTATTTTTACTTCATTATCCTAATTATCACCTTCCTGGGCACACTTAATTTCAGCAAGGGCGTATTCCAATAAGCCGATCCGTTCCAAACGGCCTCTTAAAGAGGCAACGTTTTCGATAACATCTAAAAAAGGCGGTATTTGATGTTTCTAGTAAAACGCAGTCTTAAAAAAAAAGTGTACCGCACATGTTTTGGAAAATTAACTTTTTTACTTCATAATCGTAATTGTCACCTTCCTGGGCACACTTAATTTCAGCAAGGGCGTATTCCAATAAGCCGATCTGTTCCAAAAGGCCTCTTAAAGAGGCAACGTTTTCGATAACATCTAAAAAAGGCGGTATTTGATGTTTCTAGTAAAACGCAGTCTTACAAAAAAAGTGTACCGCACATGTTTTGGAAAATACTTATTTTTACTTCATTATCCTAATTATCACCTTCCTGGGCACACTTAATTTCAGCAAGGGCGTATTCCAATAAGCCGATCCGTTCCAAACGGCCTCTTAAAGAAGCAACGTTTTCGATAACATCTGAAAAAGGCGGTATTTGATGTTTCTAGTAAAACGCAGTCGTAACAAAAAAGTGTACCGCACATGTTTTGGAAAATTAACTTTTTTACTTCATAATCGTAATTGTCACCTTCCTGGGCACACTTAATTTCAGCAAGGGCGTATTCCAGTAAGCCGATCCGTTCCAAACGGCCTCTTAAAGAAGCAACGTTTTCGATAACATCTGAAAAAGGCGGTATTTGATGTTTCTAGTAAAACGCAGGCTTAAAAAAAAGTGTACCGCACATGTTTTGGAAAATTAACTTTTTTACTTCATAATCGTAATTGTCACCTTCCTGGGCACACTTAATTTCAGCAAGGGCGTATTCCAATAAGCCGATCCGTTCCAAACGGCCTCTTAAAGAGGCAATCTTTTCGATAACATCTAAAAAAGGCGGTATTTAATGTTTCTAGTAAAACGCAGTCTTAAAAAAAAAGTGTACCGCACATGTTTTGGAAAATTAACTTGTTTACTTCATAATCGTAATTGTCACCTTCCTGGGCACACTTAATTTCAGCAAGGGCGTATTCCAATAAGCCGATCCGTTCCAAACGGCCTCTTAAAGAAGCAACGTTTTCGATAACATCTGAAAAAGGCGGTATTTGATGTTTCTAGTAAAACGCAGTCTTAAAAAAAAAGGTGTACCGCACATGTTTTGGAAAATTAACTTTTTTACTTCATAATCGTAATTGTCACCTTCCTGGGCACACTTAATTTCAGCAAGGGCGTATTCCAATAAGCCGATCTGTTCCAAAAGGCCTCTTAAAGAGGCAACGTTTTCGATAACATCTAAAAAAGGCGGTATTTGATGTTTCTGGTAAAACGCAGTCTTAAAAAAAAAAGTGTACCGCACATGTTTTGGAAAATTAACTTTTTTACTTTATAATCGTCATTGTTACCTTCCTGGGCACACTTAATTTCAGCAAGGGCGCATTCCAATAAGCCGATCTATTCCAAAAGGCCTCTTAAAGAGGCAATGTTTTCGATAACATCTAAAAAAGGCGGTATTTGATGTTTCTAGTAAAACGCAGTCTTACAAAAAAAGTGTACCGCACATGTTTGGAAAATTAACTTTTTTACTTCATAATCGTAATTGTCACCTTCCTGGGCACACTTAATTTCAGCAAGGGCGTATTCCAATAAGCCGATCTGTTCCAAAAGGCCTCTTAAAGAGGCAACGTTTTCGATAACATCTAAAAAAGGGCGGTATTTGATGTTTCTAGTAAAACGCAGTCTTAAAAAAAAATGTACCGCACATGTTTTGGAAAATACTTATTTTTACTTCATTATCTTAATTATCACCTTCCTGGGCACACTTAATTTCAGCAAGGGCGTATTCCAATAAGCCGATCCGTTCCAAACGGCCTCTTAAAGAGGCAACGTTTTCGATAACATCTAAAAAAGGGCGGTATTTGATGTTTCTAGTAAAACGCAGTCTTAAAAAAAAATGTACCGCACATGTTTTGTAAAATACTTATTTTTACTTCATTATCCTACTTATCACCTTCCTGGGCACACTTAATTTCAGCAAGGGCGTATTCCAGTAAGCCGATCCGTTCCAAACGGCCTCTTAACGAAGCAACGTTTTCGATAACATCTGAAAAAGGCGGTATTTGATGTTTCTAGTAAAACGCAGGCTTAAAAAAAAGTGTACCGCACATGTTTTGGAAAATTAACTTTTTTACTTCATAATCGTAATTGTCACCTTCCTGGGCACACTTAATTTCAGCAAGGGCGTATTCCAATAAGCCGATCTGTTCCAAAAGGCCTCTTAAAGAGGCAACGTTTTCGATAACATCTAAAAAAGGCGGTATTTGATGTTTCTAGTAAAACGCAGTCTTAAAAAAAAAGTGTACCGCACATGTTTTGGAAAATTAACTTTTTTACTTGATAATCGTCATTGTTACCTTCCTGGGCACACTTAATTTCAGCAAGGGCGTATTCCAATAAGCCGATCTGTTCCAAAAGGCCTCTTAAAGAGGCAACGTTTTCGATAACATCTAAAAAAGGCGGTATTTGATGTTTCTAGTAAAACGCAGTCTTACAAAAAAAGTGTACCGCACATGTTTTGGAAAATACTTATTTTTACTTCATTATCCTAATTATCACCTTCCTGGGCACACTTAATTTCAGCAAGGGCGTATTCCAATAAGCCGATCCGTTCCAAACGGCCTCTTAAAGAAGCAACGTTTTCGATAACATCTGAAAAAGGCGGTATTTGATGTTTCTAGTAAAACGCAGTCGTAACAAAAAAGTGTACCGCACATGTTTTGGAAAATTAACTTTTTTACTTCATAATCGTAATTGTCACCTTCCTGGGCACACTTAATTTCAGCAAGGGCGTATTCCAGTAAGCCGATCCGTTCCAAACGGCCTCTTAAAGAAGCAACGTTTTCGATAACATCTGAAAAAGGCGGTATTTGATGTTTCTAGTAAAACGCAGGCTTAAAAAAAAGTGTACCGCACATGTTTTGGAAAATTAACTTTTTTACTTCATAATCGTAATTGTCACCTTCCTGGGCACACTTAATTTCAGCAAGGGCGTATTCCAATAAGCCGATCCGTTCCAAACGGCCTCTTAAAGAGGCAATCTTTTCGATAACATCTAAAAAAGGCGGTATTTAATGTTTCTAGTAAAACGCAGTCTTAAAAAAAAAGTGTACCGCACATGTTTTGGAAAATTAACTTGTTTACTTCATAATCGTAATTGTCACCTTCCTGGGCACACTTAATTTCAGCAAGGGCGTATTCCAATAAGCCGATCCGTTCCAAACGGCCTCTTAAAGAAGCAACGTTTTCGATAACATCTGAAAAAGGCGGTATTTGATGTTTCTAGTAAAACGCAGTCTTAAAAAAAAAGGTGTACCGCACATGTTTTGGAAAATTAACTTTTTTACTTCATAATCGTAATTGTCACCTTCCTGGGCACACTTAATTTCAGCAAGGGCGTATTCCAATAAGCCGATCTGTTCCAAAAGGCCTCTTAAAGAGGCAACGTTTTCGATAACATCTAAAAAAGGCGGTATTTGATGTTTCTGGTAAAACGCAGTCTTAAAAAAAAAAGTGTACCGCACATGTTTTGGAAAATTAACTTTTTTACTTTATAATCGTCATTGTTACCTTCCTGGGCACACTTAATTTCAGCAAGGGCGCATTCCAATAAGCCGATCTGTTCCAAAAGGCCTCTTAAAGAGGCAATGTTTTCGATAACATCTAAAAAAGGCGGTATTTGATGTTTCTAGTAAAACGCAGTCTTAAAAAAAAAGTGTACCGCACATGTTTGGAAAATTAACTTTTTTACTTCATAATCGTAATTGTCACCTTCCTGGGCACACTTAATTTCAGCAAGGGCGTATTCCAATAAGCCGATCTGTTCCAAAAGGCCTCTTAAAGAGGCAACGTTTTCGATAACATCTAAAAAAGGGCGGTATTTGATGTTTCTAGTAAAACGCAGTCTTAAAAAAAAATGTACCGCACATGTTTTGGAAAATACTTATTTTTACTTCATTATCTTAATTATCACCTTCCTGGGCACACTTAATTTCAGCAAGGGCGTATTCCAATAAGCCGATCCGTTCCAAACGGCCTCTTAAAGAGGCAACGTTTTCGATAACATCTAAAAAAGGGCGGTATTTGATGTTTCTAGTAAAACGCAGTCTTAAAAAAAAATGTACCGCACATGTTTTGTAAAATACTTATTTTTACTTCATTATCCTACTTATCACCTTCCTGGGCACACTTAATTTCAGCAAGGGCGTATTCCAGTAAGCCGATCCGTTCCAAACGGCCTCTTAACGAAGCAACGTTTTCGATAACATCTGAAAAAGGCGGTATTTGATGTTTCTAGTAAAACGCAGGCTTAAAAAAAAGTGTACCGCACATGTTTTGGAAAATTAACTTTTTTACTTCATAATCGTAATTGTCACCTTCCTGGGCACACTTAATTTCAGCAAGGGCGTATTCCAATAAGCCGATCTGTTCCAAAAGGCCTCTTAAAGAGGCAACGTTTTCGATAACATCTAAAAAAGGCGGTATTTGATGTTTCTAGTAAAACGCAGTCTTAAAAAAAAAGTGTACCGCACATGTTTTGGAAAATTAACTTTTTTACTTGATAATCGTCATTGTTACCTTCCTGGGCACACTTAATTTCAGCAAGGGCGTATTCCAATAAGCCGATCTGTTCCAAAAGGCCTCTTAAAGAGGCAACGTTTTCGATAACATCTAAAAAAGGCGGTATTTAATGTTTCTAGTAAAACGCAGTCTTAAAAAAAAAGTTTACCGCACATGTTTTGGAAAATTAACTTTTTTACTTCATTATCCTAATTATCACCTTCCTGGGCACACTTAATTCCAGCAAGGGCGTATTCCAATAAGCCGATCCGTTCCAAACGGCCTCTTAAAGAAGCAACGTTTTCGATAACATCTGAAAAAGGCGGTATTTGATGTTTCTAGTAAAACGCAGTCTTAAAAAAAAAGTGTACCGCACATGTTTTGTAAAATACTTATTTTTACTTCATTATCCTAATTATCACCTTCCTGGGCACACTTAATTCCAGCAAGGGCGTATTCCAATAAGCCGATCCGTTCCAAACGGCCTCTTAAAGAAGCAACGTTTTCGATAACATCTGAAAAAGGCGGTATTTGATGTTTCTAGTAAAACGCAGTCTTAAAAAAAAAGTGTACCGCACATGTTTTGGAAAATTAACTTTTTTACTTCATAATCGTAATTGTCACCTTCCTGGGCACACTTAATTTCAGCAAGGGCGTATTCCAGTAAGCCGATCCGTTCCAAACGGCCTCTTAAAGAAGCAACGTTTTCGATAACATCTGAAAAAGGCGGTATTTGATGTTTCTAGTAAAACGCAGTCTTAAAAAAAAAGTGTACCGCACATGTTTTGTAAAATACTTATTTTTACTTCATTATCCTACTTATCACCTTCCTGGGCACACTTAATTTCAGCAAGGGCGTATTCCAATAAGCCGATCTGTTCCAAAAGGCCTCTTAAAGAGGCAATGTTTTCGATAACATCTAAAAAAGGCGGTATTTAATGTTTCTAGTAAAACGCAGTCTTAAAAAAAAAGTTTACCGCACATGTTTTGGAAAATACTTATTTTTACTTCATTATCCTAATTATCACCTTCCTGGGCACACTTAATTTCAGCAAGGGCGTATTCCAATAAGCCGATCCGTTCCAAACGGCCTCTTAAAGAGGCAACGTTTTCGATAACATCTAAAAAAGGCGGTATTTGATGTTTCTAGTAAAACGCAGTCTTAAAAAAAAAGTGTACCGCACATGTTTTGGAAAATTAACTTTTTTACTTCATAATCGTAATTGTCACCTTCCTGGGCACACTTAATTTCAGCAAGGGCGTATTCCAATAAGCCGATCTGTTCCAAAAGGCCTCTTAAAGAGGCAACGTTTTCGATAACTTCTAAAAAAGGCGGTATTTGATGTTTCTAGTAAAACGCAGTCTTAAAAAAAAAGTGTACCGCACATGTTTTGGAAAATTAACTTTTTTACTTTATAATCGTCATTGTTACCTTCCTAGGCACACTTAATTTCAGCAAGGGCGTATTCCAATAAGCCGATCTGTTCCAAAAGGCCTCTTAAAGAGGCAACGTTTTCGATAACATCTAAAAAAAGGCGGTATTTGATGTTTCTAGTAAAACGCAGTCTTAAAAAAAAATGTACCGCACATGTTTTGGAAAATACTTATTTTTACTTCATTATCCTAATTATCACCTTCCTGGGCACACTTAATTTCAGCAAGGGCGTATTCCAATAAGCCGATCCGTTCCAAACGGCCTCTTAAAGAAGCAACGTTTTCGATAACATCTGAAAAAGGCGGTATTTGATGTTTCTAGTAAAACGCAGTCTTAAAAAAAAAGTGTACCGCACATGTTTTGGAAAATTAACTTTTTTACTTCATAATCGTAATTGTCACCTTCCTGGGCACACTTAATTTCAGCAAGGGCGTATTCCAGTAAGCCGATCCGTTTCAAACGGCCTCTTAACGAAGCAACGTTTTCGATAACATCTGAAAAAGGCGGTATTTGATGTTTCTAGTAAAACGCAGGCTTAAAAAAAGTGTACCGCACATGTTTTGGAAAATTTACTTTTTTTACTTCATAATCGTAATTGTCACCTTCCTGGGCACACTTAATTTCAGCAAGGGCGTATTCCAATAAGCCGATCCGTTCCAAACGGCCTCTTAAAGAAGCAACGTTTTCAATAACATCTGAAAAAAGGCGGTATTTGATGTTTCTAGTAAAACGCAGTCTTGAAAAAAAAGTGTACCGCACATGTTTTGTAAAATACTTATTTTTACTTCATTATCGTAATTATCACCTTCCTGGGCACACTTAATTTCAGCAAGGGCGTATTCCAATAAGCCGATCCGTTCCAAACGGCCTCTTAAAGAAGCAACGTTTTCGATAACATCTGAAAAAGGCGGTAGTTGATGTTTCTAGTAAAACGCAGTCTTAAAAAAAAAGTGTACCGCACATGTTTTGGAAAATTAACTTTTTTACTTCATAATCGTAATTGTCACCTTCCTGGGCACACTTAATTTCAGCAAGGGCGTATTCCAGTAAGCCGATCCGTTCCAAACGGCCTCTTAAAGAAGCAACGTTTTCGATAACATCTGAAAAAGGCGGTATTTGATGTTTCTAGTAAAACGCAGTCTTAAAAAAAAAGTGTACCGCACATGTTTTGTAAAATACTTATTTTTACTTCATTATCCTACTTATCACCTTCCTGGGCACACTTAATTTCAGCAAGGGCGTATTCCAATAAGCCGATCTGTTCCAAAAGGCCTCTTAAAGAGGCAACGTTTTCGATAACATCTAAAAAAAGGCGGTATTTGATGTTTCTAGTAAAACGCAGTCTTAAAAAAAAAGTGTACCGCACATGTTTTGGAAAATTAACTTTTTTACTTCATAATCGTAATTGTCACCTTCCTGGGCACACTTAATTTCAGCAAGGGCGTATTCCAATAAGCCGATCTGTTCCAAACGGCCTCTTAAAGAGGCAACGTTTTCGATAACATACATGTACTCCAAATATTGGACATCTAGCTTGCAAACATTTGACATGGTGTTGTGTCGTGTTGCACAGTTAAGGTCTTTTTTATTTATACCACCAATTACCGTGCAAATATGGAAGAATGGATTAATCTGAGTTTTGACCACAAGCCACGCCTACCTTAGCAACAGAATGGAGATGCTATTACTTCGGTCAAGCTTCGACTAACAAATGCAAACGTGAATGTGTAGGCGGTTAGGCCTAGCCCTATACAATGGTAACAACAAAAGTGGTTTTATGCCAAAGAAGGTGGGTTTAAACTAAGGCGGGAACCAAATCAGCAAGCAATGGCAGTTAAGGGTGTCGGTTATTTTGGGGAGGGGTATGTACATGAAGGATTAAACTTGAAAATAGCACGGACAATCGTTTTTAAAATACCCGCAAATGTTCCAAAGAAAAAAGCACCTTTACTTGAAAATAAATAAATAATGAGTGTTAAATTCTCCATGTTTGTTTGTCAGATGTTGATTGTTGGCATGTCCTTTGCATCCTTCGCTGTGAGTTCTGACCAACCAGAGGACAGACTAGGCGTCACGTTAACCTTGCTTCCCACTGCTGTTGCCTTCAAGTACGTAGCAGCTCAAGCCTTGCCACCGATCTCATACCTCACACTGCTGGTGAGTTAAGTTACTGCTTGCGTCACGTTAACCTTGCTTCCCACTGCTGTAGCCTTCAAGTATGTAGCAGCTCAAGCCTTGCCACCGATCTCATACCTCACGCTGCTGGTGAGTTAAGTTACTGCTTGCGTCACGTTAACCTTGCTTCTCACTGCTGTAGCCTTCAAGTATGTAGCAGCTCAAGCCTTGCCACCGATCTCATACCTCACACTGCTGGTGAGTTAAGTCACTGCTTGCGTCACGTTAACCTTGCTTCTCACTGCTGTAGCCTTCAAGTATGTAGCAGCTCAAGCCTTGCCACCAATCTCATACCTCACGCTGCTGGTGAGTTAAGTCACTGCTTGCGTCACGTTAACCTTGCTTCTCACTGCTGTAGCCTTCAAGTATGTAGCAGCTCAAGCCTTGCCACCGATCTCATACCTCACGCTGCTGGTGAGTTAAGTTACTGCTTGCGTCAGGTTAACCTTGCTTTTCACTGCTGTAGCCTTCAAGTACGTAGCAGCTCAAGCCTTGCCACCAATCTCATACTACCTCACGCTGCTGGTGAGTTAAGTCGCTGCTTGCGTCACGTTAACCTTGCTTCCCACTGCTGTAGCCTTCAAGTATGTAGCAGCTCAAGCCTTGCCACCGATCTCATACCTCACACTGCTGGTGAGTTAAGTTACTGCTTGCGTCACGTTAACCTTGCTTCTCACTGCTGTAGCCTTCAAGTATGTAGCAGCTCAAGCCTTGCCACCGATCTCATACCTCACACTGCTGGTGAGTTAAGTTACTGCTTGCGTCACGTTAACCTTGCTTTCCACTGCTGTAGCCTTCAAGTATGTAGCAGCTCAAGCCTTGCCACCGATCTCATACCTCACGCTGCTGGTGAGTTAAGTCCCTGCTTGCGTCACGTTAACCTTGCTTCCCACTGCTGTAGCCTTCAAGTATGTAGCAGCTCAAGCCTTGCCACCGATCTCATACCTCACACTGCTGGTGAGTTAAGTTACTGCTTGCGTCACGTTAACCTTGCTTCTCACTGCTGTTGCCTTCAAGTATGTAGCAGCTCAAGCCTTGCCACCGATCTCATACCTCACGCTGCTGGTGAGTTAAGTTACTGCTTGCGTCACGTTAACCTTGCTTCTCACTGCTGTAGCCTTCAAGTATGTAGCAGCTCAAGCCTTGCCACCAATCTCATACCTCACGCTGCTGGCGAGTTAAGTCACTGCTTGCGTCACGTTAACCTTGCTTCTCAAATGGTTCCGGATGTCAATTGTGACTTGTGCAAAGAGACGCAGTGTAAAAAAATCATGACGACGCGCATTGTCAATTGTCCGTTTGTGTTAGTTGCGCAACTTCTAAGATCCCGTGTCGCAGACAACAAACTAGAAAAAATAACGACAGAAGTTGTCCCTAGTGTACAGATAGATTTACGCCGATTCTGCGTGAACAAAACACCTGCCGTTTATATACTAAGATCTGTGATAACCCACGAGGGTCAATCCCTACAGAGTGGGCATTATAAGGCATTCATAAAAGACAATTTGTACGGTACTAGCCTAACGAAATTCGACGACTCACGTGTAGACCAGATGGACACTTTTGCTTTCAACACCCAGGTATCAGAATCAGGTTATTTATTTTTCTATGAAAGAACCAACATAGGCCTACTAGTGGGGCAGATATGTGAAACAATTGTGGGTTTTTTCATAGAAGCATGAAATTTGGCACAGTTGTAGTTTATGACCCATAAAACATTTTAAGAAATGGAGCCACCGCGAAATAGTTCTAGGTTGGTCTTGGCGGCCATTTTGAAAAATGGCAGTGACAAACCATTAGCGACACAGGGAATTGTGGGTTATCTTGCAATGAAAGATGCTTGGAGGTTCCGATTTATTACAGTAGCATCCCAGCATGTTACAAAATTGTCTCTAAAATACAGACAGTGAGATATGCAGGTCTGCATGTTGAAATAATAAGTGCTGAGTCAGCAAAATGTCAAACGTGCACAATCTTAAAACGCCACTATATATAAAACACACACAAAACAGCAATAATGAAGACATGTTCATGCAATTGGATAATAAAACATTGTTAACTATTTACCAATGCAAGTGGAACTATTAAATCTATCAGTATCAGGAAGCTGCAAACTAGTAGAGGAAAAAAGCGGAGTCAGCAAAATAATTTGCTAGCATTATACTTGCGTTGGAACGGTTAAACCTATCAGTATCAGGGAGCTGCAAACTGGTAGAGAACAAATGCTGAGTGAGCAAAATGATTTGCTAGCATTATAATTGCGTTTCTTTAGTCTATACATTGCAGTCTCGTCCACCACACTGGCACAGAGCAGTGCACTTCAATGCTGCCTTCTTGCACTTGCACCTTCCTGCACAGCCTTTCTTGCAACCGCAGTGCAGGAGTTCTCTAGATGAAGTGCTGGCCTCAGGCAGGGTGGTCCACAGTGGTTTCCAGTGGTCGGGGTCAACCCACCCCCAGTCAGCTGGAGATGGCATGTCCACATCCACTTCCAGAGCCTTGCCCCAGCAGTGTCCACCCTGGTACACTGCCCTCTTGATGTGCTGCACCAGGGCTGCTTTGGTCGGGGGGATGGCATCCATGGCACGTCCTTTCTTGGCGAACATCTCTTGACGGGCTTCGTCTATGTTCTCCAGGCTGCTGGTGCGGTTGTACAGTAGGATGGTGAATCGTTCCAGCAAAGCCAAGTTCTCTTCGGTGATTTGTGCTGGTCCTGTGGACAGAGCAATGAATGCTGGAGTCACTTCCTCACATACCTTCCAGGTTTCCCAGGCTGCCTTCTTGCCCCGTGTAGCAAACGAAGATACAGTGTCACACCCGGTGAAGGCATGGAATAGTGGCAGAGCTTGAGACTTGTCGGGACCAAGAGATGCAGCGATGTCGTGAGTAGGGATGTACCTGAAGTGTGCAGCTGTACCGAATGCCACCCACAGTTCCTGGATTGCAAGTTTAGATACTACTGCCACAGCCAAGACAACCACGTCTGTGTCCACTGTGCGCAATAGAATCTTCTGGAATCCATGGTTGACTGCATCTGCCAGGTGCAGCATCATTCGTGTATCAGCCTCCTCATGGTTGCATGGGGCGAGACCACTAGTATCCCCTGGAAGGCTGCACAGAACTTCTGAACCGTTTGTGGTGACTATCTGCTTGTCAGTTTCCAGGCGACTGATGTGCTTCGCCAAGAAGGCAAACAACTCAACCTTGTTGGCATCTATCCGCAGAAACTGCTGCCAGTTTCCAGGTAGATTCGTGGGTCCATAAACTCTCCTCCTGATGCCCTTCCCCCGCTTGTTTCTGGTCTGAGATTTCAGGCTGTTGTCACAGTACTGGTCCCAGACCACGTCCACTCGACTGGCATGCTGTAGCTGACGCTGAATATATGGCAAGAAGACCTTTACTGCATAGTCATCAAAGGTCTTGGCAGCGCCGGGTTTCAGGAAGTTGACAATCACAGCCCCATCTAAGATGGTGACATCAGTATCCGGGACATCGCTTTTGGATTCTGCGCATTTCTCCAAACATCCCACTAGGTCAGATTTGGTACCTAGTCTTAGGTGGCCCAGCTGGGATATTGATGGGGGACAGGCTTGGTTCTCGTGACGAAAGAAGTCATCCAGGTTCCCATCTCGTGTCTGGCAGGCAATGTAGAGTCGTGAGAAAAGTGCGCAGTCACTCTTCAGGGAAGAGACTTGGAGTTTGGCTTTTGACGTCTCTCTAGCAGGAGGCCGACTAAACAGGTGCAGTTTGTTTTTCTTAATTGGTTCTGCCATGGATGTTGTTCTTTCAATCAGGCGATCAGCGAGGAAGGTATCGTACTGTTGCTGTCCTATATTCTCAGCCTCCCGCACTGAAGCTGCTACAGCTGGGTCGATGATGTCTCGTGTGTCCAGTCTTAGTAGGTCGTTGCTTTCCTCCAAGAATGGGTTGCCCATTTCCTCCATTACGTCAACCAGGTCTGTGACATGTTGAGCAAAGAGGACCTGGGAACTTTTTGTCTGCTCATGGTGCCGTGTCTGTTGGGTTGTCCCTTTTTGCCTTCCTTCGATTGATGCTTCGAATTCTGCAGTCATTCTCACCAGTTCTGGCCCAGCAACCATCCATCGTCTGAGAGCTTCAGGGGTTTGGGTGAGACCAACAGCTCCACCTTCAGTCTTGACAGCAGCATTGTTCTGTTCATGGGCCTGGTCAATGGCCATGGATGAGAACACCCGGCAGGTCTTGTGAACTGTGAAGTTCCCGCTGTCGAATTCAGAAGCAATCTCTGGGTGGGCATTTCTCAGACTTACCATGTCTCGAATGTGAATGGGCACCCATCTCGCGTAGTTGGTGTGGTCCAGGCTAAAAAACCATGGTGCAAGCTTGGTTAAGCAGTCCACATACAGGGGAAAGTTTGCCGTTCTCAGTGACCTAATGTCAAGACTAGGAGCTCCAGCTGTAGACCTGTGTGCCAGAACTGGAACTGTGCAATTGCTCGATTCTGTTGAGCACACCAGTCATCAAGCGTCTCTGGTTCGTCTCCAGGTTCCCGTGTCTCTGTGTAGTGGGTGTAGGCCTTCTTGAGCAAGATGTGCAGGCTACTCGCTGTAACTTGATGTGCGTGTCTGGTTCGAGTAACATGGGATGCCTTCAAAAATGAATCTGCGGTCCCTGCTGATGCTACCTTAGCCTGGACAAGTGCCTCGACCCAACCGCTGTCTTCCAGCCAGTCTCCTAGCACTTTTAGTCCAGCCATCTCAATGTGCAATCCTCCCAGGATGATGATGAAGTGTTCTTCGCCGTAGGTTGCTGGCCAGTTCCACTGTATCTGCTTGGAGATGGTGTATAGTGGCTGGTCCACAGTGATCACTGGTACTTGGTCAGGGTTGAGTTGCTGCACAGCCTGCTTAACCACGTCCATCGAGTGTCGTATCATAGCAACAGACTTGGAGTCATCAGGAAATAGAGGCAACAGTGCTGTGATAGCAGGGAGACACTGTTGTGCTGGCTCCTGACTTGCATGGTAGGCTGCCCACGATATGTTGCTATCACTGTGGACATCCTGTAGATCAGTCTGCTTCACGGTCTCCAGCCACCTAAACAAAGGAACAACAACTCCGTAATCAAAAGGCACAAGAAGAAATCATCTATTTTGAAACCACACATAATATAATTCACTTGACTGTACTAAACTTGAGAATCTTAAGTTACCATGGTTACTGACCTAGTCTCTTTTGGAAATGCCGCATCAAAGGCCTGGCCATCACTCTTGACTGCGCCATCAGCTTTTGGTACTGGAGCATCCTTCCTTGTCAAGACCAATGGGCGTACACTTGTGTAGGACTCGGGTAGCTCTGACAGTGTCTTCGTGGATGACTGTTCTAGGATGCGATGTTCCCTGCGATCAGTCCCAGTTCTATGAGTGCTGGAATGCTGGAACAGTGAAATCCCAGTGCCATGGAAAGAGTCAGTCGCAGTTGTTGAGCTAGGGTTGTGGTCGATATTGTCGACGGCTGCTGTGGTGAATAAGCCATGCCTTAGATTCGGGGGGCAGACAGACTTCTCTCGAGTGTATTGTTCACATACACGGTTTCCCAATGATGTGGAAATGGCCATCACCCTGTCATAAGAGATAGATAGCCCCAGCTCAAACAGTGTGTTCACCAGGTGTCGTTTGCGTGTTTTTGCATGAACTGTAAGTCCGACATAAATGGGGAGTGGCGTCTCTCTTGCCTTGTTGTGGTGGGATCCATGACTTCCAACCCGGCGTCGAGCGGAGCTGTTGTACTGCAGCAGCTGGGCTATACTGAGAGCTGTCTGCGTCTCCCCATTAATGTCCGACTGAGACTTGATGTTTGGCCCATCTTGGATCATGGCCACCAAAGCCAACAGCGACTGTGGCACAGCCTCCTTCTGACATTGCTCATCAAATGAGCCCGTGAACACAGCTTGCATCTTGAGCATGTCTCTGCGGACAATCTGTGCTGCCCTTGACAGAGATATCGCTTCATCGTCATAGTCGTTCTCACATGCTTTATGAAGAGCCTGACCTATGTCTTTGTCGAAGGCAAGAAGTACATCGCGCCCCTTTTTGTAGGCGTGGATATCTGGAAAGTTTGCCAATATTCTATTCTTCAGCTCTGTTGTGTGCACACAAGGGTAATAATGTTCTTTAACCTCTCAAAAAGTTTTCGAGCTGCAGCCACAAGCTTTAGCTAAATCAAAAGTAAAGTATATCTAAATTCTACGAAGTTGTACAAATGAAAAATGCATTAAAAAAAGAAAGTTATCTCAAGGAAGTTCTTTCAAGCACTGAAGATCATGAAATATAGGCTACAAATCTAGGCTTCCCAAATAAGCATTATAAGGAATCTACTGAATGAAATAAAGAACAAGCATAAGAAGCTGAGGGAAGATAACTTCTGTACTTAAATTGAGAATTTGCAGAAAGAAATAACTGGAACTCAATATATAATAACTTCTTAATACAATGTCAAAATACACTTACCCCAGTCAGGTCAATATGAAGCCAACATGAACTTGAAAGTGAACTTTCATCCAAAACTTGTAAAAGGAGGAGATAACTACAATATAATGATGTTGATGTGCAAGTGCTGTGGTGGGAATGACTGAATGCTGTCTCAAGACAAAGCACAGTTGTGTGCTTGACCTTAATGGTCAAGCGAGGGCGCTTCGCAAGGGACATATGTAAATGACCTGTCACAAGATGAAGCACATCAATTTCACTTTTTTTTGATTTCCGGGAATAAAACTAGAAACTGATAATATCTGCATCTTTTAGCTAGGTCTTGTCTATAAATCAGTGTGTGTACACCCGCAAATGCTTTTAAAAGCGGCAAAATATGGATGTGCACTTTTGTTGTAATTCCTGTTATTTATACTGTTAATTATCAATAATAATGAAACAAAATGTCCTTGAACACAATATTCAATGTTTATGTATTATTTGTGTGGTACTATGACATAGAATTGTGACTATTTAGTACCATTGGAACACTTCATATACATATTACAATGTCACGCCATGTATCAGTTTGGTGTTTGGCCGCCATTTTGGAAAATGGCTGCCGGCGGTCACACGGGATGATTTTGAGGTGGCTCCATTTCTTAAACTCTTTCTATGGACCTTATCTAGCACTGTGCCAAATTTCATGCTTCTATGAAAAAACCCACAATTGTTTGATATATTGCACATATCTGCCCCACTATACAGAGTAAAGACAAAGACACTGGCTCATGTACTTCAGATGACCATTTCGTAGTCAACAAGAAGGAGAGAGAATTTATGAAAATTATCTGGTGTTCGCTCAATGAGAAAAACCTCCCGAGTGTTGCAGTCAAAAACGCAACAAACACCGATTTCTTGTCATTTTTGCAGTTAGCAACAATAAGTTTGTCTCCATCTACTGCTATTGTGAAGCACCTTAAACGCACATACATAAATTACCAACTAGGATGGTTGGAAGAAGGAGTAATAGACTTTTACATAAATCAACTGTGTAAAAAATTTAATTTGGGTCAGTGCAGTGCTTTGTCACCGACAAGATACTAAACAATAACATAACCCAAGAAACGTACAGATCGGTGGCCAAAAACTGCATTGCAGGTTTGCATTTCAGCGAGGTATTGCTATTTCCATTATTAGAAAATAGGCACTTCACCCTGTACGTCATTGACACTAAAAGTAGCATGATAGATTGTTTCGATTCCATGAGTGATAGGAAAGACACTAGACAGAAACGTTTAGTTCAATGGACATGCATTTAGAGAGTTTTTTCAGAACGGTCTAATCAAGAGGTATTGGAATCAAACTCACGGAGTTCTTCATTGTGAAAAAATGGTTAATATTAGACAGGCACCGTGTCCGCAGCAAACATATTTGGCAAGTTGCGGTGTCTATTGCTGCTTGTTTGCAGAAGAATTGTGCCTAAGGATCGAGAAAACTCCAGACAGACAGTAACGTACACTGAAGAACTCCGGATGTATATAGCGATTCAGCTTATACGACGATCTAACATTGTAGACCCCCAACTTCGACAATTATATTCAAGTCAACTCACTTGACTTTAAATGATGGGCAGGTGTTTCAGCCAGGCAAAATATAAAAAAATACAACGTTTAACAGAGGGTGGTGATTAATCATTAATAGTGTAGTGTGGCAAAAAACAGGACCCCTATAGGCGTATTCGTATACAGTTCAGTTTACGAATGATCTTTTGTTCTGTAATTTCCCTGTCCACCCTTGATTTTAATCCCATATGTTGGAGTACATGCAGCTACTCTAAACTGAATTATTGTGTGGCCCGGTAAATGTACATGTGCTCCTGTATGTATATCTTGTATGATGATGCCCCACTTCATTGCATCTGATGAAGTATCTGCAGCTACGAAAGCATATGCACCCTTTTGTTTAAACTATAGTTGGTCATTAAAAGTGCTACCTTACTTTTATATTCACTTCGTAAAACTTTGTAATACATGTACATGTACTTTGGGGGAGCTGAATTTTAACAAGAAACTAATTTGTTGGTATTTATTATTATTGGTAATCTTGCCATCTTAAAGAACAATTAAGCGCATCGTCCGTCGTCATTTCGGTGTGTAATCATAACAACATAATTAAGCAATTATTGAAAACAGATTTTGAACAATTTGCAAGTTTAAGTATTGAATAATAGACCTACAGTGGACCAACACAATAACAGTAAGGCCCCTGTCACACTTGTCCAAATCTATAATTCCGTTCATAAACCGATCTGAAATATTATTAATTCGGACACGTTCGGAGAGAAATGTAAAAAAAACCAGCCAGAAATGAAAATACACCGATCATAATCCGGTCTTATTCTGGATCTAATAAGTTGCTACAGTATTCCGATTACAATCCGTCTATATTCAGAACCTCTCCGATCATCACCGGACATGCCAAACTTTGAAATAATTCATTGATCTCAAGACCGACCGCTTTTATAGCAATTTTGCCGTCCCCGGATCTCCCGCTGAACCGGAATTTATTCGTTATATACATGTATGACATGTATATGCTATATATGTTCGTTTAATATGCGGTATTACATCGTGGTAATGCGGTATATCGTCGGATTTAGTGACATCAAAGTCGGTGCGTCCGTTTTTTTATTGGTATAACAATGGTGTGGGTTCGGAATGAACTCTGAATACATACGTTTATCAATCGGAATCGGAGGCTTTTTCCGTACTCTTCCGTACCTATTGCAATCCGTCTATATTCAGAACCTCTCCGATCATCACCGGACATGCCAAACTTTGAAATAATTCATTGATCTCAAGACCGACCGCTTTTATAGCAATTTTGCCGTCCCCGGATCTCCCGCTGAACCGGAATTTATTCGTTATATACATGTATGACATGTATATGCTATATATGTTCGTTTAATATGCGGTATTACATCGTGGTAATGCGGTATATCGTCGGATTTAGTGACATCAAAGTCGGTGCGTCCGGTTTTTTTATTGGTATAACAATGGTGTGGGTTCGGAATGAACTCTGAATACATACGTTTATCAATCGGAATCGGAGGCTTTTTCCGTACTCTTCCGTACCTATTGCAACGAATGCTAACGAATAAGTACAGTGTGTTTTCCGTGCATTCCGTGCATATTCCGTGTGTATACAGGATACCGTCCATATTGAGGTTGCCGCGACAACTCGGAGAAATTATTAAACAGGTTAAATAATTTCTCCGAGTTCCTCAGTGCATCACCGAACATACACAAGTATAGCGTTGGAAAACCGAGGGAAACCGAGGGAAATCCGTTTGAGTTTAGTTCAAACCGATTAAACACCGAATTCACGATTTGTTTCTCGGAACATGAGCGGAGTGACGATTCAGACAAGTGTGACATGGGCTTTAGACAGTGAATTTGAAAATTTTCATAACATTTTGTTTACTCAACCTGTATATAGTGCAGTATAAGACATGAACAAGAGGACATCGTCACCGTTTTCACGAAGGGGCAAATTTCATGAAAAATCGTCTATTTATCGATTTTTTGTTTGTTTGATGAAAACGATTAAATATTGCAATTTCTACAACCTGGTGAAGTTATACATCCCAAAAATCATTAAAATCTTAATTAACCTAATTAACAAATGGGCGAATTGGTCCTTGAGTGCCTATTTGCGTGTTTACGAAGAGGCAAATTGACTTCAACGTGTTTATGAAGGGGCACTTTGGTGCGCGTATTGACTTTAGCGTTTTCACGAAGAGGCGAATTGGTCGAATTGGGCGCGTACTGGCTTTAATTCTGCAAAAGTAATCGCCTATTTTTCTTAACGTTTGCTATATTTCAGAAGATTGAAATCTTTTCTTTCCCATGATACATTAATCTTGTATATTCTATGAATATTTATGTTTCAAACTGCCAAACGAAAAAAGGACGAACTTTCCAAGCGATTTTCTCGAAAGTTTGTTCAGACCGTGAAAACGTTGACGATATTGTAATTTGTGAAAACATCTTTACTGATTTTGTTTGCAATATCTTTGTTGTAAAAGTTTAAATGTTTTGGGGAGCATCATTAATATGGACTTGTACTTTTGTAGAAGGGCTGTATGCAGCCGATTAGTACTACCCGCCATCGTTAATATTGTTTTAGGGAGGAATTTTACCACCAAATGACACGTTACAAGCGTGTCGGTAATAGGTATACGGTGGTTTAATGACTTACGGATATAGTATAAGATATATATTTTGTCATTTAAAGTTTGTTAGAAAGGCTTTCATGTCTGTATAAGTCACATGTTTTATATAGAGTCATCCATCATATTAAAACGGTGCTGACATTGAGTGAGCTAAACAGAAAACCGACCATGAAGATATGAAATAAAGATAAACATGTGCGTTAGGCGACATTTTCTCTCTAATTGCGTGTTTTCTTAAAAGCGTCTAAATCAATTAATCTGCGAATACAGTTGAAACAGGATATCCCCTGGAAAATTATGAAAGAGTGCAGGAAAACCCCCAAATAATGAAAAACAAGGTTTCAGATGTAATCGAAACGTTGCTTCTTTAAGAGGCCGTTTGGAACGTATCGGCTTATTGGAATACGCCCTTGCTGAAATTAAGTGTGCCCAGGAAGGTGACAATTACGATTATGGAGTAAAAAGATTAATTTTCCAAAACATGTGCCGTACACCTTTTTTGTAAGACTGCATTTTACTATAGTAACATCAAATACCGCCTTTTTCAGATGTTGTCGAAAACGTTGCTTCTTTAAGAGGCCGTTTGGAACGGATCGGCTTATTGGAATACGCCCTTGCTGAAATTAAGTGTGCCCAGGAAGGTGACAATTACGATTATGAAGT
Organism: Crossaster papposus; assembly: GCA_037893245.1. Taxonomy (NCBI): domain Eukaryota; kingdom Metazoa; phylum Echinodermata; class Asteroidea; order Velatida; family Solasteridae; genus Crossaster; species Crossaster papposus. The sequence continues at coordinate 192,092 of JBAIAA010000592.1, forward strand.
AAAAAAGTTAATTTTCCAAAACATGTGCGGTACACTTTTTTTTTAAGACTGCGTTTTACTAGAAACATCAAATACCGCCTTTTTCAGATGTTATCGGAAACGTTGCCTCTTTAAGAGGCCTTTTGGAACAGATCGGCTTATTGGAACAGATCGGCTTATTGGAATACGCCCTTGCTGAAATTAAGTGTGCCCAGGAAGGTGACAATTACGATTATGAAGTAAAAAAGTTAATTTTCCAAAACATGTGCGGTACACTTTTTTTTTAAGACTGCGTTTAGAAACATCAAATACCGCCTTTTTTAGATGTTATCGAAAACGTTGCCTCTTTAAGAGGCCTTTTGGAACAGATCGGCTTATTGGAATACGCCCTTGCTGAAATTAAGTGTGCCCAGGAAGGTGATAATTAGGATAATGAAGTAAAAATAAGTATTTTACAAAACATGTGCGGTACACTTTTTTTTTAAAACTGCGTTTTACTAGAAACATCAAATACCGCCTTTTTCAGATGTTATCGAAAACGTTGCTTCTTTAAGAGGCCGTTTGGAACAGATCGGCTTATTGGAATACGCCCTTGCTGAAATTAAGTGTGCCCAGGAAGGTGATAATTAGGATAATGAAGTAAAAATAAGTATTTTACAAAACATGTGCGGTACACTTTTTTTTTTAAGAAGGCATTTTATTGATTCGAAAGTAATATGTTACGAGAAACGCTTAAACATTAGGTTCTCTTGAATCGACTAATATAATGGCAATTTTTGGGGAAAAAAAAGTGTTAAGAATACTATTTATAGTCTTGCTGGTAGTTATTGTGGAAGTTAATCTTTAATTGGGGATTAATTTCCGTACCTTTTTCGAAAATTCGTTGATCTAATCTGTGAATCTAGTTTAAAATCAGCACCTCCTTTTGTCGCATGGATTCTAAATTTCTATAAACGGCTGCGGTCAGCCGAATCGCGGGCTGAATCGCGGGTTGAATCGAAGGCTGAATCGCGGGCTGAATCGCGTGTTGAATCGCGGGCTAGGTTCTGCCAGGTACTATTTTTAACTCGCGTAAGTGAACAAAGGACAGCGCTGGGCTCCTTTTCAGATGACAATGTGCGCGCGCACCCAAGCCTTCAGCGTAAAGCTACGGAAGTCCATAATGGACATTACACATGTCTCCATTTGCAGGAAATACTATTATCCTATTTTTACCGCGTATATCAGCCACAATGTCCTTGATTCAAGTTCAGTACTACAGTGGGGATGATTACGAAATTAAAACCACCAAGATGTTAAATGAACAATAGTACAATCTTACACGAATGCCTTTGTATAAAAAGAAAAGTCTTAAGCTTATTCTTAAAAACCGAAAGAACCTGAACAGACTGAATCTCATGCAACTTGTACATCGTTACATTTAATGGAATAAAAATTGTTGACGAAAATGTGTATGAGGCCGCCAAAAAGATTAATAATGCCAAAAATCGTACATATTCGCCTTGGATTCCCCAGAGTATCTGCCTTTTTAATTGATCAATGCCACCTGTGAACCAAAATGTTGGACTGCCACGAGTTGTCCCGCGTACGAGTTGAACAATCCTTGGATTCGAGTTGTCTCGCGTACAAGTTCCCCGTGAATAGAGCCTGAAGCTAGCTGGTGGCGCAGTTCCGGACCCCTCAAATAGGTAAATCAGCGTGTAAAAGTCGGGGTTTCTACAATTATTTCGGTACATTTATTTCTTTAAGACAGTCCTTCTTTGAAAAGGCCTTTGTAAATTTGTCACGATACACGTAGTATCTCAATTTGTAGAAACTGAAAAATTGCATTACGTTAAAGAGAAATATCGAGCCAAAAATCGACCTCTCACTTCCAAAAATCTTTATGTGGATTCATGGAAGTAAAAACACTTGTACAAATAGGCCACAGCCTGCGGTCCATAAATCCAATGATCGAGAAGAGTAATGCTCATAGCGATCTGGCAAGGTACCCTGTATTTGTTTAGATAAAATAATGTTCACCTGTAAAATAACAAACCATCGCCGTATTTTAGTTTAACGGATTTTGGATGTAAAATTTCGGTAATGTGAGCTGGAAAATATCACCAGGAATCCATAAAGTGTTCGTGTTGTAGTGTTAATTTATACAGATAATCTAAATTTACAAAACCACTTTCTCAAAATACAACATTGTGTGTAAATGTACATGGACACATACAAAGTGTTGTTTATTTACAGATAATATACTGTTATCCAATATACGCAGAAACTGACTATTTCGATCTAGGAAATGTGTAGTATGTTAAATTGGCTGTTTAGTAAAAACAAAATGCACGTTCTTGATCATAATGTGTTATTTATTCGAACAATTCCACAATAAAATTCAGATTTCTTTCAAAAATAGGTTAATAATTGTATTAGATCTTTTGTATTCAAATATTAAAATCATTTCTGGCAAACTGTGACTTCATCATGACATAAAAAAGATCATGAATATACATCAACATCAGTCACTTTTTTGACTTCGCCCTGTATATACCTCAACAACAACTACTGCATTTAAAGTTACCATACCACAATGTTCTTTTATTGTCATCAATTTGAGAGCCACATTTTTACAGAGGTGACATTTCTTCAGTAATGTCCTAAACCAAATACCACTGCAGGAAAAAACAAACAGGTTGTGTATTTAATCTACGAACGAGGCGCACTATTAGAAAAACTAAATACCTGTAATTGTGGAAGATTAAAAAATATCTATGAGCCTTGTGTAAATTTTGACGTTTTAGGTTATGTTATTGCTTTCTGATAGCCGATTGCTTTGTTTGTTGTCTCTCTCAATTGTCTTTTCTTTAGGAATATCATAGCAGTAACTGGAAAGATTCCCATACACGGAAATCTCACGGAAATATAAAAGCATTTACTGAGAAAACAATTTTTTTCAGACAAGTCTCATAGTGTCAAGTGAGATTCGTGTATGGAATTATTTCCCCAGGAACCAACCACTTAAATTGAAGTCAGATAAGACGGCGTCGACATTGTTTCCCCCACCTCCTTTTCTTTCAGCTGAGGGGGTACTTGTACATGTACACGGAGCCCATAGCAGATGTGGTTTGGTTCAAGTAAGCAGCAGTGCCTAGCAGGCAATTCACATCCGCTGCAAGATCTTGATGGAATGTCTGTCTGCAACAACCAAGTCGCCAGTGGGTGTATAGGCCATTTCTATCGGATTGTACAGCTTTTCTGCTACAGTTCCTACCAGTAATCCATTTGGGTCGTACTGCTGTATTTTACAGTTTCCTATTTCACCGTAATGAACAGCTACATTAAAGTAACCGTAACTGTCACAAATAATCCCGTTAGGACTCGCAGGTTTTGGGTCCACAAGTGTCTTGATACTGAACACCTCATTGCCCATAAGGTCTACGCAGGAGAGGGTTTTATTTTCGTAATTAGGAATGAACAGGCGATCCATATTATCCATCGCTAAATATAAATTCACATTTTCATTTGGAATAGTTGCTACTAACGAGCCATCAAGCAAATGCACAGAAACAACTTTCCTGCCCGAGTCAGCCACAGCTAGTCGTTCTCCAGCTGCGTCTATCGCAATATCAGTTAACTGACTTGCCTCTTCCTTAGATGGTGTGAATTCGCGAATCAACTGAAGATTGCCGTCAAAAACCTTCACTTTCTTTTTGTCCGTGACAAAAAGCAGATCATTTGAGGTGACAGCAACGCCCCACGGAGCGTCCAGCTGATGACTGCTATGACCGGCCGAAGTTTTAAAATGTCCAGTGGAGGTAAATAGCGATAGTCGATTCAGTGTTGTGTCTGTCACAGCAATGTCCCCGTTACTGAAACATGCCACACCTACGGCAAATTGGAATTCCCCGTCACCGTTTCCTTCCTTGCCGAACTCTTCCTTTACCTGCCACTTCTCTGTGAGCAACATCTTCCCAAGGTCCTTTTCACTGACGACATCTTGACATTTGACCCCAATGAACGAAAGATACACCTTTACCGGTTCACACTTGAGGTCCTTCTGGAATTCCAAATTGTGCATCACCTTCGGTTTGAGTTCCAAGAGCTCGAAATCATCGACTTGACTCATCAAGTCGTTTACGGCCGTGACGATCTGATTTGCGCGTTTCATCTGGTCACGGTTGCGCACGAGCGCCTTTTCGTACTCGCTGTCTCTCTCCCGACAGATTTTGTTGACTTGTTCGGTAATTACCTTTGCTTTGCCTCTGATTTTAGCAATTTCTGCCTCCGCTTTTGCAGAAATATCATTGCAAGCCTGAGCCAGTTTCGTTTGCAATCTATTCCGTGCATGTTTGATAGAGTCTTCGTTCGATGCAAATTGCTCTTTGCTTTTCTGGAACTGTTGCAATATGTTATTGACACTCTCACGGAATGATTCAATGGTGTCACCGATATCAATTAACTTATGTTCAGCAGCTGTTCGGTGCTCAGTTGCAACACACATGGCGCAAATCAACACATCACAAGTCTCACAGTAAAAGCATATGGCTTGATCACTATGTTTTCTACATTTTGGTGTGGCAGTTTTCGTAGCATCTGTTGGTGAAGCCCTCGGTTTGTCAAAGTGTTCCGCTTGAATGATGCGATGGTCTTTGGTGGACTTCAAGCGTCGGTGCGCTTCTTGACATTTCTTGCAGATGTTCTCCCTGCAGTCAAGGCATCTCGACACGGCCTCATTTTCTTCGCAGGATTCACAAGTCGAACTAGTTGTAGTTACCTTTCCTAATAACTGCTCTTGTTTGTTTATCTCATCGACAAGAGATATCAGAAAGAAGCTAGAAGACAGACTCTGCACTCCTTCGTCAGTAACGTTCGTCTCTCTCCTGCAGACTGGACATGTTATCGTTGCCCTCTCTGTCATCTTTTCGCTCACCATCTCTCCCAGACAGTTCAGGCAGAAGCTATGAAGACAGTCTAGCATCTTAGGATCCTTGAATCGGCAGCAGCAGATCGGACATTCCAGGTGCCCCTGGCTAATTGTGTCCAACACGGTTCGGGCTGCAGCCTCCGCCATCCTGATCATGAAGTGTATACTTCAGGGAAAAGCAAGAAACAAAATCAGTTTCGACTATTACATTCAGGAATACTGGGTCAGGATGGTTATGTTGAGGAGGGGCATGGAGCTGTAAAATGGAGGGCACAGTGGTTTAAAACCATTTTGTGACCCAGACATCAGTGAATTTCAGGACAATGAACAGTCAAAAATAAAAAATTAAAACAATATCAAGTATGTTTAAACATAATCGCTGGGTACGGAAAACAAGGTTGAAAGTTTTCTAAAAACGTTACTCACCGTAATTGACAAAAACAAAACAATACATTTGAAAGAGGGCGCTTTTTTTCTGCATAGCGCCCTCTTGTGCCAATTTGTGCATTTAATACTAACCATCTGTTGCTTATGTAGTCCGTTATAATTTATCTAGCTACAGTCCGGCCTCTTGTTGCAGTCAACCTATCTTCTCTTTAGGTATTTATTCCAGATCACCTCATTAGAGGGTGGCGTGCTTCACTGTTCCATCTGAATGTTAAGACCATTCGCAATGGAACAGAAATAAAATAAAAGCGAGACCGTTCACAATGGAGGAGTCTTTGTCATAAGGGAACCGGCAACCGTCCACGGATTGGTTTCAGAGAGGTCACACATCGGGAAATAATAATAATAATGTTTACATTAAAGTCATTCAGATGCCCGCTTCACATTGTTGTCAGTCCCTGGCTGGACATTATGATAAATAAAAGCAGTCCTTGAAAGTATCCTTGGGGGAAACACGTCTGGCTGGTTGAAATGGTGTTTACTTTTTGTTCGGCTCTGAACGCTGTCGTATAATTGTAATAAAGTTAAATACTCGTGTCGATCGTCTTAATTTTGTTAACCTAGTTTGTTTTGGGTATTGCTTTTTCAGAGAGTTTCAACAACCACCCAATATTCGATGCGCTTATAAAGGCATGCGCTTATAAAGGCATGCGCTTACAAAGGCACACGGCAATTCACCTGCGTCGCAAATGAACGACGTCGTACAAACCACTTGGTAAGAATATACGTTGCATTGCTTAATCGCGCACTGACTGTCTATATCAACAGAGGGCGCTATTTGGCGCGCTGGACAATATTATTGTTGAAAACACCCTTACCACAAATTCGACTTTTACGGGCAAAAGGGATATCTTCGCTAATTTACCGGCATTTAATAATGACAATGATATTTAGTCTTTCGATATATTACAAATTTATGACATTTTACCGTGGGTACTAGAGGTACACGTTAAAATGTGCAACCTTAAGTGTTTAAAAACTAATGCATTTTGTACCATGCTAGTAGATGTTTTCAATTTTTTGATAAAGTATCATCCATTCCTTGGTCCATATCTTACTTTACACCATTCGAAGGGTTGTAAAATGGGTGTATTAAAAGCAATATACCCAAACCCATCAAACTCCAACTGCAGGTTTTGCTAGATTTTGGCAGGTCTGGTACCAAATCATAGCAACTTGTTGTTTGGCTTTGTTTGACTCAGTACCAAAAAGCTAGGGAGATCGACCCTGTTGAATTCAGTCAGGTTCAGGACAGAAATGAATGAGACTTGTACAAATGTTGGAGTTTGGGGGGATGCACAAGCATTTATTATAGTGGGTGACCCACGGCTGTTCACGGCACAGCTTGTTTCTGGTAAACTGCTTGTGTATAACATGTACCCCTCTGTGTCCCCACTCGTACTCAAGCACATTCAAATCGCTTGACAGTCATCACTGTACTGATCCCATACTGAACAATACATTGACTCGTCTGTAACAAGTCAATCAAACTTCAAGGGCCAAATTCATAAACGGTGATGATCACCGGATTATTTTAGTCGCGTACAACTATTGTACAGTGGCTAAAACAGAGAAGTGCGCGTGTGAATAAACTCCTGTGATCATTGCAATTCAGTAAGAAAATAATCGGCTGTTTATCCATCCATAAGTTCCTGCTTAGCCGATGTTTAGTGGTCTAGCCGTACATCATTCTATTCACGGCGGATTACGTAATATGCTGAATAAAAGGGCGTATCTATCTTCATAAACACGCATATCGATGTGCTCTGCTGATCAGCTCAGTTGACACTAGTGGGAGGGTCGCCATGTCGAAAAACGCGCAGATTATTTTACTCATGACCACAAAATGGGTTTCCGAGTGTGTAAAAAGTAGGAAAACAGTTCTTCCTGTGCTATTTCAATGATACGCAGCAGATTCATGGCCATACGTCCGTCCCAAAAGCAAGCCAACAGAAATATTGTAACTTGTACACGAGATAAACAAGCCCCTTGGGACGATTACAATTTCTTTTGTTACTTAGACGCATGTCACTAACCATGTACGTTTGGTAAACAGCAGCTGATCTAAGCACTCTTTATGAATTCGGGCCTAGATTTGTACGTTCGACCATCAACTGTTTATACACAGTTTAGCCTAGTTAATCGTGATCAAGAAAAAATTACCGTTGATGAATTTGGCCCCAAGAGTTTGGCAGGTTTAGTACCGTTAGGTTTAGTAGAGTGTACCAATAAGTACCTGTGTGAAGTTCATGTAGAAAAGGACAAATTAGGGTGATGCTGAACATTTTAGAATTTTAGAGTGTTCTGACTGATTTTAAGATTAGACATATTTCACTTAACACACAAACCCTAAGAATTGCCCCCATGACGCAATGTACGAAAGGAATTGATGGTTTGGTTTACTTTCTCTTGCGAGAGCCTAGATGGTTAGGGTTAAACGAAGTTTCATTTATTAAATGAGACCAAACGAGAGACCAAAAATGCCCTAAAAAATCGATCGACTGTCAACACCAATAAACATGATACCACCCCCCCCCCCCCCCCCCCCCGAGAGAAAGTTTGGATGAATCGTCTTCGGACTTTTTGTCATCTGTTTCAGATTTATTTCTTTGTTTGTTTTTGTTTGTTTTTGTTTGTTCTCACTCCTCCGATTTTCCCTGTCTATTTTCAAACTCCCCACCCCCCCCCCCCCCCCAATTACTCCTAGTCATACTTTATTAGTTTATTAGTTCTTCCCTTTGATCTTTACCCTGGACCTTCTTCCTTGTGGTTTTACTCCTTCTGTTTTTGTTCCCCACCCAAATTCACACCCCTTTACCCCTTGGTCTGTCTTTGATCCTCCCCACACTTACCTTACCCTTTAATCCCTCAGCCTTTAATCCATCAGCCTTACCCTTTAATCCCTCCTTTTGTTGATTTTTCCACGGGACTCTGTGCTTTTTCTTTTGTGTTTCTTTTGCCAACCATGATGTGCATCATATATCATGCCCTATAGACATGTATGTTTGTATCTTGTACACAGCCATTTTGTCTCTGAAGAAGATCTTGTTGAGATCAAAATACTAGGCCCTCTTAAATTATTTGATTTGTACATTTCAGGCCATTCAAGCCAGTAAGCAGTTTGTAGCAGTTTTAATCTTATTCATGTTTCTTTTACCTTGGAAGATACTTTATATTTGAACCAGATGTAAATATTTTTATAATTTTTTACTCAGTGTCATTTTTAACATAAGGTTTTTTTTGAATAGCCATTTTTTTGAAGGCGTGTCGGAACGCAGGGGTGTCGGAACGCAGGGGTGTCGGAACGCAGGGGTGTCGGAACGCAGGGGTGTCGGAACGCAGGGGTGTCGGAACGCAGGGGTGTCGGAACGCAGGGGTGTCGGAACGCAGGGGTGTCGGAACGCAGGGGTGTCGGAACGCAGGGGTGTCGGAACGCAGTGGTGTCGGAACGCAGGGGTGTCGGAACGCAGGGGTGTCGGAACGCAGAAGTGTCGGAACGCAGGGGTGTCGGAACGCAGGGGTGTCGGAACGCAGGGGTGTCGGAACGCAGGGGTGTCGGAACACTCGGGTGTCGGAACACTCGGGTGTCGGAACGCACGGGTGTCAGAATCATAGGTCGAGTAGTCGGATCAAAAGGCCGAGTAGTCTAAACATAGGGGCGTTGGAACGTGGGGGGGGGGGGGGCGTTGGAACGTTGGGGGGGGGGGCGTTGGAACGTGGGGGGGGTGTCGGAACGTGGGGGGCGTCGGAACATGGGAGAGGCACGTCGGAACGTGGGAGGGGCGCGTCGGAACGTGGGAGGGGGGGCGTCGGAACGTGGGAGGGGCGCGTCGGAACGTGGGGGGGGGCGTCGGAACGTGGGGGGGCGTCGGAACGTGGGGGGGGGGGGGGGGCGTCGGAACGTGGGGGGGGGGGGGGGGCGTCGGAACGTGGGGGGGGGGCGTCGGAACAAGGGGGGGGCGTCAGAACATGGGGGGCGTCGGAACGTGGGGGGGGGCGTCGGAACGTGGGGGAGCGTCGGAACGTGGGGGGGGTCGGAACATGGGGGGCGTCGGAACGTGGGGACGTCGGAACATGGGGGCATGGGGGCGTGGGGGCGTGGGAACGTCGGAATGTAGCGGCGTCGGAACGTAGGGGTGTAACCGGCTATCACCATAGGTCAGAGTGAATATTTGCTTTATCCGCGCTTCATGGTCAAAACGACACTTTTCCGAGTCAACAAAAATGTCATTCGATTGAGAAAGTGACATTTTCGACCAAATTTTTACGGACAAAAAAATAAAAAATTACACGGAAATGGACAGAGCAACTTGGTTCAGATTCAGGATCAATTATTGTGTTCTATTACAGACTACAAAAACTAATCGTTCCTTTATCTTACGAATCAGGCATGAATCTGTGCAACATGTAATGTGTATTACATGTAACATGATTCATATGTGTTGTACTACAACTACAATGTACTCACGTTTTAAAACTGATTCGTCAGTTAGATGTGGTCTTCAACCACATTTTCGGTGCTAGTATAAAAACACAAGAATGGCCTTCCACCGGTCCAGGTACCGTCGGTATACTTTCGAGCGGCGAAAGGTGATCACTTGTGTAGTTGTACTTATCGAAACAAGGTACGTATCGACTACCGCAGCATCCTGTGTACATGTACATGTAGGCCGCAGGATGATCTCACAAATTCGTTGATTTTGTGACCCCCCTCAAGAAGCTATTACATTTTGGGCTTAAAATTCGTGTAAATTCCGTCTTTCATCACCCTAAAACTCGCCAAGCCTAAAACATTCGCATTATCAAGTAATAGTAAATTTGAGTTGGAAAAATACTCAAGAAATAAAGCCATGATTTTCACGAACTATGTAAAGATAAATCGATGACTTTTACTGCTAACCAATCACAACGAGTTTCTCATGCAACATTGACCAATGTCACGACTTGTTACAGCGGAGTCGGTGCGATCATGTTGTTGCAAGATGGCGTCTTCATCGGACGCGAATTTAGCTAAAGATGAAGGCGACGAAAGTCCTTTGTATTGCTGTATGCACACAACTTATGCCAAATCTAAAGTAATACAATTTAGCGTGAAAAGCTAGGCTAAATTCAGAGAGTGTTGTACGCGATGACAAAGCTTTAAATTGCCCCAAACTGCCAAAAAAGCTACGTTGTCGTTCATTGATAGACCACGCACGAGGGTGTTCGGCATCGGCAAGCCGGGTAAGCATTTAGAGGCCAAGCCGTGCCTCTTGGAAGTGAAGACGCCAGCCTCCCCATTGCTCTTTCAAGTGCTTTCCAGGACCGTGGACGTACCCAGAGAAGGTAGGATTTGGTATATTGTGGCTAGGACAGCCATGGAGGAATGGGACAATATGGCAAATATTCGGTTAATTTATTGTTAATGTTATGTTACAAGCCTTATCATTGTTGTAAGGTTCAATTTCAAGTCAGTGGCCATTTTTAGCTGTTTCGGTTTTTCACCGAAACAGCTTTTGTTTTCGTTAAAGTTTTTTTTTAGCTGTTTCGGTTTTTCACCGAAACAGCTCTTGTAATCCTTAAAGTTTTTTTTTTTTTTTTTTAGCTGTTTCGGTTTTTCACCGAAACAGCTTTTGTTTTCGTTAAAGTTTTTTTTTTTTTTCTTTTTTTTTTTTTCCACTTTCAGACTTTTTCCCATAGGATTTGTACACGTTTTTTCAGCCAATACACTTTGGCACTTTGGTAAATCCGATCGACTTGAGACTTGACATACACTTAGACAACCACCCAAGGACGGTCCTAGAAGAAATTCGTCGCGATTACGTGATTCAAGGTCACGTGACTTCGCGTTAAATGTGAAATTTTTCCCATAGGTTTTGTACACGTTTTTCTTCACACTATTGACTTTGACACTTTGATACATCCGACCGACTTGAAACTTGGCATATACTTAGAACATCACCCACAGATGGTCTTGGAAGAAATTCGGCACGATTGCGTCATTCAAGGTCACGTAACGTCAAGTTAAAGTTTCAATTTTTTCCCCCATAGGTTTTGTACACGTTTTTCTTTAGACTATGACTTCGACACTTTCGTAAATTTGATCGACTTGAGACTTGGCACACACTTAGAACATCACTCATATATGGTTCTGGAAGAAATTCGGCACGATTGCGTCATTCAAGGTCATGTGACGTCACGTTAAAGGTTCATTTTGTCCCCCATAGGTTTTGTACACGTTTTTCTTTAGACTATTGACTTTGACACTTTCGTAAATTTGATCAACTTGAGACTTGGCACACACATAGACCACCACACACACATATTGAAAATAATGTAAGACACTCGAAACAGCTCTGTGTTTGTCCACAAACACATGTCTAGTTTTTTTTGTTTTTCTTTTTTTAGCATTTTCTCCATAGGATTTGCACACGTTTGTTCAGACAATACACTTTGACACTTTGGTAAATCCGATAGACTTGAGACTTGGCATACACTTAGACAACCACCCAAGGACGGTCCTAGAAGAAATTCGTCGCGATTACGTCATTCAAGGTCACGTGACGTCATGTTAAAGGTAAAATTTTCCCCATAGGTTTTGTACACGTTTTTCTTCAGACTCTTGACTTTGACACTTTGGTATATCCGACCGACTTGAAACTTGGTATATACTTAGAACACCACCCACAGATGGCTCTTGAAGAAATTCGGTACGATTGCATCATTCAAGGTCACGTGACGTGACGTTAAAGGTGCAATTTTTTTCCCCATAGGGTTTGTACACGTTTTTCTTCAGACTATTGACTTTGACACTTTCGTAGACTTGATCGACTTGAGACTTAGCACACACCTCGACCACCATCTCCAGGAGGGCCAAGGGTAAAATCTTCATGATGACGTCATCGGGGGGTCACGGCACGTCACATTAAAGGTTTAGTTTTTAGGACCCGCTATCTCTGGAAGTACAGGTCTGATTGGGGTCAAACTTGGTATGCAAGTATTCCAGGGTGTGTTATAGACGAAAAATAAAATGACATCATGATGACGTCATCGTGGGTCATGTGACGTCACATTAAAGGGATTAAGGTTCAGTTTTTAGGACCCGCTATCTCTGGAAGTACAGGTGCGATTGGGGTCAAACTTGGTATGCAAGTATTCCAGGATGTTTTATAGACGAAAAATAAAATTACATCATGATGACGTCATCGTGGGTCATGTGACGTCACATTAAAGGGATTAAAGGTTCAGTTTTTAGGACCCGCTATCTCTGGAAGTACAGGTCCGATTGGGGTCAAACTTGGTATGCAAGTTTTCCAGGGTGTGTTATAGACGAAAAATAAAATGACATCATGATGACGTCATCGTGGGTCATGTGACGTCACATTAAAGGTCCAGTTTTTAGGACCCTCTATCTCTAGAAGTACATGTCCGATTGGGGTCAAACTTGGTATGCAAGTATTCCAGGATGTGTTACAGACGAAAATTAAGATGACATCATGATGACATCATCGGGTATCATGTGACGTCACATTAAAGGTTCAAATTTCCCCATAGGATTTGTACACGTTTTTTCAACTAATATATATTTGGCACTTGTGTAAATCCAATCGACTTCAGACTTGGCACACACATAGACCACCACACACACATATATTGAAAGTAACGTTAGACAATCGAAACAGCTCTGTGTTTGTCCACAAACACATGTCTAGTTTTTTTTTATTTTTTTTTTCCACTTTCAGACTTTTTCCCATAGGATTTGTACACGTTTTTTCAGCCAATACACTTTGACACTTTGGTAAATCCGATCGACTTGAGACTTGGCATACACTTAGACAACCACCCAAGGACGGTCCTAGAAGAAATTCGTCGCGATTACGTTATTCAAGGTCACGTGACTTCGCGTTAAAGGTGAAATTTTCCCCATAGGTTTTGTACACGTTTTTCCTCAGACTATTGAATTTGACACTTTGGTAAATCCGACCGACTTGAAACTTGCCATATACTCAGAACACCACCACCAGATGTTTCTGAAAGAAATTCAGCACGATTGCGTCATTCAAGGTCACGTGACGTCAAGTTAAAGGTTTACTTTGTCCCCCATAGGTTTTGTACACGTTTTTCTTTAGACTATTGACTTTGACACTTAGTAAATCCGATCGACTTGAGACTTGGCACACACATAGACCACTATCCACAGACGGTCGTAGGAGAAATTTGGCACGATTAGGTCATTCAAGGTCACGGGGCGTCACGTTAAAGGTTCAATTTTCCCCCATAGGTTTTGTACACGTTTTTCTTTAGACTATTGACTTTGACACTAGTAAATCTGATCGACTTGAGACTTGGCACACACAAAAGACCACCACATACACATTGAAAGTAACTTTGGACACTCGAAACAGCCTTGTGTTTGTCCACAAACACATGTCTAGTCTTAATTTGTATTTATTCTATGCAAAGCGGGGACTGATGCTGGGTACTTAACCCTGTGTACAACAAAGTGTCCCTTACTAAATAGTGTCTTTTGTCTATGGGGAAAGAACTCCGTATTTGGCCACCGCATTTTATTTCATAAATTAAAACTCCCCAAAAGGCTAAAGAAATAAATGTCACCACTTTTTAAAGCCTTTTTAGGAATTTATTGTTTATAAAATGTGGTGGTGGCCAAGTATGAAACTAATTCCAGTTCTTGGTGTTTTACTGTTACGTTGAGCATTTTGGGGGCAAGTTTGTACTACAGTTTTAAATTATTATTCTGTAGGAGACACAGCGACAATCCGAGGGATCACCTTCACCACTTCTGCAAGTCAAACGGGCTGAAGACAGACAAAAAATGGCAGACCAGAGAGAAATAGAACAAGGTAGTAAAATCCCTTATATAAATAAAACAGCACAAAATAGCATTTGGCATCTGCTTAATGTAATTTGTATGTAAATATAAATAGATTCAAATATAAATATAGGACTTGATGAATATAGGACTTGATGAATCTTTTAATAGTATTATTAATAAAGGAAGGATACACCATTTGCAGATATCAAAAATATTTACTACTTAATTATTAGGAAAATATCTTACTTATTGGAAAGTAAATAATGATACTAGGCATCCAGCAAAATGATTGCGCTATATATCCCATAACTGGTCAAAAATTTGCATTGTATTACCAAAAATTCAATATAGTCGTTGGGTGATCGCGAAAGAAAAGACAACAACTGCCCCCCATTTTTGTTACCAATTTCTGATAATTCTAACAATTGCCAATGATGTATCCTAACTTTAAATTAACTGAGGGTTCATAAAAAAAATTGGGGGGAAATATTAAAATAGTATAAAATAATAGAAAAACATGCCTACTACTTTGTAGTTAAAGGCAACAAAATGTATTCTTAACCACTTTCATTAGAGGTTTTAGATAAAGTACATGTAAGTGGTTTTTTGTGGGAGTGGATAAATGGATAACAAGTTAAAATTAGAGCTTGTTGTAGTTTATTTATGTAATATGTTGTTATTTTTCAGCTGCTGAAGAAGAAAACGGCAGACAAACAAGATGGGGAGCCTTTGTTGAATTTGTTCAAGCTGGTCTGCGTTCCTTAACTTCTGGTGACCAACACGTGTAACCTCTTCCAGGCAGAAAACATGTCTTGCCTGTTCAGTGCATCGTTTGTAAAGATATATACTAACAAAGAGTTAATTGCGAAACAATGCCGGATGGGAAATTGCAAATATTGGGCAGGATGAGCTACTGTTACTTGATATTCAGGATAGGAATCTACATGTAGTAGCAATAGAGGTAAAATACCACCGTACATGTTACCAAAGTACACCAAAGTAGCTAGGGAGTACAAGTCAAAAGCAAATGACACTGTGCAGCAAGATTATTAACTGTCATTTCAAGAATGGAGAAGCTCATCCAAGGAAAATTGGTTTAATTTACCTGCCTTATCCTATTCCATAGCATGTTTTATGGGAGTATGTAAATAAAAAAACTTGAGAAGATTTACATAAGTAAAATGGCACTAATTTTTAGTGTCGTAAAAGTGAAAGTCTTGCCCTCAAGAATAATTACTTATCACGACACATAATTTCGTATTTTAATTATCACTCCTTTAATTTCACCTCAGGTTAAGATAATCCTTTTGTTTTTACAGGTATATAAATGCAGTTATAATTTTGTTTACTGAAGCATCATAACAAAATTTAAAAATGAATTTCAGATGTTGAAACAAAGCACTTGCTCACATTTATAGAAGCTGATGTGCTGGTTTACATTTACCTGTAACTCATTTAAGCATAATTATTACACTGTACATCTACACAAATCTGTTCTAACTTTAAAATATCATTGAATTACAATTACTGCACAGATATAACTTACAAAGCAATAATCAATATTGCTGTATCTTTCAGGATAACAATTGGTTGAAGATTGTCAATCACATGGCGTTTAAAAGTATACCATTCTAAAAAGGTTTTTGATGAAGTTCTGATATTGTGAAAAAAATAGCAAAAATAATGATACAAAATTTGCAATAATGTATAATAAATATTTGTCATTGTTCTTATAACTGTTTCTTCTTCTTTTCTTCTGTTCTTGTGTTTTTTGGGGTTTAATTTGTTTTTTTGGGGAGTCCCAAAATCAAAAAGAAAGACAGGCAAGATACAAACATTCGGTTAATAAAATGAAAAGAAACTGAAAACAAAAACTGAACTGTTGATAACATGAAAAAAACTATAACAATCTTGGTTTAGGAATATTTCTTTAAATAAAGAATATACAGGAAATCGGGAAGACAAAAACAGAGCAGTCATTTCTGTCCAGACGAGCTCAAATCGCCCCCTGCCATTTGTTTGTGTACATTTCAATTCCTCATAGGTTTTGTACACACCTCTCCCGAAGTGACCAACAGAGGGCGCTATTTTCAAGCTGGATATTTTAATTGGTTAAGCCTAATTAATGTGCAATTTTTCTCTCTGGCGAACCTGATATTCTGATTCAATAGGATCATATTTGTATTTCTGGAAAATATCAGGTAGCTTCTAGAGGGGGGTCACAATTCTTAAAATGTGAATGCCTATTTCATGTTCATCCCACGGTCTAATGTATTTGTTCAACAACTGCGCAGTATTTGATGAGGAGGCATTGCGTGCAGCACAATTTACTCACTGTGGGAAAAACCTGTTACTATTTTTAACTCGCGCCAATGAAGGGCAGCGCGCGCCCTCTAGGCCCCTGTCTTTCAGGAGACAATGTGCGCGTGCAGGCCTTCGGCGTAAAGCTACGGAAGTTCATAATGGCCATTACATATGTCTCCATTCGCAGAAAAGAATATTATCCTGTGAAATATTCACATAATTTATTTGCAATCGGGGTGTATATATTTTGGATAATAGCTTTTCATGGCAAAGCATCTCTCCTCCCGACAAAAATATTAAAGGGTGGAAAATATGTTTAAATATAATGATGAATTATGAATTCCAAATGAATCATTCGATGAAGTTGAGATACAAAGTGTGACATGTTGGTATATTTCTAATTAAATGCCATATATCAACTAAATTATTTGACTATTTATTCCTGATGTTTGTCTTGGATGTTGGACACATTTGGAAAAGTTTTGTACCATTCAAACACTGGTTTTCAGAGTATTTTGATATTTAATACAATATTTAGGTCTCATCAGATGTAACAAGTACAACGCATTTCTTTCACATCTTTTTGTCATGTTGCAGGATTTATTGTATAAACCTTCTCGGCTTACTATTAACTGACCACAAAATGTAGCCATACATGGTTTCATATAGTTATTGCATATAAATTACAAGGGATATGTTGAAAAAGATGTTCCAAAATAAAAAATGTCACACTAGGATACACCATGTTAAAAAGTTTATAGTAACTGATTCACTTGTATTTCAGGTAAGAGTTGCACAAATGTAACTACACAACGATAATTAACTAAAATAAATCAAAAACCTCTCCAGAGAATGTCAACACCAACACTATATAGCAACTGCTCCAAATAACACCAGCCATTCCCGAAGGTTTTTAGATTTATTTTTTTATTAAAAACTAAAATCTATATCAAAATATGCAAAATGCTAATATACGCAAAAGTACTTAGAGTACTGCATACTACAGTTTAGTAAATGTATGTACACGTACTACTGTATATACGTAGTAGTATTTTATAGCTTTATGCGAGGTTCGAGTTAAATGGGAGGTTTGGGTTCAATCTAAACTGCGGTCAGGTCACCTGAGCATTTCACCTTTCATTCATTGGCTAGCTCGTCAGGTACCACTCTGGGTTTCATACCCTGCAACTATAGAGGAATATGCTACAACTGTCAACCCAAGCATGCCAAAGGCTGGGGAAATCGCGACATGCAGTGCGCGTAGCCCGCCGACGCGACGCGGGCGCCCTCTATACGTACGCCGTAGACCACGCCATGACATTCGAATATTACGCATCGGCGGCCTACGACAGATCCAGTCATTAACGGTAAATGTATGTACATGCACAGTATAATTATATGTACAATGGTTATTAAACGCTAAGTGGTGGCTCAAGAAATACAGACATGGGTGGGATGGCTAAAATCGATCTCATTTTGTAATAATTGTTTTTCTCACATTTTTCCTAACCCAACTCCCCACCCCAATTAACTTATACACCTGAATCCTGCAAAATCCTCCACAATTTGTACTGATCCTGCAAAATCCTGGGTTTAGGCCTGTGTTATACCATCGGGAGGTAGCGGTAGGAAACACCATGGTTATACCAAATCTTGGAAACAGAAAAATGGCAAAGTTTTACCTTATACTAAAATGGACATGGCTGGGGAAAAATATAATAAAAAATTGCCTTAACAAGGGTAGTGGTATGTTACACCATTATACTGAGTGCTATAAAACCAGACAACTGTCGTCGGTATTTACACTAATTTGTCCAATAAGTACAAGTAGCTGTTTGATAATTTTACCCTAGTATATTTGTACATGGACACACAATAAACAAAACAGCCAAAAATAGAACAACTGCTTAGTGCACTATTACAACATTACAACAATAGACCTAAGCCGTGCACTTGACCCTTGGCAGGCACACTTTTCCTATCCTCGACACATCACAGATACTTTACTTGCACCTTGACTGTACCTCTATGGAAAATAGTGCATAGAGCATGAGCAGTGTCAATATACAAAGTAACAAATAACCTCAATCATGCAAAATCCTCCAGTGGCAAAAACACCCAACGCCCTCCTGCAAAATCCTCCGATGCATCAACTTTCAAGTGCCCTCAATTCTTCAAATTTCTCCATTTGGCAAAGAGAATTTTGGAGGATTTGGGATGGTTTAACCATAATAGGGTCGATTGTAAAGACAAACATTTATAAATTCTACTTCATGTATTTATATTTTTACTTTTCAAATGTTTTACTTTATTGCTGTGGAGGGTTTTGGGTTTTTTGGGGTTTTTTGGGGTTTTTTGGGGGGTGTTATCTTAAGCCTTATCAATAAAACAAAAAAATATTTAAAAAAAAAGAAACATGTTTTGTATTCTTTATATGCACAAACTAATTGTGTCTTTGCATTTAGCACCAGGGCGTCATCAGAAATGCATTCGAACGTCTCCCCCAATTTGTTACTTTTTTTAATCACTCGTACAAAATGATTATGTTTTTAGTCTAAATAATGTTTTCAGCAATTTTCTATATTTGTGTCCATTTCATTTAATAATACAACAAATTTGACTACTGGGATAAGATATAATTGTCTCCAATTGAAGCAGACTACATCCTCTCAAAGATCTTGACGGATAATTTGTCGGCGACAGTGACGTCACCAGAGGGGGTGAATGCCATTCCTATCGGATTGTACAACCCTTGAGCTACCGTCGCAATAAATGCACCACTGGAGTCAAAATGTTGAACTTCAGTGTCTCCGAGTTTGCCGGAGTGAACTGCAACATAGAAGCTCCCATCATCGTCGCACAGGACACCAGTCGGACTCCCTGGTTCCCCGTTCAGCAAGGGTGTCAGATTGAATACCTCGTTGCCTTCAAAATTGACACACAGCAACCTCTTTTCCTCGTAGTTTGTAAAGATCAGCTGCTCTCTGCTGCTTATTGCCAAGTTATATTGAACCATGTTAGACAGGGCCCAGACCAGAAAAAACTAAGGGTTTTTCCTGTCAAGGTTTTCTCAACGGTTTCATCATCCTTAACCTCAACCATTTGATATTAGCTTGGGGGCCACCCTGATTTTTGCCCCTAATTCAAAATGGCCGCCAAAATCCAAAATGGCCGCTAAAATTACATAAATTACATATATACTGCTAAATACGTTTAATATCAACGTGTTTTTTTAGTGATTCTCTCATCTTGAATGTACACCCATTGAATTTAGCTCCAGAGCCACCCAGAATTTGGCCTCAAATTCAAGATGGCCGCCAAAATCTAAAATGGCTGCCAAAATTACATAAAATACATATATACTGCTAATTACGTTTAATATCAACGTTTTTTGTGTGATTCTGTCATCTTGAATGAACACCCATTGAATTTAGCTCCAGAGCCACCCAGAATTCGGCCTCAAATCCAAGATGGCCGCCAAAATCTAAAATGGCTGCCAAAATTACATAAAATATACTGCTAATTACGTTTAATATCAACGTTTTTTGTGTGATTCTGTCATCTGGAATGTACACCCATTAAATTTAACTCCAGAGCCACCCAGAATTTAGCCTCAAATCCAAGATGGTCGCCAAAATCTAAAATGGCTGTCAAAATTACCCTAATCAGGTTTATACTGCTTCTTGTTTTTTTCTGTCAGAGTTGTTTTCAGTGATTCCGTCATTCTAAGCCCAAGGCCTTTAGGATTAGTCTGGGAAATACTCAGGATTTATCGTATAATCCAAGATGGCTGTCAAAATGGCTGTCAAAATGGCTGCTAAAATGGCTGCTAAAATGGCCATCAAAAGCATCTTACTTAAATTTAAAGTACATATTCATTTTGTCCTGTTAAAGCTCACTAAAGTTGGTTTCATTGTGGCGTCCTGAACCTAAGCCTTTTGAAATTAACTTGTGGCTACCCACGATTTGTCCGCCCAAATCCAAAATGGCTACCAAAATGACCTTAATCAGATTTAAACGGTCTCTTATTTATCCCCCATAATTTAGTAAAAGACCTGGCTCACCCATGTATGCACATTATTTAGGAGAGGATAACTCAACTGTTCTAGGCTGATATGACCCCAAGGAACAACTTGGGATGTGTGCCAAAATCTCTATCCGGGGCGAACAGCCCGGAAATGACCACGCCCTTTTTAAAATGACCATGGAACTTCATTAACTGTCTTAGACACATAATTACGTTCTGTATAACATTAATATATAACAACAAAGATTGTTTATCTAAGCCAAAAATTGTTTATCTAAGCCAAAGTCGGATCGCTCAGTATGACTTAAGACGCGCATAGACCACAAACACCATGCACTTATTCTCTGTGACTGTGACCAAATTAACAAACTAAGAGGACATGAAGTTGATTTGTGATCCAAATATTAATGCACAGTTAACAGCAAATGATACGTTTGTTTCCAGTTGTATCTGTCCACCTGTCTCGCTAGTTTCGTACGGACCAGTTGGCCAGTTGCTCTCGTTATTTTGACGAACCAATAAATGAGCTTTATATTAACAAACGCGGTGACTGTGAATGTAAAGCAGCCGTGCATAACGCTTTGTATAAAATTCGATAAATTTAATTATTTAGGTGGCCTGCCTGTCTTATTTCACTCCTTTCCCTCCTTTCCCTGTTCAAGTTGAGTATTTAACAAACCTTTGTGAAAATGAACTGGGGTAGAGCCTGAAAGTTGACTGGTGGCGTGCTTCCAGACCCCTCAAATAAAATATTGATTTTAACATTATTTTTGGTACAATGATTTCCTAATAAAATCACCCCTGGAAAATTGCTGCTAGCACTATCATGTCACCGAATCCCTCGAATGAGTCTCAAGGACAGGTTTTTAGGTATTTGCTCTATCACTCAGGTTGACACCTAATAATGTACAGTTGTTATTTGGGTGAAAGGGTTGACTGCTTCCCTTAATTTCTCTAGTGTGTGACACTGTTAAAAGGTGTATTTAATCAAAAGTAATTCTGGCGACTGTGGTTGGGCCAAATATGGAAACTAAACAATTGCGCGACGCGGAAGAAAAATATCGCGCCAAAACTTTACCTATCAATTTCGAAAATCTAAAATACATGTGGAATCGAAGCACTCGTACAAAGAGGAAAATTTATTAAATAATTTTGTGGCGATCATTGGATAAAAACTTATCCCGTCTTTTGGGACACAATATTTTTTTCTCATAATCTTGAAGGACTTATTTTCATTTACAAACGAATCTAAAACGACCGTTGATTGTTGAAAGAGTGCAAGCGCGGATCCACGAATTTGTTAGACGGGGGGCACACCCAAAACTGTAATGCGAGCGCGAAGCACGCGTGTTACAGTAAACAAACAAACAGTTTTGTCCCCATTTCTTGTATTATTTGAAAGTAAAGAATGATTGTAGGCATCCAGCAAAATGATTGCGCTAGATATCCTGTATTTGTTCCGACAAAATACATTTCATAATTCCGGACGGCGATCGCGAAGAAAAACCCAGAACATTATAAATAAGAGCCACTGCCGACGCCAGTTGAAAAATAAATTACAACCACCCCCCCAAAAAAAAAATTCACCCATTCATAATAATTCAAGCAATTACCGATGGTGTATACTACCTTTAAATTATTATTAATAGAGGTATAAACGAACGCGAATGGCTGCCAAAATGGCCATCAAAAGCATCTTACTTAAATTTAAAGTACATCTTCATTTTGTCCTGTTAAAGCTCACTAAAGTTGGTTTCATTGTGGCGTTCTGAACCTAAGCCTTTTGAAATTAACTTGTGGCTACCCAAGATTTGTCCGCCCAAATCCAAAATGGCTACCAAAATGACCTTAATCAGATTTAAACGGTCTCTTATTTATCCCATAATTTAGTAAAAGACCTGGCTCACCCATGTATGCACATTATTTAGGAGAGGATAACTCAACTGTTCTAGGCTGATATGACCCCAAGGAACAACTTGGGATGTGTGCTAAAATCTCTATCCGGGGCGAACAGCCCGGAAATGACCACGCCCTTTTTTTAAATGACCATGCCCTTTTTTAAATGACCACGCCCTTTTTATCGGAAGTGCTACTTCCGACATAGCTGTATCTTCTAAACCGTTGGAGCTAGACATTTTCTGATGTGCTCAAGATGTTCATTGGATATTTTAGAAGAACATTTCTAAAAACCATTCGGTCAACTTATTACCAAATACATACACCGGAAATTTCCATATATATTTATTAATTAAACTTTCCAAACTTGTGCATACATGTCTGAGCCAGGTCCTTTACTAAATTATAGGGGATAAATAAGAGACCGTTTAAATCTGATTAAGGTCATTTTGGTAGCCATTTTGGATTTGGGCGGACAAATCGTGGGTAGCCACAAGTTAATTTCAAAAGGCTTAGGTTCAGAACGCCACAATGAAACCAACTTTAGTGAACTTTAACAGGACAAAACGAAGATGTACTTTAAATTTAAGTAAGATGCTTTTGATGGCCATTTTAGCAGCCCTTTTGGCAGCCCTTTTGACAGCCATTTTGACAGCCATGTTGGATTAGACGATAAATCTTGGGTATTCCCCAGACTAATCTTAAAGGCCTTGGGCTTAGAATGACGGAATCACTGAAAAAACTCTGACAGAAAAAAAACTAGAAGCAGTATAAACCTGATAAGGGTAATTTTGGCAGCCATTTCAGATTTTGGCGGTCATCTTGGATTTGAGTTCAAATTCTGGGTGGCTCTGGAGCCAAATTCAATGGGTGTACATTCAAGATGACAGAATCACACAAAAAACGTTGATATTAAACGTAATTAGCAGTATATTTTATGTAGTTTTGGCAGCCATTTCAGATTTTGGCGGCCATCTTCGATTTGAGTTCAAATCCTGGGTGGCTCTGGAGCCAAATTCAATGGGTGTACATTCAAGATGACAGAATCACCAAAAACACCGTTGATATTAAACGTAATTAGCAGTATATATGTATTTTATGTAATTTTGGCAGCCATTTTAGATTTTGGCGGCCATCTTGGATTTGAGGCCAAATTCTGGGTGGCTCTGGAGCTAAATTCAATGGGTGTACATTCAAGATGACAGAATCACACAAAAAACGTTGATATTAAACGTAATTAGCAGTATATTTTATGTAGTTTTGGCAGCCATTTCAGATTTTGGCGGCCATCTTCGATTTGAGTTCAAATTCTGGGTGGCTCTGGAGCCAAATTCAATGGGTGTACATTCAAGATGACAGAATCACACACAAAACCGTTGATATTAAACGTAATTAGCAGTATGTTTTATGTAGTTTTGGCAGCCATTTCAGATTTTGGCGGCCATCTTGGATTTGAGTTCAAATTCTGGGTGGCTCTGGAGCCAAATTCAATGGGTGTACATTCAAGATGACAGAATCACCAACAAAAACGTTGATGTTAGACGTAATTAGCAGTATATATGTATTTTATGTAATTTTGGCAGCCATTTTAGATTTTGGCGGCCATCTTGGATTTGAGGCCAAATTGTGGGTGGCTCTGGAGCTAAATTCAATGGGTGTACATTCAAGATGACAGAATCACACACAAAAACGTTGATATTAAACGTAATTAGCAGTATATACGTAATTTATGTAATTTTAGCGGCCATTTTGGATTTTGGCGGCCATTTTGAATTAGGGGCAAAAATCAGGGTGGCCCCCAAGCTAATATCAAATGGTTGAGGTTCAGGATGATGAAACCGTTGAGAAAACCTTGACAGGAAAAACCCTTAGTTTGTCCTGGTCTGGGCCCTGTCTATGTTGTTTGATATGCTTGCAATCAACGATCCCTCCAGGTTGTGGACACTGATGACTTTTCTCCCCTTATCAACCACTGCTACGTGTTGCTCGGACAGAGCAATACCAGTAAGAAAACTGTTGACATTATCAACCGATGGCGTAAACTCACGAACAAACTGTAGCTCATTGTCAAAAACCTTTACTTTCTTTTGGTCTGTGACGAAAAGCAGATCACAACATGAAACTGCAACACGAACAGGATTTCCCAGCTTTTTACTGTCAGAGCTTTGAGCAGTCGATGTTTTGTAACGTCCACTAGTACTGGAGGTAAATAACGATAATCGTTTCAGTGGTATGTCTGTCACAGCAATGTCCCCGTTGCTGAGACAGGCAACACCTGTGGCGAATTAGAATGCCCCGTCACCGTTTCCTTCCTTGCCGAACTCTTCCTTTACCTGCCACTTTTCTTCGAGCAACATTTTTCCAAGATCCTTTTCACTGACGACATTTTGACATTTGACCCCAATGAACGAAAGATCCACCTTTGCCGGTTCGCACTTGAGCTCCTTCTGGAATTCCAAGTTGTGCATCACCTTCGGTTTGAGTTCAAAGAGCTCGAAATCATTGACTTGACTCATCAAGTCGTTTACAGCCGTGACGATCTGATCTGCGCGTTTTATCTGGTCACGGTTGCGCATGATCACCTTTTCGTACTCGCTGTCTCTCTCCTGACAGATTTTGTTGACTTGTTCGGTGATCACCTTTGCTTTGCTTCTGATTTTAGCAATTTCTTCCTCCGCTTTTGCAGTAATATCACTGCAAGATTGAGCCAGTTTCGTTTGCAATCTATTCCGTGCATGTTTGATGGAGTCTTCGTTTGATGCAAAGTGCTCTTTGCTTTTCTGGAACTTTTGCAATATGTCCTTGACACTCTCACGGAATGATTTGACGGTGTCACCGATATCAATGAACTTATGTTCAGCTGTTCGGTGCTTAGTTGCAGCACACAAGGCGCAAATCAACACATCACAAGTCTCACAGTGAAAGCATACGTAGTGATCACTATGTTTTCTACATGATTTTAATGATGTGACAGTCTTGGTAACATCTGTTCGTAAAGCCGTCGATTTGTCCAGGTCATTTACTGGAATGATGCGATGGTCTTTGGTGTACCTCAGAAATCCATGTGCCGCTTGGCATTTCTTGCAGATGTTATCCTTGCAGTCAAGACATCTTGACACGGCCTCGTTTCCTTCTTCGCAGGATTCACAAGTCGCACTAGTAGTAGTTACCTTTCCTAATAACTGCTCTTGTTTGCTTATCTCATCGACAAGAGATATCAGAAAGAAGCTAGAAGACAGACTCTGCACTCCTTCCTCAGGAACGCCCGTCTCTCTCCTGCAGACTGGACATGTTATCTTCGTCGCCTCTGCGTTCTGTTTGCTCACCATCTCTCCCAGACAGTTCAGGCACAAGCTGTGAAGACAGTCTAGCATCTTAGGGTCCTTGAATCGACAGCAGCAGATCGGAAATTCCAGGTGCCCCTGGCTAATTGTGTCCAACACGGTTCGGGCTGCAGCCTCCGCCATTGTGATTATGATCCTATTATAACGACAACAACGGAAATAAAAACCTTAGGGATTCTCAAAGTGTGCGACAGGAAGGGGCTTATTACATTGAGTTGTAGCGTGGAGCTGTAAAATGGAGAAGGGTGCCCACTAACGCTACAGACAGGGCTGTCATTTGCTCTTGTCTTGTGTCTTATTTTGTTGCCATTATGTTATCTCGTCTTGTCACCTATAATGGTTACAAACTAAGAGAGGCAATAAATAAAGCCCTATTTGTAGGGCTATAGGTACACGCTAGGTCAGACTGATGAAGTTATATTTGCTCTATCTTTTTCATGGTCAAAATGACACCTTCCGAGTAAAAACAAATGACATTTTCTCGTTCATCATGACCGAAAAGGCGACATTTTCTCGGTCAAAATGACCGAGAAAGTGTCAATTTTTTCCAGGAAATAGGTTTAGATTCAGGATCAATTAATCTGACCAAGAGTTTGTTCTACCAACATACTTGTCTTCTCGCATGTATAGTAATGGTGACAAGATAATCGACAAAAGAGAGCTAATTAATACAGGCCAATCTGTAGGGCTAGGTACACTAGGTTAACCTGATTTGCTCTATCCTTTTCATGGTCAAAATGACACTTTCTAAATAAAACAAATGACATTTTTCTCGTTAATTTTGACTGAGAAAGCGACATTTTTTCGGTCGCAAAATTACCGAGAAAGTTTAAATTTGTACCCGGAAATGGGAAGAGCATATGCGGAAACGGCGATTGTGTATAGTTACGTGAATCGGGTTATTATTATGTCAAATAAATTTGAGTCACAGGTGTGTTTTTTATTCCGAAGTGACTTTATCAACCCATTTGTAGGGTTAGAGTGCACACAGCAGACTAAATATATGAAATTATATTTGCTTTTATAACACCTCACTCACAGATTCTGTGTCTTGATTGGCCAAGAGCGCGTCACGTGTCACTTGCTATTTTTACTATTTTTTACTTGCGCTCCAAAAAGACTATACCACGCAGCCTCGTTCTGAAAAAGTACTATGCGCATAGCAACACACGTACTATGCGCATAGCAACGAAAGCGTGACTGAAACCCAGACGTGTGTTTCGGTGCATTGCGTAAACATTGCTCTATCACCCTCGCACCCGTTCATCAACGCAGCAAAGTACACGTATTCATGAGACGTATAATTCGGAGATTTGTTGTCATTACTATACTTTCAGGAAGCTTAAATTGTGCAGAATATGTGAGTGAGGTGTAATAAAACAAATATTGACTGCTTTATTTCGCATTTATTTCAATATTTGTATACTATCCTTTTTATGATCAAAATAACACTTCTTTTTGACCGAGAAAGTGACATTTTGTACCCGGAAATGGGTAGAGCCAACAGACTGCATTGTACATGTACATGTACATGTACATACAATACAATCACCCAAAACCTAATCATTATATTACGAATATCAGGCATGTTTACTATAAAATACTAAGCTATTTCACTTATTAAAAAATCAATTACATGAATCTATTCAACATGTACAATGTACTCACTTTTCAAAACTAATTCGCCAGTTGGATGGGGCCTTCAGCCACAAATGATTTAACACAAGAAACCCCGAGGTAAACACAAGAACTACTTTAAACGGCTAAAGGTGTGATCAAGCCTAGTACATGTAGTAAATTAGTAGTACTGCTTCACTCAACATCGAGGGTATGAAAGGTTTGTGTCGCACAAAATATTAACACATAAATTATCTTTATTCAAGTTGAAGGCATTGGCCTACTTCCGCAGACGCCATTTGTCTGTGTATTTGTGCAACAATTGCGCAGCGTTCGAGGTAAAAAAACAATTGTATTTGTAGTTCATGGGAAAAACCAGTTGCTATTTTTAACTTTCTAGTTGAAAGTTCAGACGACTGGCTCTCCGCGTAAAACTGAGGAAATTTATAATGGACAATACATATCTCTCCATATATGCAGGAAAGAATAATTATCCTAGGAAATATTCACAGAATTCATGTGCAATCGAGGTGTATTTAATTTGGATAATAGCTTTTTATGGCAAAGCATCTTTCCTTTTTCACTTTTAAAAAGAGACGTGTTACAGGTAGAAAATGGTGTTGTCAAATTTGTTTAAATGTAATAATCTAATATTGAAATGAGTTTGTGATAACACATTATTATTTACAACTAGATGCTTCAACAGAAACGAGTTGATTTTTATTATAATAAAGTGAAAATACAGTTTAAAAACCATCCGTCTTGTACGTTGTTTTATTTAATAAGGTTTCAAAACCGTGATGATTTTTCAGATTTTCAAATGAATTTATCGCGTTATGCCGGCCGGCAATCGTTGGAAAATGATACAATACAATAATAGCCTATATTATACCCTAATCCAAACACTAACGCTAACACACATCTTAACCCTAGTTTTTAAGTAATTTTATAAAACAATATGTCGTGATTGTTTTGTGTGGATACCTACTAATCCATAGAAATTACCCTGTGGAGACATTTTGACTCCCATTGTCCCCATTGTGTTCAGGTCTCCACATGGTACCGAATTCAGAGACCCACACACCCATGTGTGTGAGCACCTTCCATCGTGGACCCCCTACTGTTTCTCTTTTGTTTATACTTGAATGTTTTTGGAAGGCCTCCTACGATTTTCAATCATGGACTTTATGTCAATTGTGGACCCTATTGTCCTCTATTGTTCATCGTCCACTATTTGAATGCGGATACAAACCCATACATACTACATACACAAATAGTGATTGAATAGACAATTCCTGAACTTGGTTCATCTAGCGAGACCCCCCAAAAAGAAACACAAATTAACGAAAACAAGAGCTGTTTCGCCAAGTGTCAAACCTTTTTGTCACGGTGACGTAATCGGGTATAGTTGTGATGCCACATCAAGGTGCAAATTTGGAGGCCCTATATCTAATGAATTACAAGTCCGATTGGGCTCAAACTTGGTATGCAAGTATATGGGGATGTGTTAAACATATAAATTGAAATGACGTCATGATGTGATCGTGTGATTGATTATCATAAGGATTTTATTAAGTTTTTGGATCTTTAAGCTCTTGGAATTACAGTTTCAGTAGATATCAGATTAAGATGGAAAAAATATGTTTTGTCATCGAATAAACTACTCCAGGGACGATGTCGTCTACGGGACGCCGTGGGACGCCGTCTAGCGGCCACATGTTCCACCGACTCAAGCAGGACCGCGTTAGTATTGTAACGAAACCCACCTGAGATCCGCCAGTAGACAACCAAACTCACAACAAAAATTAATGAAGAAATAAATTATATTTCTTCAAGCCACGTCTTTTGGTTTTTAATTATTATATACAATTTTTTAGAAATGAAAACAAATATATAATTGCGTGGCATTTTATCCATGCTGGATAACATGCAAAGCCCCACAAAAATGAATACAACCTAACCCTTCTAAAAACTTATACAATCATAAAAGAATAAATAAGTGCGGCTGAAAAGGGGGGCATGGGCACATAACTGCATGTAAATTAAACTTACACGTACGACACATGAGGCCGGCAACCAAAGACGAAATGAAATCTAAAACTCAGAGAGACACATACACACATGTGTCTCTCCTACAGCACTCAGTCACAAGTCCTCCATGATAAGCATTGTGAAACAGTTTATACTGATTAGCCCTGTTGACTACAAAGCCAAGTCAGGTGAGGCAGATCTACAGATAATTGTATTGTTCGAGTAATGTGCATATAATTAGCTTAACAATTGGGTTAATCCTATTAACGATTACAAGCAACAATTGTGTATTTAAAAGGGCCAGTTGGCAGGTAAAAGAACAATCAGCTCGCACTATAAAAAAAGGAATTTCAAGCACATTGTGTTCCGAAATACGGTACCCTCTGGAGACATGAACACAATGTGTACAATGGAGACAAAACGTCTCCGGAGGGTAAATTTCTATAGATGAATAGGTCTCCATTGGGAATTTCACGAATTAGATTTTTGGATTTTACTTAAATTACTCAAAAACTAGGATTAGGATGTGGGTTAGGGTTAGTGTTTGGGTTAGGGTATAATATAGGGTATATTGGGTCGAAATTTCAACCCAGGAAAAAAATTATGGTTAAAATGGGAGCATTTTGAAAAACGTGCTCGACTTTCTAACCATTTTGTACACGAGAACAAAGCCATGTCTCCACAGTGATACAAAAATGCGAATATGTGTTTACATACATGTACCTGGTTTTGTTACACTATGCTGGAAACTTAGCAACTCCGATCAAGCAATCAACGCGGCGCCGCATCGTACCCCTAGATGTTCTGAAACCTAAACACAGATCAACTCTCCAAATGTATAAAAGTGAAAAGTTCACTCACAAAAAAAAGTGAAATTTACTTTTTCAGAGCAAAAAACAACTTAAAAAAAAGGAAAATCACTCAAGAAGAGTAACTGTTCACTATTTCGAGGAGCCATAATTACGAAGGACAGCTCTGTTATATTTGTTCTTCATATGGTTCCTCGGAAGAGTGAGAATTTACTCTTTTGGAGTGGTTTTAACTTTTTTGGAGTTGCCTCTTTGAAAAACTCAATTTCACTCTTGTTGGATTGGTTTTATAAGAGATTCACTCTTTTTGAGAGTGGGCTTTTTACTATTATACATTCAGAGAGACAACTAGTTTGTAGACATCGGTTGCGTCGGGAACGAGACGAGTCTGAGCAGTTGCCAGCACCTCACACATCAAAGATAATAATCTCCGAGAGTTTAGGTTCACGATTCAGTAATAAATCTCGGCATGCACTTTATGGTTAGCCTAATTAGCCCCATGCCAATATATGTAATGTTGTCTGTACGATCAATTAATCTCCGGCTCCATCACCATTGCCAAACTGCATGAACGAAGCCAAAGACGGAGACGAAGCTGGGATTTGGAAAACGGTCTTAAATTGAAGTCAAGTAAGATGGCGTATGATGACTCCCCCAGCTCGCCTTTTCCTTCCGCTGAGGTACTTCAGCATTGATCCCAGAGCAGGTGTGGTTTGGCCCAGATTCAAGTAAGCAGCAGCGCCTTGTAGGCGATTCACACCCGCTGCAAAATCTTGATGGAATATAAATCTGCAACAACCACGTCGCCAGTGGGTGTAAAGGCCATTCCTAGTGGATTATACAAATTTTCGGCGACAGTTCCTACCAGTAATCCATTTGGGTCGTACTGCTGTA
The DNA here is from genome assembly GCA_037893245.1 of Crossaster papposus. NCBI lineage: Eukaryota > Metazoa > Echinodermata > Asteroidea > Velatida > Solasteridae > Crossaster > Crossaster papposus. Next base: position 223,167 of record JBAIAA010000592.1, read on the forward strand.
TTTTTGCGGTTTCCCTGTCATCGAGATGAACAGCAACATTAAAGTAGCCGTGACTGTCAAAAAAGATCCCAGTTGGACTCGCCGATTTTTTGTCCACAAGTGTATTGATACTAAACACCTAATTGCCCTTGAGGTCTACACAGGAGAGGGTTTTCGTAATTAGGAATGAATAGGCGCTTCATATCATCTATCGCTAAATAATTTGTCACATTTTCATTTGAAATAGTTGCTACTAACGAGCCATCAAGCAAATGTACAGAAACAACTTTTCTGCCCGAGTCAGCCACAGCTAGTCGTTCTCCAGCTGCGTCTAGCGCAATAGCGGTTAACTTACTTTCCTTTTCCTTAGAGGGTGTGAATTCGCGAATCAATTGAAGATTGCCGTCAAAAACCTTCACTTTACTTTTGTCCGTGACAAAAAGCAGATCATCTGAGGTGACAGCAATGCCCAAAGGAGCGTCCAGCTGATGACCACTATGAACGGCCGAAGTTTTGAAACGTCCAGTGGAGGTAAATATCGAAAGTCGATTCAGCTGTCTGTCTGTCACAGCAATGTCCCCGTTGCTGAAACATGCAACACCGCTGGCGAATTGGAATTCCCCGTCACCGTTTCCTTCCTTGCCGAATTCTTCCTTTACCTGCCACTTCTCTTTGAGCAATATCTTCCCAAGATCCTTTTCACTGACGACATCTTGACATTTGACGCCAATGAACGAAAGATTCACCTTCGCCGGTTCGCACTCGAGCTCCTTCTGGAATTCCAAGTTGTTCATCACCTTCGGTTTGAGTTCCAAGAGCTCAAAATCATCGACTTGACTCATCAAGTCGTTTACAGCCGTGACGATCTGATCTGCGCGTTTCATCTGGTCACGCTTGTACACGAGCGCCTTTTCGTACTCACCGACTCTCTCCTGACCGATTTTATTGACTTTTTCGGTGATTACCTTTGCTTTGCTTCTGATTTTAGCAATTTCTGCCTCGGCTTTTGCAGAAATATCACTGCAAGCCTGAGCCAGTTTCGTTTGCAATCTATTCCGTGCATGTTTAATGGAGTCTTCGTTTGATGCAAATTGCTCTTTGTTTTTCTGGAACTTTTGAAATATGTCCTTGACACTCTCACGAAATGATTCGATGGCATCCCCGATATCAATAAACTTATGTACCGCTGTTCGGTGCTCAGTTGCAGCACACATTGAGCAAATCAACACATCACAAGTCTCACAGTGAAAGCATATAACCTGATCACTATGTTTTCTACATTTTGGTGTGGCCATCTTAGTAGCATCTGTTGGTGAAGCACTTGGTTTGTTCAAGTCTTCCGCTGGAATAATGCGATGGTCTTTGGTCAACTTCAAGCGACGGTGCGCCTTTTGGCATTTTTTGCAGATGTTTTCCTTGCAGTTAAGGCATCTCGACACGGCCTCATTTCCTTCTTCACATGATTCACAAGTCGCAATAGTAGTAGTTATCCTTTCTAATAACTGCTCTTGTTTGTTTATCTCATCGACAAGAGATATCAGAAAGAAGCTAGAAGACAGACTCTGCACTCCTTCGTCAGTAACGTTCGTCTCTCTCCTGCAGACTGGACATGTTATCTTCGCCCTTTCTATCGTCTCTTTGCTCACCATTCCCCCCAGACAGTTTAGGCAGAAGCTATGAAGACAGTCTAGCATCTTAGGATCTTTGAATCGGCAGCAGCAGATCGGACATTCCAGGTGCCCCTGGCTAATTGTGTCTAACACGGATCGGGCTGCAGCCTCCGCCATCGTGATCATGAAGTGTGTACTTCAGGAAAAAGTAAGAAACAAAATCCGTTTTGACTATTACATTCAGGAATACTGTGTCAGGATGGTTATGTTGAGGGGCATAGAGCTTTAAAATGGACTAGGGCAGTGGTTTAAAACCATATGTGACCTAGACATCAGTAAATTTCAGGACAATAACAAGTCAAAATTCCCTAAGCTATATCAAGTATGTTTAAACATCATCGCTGGGTACGGAAAACAAGGTTGAAAGTTTTCTAAATACGTAACTCACCGTAATTGACAAAAAAATACATTTGAAAGAGGGCGCTTTTTTCTGCATAGCGCCCTCTTGTCACAATTTGTGCATTTAATACTAACCACCTGTTGCTTATGTAGTCCGTTATAATTTATCTAGCTACAGTCCGGCCTCTTGTAGCGGCCAACCTATCTTCTCTTTAGGTATTTATTGCAGATCACCTCATTAGAGGGTGGCGTGCTTCACTGTTCAATCTCAGTGTTAAAACCATTCGCAATGGAACAGAAATAAAATAAATGCGAGACCGTCCATAATGGAGGAGTCTTAGTCATAAGGGAACCGGCAACCGTCAATATATTGGTTTCAGAGAGGTCACACATCAGACAATAATAAGATCTATGTTTACATTAAATTCATTTAGATATTTGCTTCACATCGTCGTCAGTCCCTGGCTGGACATATTAAATAAAAGTCATTGAAAGTTTCCCTGCGGGAAAACACGTCTGGCTGGTTGAAATGGTGTTTACTTTTTGTTTGGCTCTGCACGCTGACGTACGTATACATGTAATGGTTACAAAAATAAATATTCGTGTTGGTTGTTTTGTTTTTGTTAACCTAGTTTGTTTTACCGGTATTGCTTTTTGAGGAAGTTTCAACAACCCACCATATAGTCGATGCGTGAAAAAAGGCACACGGTAATTAACCTGCGTCGCAATTAATGACGTCGTACAAACCACTCGGTAAGAAAATACGTTGCATTGCTGAAACGCGCGCTGACTATGCATATCAACAGAGGGCGCTGTTTGGCCCACTGGAAAATGTTTTTGTAGAGAACACCTTTACGAATGTCGACTTTTAGGGGCAAAAGGGACATTTCCGCTAGTTTACCGGCATTTAATATTGACAAGGACGTTTAGTCTTTCGATACATTACAAATTTATGATCGTTTACCGTGGGTACTAGGAGTTACTCGTTACAATGTGCAACCGTAAATGTTTAAAAACTAATGCATTTTGTACCATGTTAGTCGATGTTTTCAATGTTTTGTTACAGTATCATCCATTATTACTTGGCCCATGTACTTTACACCATTCGAATGGTTGTATGATGGGTAACATTAAAAGCAATATGCCCAATTAAACCCATCAAACTAAAGACTGCAGGTTTTGCTAGATTTGGTACGGTACTAAACCATATAGCAACTTCTTGTTGTGCTTTGTTTGACTCAGTACCAAAGGCCCAGGAAGTGAGGTTCAGGACAGAAAGGAATGATACTTGTAAAAATGTTGGAGTTTAGGAGAATGCACAGGCATGTATTAGTGGGTGACCCACGGCTGGTCACAGCACAGTTGCTGGTCAACTGCTTGTGTATAACATGTACACACCCTGTGCTTCCCCACTCGTACATTGACTCATCTGTAACAACTAACTTCAGGTTTGGCAGGTCTAGTAGTACTGTTAGGTTCAGTAGAGTGTACCAATAATTACCTGTGTAAAATTGTTCAAGTTTGTTAGGTTTGGTTTGCTTTCTAGTGCGAGATCCTGAGGGTTAGGGTTAAACGAAGTTTAATTTGCTTTGGCAGATACTTTCTATTTAAACAAGAAGTGAATCCTTTAATTTGTTTTACTCGTGTCATTCTCCACATAACAATAATATTACAAAGCAAGACATCAACATTTCAAAATATGTTTTTTCTATAATATAAACTTGCTCTTTAGACTCCAGTCAATGTTTTTTAACTTAATCTCAAAAAAAAATTCGTACCTGATGTCTGGGTCTTATTAAACCACTGTACCTGCATAGCTCTCTGTTGTATGTTGTCCTCTTTTGTCGCAATTATCTTATCTTATCTTATCTCGTCACCTATAGCGACAAGATTAAGACACAAGAGAGCCAATTACAGGCCTATTTGTAGGGTTAGGTGCAAACTCAGCCTCGACCATTAAGATCGCGCAAGGCATGATGGGAAAACATGGCGCAGCAAGATCGTAGCCATGGTAACGAGGTTGGTAGACACTATTACAGTGACCGCCCTATAATTTTCAGACTACTAAACCTATGTTCCGACTACCCGCATAGTCGGAACGTGGGCGGGGTAGTCGGAACGTGGCCGGGGTAGTCGGAACGTGGGCCGGGGTAGTCGGAACGTGGGCCGGGGTAGTCGGAACGTGGGCCTGGGACGTCGGAACGTGGGCCGGGGACGTCGGAACGTAGGCCGGGGACGTCGGAACGTAGGCCGGGGACGTCGGAACGTAGGCCGCGGACGTCGGAACGTAGGCCGGGGACGTCGGAACGTAGGCCGGGGACGTCGGAACGTAGGCCGGTGACGTCGGAACGTAGGCCGGTGACGTCGGAACGTAGGCCGGTGACGTCGGAACGTAGGCCGGTGACGTCGGAACGTATGCCGGGGACGTCGGAACGTCGGAACGTAGGCGGGGGCGTCGGAACATAGGCGGGGGCGTCGGAACATAGGCGGGGGCGTCGGAACATAGGCGGGGGCGTCGGAACATAGGCGGTGGCGTCGGAACATAGGCGGGGGCGTCGGAACGTGGGCCGGGGTAGTCGGAACGTGGGCCGGGGTAGTCGGAACGTGGGCCGGGGTAGTCGGAACGTGGGCCGGGGACGTCGGAACGTAGGCCGGGGACGTCGGAACGTAGGCCGGGGACGTCGGAACGTAGGCCGGGGACGTCGGAACGTAGGCCGCGGACGTCGGAACGTATGCCGGGGACGTCGGAACGTAGGCCGGGGACGTCGGAACGTAGGCCGGTGACGTCGGAACGTAGGCCGGTGACGTCGGAACGTAGGCCGGTGACGTCGGAACGTAGGCCGGTGACGTCGGAACGTATGCCGGGGACGTCGGAACGTTGGAACGTAGGCGGGGGCGTCGGAACATAGGCGGTGGCGTCGGAACATAGGCGGGGGCGTCGGAACGTGGGCCGGGGTAGTCGGAACGTGGGCCGGGGTAGTCGGAACGTGGGCCGGGGTAGTCGGAACGTGGGCCGGGGACGTCGGAACGTAGGCCGGGGACGTCGGAACGTAGGCCGGGGACGTCGGAACGTAGGCCGCGGACGTCGGAACGTAGGCCGGGGACGTCGGAACGTAGGCCGGGGACGTCGGAACGTAGGCCGGTGACGTCGGAACGTAGGCCGGTGACGTCGGAACGTAGGCCGGTGACGTCGGAACGTAGGCCGGTGACGTCGGAACGTATGCCGGGGACGTCGGAACGTCGGAACGTAGGCGGGGGCGTCGGAACGTAGGCGGGGGCGTCGGAACATAGGCGGGGGCATCGGAACATAGGCGGGGGCGTCGGAACATAGGCGGGGGCGTCGGAACATAGGCGGGGGCGTCGGAACATAGGCGGTGGCGTCGGAACATAGGCGGGGGCGTCGGAACATAGGCGGGGGCGTCGGAACATAGGCGGGGGCGTCGGAACATAGGCGGGGGCGTCGGAACATAGACGGGGGCGTCGGAACAAAGACGGGGACGTCGGAACAAAGACGGGGGCGTCGGAACATAGACGGGGGCGTCGGAACATAGACGGGGGCGTCGGAACGTAGACGGGGCCGTCGGAACGTAGACGGGGGCGTCGGAACGTAGACGGGGGCGTCGGAACGTAGACGGGGGCGTCGGAACGTAGACGGGGGCGTCGGAACGTAGACGGGGGCGTCGGAACGTAGACGGGGGCGTCGGAACGTAGACGGGGGCGTCGGAACGTAGACGGGGGGGCGCCGGAACGTAGACGGGGGGCGTCGGAACTTAGACGGGGGGCGTCGGAACATAGACGGGGGCGTCGGAACATAGACGGGGGCGTCGGAACATAGACGGGGGCGTCGGAACATAGACGGGAGCGTCGGAACATAGGCGGGGGCGTCGGAACATAGACGGGGGCGTCGGAACATAGACGGGGGCGTCGGAACATATAGACGGGGGAGTCGGAACACAGACGGGGGCGTCGGAACACAGACGGGGGCGTCGAAACACAGACGGGGGCGTCGAAACACAGACGGGGGCGTCGAAACACAGACGGGGGCGTCGAAACACAGACGGGGGCGTCGGAACACAGACGGGGGCGTCGGAACACAGACGGGGGCGTCGGAACACAGACGGGGGCGTCGGAACACAGACGGGGGCGTCGGAACACAGACGGGGGCGTCGGAACACAGACGGGGGCGTCGGAACACAGACGGGGGCGTCGGAACACAGACGGGGGCGTCGGAACACAGACGGGGGCGTCGGAACACAGGCCCGGGCGTCGGAACACAGGCCCGGGCGTCGGAACACAGGCCCGGGCGTCGGAACACAGGCCCGGGCGTCGGAACACAGGCCCGGGCGTCGGAACACAGGCCCGGGCGTCGGAACACAGGCCCGGGCGTCGGAACACAGGCCCGGGCGTCGGAACATAGGCCCGGGCGTCGGAACATTGGCCTTGGCGTCGGAACAATGGCCCGGGCGTCAAAACATTGGCCGGGGCGTCGGAACATTGGCCGGGGCGTCGGAACATTGGCCGGGGCGTCGGAACATTGGCCGGGGCGTCGGAACATTGGCCGGGGCGTCGGAACATTGGCCGGGGCGTCGGAACATTGGCCGGGGCGTCGGAACATTGGCCGGGGCGTCGGAACATTGGCCGGGGCGTCGGAACATTGGCCGGGGCGTTGGAACATTGGCCGGGGCGTCGGAAGTCGGAACATAGGGGAGTCGGAACATGGGGGTGTAATCAGCCATTACATAAGTCAGAGTGAAGATTTGCTTTATCCGCTTCATGGCCAAAACCACACGTTTCCGAGTCAACAAAAATAACATTTCTCTCGGTCGATCATTTCGATTGAGAAAGTGACTTTTTAAAATTTTGACCGAAAAAAAAGTGTTTTAACGCGGAAATGGGCAGAGCAACTTGCTCCTTGCTCTATGATTTAACAGACTACGCTAATCGTTCCTTATCTTACGATATCGGGCATTATTAAAGCTATTTCATTTTTTTGTTAAACATGAACACTCAAATCACATTCAATCTGTGCAGCACGTAATGTATCAACATGAATAATATGTACCGGTACTCACTTTGTAATACTGCATGATTCGTCAGTTTGATGGTGTACCACATTCCGGTGCGTGTAAACACAAGAATGGCCTTCCGCCAGTCCGGGTACCGCCGGTACTTTCGAGCGGCGAAAGGCGATCACTGTGACATGCAGTACATGTCAGAACACCCATGACTACCGCAGCTTCCTGAGCTGTGTACGTGTATTTGTGTAACAACTGCGCAGTACATGTATTTGATGAGGCACAGCACAATTTACTTACTATGGGGGGAAACCAGTTACTATTTTTAACTCGCGCAAGTAAAGGAAGGATCAGCGCTAATTGCTCCTTCCATATGACAATGTGCGCGCACAGGCCTTCAGCGTAAAGCTACGGAAGTTCATAATAGACATTACATATGTCTCCATTTGCAGGAAATACTATTAATATTATTCTTTTTTGTCACGTAAATGAGCCACAATGTCCTTGATTCAAGTTGTAAAATAAACAATAGTACAATATTACACAAATGCATTTGTAAAAAGATAATTCTTAAGCTTATTCTTAAAAACCGAAAGCACCTGAACAGACTGAATCTCATGCAACTTGTATACATCGTTACATTTAATGGAATACAATTTGTTGACGAAAATGTGTATGAGGCCGCCAAAAAGGTTAACAATGCCAACAATCGTACAGATTTGCCTTGGATGCCCCAGAGTATCTACCTTTTTAATTGATCAATACCACCTGTGAACCACAATTTTGCACACCGTACGAGTTGGACCGCGTATTTTGGACCGCGTACGAGTTGGCTGGCGTACGAGTTGTCGCGCGTACGAGTTAACCAATCTGCGTACGAGTTGTCTCGCGTACGAGTTCTCCGTGAATGGAACCTGAAGCTAGCTAGTGGCGCAGTTCCGGACCCCTCGAATAGGTAATTCAGCGTGTAAAAATTGGGGTTTCTACAATTATTTCGGTACATTTATTTCTTTAAGACAGTCCTTCTTTGAAAATGCCTTTGTAAATTTGTTACGATACACGTAGTATCTCAATTTGTAGAAACTGAAAAATTGCATTACGTTAAAGAGAAATATCGAGCCAAAAATCGACCTCTCACTTCCAAAAATCTTTATGTGGACTCATGAAAGTAGAAACACTCGTACAAATAGGCAACCAGCCTGCGGTCCATAAATCCAATGATCGAGAAGAGTAATGCTCATAGCGATTCTGAAGATACACTGTATTTGTTTAGGTAAAATAATGTTTACCTGTAAAATAACAAACCATCGCCGTATTTTAGTTTGAACGGATTTTGGATGTAAAATTGCAGTAATGTGAGCTGGAAAATATCATCACGAATCCATAAAGTTTTCGTGTTGTAGTGTTAATTTATACAGATAATCTAAATTTACAAAAGCACTTTCTCAAAATACAACATTTGTGTAAACATACATCAAACATACAAAGTGTTGTTTATTTACAGATAATTTTATGCCAACAGGAATCTCATTACGCAGAAACTGACTATTTTGATCAAGGAGATTTGTAGTATATTAAACGCTCTTGATCATAATGTGTTATTTATTCGAACAATTCCACAATAAATTTTAGTAATAAATTTCAAAAATTTGATCTTTCGTATTTAAATATTGAAACTAATTATGGCAAACTGTAACTTCATCATGACATGAAAAGATCATGATTATACATCTAAACCAGTTGGCCTCGCCCTGTATACCTCAACAACAACTACTGCATTCAAAGTTACCATACCACAAAGTTCTTTTATTGTCATAAATTTGAGAATCACAATTTTACCAAGATGACTTTTCTTTACTAATGTCTTGAACTAAATACCACTGAATGCAAGGAAAATTAGGTGTTTTTTTATCTACGAACTAAGCGCACTATTAGAAAAACTAAATACCTGTAATTGTAGAAGAGTAAAAACAAAATCTACGAGTCTTGATTAAAAAGAAATGCTTTTATATATAATTTGACTTTTTATGATATGTTATTGCTTTCTGATGGCCGATTTCTTTGTTCGCTGTCTCTCACAATTGCCTTTTCATTAGAAATATAATAGCGATAACTGGACATAAGTCCATACACGGACATAACTAATTGTTCCCTACTTTGACCTATCAGCCATGGATCAGAAAGCAATAACATATTCTAAAAAGTCAAATTGAGCTCAGAAAATATCAAAGCATTTACTGAGAAAATATTATTTTTGTTCAGACAAGTCTCCTAGTGTTTGTGCACTGGGTGTCAAGTGATGTCCGTGTATGAAATTCTTTTCCCAGCCACTTAAATTGAAGTCCGATAAGATGTCTGATATGAGGGGATACTTGTGCACGGAGCCTATACAGCAGATGTAATTTGGTTCAAGTAAGCAGCAGTGCCTAGCAGGCAATTCACATCCGCTGCAAGATCTTGATGGAATGTACATCTGCAACAACCATGTCGCCATTGGGTGTATAAGCCATTCCTAGCGGATTGAACAGCTTTTCGGCTACAGTTCCTACCAGTGATCCATTTGGGTCGTACTGCTGTATTTGTGAGACTCCCCTGTCACCGGGATGAACAATTACATTAAAGTAACCGTGACTGTCACAAAGGATCCCGGTGGGTTTCACAGGATTTTTGTCCACAAGTGTCTTGATACTAAACACCTCATTGCCCTTGAGGTCTACGCAGGAGAGGGGATGATTCCCGTAGTTAGAAATGAGCAGGCGATCCATATCATCTATCGCTAAATAAAATGTCACATTTTCATTTGGAATAGTTGCTACTAACGAGCCATCAAGCAAATGTACATAAACAACTTTCCTGCCCGAATCAGCCACAGCTAGTCGTTCTTCAGCTGCGTCTAGCGCAATAGCGGTTAACTCACTTGCCTCTTCATTAGATGGTGTGAATTCGCGAATCAACTGAAGATTGCCGTCAAAAATCTTCACTTTCTTTCTGTCCGTGACAAAAAGCAGATCATCTGAGGTGACAGCAACGCCCCACGGAGCGTCCAGCTGATGACCGCTTTGAGCGGCCGAAGTTTTGAAACGTCCAGTAGAGGTTAATATCGATAGTCGATTCAGCCTTGTGTCTGTCACAGCAATGTCCCCGTTGCTGAGACATGCAACACCTCTGGCGAATTGGAATTCCCCGTCACCGTTTCCTTCCTTGCCGAACTCTTCCTTCACCTGCCACTTCTCTTCGAGCAATATCTTCCCAAGATTTTTTTCACTGACGACATCTTGACATTTGACGCCAATGAACGAAAGATCCACCTTTGCCGGTTCGAACTTGAGCTCCTTCTGGAATTGTAAATCGTGCATCACCTTCGGTTTGAGTTCCCAGAGCTCGAAATCATCGACTTGACTCATCAAATCGTTTATAGCCGTGACGACCTGATCTGCGCGTTCCATCTGGTCACGGTTGCGCCTGAGCGCCTTTTCGTACTCGCTGTCTCTCTCCTGACAGATTTTGTTGACTTGTTCGGTGATTACCTTTGCTTTGCTTTTGATTTTAGCAATTTCTGCATCGGCTTTTGCAGAAATATCACTGCAAGCCTCAGCCAGTTTCGTTTGCAATCTATTCTGTGCATGTTTGATGGAGTCTTCGTTTGATGCAAATTGCCCTTTGCTTGTCTGGAACTTTTTCAATATGTCCTTGACACTCTCACGGAATGATTCGATAGCATCCCCGATACCAATGAACTTGTGTTCCGCTGTTCGGTGCTCAGTTGCAGCACAAATGGCGCAAACCAACACATCACAAGTCTCACAGAGAAAGCATATGGCCTGATCACTATGCTTTCTACACGATTTTGGTGATATGTCAGTATTGGTAACATCTGTTGGTGAAGCCGTCGATTTGTCCAGGTTATCTACTGGAATGATGCGATGGTCTTTGGTGTACCTCAGAAATCGGTGTGCCTCTTGGCATTTCTTGCAGATGTTATCCTTGCAGTCAAGGCATCTCGACACGGCCTCATTTCCTTCTTCGCAGAATTCACAAGTCGCACTGGTAGTTACCTTTTCTAATAACTGCTCTTGTTTCCTTATCTCATCGACAAGAGATATCAGAAAGAAGCTAGAAGACAGACTCTGCACTCCTTTCTCAGGAACGTCCGTCTCTCTCCTGCAGACTGGACATGTTATCTTCGCCCTCTCTGTCGTCTCTTTGCTCACCATTTCCCTCAGACAGTTCAGGCAGAAGCTATGAAGACAGTCTAACATCTTAGGATCCTTGAATCGAACATTCCAGGTGCCCCTGACTGATCGTGTCCAACACGGTTCGGGCTGCAGCCTCCGCCATCGTGATTATGATCCTATAACGAAAAAAGAACAAAAAAAGTTAGGAATACTCAAAGTGTACGACAGGAAGGGGTTTACATTGACACAGAGCTGTAAAATGAAGAAGGGTGCACACTCACCCTACAAATAGGGCTGTAATTGGCTCTTGTCTTGTGTCTTATTTGTTGCCATTATCTTATCTTGTCTTGTCGCCTGTAATGGCGACGAGATTATAGACAAAAGAGAGCCAATTAATACAGCCTTATTTGTTGAGCTAGATACACACTAGGTCAGATTGATGAAGCTATATTTGTTCTATCCTTTCCATGGTCAATATGACACCTTCCGAATAAAAACAAATGCCATTTTTCTCGTTAATTTTGACTGAAAAGGCGACATTTTCTCGGTTAAACTGACCGAGAAAGTGTTATTTTTTACCCGGAAATGGGTAGAGCAAATATATATACATTCAGATTCAGGATCAATTAACCTCACCCAGAGTTTGTTCTACCGTGGAGAAATATTCCTCTGTGGTTCTACCTACAGACTGCATTGTAGCCTACATACAATACACACAAGCACCCAAAAGCTAATCGTTCTAACGAATATCAGGCATGTTTACTGAAGCTATTTCACTTATTACAAAAATCAATTACGTTGAATCTATTCAACATGTACAATGTACTCACTTTTTAAAAATGATTTGCCAGTTGGATGGGGTCTTCAACCACAATTATTTAGCACTAGAAATCCCGCGAAAGAATGGCAAAACTACTTCGAACGGCTAAAGGTGTGATCAAGCCTAGTACATGTAGTACATTAGTAGTACTGCTTCACTCAACATCGATGTCATGAAAGGTTTGTGTCCCACAACATATTAACACATCAATTCCCTTAATTCAAGTTGGAGGTATAGGTCTACTTCCGTAAACACCATTTAGGCCTAATATCTGTGTATTTTGTGTAACAACTGCACAGTGTTTGAACAAACGGGGCCTTTTTATATAGACAGTAGGTTCCTACCTGTACATCATGTGATTGTACATCGGGTGAATCATTAACACAATACGTTGGGTAACTCATAACAATGAACATGTACATCATCCGACGAGTACACTGGTAATTTATTAACATATTAACTACACAGCAGCTTCATGGGAAAACCCAGTTGCTTATTTTAACTCTCTAATCAAATGTTAAACTACTGGTCTACTATACGTAAAACTATAGGGAAGTTCACAATGGACTTTACATGTATCTCCATGTATGCAAGAAAGAATAATAATTATTACATATGAAATATTCACAGATTTCATTTGAAATCGAGGTGTATTTATTTTGAATAATAGCTTTTTATGGCAAAGCGTCTCTCCTCTCCACTTTTGAAAAGAGACATGTTACAGCTAGAAAAAGGCGTAGAACAATTTGCTTCAACTTAATAATCTCGATTTGAAATAAGTTTGTGTTCACTAGTTATTATTTACAACTCGATGCTTCTAAAAACCAAAGTAATAGCCAATAAAATTGAAGAGTTGATTTCTAAATACAATAAAGTGAAAATAAAGATTAATACAGCTGTCGTGTACGTTGTTTTACTTATTAAAATTTCAAAACTGTGAAAAATTGATTTTCAAATGAATCTATCGCGTTACGGAAATATAACCTCTTAAAGGTAGTTTATTACACCATTTACTTTTGCTGTAATTTTCTAAATTGTATGGGTTAGAGGTTTCGTATACTCGTGAGGCTGACCATAGATGCTAGAAAAACCAAGAACATTAATGTTGTTTTGCAGTCTGGTTCCCCGAATTCATTCAAACAAAACAGAGCAATTTATAGACCTTGGAGATTTATCAGGTAAGGAAACCAGACTCTAGTTGACTGGCACACATTCACGGATGTGTAACAGTATTGCAAATAAAATGAGAACTCAGTAAATTTTATAAATTGGAGACAGTGTTTGAAAATAGTAAGATATTTCCAACGATTGCCGACTGGCTTGCGATTCTGGCAAGGTGCACTGTATAGTTTGGGGTTAAATAACGGGAGTTTTCACCTGTAAAGTAGCAAACCATCGCCGTATCCTACAACGAATAATAGTTTTCGTGTTTTGTAGCGTTAATGTATACAAAGAGGATATAAATTTACAAAAACAATTTCTTAAAATACAACATTTTGTGTAAATATACATTAAACACATACAAAGTGTTATTTATTTACAGACAATTTACTGATCTCATTGCGCAGCAAGTGACTATTCAGAACTGAGGAAATTAGTAGTATGTTATATTGGGATGTTTAGTCAAAAAAATGCACGTTCTTGATCATAATGTTTTATTTATTCAAACAATTCCACAATAAAATTCGGATTTCTTGCAAAAATAGGTTAATAATCGTATTAGATCTTTTGTATTCAAATATTGAAATAATTTCTAGAAAACTGTGACTTCATTATGACATGAAAAGATCACGAATATAAATCTAAATCAGTCACTTTCTTTGGCCTCGCCCTGTATACCTCAACAACAACTACTGCATTCAAAGTTACCATACCACAATGTTCTTTTATTGTCATAAATTTGAGAAGCACATTTTTACCGAGATGACATTTCTTCACTAATGTCTTAAACTAAATACCACTGCAGGAAGAATTGTGTTTTTGTTTATCTACGAACGAGGCGAACTATTAGAAAAACTAAATACCTGTAATTGTAGAAGAGTACAAAATGATATTTACGGAGTTTAATTTGACTTGTTAGGATATGTTATTGCTTTCTGATGGCCGATTTCTTTGTTCGCTGTCTCTCACAATTGCTTTTTCATTCGAAATATAATACATGTAGCAAGAACTGGATAGAAATCCATACACGGACATCACTAAAAAAAACAACTTCGACCTATAAGCTATTGATCAGAAAGCAATAACATATCCTAAAAGTCAAGTTTAGCTCACAAAATATAAAAGCATTTACTGAGAAAACATTTTGTTCAGACAAGTCTCATAGTGTTTGTGCACTGGGTGTCAAGTGATGTCTGTGTATGGAATTATTTCCCATGAACCAGCCACTTAAATTGAAGTCAGATAAGATGGCGTCGATATTTTCCCCACCCACCTTGCCTTTTCTTTATGTTAAGGGGGTACTTGTGCACGGAGCCCATAGCAGATGTAGTTTGGTTCAAGTAAGCAGCAGTGCCTATTAGACAATTTAAATCCGCTGCAAGATCTTGATGGAATGTCCGTCTGCAACAACCATGTCGCCAGTGGGTGTATAGGTCATTCCTAGAGGATTGTACAGCTTAGCGGCTACAGTTCCTACCAGTGATCCATTTGGGTCGTACTGCTGAATTTTACCGCTTCCCGTGTCACCGGTATGAACAGCTACATAAAAGTAACCGTGACTGTCACAAAGGATCCCGGCAGGATACGCAGGATTTTTGTCCACAAGTGTCTTGATACTAAACACCTCATTGCCCTTGAGGTCTACACAGGAGAGGGTTTTACCTTCGTAATTAGGAATGAATAGGCGCTCCATATCATCTATCGCTAAATAATATGTCACATTTTCATTTGGAATAGTTGCTACTAACGAGTCATCAAGCAAATGTACATAAACAACTTTCCTGCCCGAGTCAGCCACAGCTAGTCGTTCTTCAGCTTCGTCTAGCGCAATAGCGGTTAAGTGACTTGCCTTTTGATGGTGTGAATTCGCGAATCAACTGAAGATTGCCATCAAAAACCTTCAATTTATTTTTGTCTGTGACAAAAAGCGGATCGTTTGAGGTGACAGCAACGCCCCGAGGAGCGTCCAGCTGATGACCGCTTTGAGAGGCCGAAGTTTTGAAATGTCCAGTGGGGGTAAATATTGATAGTCGTTTCAGTGTTGTGTCTGTCACAGCAATGTCCCCATTGCTAAAACATGCAACTCGGCTGGCCGATTGGAATTCCCCGTCACCGTTTCCTTCCTTGCCGAATTCTTCCTTCACCTGCCACTTCTTTTTAAGCAATATCTTGCCAAGATCCTGTTCACTGACGACATCTTGACATTTGACCCCAATGAATGAAAGACCCACCTTTGCCGGTTCGCACTTAAGCTCTTTCTGGAATTTCAAGTTGTGCATCACCTTCGGTTTGAGTTCCAAGAGCTCGAAATCATCGACTTGACTCATCAAGTTGTTTACGGCCGTGACGATCTGATCTGCGCGTTTCATCTGGTCACGGTTGCACACGAGTGCTTTTTCGTACTTGCTGTCTCTCTCCTGACCGATCTTGTTGACTTGTTCGGTGATTACCTTTGCTTTGCTTCTGATTTTAGCAATTTCTGACTCGGCTTTTTCAGAAATATCACTGCAAGCCTGAGCCAGTTTCGTTTGCAATCTATTCCGTGCATGTTTGATGGAGTCTTCGTTTGATGCAAATTGCTCTTTGCTTTTCTGGAATTTTTGCAATATGTCCTTGACACCCTCACGAAATGATTCGACGGCGTCACCGATACCAATAAACTTATGTTCCGCTGTTCGGTGCTCAGTTGCAACACACATGGCGCAAATCAATGCATCACAAGTCTCACAGTGAAAACATATAACCTGATCACTATGTTTTCTACATTTTGGTGTGGCAGCTTTAGTAGCATCTGTTGGTGAAGCCCTCGGTTTGTCCAAGTCTTCTGCTGGAATGATGCGATGGTCTTTGATGGACTTCAAGCGTCGGTGTGCCTCTTGGCATTTCTTGCAGATGTTCTCCTTGCAGTCAAGGCATCTTGACATGGCCTCGTTTCCTTCTTCGCAGGATTCACAAGTCGCACAAGTAGTAGTTACCTTTCCTAATAACTGCTCTTGTTTGCTTATCTCATCGACAAGAGATATCAGAAAGAAGCTAGAAGCTAGAAGCTAGACTCTGCACTCCTTCCTCAGGAACGACCGTCTCTCTCCTGCAGACTGGACATGTTATCTTCGCCGCATCTGCGTTCTGTTTGCTCACCATCTCTCCCAGACAGTTCAGGCAGAAGCTGTGAAGACAGTCTAGCATCTTAGGATCCTTGAATCGACAGAAGCAGATCGGACATTCCAAATGCCCCTGGCTGATCGTGTCCAATACGGTTAGGGCTGCAGCCTCCGCCATCGTGATTATGATCCTAACGAGAAAGAACAAAACAACTTAGGAATACTCAAAGTGTGCGACAGAAAGGGGGGGGGGGGGCTTAGGAAGGGGGGCTGAGGTTGGGAGGTACCATGGAGCTGTAAAATGGA
This sequence comes from Crossaster papposus, assembly GCA_037893245.1. Taxonomy (NCBI): domain Eukaryota; kingdom Metazoa; phylum Echinodermata; class Asteroidea; order Velatida; family Solasteridae; genus Crossaster; species Crossaster papposus. The sequence goes on from JBAIAA010000592.1 coordinate 239,733, forward strand.
GAAGGGTGCACACTCACCCTACAGATAGGGCTGTAATTGGTTCTTGTCTTGTGTCTTATTTTGTTGCCATTATCTTATCTTGTCTTGTCGCCTGTAATGGTTACAAGATGATAGACAAAAGAGAGTCAGCCTTATTTGTCAGACTATGTCAGATTGATGAAGTTATATTTGCTCTATTTTTTCCATGGTCAAAATGACACCTTCAAAATAAAAACATGACCGAGAAAGTGTCCATTAGTACCCGGAAATGGGTAGAGCAAATAATTATATATAGGTTCTGAATCAGGATCAATTAATCTGACCCAGAGTTTGTTCTACCAACATACTTGTCTTCTCGCCTGTAATGGCGACGAGATTATAGACAAAAGAGAGCCAATAAATACAGCCCTGTTTGTAGAGCTATGTACACTAGGTTAACCTGATTATATTTGCTCTATCCTTTTCATGGTCAAAATGACACCTTCCAAGTAAAAACATGTTCATTTTGACTAAGAAAGCGACATTTTCTAGGTCGCAAAATTACCGAAAAGTTTCAATTTTTACCCGGAAATGGGGAGAGCATAGTATGCGGAAACGGCGATGGTGTATAGTTACGGGCCTCTAGTTATGATCAAAGAAATTTGAGTCACAGGTGTTTTTTTCAATCCTTGCACTCAAAATTATGATAAAACGTGTAATTAGCACTAATTAAAGACCTTCTTAAGTGTACTTAGCACCAATTATATTGTTCTTAAGTATACAAATCCTATTCAGTACACGATAAACTTTCGACTCATGAAGAAATTATGTTTGCACTCAAGATTATGAATAAATCAAATGTTAGGGGGTCTGTCAGGGGCTCCCCCACCCAACGCACCACTCGCCAAACTTAAGAAAACCCATTTTGCAGTTGTCCCAGTCACCCTAACACATCCCATGCTTCAAACCTTTTTCATTAAACCTGGCTGGGCTCCCGGACTATGGCTTTATCAACCTATTTAGGGTTAGAGTGCACACAGGATTCTGAATATGAAATTATATTTGCTTCTATCCTTTTCATGGTCAAAATAACACTTTCTTTTGGGCCGAGAAAGTGACATTTTTTACCCGGAAATAGGTAGAGCAAACAGACTGCATTGTACATGTACATGTACATACAATACAATCCCCCCAAAACGAATCGTTCTTTTACGAATATTATCAGGCATGTTTACTATAAAATACTAACCTATTTCACTTATTAAAAAATCAATTACATGAATCTATTCAACATGATGTACAATGTACTCACTTTTCAAAACTGATTCTTCAGTTGGTTGGGGTCTTCATCAGCCACAAATATTTAGCACCAGAAATCCCGCGGAGGAATAATGGCAAAACTACATGTACTTAACTTCGAACGGATAAGGCAAGGTGTGATCAAGCCTAGTACTGTACTGCTTTATTCAACATCGAGGGGATGAAAGGGTTGTGTCGCACAAAATATTAACACATGAATTCTCTTAATTTAGGTTGAAGTACAGGCCAACTTCCGTAGACACCATTTATATGTGTATTTGTGCAACAACTGCGCAGCGTTTGAGGAGGAAAAACTTGTAGCTCCATGGGAGAACCCAGTTGCTATTTTTAACGACTGTTTTTAGACGACTTTGTTTAGACGACTGGGCTTCCGCGTAAAACTACGGTAGTAGATGCTGTTTTTCATATGTCTCCATGTATGCAGGAAGAAATATTAATAATTATTATAGGAAAAATTCACAACATTTATGGCAATCGAGGTGTATTTATTTTGGATAATAGCTTTTTATGGCAAAGCATATTTCCTTCTTCACTTTTGAAAAGAGACGTGTTACAGGTAGAAAATGGTGTAGAAAATAAATTGTTTAAATGTAATAATATGTAATTTAAATTAGTTTGTGATAACAAATTATTATTTAAAACTAGATGCTCCTAAAAAACGAGAAAATGTCTAATAAAATTGAAGAGTTGATTTTTAAATACAATAAAGTGAAAATAAATTTTAAAAACAGACGTCGTGTACGTTGTTTTATTCAATAAAGTTTCAAAACCGTGAGGATTTCTCAGATTTTCAAATAAATCTATCGCGTTACGGAAATATAACCTCTTAAAGGTAGTATACACCATTTGCTTTTGCTGTAATTTTCTAAATTGGATAGGTTAGAGGGTTCGTGTGGTAAATATTGTGACGCTGACCATAGATGCTGTTTTTCAGTCTGGTTCCCTGACTTCATTTAGACAAAACGGGGAAATTTGTAGACCTCGGAGAAAGTTTGGAGGGATATGTTTTGTCATCGAATAAACTACTCCAGGGCCGATGCAGCGCGGAGCACGAGTGGGGCGCCGTCTGACGGCCCCATGTGCCACCGACTCAAGCAGGACCGCACCGCGTTAGTATGCTGGGAACTTAGCAGCTCCGATCAAACAATCAACGCGGCACCACATAAACCCCTGGATGTGCTGAAACCTAAACATAGATCAACCCTCTCAATGTATAACAATGAACGGTTTACTCGGAAGAGTGAACATTTACTCTTTTTGAGTGGTTTTTACTCTCTCAATGTATAAAAGTGAAAAGTTCACTCACACAAAGAGTGAAATTGAGCTCCAAAAAAAGGACAAACCACTCCAGAAGAGTAACTTTTCTCTCTTTCGATGAGCCATGAAGGACAGCTCTTTTAGATTTGTCCTTCTTATGGCTCCTTGGAAGAGTGAACATTTACTCTTTTGAAGTGGTTTTCACTTTTTTGGAGTTGCCTTTACTCTCAAAAACAAAATGTCACCATTGTTGGAGTGTTTTTTATAAGAGGTTCACTCTTTTTGAGAATCTGTCAGAACGACCCCGAATATTTAAATAATTTACGGAAGGGGGAAAGCTTACGATGTCTACAAATTACAAGTAAAGTGAAGAAACAGAAACAAGTCAAAATCTGACTTACACTGTTAAGAATTTAATAAAAACTAGGTAATGGTCACATAAGAAAAACCTCCAGTGAGCACTGTCTTTTGGTTATGTAATGCAAAATTTACATCACGACGTCAGAAGTCAAACTTCAGAAAAATTGCCAAACAAATCAGCGGAGAAAAACCAAAACTGTAAGTAATACTTACGATCCGCTGTCTACATTATACAAATACATCATTGTACACTACATTGTACACTACAAAACAAAACGGTTTCCGTAGTTTAATCTACGTTTTATCCACGAAGGGTGATCTAGCCATTATTCGGCTAGTTCTGTTTATAGAACTCGTTCGTAATAGGAAAAGAGCCTACCCCGCAAAAACCGTTCGTTTAGTCCTGAACTTGCAGGAAACAGCCGCCGGTGGTCCACTGTACTTCTGTTCCAGTCCAGCGCGCGCATACCACTACGGGGCCTCACTTGCAGCCTTCCAGTCAGGCTGGGTGGGACCATAGAGTCCTTTCTCTATGGTGGGACGACCGCTGACCTGGTTACGATGACCCCAAGTATCGTCTCGCTATAGTTCCAGTTGGCCATCTGAATAAAACATTTCTCAGATAAACACACCCTACCAAAGTATCATGATCAAGACCTTCATCTTTCAATAATATTGAACATATGACGTCACGTTTCATTGTACTAAATTATGGTAGTTCAAATCAAAGATATATCTTTCCTATCTCAAAACCTCGAATATAAAGAAAGATATAATATAAGTGAAAGTTCTCTCAACTAAGGACTTCTACAATAGATCTACACACTTCGTTATACGTTAAATATAGGATACGGTCATACGTCTGACATCAACACAAAATTATCTTTCTCCTAACTACAGCAATGCATATCGCTTAAATAGGTAATTTAGTGGGAAATTATCTCACAACTACTTACATAAACAACTGTGATTCGGTGGCGGAGAAAATATACTAATGATACTCACAGTCACAAGAGACACTTCTCGTCTCCTAAAATCAATGGAAATGATATTTCCGTGCACCCTTCAAAGCAGCAAATATTTGAGACCCCAATTCTCTCCAAGTTGCAATTTCACAAAGATCGGATGGCTAATAATTACAAACTTGCACATCCAAAAACCAACAAGCTGCAGAGCAAAAAAACTAGCACGGCAATCGGCGCTTTGCTGTCAAAACATGCGACAGTGACACACCTAACCAAAACAAAGGTTTTACGACCAGACAAAGCTCCCATAAGTCACTGGGACCCGAAAACCAATCAAAGTTCCCCGCGACGACAGTACCTTTAACCTTCCTTTGTGACCAGAACCACTCAACCTTAGACGTGACTATGACCAACGACGCAGACAGACCTAGACATGTATAAGTCATCAAATTACAAGAAAAACATACAGTAGATATATGTGATAAAAAAGGGACTTTGTGACAGAATCAGCTTTTTACTTTTTAACATTTAGAGAGACAGTTAGTTTGTAGACTTCGGCTGCGTCTAGAACGAGACGAGTCTGAGCGGTTACCAGCACCTCACACATCAAGGATAACAATCTCAGACAGTTTAGGCCCCCCCCCCCCCCCGATTCAGTGATAAATATCGGCGCGCACTTTATGGTTAGCCCCATGCTATTGTTTGTACGATACATTAATCTCCGGCTCCATCACCATTGCCAAACTGCATGTACGAAGCCAATGACAGAGACGAAGCTGGGATTTGGAAAACGGCCTTAAATTAAACTCGGGTATTAAAGATGGCGTCTGATGAATCCACAAGCTCGCATTTTCTTTTTGCTGAGGGGGTACTTGTGTACGGAGCCCATAGCAGATGTCGTTTGGTTCAATGAAGCAGCAGTGCCTAGCAGGCAATTCACATCCGCTGCAAGATCTTGACAGAATGTAAGCTCGCAACAACCACGTCGCCAGTGGGTGTATAGGCCATTTCTAGCGGGTTGTACAGCTTTGCAGCTACAGTTCCTACCAGTGATCCATTTGGGTCGTACTGCTGTATTTTTGAGTTTCCCCTACCACCGTAATGAACAGCTACATTGAAGTAACCGCGACTGTCACAAAGGATCCCGGTGGGACTCGCAGGTTTTTGGTCCACAAGTGTCTTTATACTGAACACCTCATTGCCCTTGAGGTCTACGCAGGAGAGAGTTTTATTTTCGTAGTTAGTAATGAACAGGCGCTCCATGTTGTCCATTGCTAAATCAAGATTCACATTTTCATTTGGAATAGTTGCTACTAACGAGCCATCAAGCAAATGCACAGAAACAACTTTCCTGCCCGAGTCAGCCACAGCTAGTCGTGTTCCAGCTGCGTCTAGCGCAATAGCGGTTAACTTTCTTGCCTCTTTCTTAGAGGGTGAGAATTCGCGAATAAACTGAAGATTGCCGTCAAAAATCTTCACTTTCTTGTTGTCCGTGACAAAAAGCCGATCATCTGAGGTGACAGCAACGCCCTGAGGAGCGTCCAGCTGATGACCGCTTTGAGCGGTCGAAGTTTTGAAACGTCCAGTAGAGGTAAATATCGATAGTCGATTCAGCCTTGTGTCTGTCACAGCAATGTCCCCGTTGCTGAAACATGCAACACCTCTGGCGACTTGGAATTCCCCGTCACCGTTTCCTTCCTTGCCGATTTCTTCCTTCACCTGCCACTTCTCTTTAAGCAATATCTTGCCAAGATCCTGTTCACTGACGACATCTTGACATTTGACCCCAATAAACGAAAGATCCACCTTTGCCGGTTCGCAAATGAGCTTCTTCTGGAATTCCAAGTTGTGCATCACCTTTGGTTTGAGTTCCAAAAGCTCGAAATCATCGACTTGATTCATCAAGTCGTTTACGGCCGTGATGATCTGATCTGCGCGTTTCATCTGGTCACGGTTGCACATGAGTGCTTTTTCGTACTCGCTGTCTCTTTCCTGACAGATTTTGTTGACTTGTTCGGTGATTACCTTTGCTTTGCTTAAGATTTTAGCAATTTCTGCCTCCGCTTTTGCAGAAATATCACTGCAAGCCCGAGCCAGTTTCGTTAGCAATCTATTCCGTGCATGTTTGATGGAGTCTTCGTTTGATGCAAATTGCTCTTTGCTTGTCTGGAACTTTTTCAATATGTCCTTGACACTCTCACGGAATGATTTGATGGTGTCACCGATACCAATAAACTTATGTTCCGCTGTTCGGTGCTCAGTTGCAGCACACATTGCGCAAATCAACGCATCACAAGTCTCACAGAGAAAGCATATGGCTTGATCACTATGCTTTCTACATGATGTTGGTGATGTGACAGTCTTGGTAACATCTGTTGGTGAAGCCGTCGATTTGTCTACGTCGTCTGCTGGAATGATGCGATGGTCTTTTGTGGACCTCAGAAATTGATGTGCCTCTTGGCATTTCTTGCAAATGTTATCCTTGCAGTCAAGGCATCTTGACACAGCCTCATTTCCTTCTTCGCAGGATTCACAAGTCGCAACAGTAGTAGTTACTTTTCCTAATAAATGCTCTTGTTTGTTTATCTCATCGACAAGAGATATCAGAAAGAAGCTAGAAGACAGACTCTGCACTCCTTCCTCAGGAACGTTCGTCTCTCTCCTGCAGACTGGACATGCTATCTTCGCCGTCTTTCTCGTCACCATCTTACCCAGACAGTTCAGGCAAAAGCTATGAAGACAGTCTAACATCTTAGGATCCTTGAATCGACAGTAGCAGATCGGACATTCCAGATGCCCCTGGCTAATTGTGTCCAACACGGTTCGGGCTGCAGCCTCCGCCATCGTGATTATGATCCTATAACGAAAACAGAACAAAAACAGTTAGGAATACTCAAAGTGTGCGACATGAAGGAGTTTATGTTGGCATAGAGCTGAAACGGAGAAGGGTGAACACTCATCCTACAAATATAGGGCTGTAATTGGCTCTTGTCCTGTGTCTTATTTTGTTGCCATTATCTTATCTCATCTTGTCGCCTGTAATGGTTACAAGATTATAGACAAAATGGAACAAATAAATACAGCCCTATTGGGCTAGGTACACACTAGGTCAGACTGATGAAATTACATTTGCTTTATCCTTTCCATGCTCAAAATGACACCTTCCGAGTAAAAACAAATTACATTTTTCTCGTTCATTTAGACCGAGAAAGCGACATTTAATCGGTCGCAAAATTACCGAGAAGGAATCAATTTTTACCCGGAAATGAGGTGAGCATAGCATGTAGAAATGGCGATTGTGTATAGTTATGGGCCTCTAGTCATGACCAAATAAATTCGAGTCACAAGAGTTTTTTATCATTCCAAAGGGACTTGATCAACCTATTTGTAGGGCCACGACTGAATCTTAAATTATATTTGCTTCTATCCTTTCCATGGTCAAAATGATACTTTTTGGTCGAGAAAGTGACATTTTTTACCCAATAATGGGAGTCAACAGACTGCATTGTACATTTACATGTACAGTACATTATACAACCACGGGGCGTCGGGACATAGGCCGGGGAGTCGGAAGTCGCAACATAGGCCGTGGCGTCGGAACATCAGGGGGGCGTCGGAGCATTAGTGGGGGGGGGGGGGGGGGGGGGGGGGGCGTCGGAACATAGGGGTGTAACCAGCCATTACTATAGGTCAGACTAAAACAAAAAACAAGTATTCACACTGAGTCAGACTGATAAAATGTTCACTCTGACTCAGAGTGAATATTTGTTTTATCGGCTTCATGTTCAAAACGACAATTTTTCGAGTCAACAAAAATGACATTTTGCTCGGTCATTTCGATTGAGAAATGGACATTTTCTTAGTAATTTTGACCGGAAAAAGTGTCATTTTGTTCACGGAAAAGAGCAAAACAACTTGGTTCAGATTCAGGATCAGTTATTGTGTTCTACCTTGCAACAGACTAGCTAATCGTTCCTTATCTTACGAATCAGGCATGATTTCTAATTGCTATTACATAAACAAAAACCTCGATCACATTGAATCTGTGCAACATGTAATGTATTATGCATTTCTACAATGTACTCACTTTTTAAAACTGATTCTTCAGTTGGATGGGGTAGTTCAACCACATTCCGGTGCGTGTAAACACAAGAATGGCCTTCGAGTCCACCAGTCCAGGTACCGCCGTTACTTTCGAGCGGCGAAAGGGGATATCAGAACATGTCAGAACACCCATTGACTACCGCAAATTCCTGTGTACGTGTATTTGTGTAACAACTGCGCAGTACGAGTATTTGATGAGGAGGCACAGCACAATTTACTAACTATAATGGGGGAAAACCATTTACTATTTTCAACTCGCGCAAGTAAAGGGGCAGCACTAATTGCTTCTTCCTTTCATATGGCAATGTGCGCACGCAGGCCTTCGGCGTAAAGCTACGGAGGTTCATAATGGACTTTACACACGTCTCCATTTGCAGGAAAGACTATTAATATTATCCCTTTTTTATCGCGTAAATGAGCCACAATGTCCTTGATTCAAGTTGTAAAATAAACAATAGTACAATATTACACGAATGCCTTTGTAAAAAGAAAAGTCTTAAGCTTATTCTTAAAAACCGAAAGAACCTGAAAAGACTGAATCTCATGCAACTTGTACATCGTTACATTTAATGGAGAAAAAAATTGTTGACGAAAATGTGTATGAGGTCGCCAAAAAGGTTAATAATGCCAAAAATCTTACAGATTCGCTTAGATGCCCCAGAGTATCTGCCTTTTTAATTGATCAATGCCACCTGTTAACCACAATTTTGAACCGCCTATGAGTTGTCCTGCGTACGAGTTGACCAATCTGCGTACGAGTTGACCAATCTGCGTACGAGTTGACCAATCTGCGTACGAGTTGACCAATCTGCGTACGAGTTGACCAATCTGCGTACGAGTTGACCAATCTGCGTACGAGTTGTCTCGCGTACAAGTTCCCCGTGAATAGAGCCTGAAGCTAGCTAGTGGCGCACTTCTGGACCCCTCGAATAGGTAAATCAGCGTGTAAAAGTCGGGGTTTCCACAATTATTTCGGTACATTTATTTCTTTAAGACAGTCCTTCTTTGAAAAGGCCTTTGTAAATTTGTTACGATGTAGTATCTCAAATTGATGAAACTGAAAAATCGCATTACGTTAAAGAGAAATATCGAGCAAAAAATCGACCTCTCACTTTCGAAAATCTTAATGTGGACTCATGGAAGTAGAAACACTTGTACAAATAGGCCACCAGCATGCGGTCCATAAATCCAATGATCGAGAAGAGTAATGCTCATAGCGATTCTGGCAAGGTACCCTGTATTTGTTTAGGTAAAATAATGTTCACCTTTAAAATAACAAACCATCGCCGTATTTTAGTTTAAAGGATTTTGGATGTAACTGAAATTACAGTAATGTGAGCTGGAAAATATTATCACGAATCCATAAAGTTTCCGTGTTGTAGTGTTAATTTATACAGATAATATAAATTTACAAAAACACTTTCTCAAAATACAACATTTTGTGTAAATATACATCAACACATACAAAGTGTTGTTTATTTACAGATAATCTTCTGTCAACAGGAATCTCATTACGCAGAAACTGACTATTTCGATAGAGGAAATTTGTAGTATGTTAAATTGGCTGTTTAGTTAAAAAATGCACGTTCTTGATCATGTGTTATTTATTCAAACAATTCCACAATAAAATTCAGATTTCTTGCCAAAATAGGTTAATAATCGTATTAGATCTTTTGTATTCAAATATTGAAATCATTTCTGGCAAACTGTGACTTCATCGTGACATGAACATATCATGAATATACATCAAAATCAGTCACTTTTTTTTACCTCGCCCTGTATATACCTTAACAACAACTACTGCATTCAAAGTTACCATACCACAATGTTCTTTTATTGTCATAAATTTGAGAAGCACAATTTTACCGAGATGACATTGCTTCACTAATGTCTTAAACTAAATACCACTGCAGAAAAATAGGTGTTTTTTTAGAATCTACGAGCGAGGCGCACTATTAAAAAAACTAAATAGCTGTAATTGTAGAAGAGTAAAAACTAAATCTACGAGTCTTGAGTAAAAAAAAATTCTTTGATATTTTCGGAGTTAAATTTGACTTTTTAGGATATGTTATTGCTTTCTGATGGCCGATTTCTTTGTTCGCCGTCTCTTACAATTGCCTTTTCATTAGAAATATAATATCGAGAACTGGACAGAAATCCATACACGGACATCACTAAAAAAAAAAAACTTCGACCTATCAGCTATTGATCAGAAAGCAATAACATATCCTAAAAAGTCAAGTTTAGCTCACAAAATATCAAAGCATTTACTGAGAAAACATTTTGTTCAGACAAGTCTCATAGTGTTTGTGCACTGGGTGTCAAGTAATGTCCGTGTATGAAATTATTTTCCCAGCCACTTAAATTGAAGTCCGATAAGATGTCTGATATGAGGGGGGTACTTGTGCACGGAGCCTATAGCAGATGTACATGTAGTTTGGTTCGAGTAAGCAGCAGTGCCTAGCAGGCAATTCACATCCGCTGCAAGATCTTGATGGAATGTTTGTCTGCAACAACCATGTCGCCAGTGGGTGTATAGGCCATTTCTAGCGGATTGTACAGCTTTTCTGCTACAGTTCCTACCAGTAATCCATTTGGGTCGTACTGTTGTATTTTAAAGTTTCCCCTACCACCGTAATAAACAGCTACATTAAAGTAACCGTGACTGTCAAAAAGGATCCCAGTGGGATTCGCAGGATTTTGGTCCACAAGTGTCTTGATACTGAACACCTCGTTGCCCTCGAGGTCTAGGCAAAGAATGGTTTTACTTTTGTAATTAGGAATGAACAGGCGCCCCATGTCATCTATCGCTAAATAATATGTCACATTTTCATTTGGAATAGTTGCTACTAAAGAGCCATCAAGCAAATGCAAAGAAACAACTTTCCTGCCCGAGTCAGCCACAGCTAGTCGTTTTCCAGCTGCGTCTAGCGCAATAGCGATTAACTGACTTGATTCTTCCTTAGATGGTGTGAATTCGCGAATCAACTGAAGATTGTGGTCAAAAACCTTCACTTTCTTTTTGTCAGTGACAAAAAGCAGATCGTTTGAGGTGACAGCAATGCCCCGAGGAGCGTCCAGCAGAAGACCGCTTTGAGTGGCCGAAGTTTTGAAATGTCCATTGTTGGTAAATATCGATAGTCGTTTCAGTGTTGTGTCTGTCACAGCAATGTCCCCGTTGCTAAAACTTGCAACATTCCCGGCGAATTTGAATTCCCCATCACCGTTTCCTTCCTTGCCGAACTCTTCCTTCACCTGCCACTTCTCTTTGAGCAATATCTTCCCAAGATCCTTTTCACTGACGACATCTTGACATTTGACCCCAATGAACGAAAGACCCACCTTTGCCGGTTCGCACTCAAGCTCCTTCTGGAATTCCAAGTTGTGCATCACCTTCGGTTTGAGTTCAAAGAGCTCGAAATCATCGACTTGACTCATCAAGTCGTTTACAGCCGTGACGATCTGATCTGCGCGTTCCATCTGGTCACGGTTGTGCATGAGCGCCTTTTCGTACTCACTGTCTCTCTCCTGACCGATTTTGTTGACTTGTTCGGTGATTACCTTTGCCTTGCTTCTGATTTTAGCAATTTCTGCCTCGGCTTTTTCAGAAATATCACTACAAGCCTGAGCCAGTTTCGTTTGCAATCTATTCCGTGCATGTTTGATGGAGTCTTCGTTTGATGCAAATTGCTCTTTGCTTTTTTGAAACTTTTGCAATATGTCCTTGACACTCTCACGGAATAATTCGATGGCATCCCCGATACCAATGAACTTATGTTCCGCTGTTCGGTGCTCAGTTGCAGCGCACATTGAGCAAATCAACACATCACAAGTCTCACAGTGAAAGCATATAATCTGATCACTATGTTTTCTACATTTTGGTGTGGCCATCTTAGTAGCATCTGTTGGTGAAGCACTTGGTTTGTCCAAGTCTTCCACTGGAATAATGCGATGGTCTTTGGTCAACTTCAAGCGATGGTGCGCCTTTTGGCATTTCCTGCAGATGTTTTCCTTGCAGTCAAGGCATCTCGACACGGCCTCATTTCCTTCTTCACATGATTCACAAGTCGCAATAGTAGTAGTTATCTTTTCTAATAACTGCTCCTGTTTGTTTATCTCATCGACAAGAGATATCAGAAAGAAGCTAGAAGACAGACTCTGCACTCCTTCGTCAGTAACGTCCGTCTCTCTCCTGCAGACTGGACATGTTATCTTCGCCCTCTCTGTCGTCTCTTTGCTCACCATCTCCCCCAGACAGTTCAGGCAGAAGCTATGAAGACAGTCTAGCATCTTAGGATCCTTGAATCGACAGCAGCAGATCGGACATTCCAGGTGCCCCTGGCTAATTGTGTCCAACACGGATCGGGCTGCAGCCTCCGCCATCGTGATTAGGATCCTATAAACGAAAAAAGAACAAAAACACTTAGGAATACTCAAAGTGTGTGACAGGAAGGGGGGCTTAGGTTGGGAAGTAGCATGGAGCTGTAAAATGGAGAAGGGTGCACACTCGCCCTACAAATAGAGCTGTAATTAACTCTTATCTTGTGTCTTGTTTTGTTGCCATTATAATCTTGTCGCCTGTAATGGTTACCTGATTATAGACAAAACGGAACCAATAAACACAGCCCTGTTTGTAGGGCTAGGTACACATGCGGTCAGACTGATGAAGTTATATTTGCTTTATCCTTTCCATGGTCAAAATGACACAAGTAAAATAAATGACATTTTTCTCATTCATTTTGACTGAGAACGCGACATTTTCTCGGTTGCAAAATTACCGAGAAAGTTTCCATTTTTACCCGGAAATGGAGAGAGCATAGTATGGGGAAACAGCGATAGTGTATAGTTACGGGCCTCTTAGTTATGATCAAATAAATTTGAGTCACAGGTGTATTTGTCATTCTTTGCACTCAAAATTATGATAAAACGTGTACTAATATAGCACTAATTAAAGACCTTCTTAAGTGTACTTAGCACCAATTATATTGTTCTTAAGTATACAAATCCTATTTAGTACACGATAAACTTTCGACTCATGAAGAAATTATGTTTGCACTCAAGATTATTAATAAATCAAATGTTGGGGGGTTTGTCAGGGGCTCCCCCACCCAACGCACCACTCGCCAAACTTAAGAAAACCCATTTTGCAGTTGTCCCAGTCACCCCAACATATCCCACGCTTCAAGCCTTTTGCACTCAAAATTATGATTAAACCTGATGGGCTCCCGGACTATGGCTTTATCAACCTATTTGTAGGGTTAGAGTGCACACGGGAGACTGAATATGAAATTATATTTGCTTCTATCCTTTTTATGATCAAAATAACACTTCTTTTTGACCGAGAAAGTGACATTTTGTACCCGGAAATGGGTAGAGCCAGCAGACTGCATTGTACATGTAAATATATAGAACCACCCGGCCAAAAGCTAATCGTTCTATTATTACAAATATATATCAGCCATGTTTACTACAAAATACTAACCTATTTCACTTATTAAAAAAATCAATTACATGAATCTATTCAACTTGATGTACAATGTACTCACTTTTCAAAACTGATTCGTCAGTTGGTTGGGGTTTCATCAGCCACAAATATTTAGCGCCAGAAATCCCGCGGAAGAATAATGGCAAAACTACATCATGTACATGTACTTCGAACGGATAAGGTAAGGTGCGATCAAGCCTAGAACTGTAGTACTGCTTTACTCGACATCGAGGGGATGAAAGGGTTGTGTCGCACAAAATATTAACACATGAATTCTCTTAATTGAAGTTAAAGTACAGGCCAACTTCCATAGACACCATTTATATGTGTATTTGTGCAACAACTGCGCAGCGTTTGAGGAGGAAAACCTTGTTGTAGCTCCATGGGAAAACCCAGTTGCTATTTTTAACTCTCCAGTTGAAAGTTCAGACAACTGGGCTTCCGCGTAGAACTACGGTAGTTCATATTGGACATTACATATGTCTCCATGTATCCAGGAAGAAATATTAATAATTATTCTAGAAAAAATTCACAAAATTTATGGCAATCGAGGTGTATATTTATTTGGGATAATGGATTTTTATGTCAAAGCATCTTTCCTTCTTCACTTTTAAAAAGAGACGTGTTTCAGGTAGAAAATGGGGTAGAAAACAAATTGTTTAAATGTAATAATCTGAAATTGAAATGAGTTTGTGATAACAAATTATTATTTACAACTAGATGCTTCAAAAAAACACAATCAAGTTAAAATAAAGTTTAAAAAAAACTTTCGTGTACCTTGTTTTATTTAATAAAGTTTCAAAACCGTGATAATTTTTCAGATTTTCAAATGAATTTATCGCGTTACGGCGGCCGGCAATCGTTGGAAAATGATACAATACAATATCTGTATCTGTATACGCTACTGCACAACCGCCACCATCTGGGCTATCACGTGCAGTGATATATAGCCTATATTGATATATAGCCTATATTATACACTAATCCAAACACTAACCCTAACACACATCTTAAGTAATGTTGTTAAGTAATTGTATTAAAATAAAAAATGGTCTGAAGTCCGCCTCCTTAATTGAAAACCGCAACAGTAATGTTTGCCCGAAACCAGCCTTTTGTAAAATGGCAACATGTCGCGTCATGAATGCACAATTTCGAAGGCGACGAGCTTCGATTTTTGATGAATTTAAAAATGTCTCTGCCAAATATCAATAAAGAAAAGGAAATAACTGCTGTATTACAAATGTTTGAAAGTACTTTTTGGCTATTTTTCGCTATTTTATTAGAGTGGTGTTTCAAGTACAGTGATGATCCCAATAACTCATCCATTATGGCGTTGTGCACACAGATCAGCAGGTTAATCTTTGACCGGAGATAAGACTACAGAGTGAATACTAAAAGCCAACGATGTAGTCGAGTTCATCACAAGTCCCTGCAAGTCCATGTAAGTCCCTGCAAGTCCATCACAAGTCCTTCAGTTCCAATTCAAATCACAAGCTATTCAAATCAGCTTTGAAAAAAGCATTCATTTGTCATTGTTTATCCAGTTACTTGTGACTGCCTTTATGAAGGGGCTTGTGACTGGCTTCACAAAGGACTTGTGTACGGACTTGCAGGGACTCGACTACAACCCTACTATAATCCAATTGACGTCACAGCTCGATAATGTGTTGATTATACAAGAAAGGAATATCTACAACCTCGTTCTCACTAAGTTCCTGAATATTGATTGATGCTCCTCTTGTCTTCAAAGGAATTTCTGTCTTGTTTGGAGAAAAGTCAATTTTGGTTTGGTAAAAATGTAGGGTTATAACCCCTTACAATCTTTAATTTGTAAGGAAAAAGAAATATTTTGGAGAATTTTATTAAAAAAGAAAGGTTCACCCCTTACAATTTTTTTAATTGTGGGGAAAATGAAATTCGGACCCAATTTTTCAAATTTTGTACGGGACTTTCGATCGCAACCTCTGAGTTCGAATCCTGAAACTGTTTCGGAAATTGTTTGGACAGGAAATGGACAGGGAAGGAAACTGGTGGGCCAAAAAATAAGATTTTGTCAAAAAATGTCTCAAATTTCATTAAAATTAATTTGCATTTGTATGCAAATTAGGTCAACACATTAATTATGCAAAAAATAAGATATTGTCATAAAAAGTCTCAAATGCCCCCTAAATTAATTAATAAGGGGTAAGCCTTGTATTTGGATGCAAATTAGGTCAAAATATGATAATTATTCCATAAATAACATTTTGTCCAAAAATATCTCAAATTTTCCTAAAATTAATTAATAATTAGGTCAATAAATATTAATTATTCAAAAAATAAGATTTTGTCATAAAAAGTATCAAATGTCCCTTAAATTAATTAATAAGGGGTAAGCCTCGCATTTGTATGCAAATTAGGTCAAATATGATAATTATTCAATAAATAACATTTTGTTCAAAAATGTCTCAAATTTTCTTAAAATTAATTAATAAGGGGTAAAGCCCCAGTCCCACTGAAGCCGGATATGCTACGGATCGCCCCGGATCGCCACGGATGGCCCCGGTTGAAACAGACGTTTGATCCGGGGTCATCCGGGGTGGACCGGGAAGGCAATCGGAACAAAAGTGACATGTTCCCCGGTCCTACTACGGTTATACTACGGTTTGACTACGATTCCGCAACGGATGGGCCCGGATCATCCCGGTTAAAGTCTGTCTTTCCCTCATCACCCCGGATGGTCACGGATTCACTACGGTTCCGCCACGGTTTCACTACGGATGCGCCACGGTTCATCCCGGATGTGCCACGGTTCACCCCGGATGACCCCGGATACACTACTTTTCATCCCGGTTCATCCGGGAAAAACCGTAGTGAATCCGTGGTGACACCGTAGTGAATCCGTGGTGAACCGTAGTGTATCCGGGGTCATCCGTAGTGGAACCGTAGTGGAACCGTGTGTGAACCAACTCCCGTTTCATCCCGGATAAACACGGTTACACTACGGTTACGCTACGGTTTATCCCGGATACACTACGGGTCATCACGGTCGCACTACGGTTTCACTACGGTTTCACTACGGTTCTCCGCCGCCCCCTCTCCCTTCCCGGATGGCCCCGGATCCCCCCGGATCCCCCCGGATGCTAGATGTTGATCCGGGGTGACGCTCGACTTCCCGGACGTACTACGGATGTCCCCGGATGGTCCCGGATTGGCTACGGTTCATCACGGTTTGACTACGGTTCCACTCCCGGATGACCCCGGATATAAACCGTAGTGCATCTGGGGTGATCCGTAGCGTATCCGGCTTTCGGTGGGACTGGGGCTTAAGCCTTGCATTTGTATGCAAATTAGGTCAACATATATTAATTATGCAAAAAATAAGATGTTGTCAAAAAATGTCTCAAATGTCCCTTAAAGTAATTAATAAAGGGTAAGCCTTGTATTTGGATGCAAATTAGGACAAAATGTGATAATTATTCAATAAATAACATTTTGTCCAAAAATGTCTCAAATTTCCCTAAAATGTATTAATAATTAGGTCAATAAATATTAATTATTCAAAAAATAAGATTTTTTACCAATAATTTCCCAAATGTCCCTAAAATTAATAATAAGGAGTAAGCCTTGCATTTGAATGCAAATTAGGTCAAAATATGATAATTATTCAAAAAATTAAATGTCGAAAAATGTCCTAAATGTTCCTCAAATTAATTAATAAGGGGTTAGCCTTGCATTTGTATGCAAATTAGGTCGACATATATTAATTATGCAAAGAATAAGATATTGTCACAAAAAGTCTCAAATGTCCCTTAAATTAATTAATAAGGGGTAAGCCATGCATTTGGATGCAAATTAGGTCAAAATATGATAATTATTCCAAAAATTTATGTTGTCCAAAAATGTCCTAAATGTTCCTCAAATTAATTAATAAGGGGTTAGCCTTGCATCTGTATGCAAATTAGGTCAAAATATGATAATTATTCTAAAAATTAATGTTGTCCAAAAATGTCCTAAATGTTCCTCAAATTAATTAATAAGGGGTTAGCCTTGCATCTGTATGCAAATTAGGTCAACATATAGTTATTATTCAAAAAATAAGATTTTGTCCAAAAATGTCTTAAATTTAATTAAAATTAATTAATAATGGGTAAGTCTTGCATTTGGATGCAAATTAGGACAAAATGTGATAATTATTCAATAAATAACATTTTGTCCAAAAATGTCTCAAATTTCCCTAAAATGTATTAATAATTAGGTCAATAAATATTAATTATTCAAAAAATAAGATTTTTTACCAATAATTTCCCAAATGTCCCTAAAATTAATAATAAGGAGTAAGCCTTGCATTTGAATGCAAATTAGGTCAAAATATGATAATTATTCAAAAAATTAAATGTCGAAAAATGTCCTAAATGTTCCTCAAATTAATTAATAAGGGGTTAGCCTTGCATTTGTATGCAAATTAGGTCAACATATATTAATTATGCAAAAAATAAGATAATGTCATAAAAAGTCTCAAATGTCCCTTAAATTAATTAATAATGGGTTAGCCTTGCATTTGTATGCAAATTAGGTCAACATATATTAATTATGCAAAAAATTAGATTGTCATAAAAGTCTCAAATGTCCCTTAAATTAATTGATAAGGGGTAAGTCTTGCATTTGGATGCAAATTAGGTCAAAATATGATAATTATCCAATAAATAACATTTTGTCCAAAAATGTCTCAAATTTCATTAAAATTAATTAATAAGGGGTAAGCCTTGCATTTGTATGCAAATTAGGTCAACATATATTAATTATGCAAAAAATAAGATATTGTCATAAAAAGTCTCAAATGCCCCTCAAATTAATTAATAATGTGTAAGCCTTGTATTTGGATGCAAATTAGGTCAAAATATGATAATTACACAACAAATACTATTTTGTCTTCTCAAATCCGAACGTCTTATCAAAATCAAATCCGAAAGTGCCGGTATCCTAGCCGTAACCTACGGGGGTTTCGATTGCAACCTCCCGAGTTTGAATCCGGAATCGGTTTCGGTAACATTTTTCGTTAAAGTTAAAGTACAAATCGAAGGTTGATATATTTAAAATTAGAAAAATGATTACGGAAGTGGCGTTGGCGTAGCGGTAACTTACGGAACTTTCGATCGCAACCTCCGGATTCGAATCCTGAAACGGTTTTAGTAACATATTTCGTTAAAATTACTAGGTACAAATCGAAGGTTTATATATTAAAAAATTCGTGAAATGAATCCGGAAGTGGCGGTGGCCTAGCGGTAACGTACAGGACTGTTAATCGCAACCTCCCGGGTTCGAATCCTGAAACGGTTTCGGAATTATTTTTCGTTAAAATGACCAAGTACAAATCGGAGGTTGATATATTTAAAATTCAATAATTGAAACCGGAAGTCGCGGTGGTCTAGCGGTAACGTATAGGACTTTCGATCGAAACCTTCCGGGTTCGAATCCTGAAACGGTTTCGGAATTATTTTTCGTTAAAATGACTAAGTACAAATTGAAGGTTGATATATTTAAAATTCAATAATTGAATCGGGAAGTGGCGGTGGTCTAGCGGTAACGTATAGGACTTTCGATCGAAACCCCGCGGGTTCGAATCCTGAAACGGTTTCGGAATTATTTTTCGTTAAAATGACTAAGTACAAATCGAAGGTTGATATATTTAAAATTCAATAATTGAATCCGGAAGTGGCGGTGGTCTAGCGATAACGTACAGGACTTTCGAACGCAACCTCCCGGGTTCGAATCAGGGTGATGGCGTTTATTTTATTTTCCATTTAAGTTGTTTAAGTAATTCTTAGGGTTTTAAGTATAGAGAGTTGGACTATTGACGGAGAAATAAACACATAAATTCTCATGATTCAAGTTGAACGTATAGGCCAACTTCTGTAGACGCCATTTATCTGTGAATTTGTGCAACAACTGCGCAGCGTTTGAATAGGGCCTCACGCCCGAGAACCAACAGGGCCTTATTATGATAGACAATAGGTTCCTACGTGTACATCAGGTGATTGTATATCAGGTGAATCATTAACATGATACGTTGGGTAACTCATAACAATGTACATTGTCCGACGAGTAGGCCTACACAACAGCTTCATGGGGAAAACCCAGTTGCTATTTTTAACTCTCCAATTAAATGTTAGACGACTGGCCTTCCGCGTAAAACTAAGAAAGTTAACAATGGACTTTGCATATGTCTTCATGTATGCAGGAAAGAATGATAATTATTCTATATCCACAGATATAAAATTCATTTGCAATCGAGGTGTTTTATTAAAAATATTAGCTTTTGTTTTAGTAAAGGATATCTCCTCTCCACTTTTAAAAAGAGACGTGTTACATGTAGAAACATTTGTTTAAATTTAATAATTTAAAATTGAAATAAGTTTGTGATAACAAATTATTATTTACAACTCGACGCTTTAAAAAAACCAAGCATAATAACTAAATACAATTGAGTGAAAATAAAGTTTAAAAACAGCTGTCGTGTAGGCCTACATTGTTTTATTTATTAAAGTTTCAAAACCGTGAAGATTTTCCAGATTTTCAAATGGATCTATATCGCGTTTTGTGAATATAACCTTTTAAAGGTAGTACACATTTGCTTTTGCTGTAATTTTCTAAATTAGATTAGTTAGGAAGTTCGTATAGTAATTATCGTGACGCTGACCATAGATGCTGGGAAACCAAGAACATTAATGTTGTTTTGCAGTCTGGTTCCCCGACTTCCTTCAAAAAAATCAGAGCAATTTATAGACCTTGGAGATTTATCAGGTAAGGAAACCAGACTCTAGTTGACTGGCAAACATTTACGGATGTGTAACAGTATTACAAATAAAATGAGAACTCACTAAATTTTATAAATTGGAGACAGTGTTTGAAAATAGTAAGATATTTCCAACGATTGCTGGCTGGCTTGCGATTCTGGCAAGGTACACTGTATAGTTTTGGGTTAAATAACGGGAGTTTTCACCTGTAAAGTAACAAACCATCGCCGTATTTTAGTTTAACAAATTTTGAGTGTAAAATAACGGTACTGCGACCTTGAACATATCCTACAACGAATAATGTTTTCGTGTTGTGTAGCGTTAATGTATACAAAGAGGATATAAATTTACAACAAAATTCTTAAAATACAACATTTTGTGTAAATATACATCGAACACATACAAAGTGTTGTTTATTCACAGACAATTTACTGATCTCATTACGCAGCAAGTGACCATTCAGAACTGAGGAAATGTGTAGTATGTCCATTTGGGCTGTTTAGATTTTTTGCAAACGTAGGTTAATAATCGTATTCGATCTTTCGTATTCAAATATTGAAATCATTTTTGGCAATGTACCCCGACAACAACTACTGCAATCAAAGTTACCATACCACAATGTTCTTTTATTGTCATCAATTTGAGAAGCACAATTTTACCGAGATGACATTGCTTCACTATTTCTTAAACTAAATACCACTGCAGAAACTAAATACCACTGCAGAAAAAAACAAGTGTTTTTTATAATCTACGAACGAGGCGCACTATTAGAAAAACTAAATAGGCCTACCTATAGTTGTAGAAGAGTAAAAAACAAATCTATGAGCCTTGTGTACAAACAAGGCTTTGATATTTTCGAGTTAAATTTTTGAGTTAAATTTGACTTTTTAGGAGATGTTATTGCTTTCTGATGGCCGATTTCTTTGTTCGCTGTCTCTCACAATTGCCTTTTCATTGGAAATATAATAGCGATAACTGGACATGAGTCCATACACGGACATAACTAATTGTTCCCTACTTTGACCTATCAGCCATGGATCAGAAAGCAATAACATATCCTAAAAAGTAAAATTGAGCTCAGAAAATATCAAAGTATTTACTGAAAAAAAATATTATTTTTGTTCAGACAAGTCTCATAGTGTTTGTGCACTGGGTGTCACGTGATGTACGTGTATGAAATTATTTTCCCAGCCACTTAAATTGAAGTCCGATAAGATGTCTGATATGAGGGTGTACTTGTGCACGGAGCCTATAGCAGATGTAATTTGGTTCAAGTAAGCAGCAGGATCCATTTGGGTCGTACTGTTGTATTTGTATGGTTCCCACACCACTGTAACGAACAGCTACATTGAAGTAACCATGACTGTCACAAAGAACCCCGATAGGATTCGCAGGATTTTTGTCCACAAGTGTATTGATACTGAACACCTCATTGCCCTTGAGGTCTACGCAGGAGAGGGTTTTATTTTCGTAGTTAGAAATGAACAGGCGCTCCATATTATCCATCGCTAAATGAAATGTCACATTTTCATTTGGAATAGTTGCTACTAACGAGCCATCCAGCAAATGCACAGAAACAACTTTCCTGCCCGAGTCGGCCACAGCTAGTCGTTCTCCAGCTGCGTCTATCGCAATAGCGGTTAACTGACTTGATTCTTCCTTAGATGGTATGAATTCGCGAATCAACTGAAGATTGCCGTCAAAAACCTTCACTTTCTGTTTGTCAGTGACAAAAAGCAGATCGTCTGAGGTGACAGCAACGCCCCGAGGAGCGTCTAGCTGATGACCGCTTTGAGCGGCCGAAGTTTTAAAACGTCCAGTGGGGGTAAATATCGACAGTCGATTCAAGATTTTGTCTGTCACAGCAATGTCCCCGTTGCTGAAACATGCAACATTTCTGGCTAATCGGAATTCCCCGTCACCGTTTCCTTCCTTGCCGAACTCTTCCTTCACCTGCCAATTCTCTTTGAGCAATATCTTCCCAAGATCCTTTTCACTGACGACATCTTGACATTTGACGCCAATGAACGAAAGATCCACCTTTGCCGGTTCGCACTTGAGCTCCTTCTGGAATTCCAAGTTGTGCATCACCTTTGGTTTGAGTTCCAAAAGCTCGAAATCATCGACTTGACTCATCAAGCCGTTTACGGCCGTGACGATCTGATCTGCGCGTTCCATCTGGTCACGGTTGCGCATGAGTGCTTTTTTGTACTCGCTGTCTCTTTCCTCACAGATTTTGTGGACTTTTTCGGTGATTAAATTTGCTTTCCTCCTGATTTTAGCAACTTCTGCCACCGCTTTTGCAGAAATATCATTGCAAGCCTGAGCCAGTTTCGTTTGCAATCTATTCCGTGCATGTTTGATCGAGGATTCGTTTGATACAAATTGCTCTTTGCTTTTTTGAAACTTTTGCAATCTGTCCTTGACACTCTCACGAAATGATTCGACGGCGTCACCGATACCAATAAACTTATGTTCCGCTGTTCGGTGCTCAGTTGCAACACACATGGCGCAAATCAATGCATCACAAGTCTCACAGTGAAAACATATAACCTGATCACTATGTTTTCTACATTTTGGTGTGGTCGTTTTAGTAGCATCTGTTGGTGAAGCCCTGGGTTTGACCAAGTCTTCTGCTGGAATGATGCGATGGTCTTTGATGGACTTCAAGCGTCGGTGTGCCGCTTGGCATTTCTTGCAGATGTTCTCCTTGCAGTCAAGGCATCTTGACACGGCCTCGTTTCCTTCTTCGCAGGATTCACAAGTCGCACAAGTAGTAGTTACCTTTTCTAATAACTGCTCTTGTTTGCTTATCTCATCGACAAGAGATATCAGAAAGAAGCTAGAAGACAGACTCTGCACTCCTTCGTCAGTCACGACCGTCTCTCTCCTGCAGACTGGACATGTTATATTCGCCCTCTCTGTCGTTTTTTTGCTCACCATCTCTCCCAGACAGTTCAGGCAGAAGCTATGAAGACAGTCTAGCATCTTAGGATCCTTGAATCGGCAGCAGCAGATCGGACATTTCAGGTGCCCCTGGCTAATTGTGTCCAACACGGTTCGGGCTGCGGCCTCCGCCATCGTGAAGTGTATACTTCCGAAAAAAGAAAAGAACAAAGATTCGTTGCGACTATTACATTCAGGAATACCCAGTGTCAGAATGGTTAATGTTGAGAAGGGACATTAGCCTCTGTCATGAAATGACGAAAATCAACCGAAGAGGGCGTTTTGCGGAATTTTTGTCAATATGGCTTCCAAGCTCTCGCGTAAAACTAACGTAATTAGCTATACCACAGAGGAAAGACAACAGATAGTTAGTGAATTGCGGGGAAATACTTAATACAAAATGGCCAATCATAAAACTAGATTTTCTGTCCTGCACTTGAAAAGGCCCGCCGTGTATTTATGCTCCTTAGAAAACCGGTTAGGCCCAACATTTTAACAATTTTTTTGTCCAGTGGCACTGAACTGAAGCTTTATTTGAAAGCCATATATTTGAATGCCATAGTAAACAAATTATGGGGCCAATTCATACAACTTGATACAAGCAATATTCTTTTTGCATTTTTAATTTTTTTTTTGACATCAAATATAAATTTGAGGCTTTACACACAAGCACTTGGTTCACATAATTACTATTTGGACGTTAAACCTCAACATTCCTGATCCTGCAATGTTAACCAACCAGTTTTAAATACTGTCGCATTAAATGTACTAGACGCCTGTGAAATCTAGTAATATTTTACCCTTTTATTGACTGAAACCTTACATGGGTCATAAATGACATTTACTATTAAAAGAAGTTCGTAAATTATTAAACTTTGATTTTCCAAGAATTATTCAATTGCGCCGCGACTTAGGGAACACTCGGTCGATTGTGTGCCAAATTTCTGGACGCCACCATTTCGGTGGTTTTTTTGGACTAAGCTTACACCTAAATTGTTAACACAGGGTAAATAGCAAGCATTAATAACATTAACATGGTAAAGGTACAATGAATTTGCAGTTTGTCAACAAAGAAGTTTGGCAACATTGCATGAGGAAAGTCGGCCCAACATTAACTGTTTATAAACAATGTAAACGTCGAAGTACAGCTATATAGCTACGCACGTACGAATATAGCGCAGCACACTTTCACAAACTGACCATTTTTTCAGTCGCTGTTTCTTTCTCTTTCGTAATTTTACGGTTTTGGATTACATTTAGCCTTATGCCTACGGTTTATTCTTTCGAAATAACCACAGTCTTTAGAGCTCCGTCGTAAGCCATAAAGTTCTGAAATCGACGACACACATGTGTTGCTGTTGGTAAGCGCCGCCATTTTGACAATTTTCCGCGCGTTGACCTTTTAGAAAGGTCATGACAGAGGCTAATGGGGCTGTACAATGAAGTAGGGCACAGCGGTTTAAAACCATATCTGACCCAGACATCAGTGAATTTCAGGACAATGAACAATCAAAAATCAAAACAAAATTATCAAGTATGTTTAAACATTATCGCTGGGTACGGAAAACAAGGTTGAAAGTTTTCTAAAAACGTAACTCACCGTAATTGACAAAAACAAAAAAATACATTTAAAAGAGGGCGCTTTTTGTCTGCATAGCGCCCTCTTGTGACAATTTGTGCATTTAATACTAACCATCTGTTGCTTATTATGTAGTGCGTTATAATTTATCTAGCTACAGTCCGGCCTCTTGTTGCGGCCAACCTATCTTCTCTTTAGGTATTTATTCCAGATCACCTCATTAGAGGGTGGCGTGCTTCACTGTTCCATCTCAGTGTTAAAACCATTCGCAATGGAACAGAAATAAAATAAAAGCGAGACCGTTCACAATGGAGGAGTCTTTTGTTATAAGGGAACCGGCAACCGCGTCCACGGATTGGTTTCAGAGAGGTCACGCATCAGACCATAATAAGATCTATGTTTAGATATTTGCTTCACATCGTCGTCTTTTAAATAAAAGTCCTTAAAAGCATCCCTGGGGGAAAACACGTCTGGCTGGTTGAAATGGCGTTTACTTTTTGTTTGGCTCTGAACGCTGTCGTGTAATTGTAATAAAGTTAAATACTCGTGTCGATCGTCTTAATTTTGTTTAACCTAGTTTGTTTTACAGGTATTGCTTTTTCAGAGAGTTTCAACAACCAACCAATATTCGATGCGCTTATGAAGGCACACGGTAATTCACCTGCGTCGCAAATGAATGACGTCGTACAAACCACTTGGTAAGAATATACGTTGCATTATTTGGCGCGCTGGACAATATTTTTGTTGAAAACACCCTTATTACCACAAATTCGACTTTTACGAGCAAAAGGGATATCTTCGCTAATTTACCGACATTTAATAATGACAAGGATATTTAGTCTTTCGATATATTACAAATTTATGACATTGTACCGTGGGTACTAGAGGTACACGTTAAAATGTGCAACCGTAAATGTTTAAAAACTAATGCATTTTGTACCATGTTAGTCGATGTTTTCAATTTTGTGATAAAGTATCATCCATTCCTTGGTCCATATCATACTTTACACCATTCGAAGGGTTGTAAAATGGGTATATTAAAAGCAATATACCCAAACCCATCAAACTCCAACTGCAGGTTTTGCTAGATTATGGCAGGTCTGGTACCAAATCATAGCAACTTGTTGTTGGGCTTTGTTTGACTCAGTACCAAAAAGCTAGGGAGATCGACCCTGTTGAATTCAGTCAGGTTCAGGACAGAAATGCATGAGACTTGTACAAATGTTGGAGTTTGGGGGGATGCACAAGCATTCATTAGTGGGTGACCCACGGCTGTTCACGGCACAGCTTGTTTCTGTCAAACTGCTTGTGTATAACATGTACCCCTCTGTAGGTCCCCACTCGTACTCAAGCACATATATATCGCTGGACAGTCATCACTGTACAGATCCCATACTGAACAATACATATTCACTCATCTGTAACAAGTCAATCAAACTTCAAGAGTTTGGCAGGTTTAGAACCGTTAGGTTTAGTAGAGTGTACCAATAAGTACCTGTGTGAAGTTGTGAAAGTTCGTGTAGAAGAGGACAAATTAGGGTGATGCTGAACATTTTAGAATTTTAGAGTGTTCTGACTGATTTTGAGATTATACATATTTCACACAAACCCTATGGATTGTCCCCATAACACAATGTACGAAAAAAAATAATGGTTTGGTTTACTTTCTCCTGTGAGAGCCAAGGGGGTTAGGGTTAAACGAAGTTTCGTTTACCAAATGAGACCAAACGAGAGACCAAAAATGCCCTAAAAAATCTACTATCAACACAAAGAAACATGATACCCCCCGTCGGTCATCACTTCAACCAGCCTAACCATTGTATTTCTAATATGATTCTACAGGGCAAAGAATCACTTGGCCATCGGAAAGACTCAGTCCGCCTCAGCCGGGAGAAAGTTTGGATGAATCGTCTTCGGACTATTCAACAACATAGGCTCAATATCTAACTAGGAAATGATTAACTTCATTTTGTTTTCTCCTATTTGTCATCTGGTTCAGATTTATTTATTTGTTTGTTTTTGTTTGTTCTCACTCCTCCGATTTTCCCTGTCTATTTTCAAACTCCCCCCCCCCCCCCCCCCCCCCCAATTACTCCTAGTCATACTTGTTTATTAGTTCTTCCCTTTGATCTTTACCCTGGACCTCCTTCATTGTTGTTTTACCCCTTCTGTTTTTGTTCCCCACCCAAATTCACACCCCTTTACCCCCTTGGTCTGTCTTTGATCCTACCCACACTTACCTTACCCTTTAATCCCTCAGCCTTTAATCCCTCAGCCTTACCCTTTAATCCCTCCTTTTGTTGATTGTTCCACTGGAATCTGTGCTTTTTCTTTTGTGTTTCTTTTGGCAACCATGATGTGCATCATATATCATGCCCTATATACATGTATGTTTGTATCTTGTACACAGCCATTTTGTCTCTGAAGAAGATCTTGTTGAGATCAAAACTTATTTGATTTGTACATTTCAGGCCATTCCAGCTAGTAAGCAATTTGTAGCAGTTTTAATCTTATTCATGTTTCATTTACCTTGGCAGGTATTTGAACAAGATGTAAATATTTTTCCATTTTTTTTACTCAGTGTCATTTTTAACATAACTGTAATATCTCAAAAAACTAATTCTATAATAAAAACTTGCTTTTGGGACTCCAGTCAATGTTTTTTAACTGAATCTCAAAAGGAATTTTGGACCTGATGTCTGGGTCTTAATTCCACTGTGGAGGGTGCACACCAACCCTACAAATAGGACTGTACCTGCATAGCTCTCTGTTGTATGTTGTCTTATTTTGTCACCATTATCTTATCTTATCTTGTCACCTATAGCGACAAGATTAAGACAAAGGAGAGCCAATTAAAGCCCTATTTGGGGTAAGGTGCAATATAAGGTGCAATATAGCCATTACAGTGACTGCTCTATGTTCCGAAAACCCTATGTTCTGACTACTAAACCTATGTTCCGACACTCCTATGTTCCAACTACCTGCATATAATAAGATTTTACTAGCCTGCTTCATTAGTGACTCAATGCCATGTGGTAACATACATTTTGGCGTGTCAGAACGCAGGGGTGTCAGAACGCACGGGTGTCAGAATCATAGGTCGAGTAGTTGGAACAAAGGCCGAGTAGTCTAAACGTGGGGGTCGTCGGAACGTGGGGGTCGTCGGGACGTGGGTGTCGTCGGAACGTGGGTGTCGTCGGAACGTGGGGGTCGTCGGAACGTGGGGGTCGTCGGAACGTGGGGGTCGTCGGAACGTGGGGGTCGTCGGAACGTGGGGGTCGTCGGAACGTGGGGGTCGTCGGAACGTGGGGGTCGTCGGAACGTGGGGGTCGTCGGAACGTGGGGGTCGTCGGAACGTGGGGGTCGTCGGAACGTGGGGGTCGTCGGAACGTGGGGGTCGTCGGAACGTGGCCGTGGGGGTCGTCGGAACGTGGGGGTCGTCGGAACGTGGGGGTCGTCGGAACGTGGGGGTCGTCGGAACGTGGGGGTCGTCGGAACGTGGGGGTCGTCGGAACGTGGGGGTCGTCGGAACGTGGGGGTCGTCGGAACGTGGGGGTCGTCGGAACGTGGGGGGCGTCGGAACGTGGGGGGCGTCGGAACGTGGGGGGCGTCGGAACGTGGGGGGCGTCGGAACGTGGGGGGCGTCGGAACGTGGGGGGCGTCGGAACGTGGGGGGCGTCGGAACGTGGGGGGCGTCGGAACGTGGGGGGCGTCGGAACGTGGGTGGCGTCGGAACGTGGTGGGCGTCGGAACGTGGGGGGCGTCGGAACGTGGGGGGCGTCGGAACGTGGGGGGCGTCGGAACGTGGGGGGCGTCGGAACGTGGGGGGCGTCGGAACGTGGGGGGCGTCGGAACGTGGGGGGCGTCGGAACGTGGGGGGCGTCGGAACGTGGGGGGCGTCGGAACGTGGGGGGCGTCGGAACGTGGGGGGCGTCGAAACGTGGGGGGCGTCGGAACGTGGGGGGCGTCGGAACGTGGGGGGCGTCGGAACGTGGGGGGCGTCGGAACGTGGGGGGCGTCGGAACGTGGGGGGCGTCGGAACGTGGGGGGCGTCGGAACGTGGGTGGCGTCGGAACGTGGTGGGCGTCGGAACGTGGGGGGCGTCGGAACGTGGGGGGCGTCGGAACGTGGGGGGCGTCGGAACGTGGGGGGCGTCGGAACGTGGGGGGCGTCGGAACGTGGGGGGCGTCGGAACGTGGGGGGCGTCGGAACGTGGGGGGCGTCGGAACGTGGGGGGCGTCGGAACGTGGGGGGCGTCGGAACGTGGGGGGCGTCGAAACGTGGGGGGCGTCGGAACGTGGGGGGCGTCGGAACGTGGGGGGCGTCGGAACGTGGGGGGCGTCGGAACGTGGGGGGCGTCGGAACGTGGGGGGCGTCGGAACGTGGGGGGGCGGCGGAACGTGGGGGGGCGGCGGAACGTGGGGGGCGTCGGAACGTGGGGGGCGTCGGAACGTGGGGGGCGTCGGAACGTGGGGGGCGTCGGAACGTGGGGGGCGTCGGAACGTGGGGGGGGCGTCGGAACATGGGGGGGCGGCGGAACGTGGGGGGGCGGCGGAACGTGGGGGGGCGGCGGAACGTGGGGGGGCGGCGGAACGTGGGGGTGGCGGAACGTGGGGGTGGCGGAACGTGGGGGTGGCGGAACGTGGGGGTGGCGGAACGTGGGGGTGTAACCGACCATCACTATAGGTCAGAGTGAATATTTGCTTTATCCGCGCTTCATGGTCAAAACGACACTTTTCCGAGTCAACAAAAATGTCATTTCGATTGGGAAAGTGACATTTTCGACAAAATTTTGACCGGAGAAAGTGTCATTTTTTACACGGAAATGAACAGAGCAACTTGGTTCAGATTCAGGATAAATTATTGTGTTCTATTACAGACTACAAAAGCTAATCGTTCCTTTATCTTACGAATCAGGCATGATTCAAGCAACACCCAATCACATTGAATCTGTGCAACATGTAATGTGTATTACATGTAACATGATTCATATGTATTGTACATGTACTACAACTACAATGTACTCACTTTTTAAAACTGATTCGTCAGTTGGATGTGGTCTTCAACCACATTTTCGGTGCGTGTAAAACACAAGAATGGCCTTCCAGTCCACCGGTCCAGGTACCGCCGGTATACTTTCGAGCGGCGAAAGGTGATCACTTGTGTAGTTGTACTTACAAAGTATCCAAACAAGGTACGTATCGACTACCGCGGCATCCTGTGTACATGTACATGTATTTGTTCAACAACTGCGCAGTATTTGATGAGGAGGCATTGCGTGCAGAGCAATTGACTCACTGTGGGGAAAACCTGTTACTATTTTTAACTCGCGCCAATGAGGCAGCGCCGCCCTCTAATGCCCTTGCCTTTCATACGACAATGTGCGCGTGCACGCCTTCGGCGTAAAGCTACGGAAGTTCATAATGGACATTACATATGTCTCCATTCGCAGGAAAGAATATTATCCTGTGAAATATTCACATAATTTATTTGCAATCGAGGTGTATTTATTTTGAATAATAGCTTTTTATGGCAATTATCTCTCCTCCCCACGGGTATTAAAGGGTGGAAAATATGTTTAAATTAATCATTTGAAATTGAAATCAGTTTAGTAAAAAACAATTATTGTTTACAACTGCTGGATGTTTCTGAAAAATAATATCTTATAAAATAGAAAGTTTATTTCCAAATAGATCATTCCATGAAGTTAATGTACAAAGTTTGACATTTGGGTATATTTCTAGTTACATGCCATATATCAACTAAATTATTTGACTATTCATTCCTGATGTTTGTCTTGGATGTTGGACACATTTGGAAAAGTTGTGTACCATTCAAACATTGGTTTTCAGAGTAATTTGATATTTAATAAAATATTTAGGTCTCATCAGATGTAACAAGAACAGCGCATTTCTTTCACATCTTTTTGTCATCTTGCAAGATTTATTGCATAAACCTCAGCTTACTATAAAATTACCACAAAATGGAGCCATACATGTTTATATAAAGTTATTGCATATAAATTATTACAAGGAATGTGTTCAAAAATTGTGTTCCAACATAACAAAAGGCACGGGTACACAATGTTAAATTGTTTATAGCTACTGATTTACTTGTATTTCAGGTAAGAGTTACACAAAGATAATTACACAAAGATAATTAACTGAAATAAATCAAAAACTCTCTCGAAAATGTCAGCATCAACACTGTTTAGCAACCGCTCCAAACAACACCAGACATGGCAATTACATTCCCAATTTTGTTTTTGTTTAACTAAAACCGAATAATATGGGGACACAATTAACACAATTTGGACAATGAATAGGTCTCCACAAACATTTTCACGAAATAGATTTTTGAATTTTACTCAAACTTCCCCAAAACCAGGGTTAGGATGTGGGTTAGGGTTAGGATGTGGGTTAGGGTTAGTGTTTGGGTTAGGGTATAATATAGGGTATATTTTGTTAAAATTTCAACCTAGGAATTTAATTGTGGTTGAAATAGAAGCATTTTGAAAAAGGTGCTCGACTTTCTAACCATTTTGAAAACGAGACCAAAGAGATGTCTCCACAAGGATACAACGTTGAGGATGGTTGTTCCCGGAATCTCAGGAATTCTGTTCAGGTATCTGAGGCATGTGTCAGGTAGCAATACACTGTTAAAATGCTGTTTGTTAAACTTGTTTAACAACCTCGGTTGTCTAAGTGCACTGCTTAAACAAATGTTGTTCGCTGTTTAAGCAGGGCACGTGAACAACCCGGGTTGTTGTCCTTGTTTAAACTACTTTTTAAACAGTGTTTAAACAGTGTATATGGCTTATAGTCGAGTGTGTATGATATAGGGGCATAGGAGTCCCCTTTATCGTGCTGGGTATTTAATTTGTCGTATACGAGGCACTAAGAGATTTCACTCGTTGGAAAGTGATACAATACAATTATAGACCCTATATTATACCCTAACCCAAACACTAACCCTAACCTACATCTCAACCCGTTTTAAGGTAGTTTAAGTAAAATAAAATAAAATAAAATAAGTTAACAGGGCCTAATATTTCGATCTTAACAATATCTTCTTCAGAGACATATTGGCTGTGTACACGAAACAAACATATATAGGGCAACATACAGCATGATGTACATCATAGCTGACGGGAGAAACACAAAAGAAAAAGCATGTATACAGAGTTCTGTGGAACAACAAAGGAGGATTAGGCTAAAGGTTAAAGGGAAAAGGCAGTGTGGGTAGGATCAAAGAAAGAACTAACAAAGAAGTATTAATAGGAGAAATGTGGAGTGGGGGGGGGGTTAGGACAATAGACAAGGGGAAACCAGAGGAGTGAGAACAAATACGAACAAACTGCTGGTAAGGCTTAAATCTTAAACAGATGACAAATGGGAGAAAACAATAGAAGTTATTCATGTCCTAGTTGGATGTTGAGCCCATGTGGTTAAATAGTCCGAAGACGATTCATCCAAACTTTCTCCCGGCTGAGACGAACTGAGTCTTTCCGATGGCCAAGTGATTCTATGCCCTGTAGAATCATGTCAGAAATGCAACGGTTAGGTTGATTGAAGGGGTGACCGACTGGTGTATCTAGTTTCTTGGTGTTGACAGTCGATCGATGACTGTAGAAACGCTTTTTTATAGCAATTTTGGTCTCTCCGACATACTGAACTCCACAGAACCTGCAAGATTATGAGATATACGACATTAGATGTACTACAAGTGATATTACCAATAATTTTATGGGTGGTACCAGAAGAGTGGCCAGAAAAGGTGTCAGACTAATTTTAACACATTTTCTGAAATTTCTTTTGAAGACCTACTAATCTATAGAAATTATCCTGTGGAGACCCGACTCCCATTATCCCCATGGTGTTTAGGTCCCGACAGGGTACCGAATTTAGAAACCTACACACCCGTGTGTGTAAACACCTTTTATCATGGACCCCCTATTGTCCCTCTTTTGTTTGTAGTACAGTACTTTAACGTTTTTGGAAGGCCTTCCATAGGTTTTGTACACAAATATATAATCGTGGACTTTATGTCAATTGTCCTCTATTGTTCTACGTAAACTATTTGAATGCGGATACAAACTCATGCACACTACATACTACATACATAAATGGTTATTTTGTAGTCTCTTCAGTTCTGAACTTGGTTCAACTAGCGAGCCAAAAATATAGAATTAACGAAAACAAGAGCTGTTTCGCCAAATATCGATCCTTTTTGTCGCGATGACGTCATCGGTAGTCATTGTGATGTCACATCATTATGATTTTATTAGGTTTTTGGATCTTTAAGCTCTTGGAAGTACAGTTTCAGTAGACATCAGATTAAGTTATAAGGAACATGTTTTGTCGTCGAATAAACTACTCCAGGGCCGATGCAGCGCGCAGCACGAGCGAGGCGCCGTATGATGTCCACATGTGCCACCGACTCAAGCAGGACCGCGTTATTAGTATGCTGCGAACTTAGCAGCTCCGATCAAACAATCAACGCGGCGCCGCATGTCCCCCTGGATGTGCTGAAACCTAAACACAGATCAACTCTCTAAATGTATAAAAATGAACGGTTCACTAACAAAAAAAGTAATGAAATTTACTTTTCAAAGTAAAAAACAGCAAAAAGGGAAAACCACTCCAGAAGAGTAACTGCTTCCTCTTTCCGGGAGCAATATGAAGGACAGCTCTTCTATAGTTATCCTTTATAAGGTTCCTCGGAAGAGTGAACATTTACTCTTTTTGAGTGGTTTTTACTTTTTGGGAGTTGCCTTCAATCTGAAAAACTCAATTTCACTATACGAGAACGAGACGATCGAGTCTAAGCGGTTGCCAGCACCTCACACATCAAGGATAATAATTTCTGAGATTTTTGGCCCCCGACTCGGTGATAAATCTCGGCACGCACTTGATGGTTAGCCTAAATAATCTCCGGCCCCATCACCATTGTCAAACTGCTAAATGAAGCCACAGACGGCGACGAAGCTGAGATTTGGAAAACAGCCTTAACTTGAAGTCGGGTAAGATGGTGTCTAATGACTTCCCCAGCTCGCCTTTTCTTTCCTCTGATGGTGTACTTGAGCATAGAGCCCATAGCAGATGTGGTTGGCTCTGAATCAAGTAAGTAGTAGAGCCTCGTAGGCAATTCACATCCGCTGCAAGATCTTGATGGAATGTCTGTCTGCAACAACCACATCGCCAGTAGATGTATAGGCCATTTGTATCGGATTGTATAGCTGTTCGGCTACAGTTCCTACCATTAATCCATTTGGGTCGTACTGCTGTATTTTTGCGGTTCCCCTGTCACCGAGATGAACAGCAACATTAAAGTAGCCGTGACTGTCAAAAAAGATCCCAGTTGGACTCGCCGATTTTTGGTCCACAAGTGTATTGATACTAAACACCTCATTGCCCTTGAGGTCTACGCAGGAGAGGGTTTTATTTTCGTAGTTAGAAATTAACAGGCGCTCCATATTATCCATCGCTAAATAAAATGTCACATTTTCATTTGGAATGGTTGCTACTAACGAGCCATCAAGCAAATGCACACAAACAACTTTCCTGCCAAAGTCAGCCACCGCTAGTCGTTCTCCGGCTGCGTCTAGCGCAATAGCGGTTAACTGACTTGCCTCTTTCTTAGATGGTGTGAATTCGCGAATCAACTGAAGATTGCCGTCAAAAACTTTCACTTTATTTTTGTCCGTGACAAAAAGCAGATCATCTGAGGTGACAGCAATGCCCAAAGGAGCGTCCAGCTGATGACCGCTTTGAGCGGCCGAAGTTTTGAAACGTCCAGTGGAGGTAAAAATCGATAGTCGATTCAGCTTTATGTCTGTCACAGCAATGTCCCCGTTGCTGAAACATGCAACACCTCTGGCGACTTGGAATTCCCCGTCACCGTTTCCTTCCTTGCCGATTTCTTCCTTCACCTGCCACTTCTCTTTAAGCAATATCTTGCCAAGATCCTGTTCACTGACGACATCTTGACATTTGACCCCAATGAACGAAAGATCCACCTTTGCCGGTTCACACTTGAGCTCCTTCTGAAATTCAAAATTGTGCATCACCTTTGGTTTGAGTTCCAAAAGCTCGAAATCATCGACTTGACTCATCAAGTCGTTTACGGCCGTGACGATCTGATCTGCGCGTTTTATCTGGTCACGGTTGCGCATGAGCGCCTTTTCGTACTCGCTGTCTCTCTCCTGGCCGATTTTGTCGACTTGTTCAGTGATTACCTTTGCTTTGCTTCTGATTTTAGCTATTTCTGCCTCGGCTTTCGCAGAAATATCACTGCAAGCCTGAGCCATTTTCGTTTTCAATCTATTCCGTGCATGTTTGATGGAGTCTTCGTTTGATGCAAATTGCTCTTTGCTTTTCTGGAACTTTTGCAAAATGTCCTTGACACTCTCACGGAATGATTTTATGGCGTCACCGATACCAATTAACTTATGTTCCGCTGTTCGGTGCTCAGTTGCAACACACATGCCGCAAATCGATGCATCACAAGTCTCACAGTGAAAACATATAACCTGATCACTATGTTTAATACATTTTGGTTTGGCCGTCTTAGTAGCATCTGTTGGTGAAGCCCATGGTTTGTCCAAGTCTTCCGCCGGAATAATGCGATGGTCTTTGGTGGACTTCAAGCGACGGTGCGCCTCTTGGCATTTCTTGCAGATGTTCTCCTTGCAGTCAAGGCATCTTGACACGGCCTCGTTTCCTTCTTCACAGGATTCACAAGTCGCACTGATAGTAGTTACCTTTCCTAATAACTGTTCTTGTTTGCTTATCTCATCGACAAGAGATATCAGAAAGAAGCTAGAAGACAGACTCTGCACTCCTTTCTCAGGAACGACTGTCTCTCTCCTACAGACTGGACATATTATCTTTTCCCTCTCCGACGTCTCTTTGTTCACCATCATACCCAGACAGTTCAGGCAGAAGCTATGAAGACAGTCTAACATCTCAGGATCCTTGAATCTATCGCAGCAGATCGGACATTCCAGGTGCCCCTGGCTTATTGTGTCCAACACGGTTCGGGCTGCAGCCTCCGCCATCGTGAGTGTATCCTCCTTACAAGGAAAAAAATCAGTTTCGACTATTACTCAGTGTCAGGAAGGGGCTTAGGTTGAGAAGGGGGCATGCCGAGCTGTAAAATGAAGGAGGGTGCACACCAGCCCTATAAATATGACTATAACTGGCTCTATTTTGTCTGTTCTTATTTTGTCACCATTATCTTAAGACAAAAGACAAAGGATATCCAATTACACCCCTATTTGTAGGGTAAGGTGCACACTATACATTTAGGTCAGACTGAATAATTGCTTTATCCTTTTCATTGTCAAAATGACACTTTTCCGAGTCAACAAAAATTACATTTCTCTCGGTCATTTTGACTGAGAAGATCACATTTTCTTGGTCATTTTTACACGAAATTTGGCAGGGCAAATTGTATAGGTTTAGATTCAGGATCAATTAATGATGTGAGTGTGACCCAGTGTGTTCTACCAACACCGCTGTTCCTCAGGCTCCGTGGGCGACATAAGGTTTATGCACATGCGCTAGTTTTATCAGACTGGATCGTAAAATGCATTATTCATGAGCTCGACAAAAAGTACAAATTAAAAATTAAAAAAGCTGGAACATTCCTAAAAACTGCTCTTATACACTCAATGTTTAATAGTATGCAGTATGTTTCACCCAAACAGGATGGGAATATAAATCATATTCACATTTTAGTGGGTAAAATTTTATTTAATGTCGGCAGCTTCGTGAAATTGTGTTGAACGAGAGGCGCCACATAACGTAAATAGTCTAAAATAAACATCATTTTTCGACAAGAAGCTAAGTTTACCTTATATTAACAAAGATACTGCGACAATTTGGAAGACCGCCAAAATAGGGCAATATAGCTCGGATGGTAGAGCGGTGTTCCGGAGGTTGCAGGTTCGAGTCCTGCCTTGCCAATGTGTTTGTTCACTTTTAAATTTGTAATAAGACTCTCAGGAAAACATCATTTAGACTTTAAATTTTACATTGACGCTGGTTTCGAAAGTAAAAACCCTTAAGAGTGGGTCCACGTAAATATTTCATATAAGTGTCCTCGGCATTTTTTTTTTTTTTTTTAATATGAAAGGACTTGGTAAGCAAGTAACCAAAATTGAATTTTTTTTTTTCTATTGCCCGTTGCCATGGTAATGGGCCATTTTGTGTTTTGGGCACTTTTAGCCAGTTTTGGGGCCGCAAAAACATTTTTTGTGCTTATTTTCAAAAAATCACCAAGTCAAAATACAAAATTTTATCACAAAATAAACTATATCATTACAAAGTATTATCCTTGCCCTTACTTGAGAAAAAAAATAAATGTTTTAAATTTCACCCTTATGCTATTTTTAGAACATGCATTAAAGCATGTTTTCAGAAAAGTCACCTTGCCAGGGGTCTCAGAATATTTTCCTTTTGGATTGGATTAGAGCCAACATTGGTCTTTTCATATCTGGTGAGAAAGGTTTGGGGGATTGTATCCTCTTAAGGCAGCACTGAATCAAAATTTGTCATTTTTCTAAAAAACTAAACAAATGAAATTTGAACTTTTTCTTTAGTTTGAAGTAATAATACACGAAAACAATAACATTTGTTGAATCTGGCGCCTTTTTCAAATCATACAAGTGAGTTGTAGGCCTGTGAATTACTTCTACTGAATAAGCAGCATTTTTGACAGCGAAACTTTAGACTAACCCCCTCCACAACATTTCTTACATACCATTTTCTGATAACATTTTATTAGTGGCATATACAAAGAGGAAACAATACTTGTTGTGAACGAAACAATTATTTCTACAATACCCAACTAAAGCATTATTTCTACATAACCCAACAGTCCCGTTATGCAACCAAAATGCAAAATTAAATCACAAAATCAACGATCACAAAGAATCATCCTTGCCCTTACTTGAGAAAATAATTAAATGGTTTAATATTTTTGAACATGCGTCAAAGCATGTTTTTAGAACTTGTAAAATTGTAATTCTATTTTTGTCCCTCAAAAAGTCAACTTGCCAGGGGTCTTAGCCTGAAATATTTCCCTTTTGGATTTGATTAGAGCCAACATTGGTCTTTCCATACTGGTAAAGCCCCTGTCACACTTGTCCGAATCGTCACTCCGTTCATGTTCCGAGTAACAAATTGTGAATTCGGTGTTTAATCGGTTTGAACTGAACTCAAACGGATTTCCCTCGGTTCCCCTCGGTTTTCCAACGCTATATACTCGTGTACGTTCGGTGATGCACTGAGGAACTCGGAGAAATTATTGAACCTGTTTAATAATTTATCCGAATTGTCGCGGCAACCTCAATACGGATGGTATCCGGTATACACACGGAATATGCACTGTACTCATTCGTTGCCATTCGTTGCAATGTGGAATAGGTACGGAAGAGTACGGAAAAGGCCTCCGATTCCGATCGATAACCGTATGTATTCAGATTTCTTTCCGAAACCACACCATTGTAATGCCGATCAAAAAACGGACGCACCGACTTTGATGTCACTAAATCCGACGATATACCGCATTACAGGGTTGTAGTCGAGTCCCTGCAAGTCCTTTCGTGAAGCCAGTCACAAGTCCCTTCATAAAGGCAGTCACAAGTAACTTGATGAACAATGACAAAGGAATGCTTTTGTCAAAGCTGATTTGAATAGCTTGTGATTCGAATTGGAACTGAAGGAATTGTGATGGACTTGCAGGGAATTACAGGGACTTGCAGGGACTTGTGATGGACTCGACTACTTCCCTGCCGCATTACCACGATGTAATACCATATATATAACATCATATAACGAATAAATTCCGGTTCAGCGGGAGATCCGGGGACGGCAAAATTGCGGTCGGTCTTGAGATCAATACATTTTTCAAAGTGGCATGTCCGGTGATGATCGGAGAGGTTTTGAATATAGACGGATTGCAATCGGAATAGCAACTTATTAGATCCGGAATAAGACCGGATTATGATTGGTGTATTTTCATTTCTGGCTGTTTTTTTTACATTTCTCTCCGAACGTGTTCGAATTAATAATATTTCAGATCGGTTTATGAATGGAATTATAGATTCGGACAAGTGTGATAGGGGCCTAAGAAAAGTTTAGGAGATTGCATCTTCTTTAGGCAGTACTGCATCAATGGTAATTTCCCAAAAAATCTGGGAAAATGAAATTTGAGCTTTTCCTTCAGTTTAAAGTAATAATACACACAGCAATTTGTACCTTTATGAATCTGGCTCCTTTTTCAAATTATAAGAGTGAGTTGTAGGCCTGTGAATTACTCCTACTGAATAAGCTGCATTTGTTATGGCGAAAATCTAGACTAACTCCCTCCGCAGCATTTCTTACATTCTATTTTCTGATAACATTTTATTAGACAAAACAATACTTGTTGTGAACTAAAACATTATTACTACAGAACCCAATTAAAGCATTATTTCAAAAAAACAAACCAACAGCCCCTTTAAGCACGTCACCTCTCAAAAACAAAACGTTATTGCCTGCTAGTGTATTCAAAGTGTTACATTATAGCGCTCCCTTAGAGCTATGTCAGTTCGAAGAACAAAACATACGGCTTTTTGCACTTGTATTTGTTTATATTTGAACTATTATACCATATAACAACTTTTTAAAACCAATCAAAACAAAAAAATGTATGTGGTTTATTTGTGTAGTATAAGATAAAAAGATGTATCCTCATTGAGTGATCCCCACAATGTCGCTTCCCAGGTTGTATCGTAAAATCGAGTGTGATCACATGGCCACACGGCATTATGGTGTTTGTGACTTCCGACTGGCGTCCTCGAACAAAGATACTGACAATTTGGGATACTGACAATTTGGGAGACTGCCAACATAGTTGAATGGTAGTTGACTGCGTGAAGAAGCTATGCCTATATTCGAATGGTCGAATTTGTATTTAAAAGTCACGCCCTATTTAAGCAATTTGCAGACCATTGCGTGATCGAGGGAGCTGATGGGAATATAAATCGTGTGCGGTTGCACTGTCGAATACATGTAGCTTTACCTTACATACGCACTGTGGACATTCCTTTGTCTTCGTGTAGTTAACAAACTTTGACTAAATACTCATTTTTCTCGCTTCCCCAAAACAAATTTACCCTCAAATTTGGATTATGGGCCTCTCAGCTGTCCCTTCTATCTTTTCTATATATAACCCTAACCCGTTTTTCCTCTAGCGCTCTTTTTCGGAAAAACGGATTGTGGACGTGTGCAAGTCCACACACCGTAACCTCTTCCCGCATCGTGTGGACCTATATTGTTCGGAGGTCCAGTGCGTATGCAAGACTAACTCAGTGGTCGTTGGCAAAGACTATAAGATAGCTCAGTTGGTATAGCGTCGGTCCGTTATTCTGGAAGTCGCAGGTTCGAGTCCCGCCAATAGGGGGCGCTATAACGCAACACTTTGGATACACTTGCAGGCGATAAAGCTGTGTTTTTGAGGGGTGACGTGCTTAAAGGGGCTGTTGGGTTCTGTAGAAATAATGTTTTAGTTCACAACAAGTATCCTCTTTTGATATGTCACTAATAAAATGTTATCAGAAAATGGTATGTAAGAAATGTTGTGGAGGGGATTAGTCTAGATTTTTGCCGTCATAAATGCTGCTTATTCAATAGGAGTAATTAATAGGCCTACAATTCACTCTTATGATTTGAAAAAGGCGCAAGATTCATAAAAATATTATTGTTTGTGTGTATTATACTACAAACTAAAGAAAAAGTTCAAATTTCATTTTTTTCGTTTTTTTGGAAAATTACAATTTTTGATGCAGTACTGCCTCAAGAGGATACAATCCCCCAAACTTTTCTCACCAGATATGAAAAGACCAATGTTGGCTCTAATCCAATCCAAAAGGAAAATATTCTGAGACCCCTGGCAAGTTGACTTTTTGAGGGACAAAAATTTGTTAAAAATGTCAATTTTACAAGTTCTGAAAACATGCTTTAATGCATGTTCTAAAAATAGCATAAGGGTGCAATTTAAACAATTTTATTTTGTTCTCAAGTAAGGGCAAGGGTGATACTTTGTAATGATATAGTTAATTTTGTGATAACATTTTGTAATTTGGCTGGGTGATTTGTTTTAAATAAGCAAAAAAACTGTTTTTACGGCCCCCAAACTGGCTTAAAATGCCCAAAACACAAAATGACCCGTTACCATGGCAACGGGCATAAGAAAAAAAAATTTGTTCAATTTTGGTTACTTGCTTACCAAGTCCTTTCATATTAAAAAATAAAAAAAAATGCCGAGGAAACTTATATGAAATATTTACGTGGACCCACTCTTAAACTCTCCTACAAAATAATGGGGAATTCCCTGGTTGGTTTACTGAACACGGATTTTCGCAATTTAACTGTACAACACACGGCGGTAGGCAGGGTGCACAAACAACTCCCACCGGCACCCCGGGTATTATGTATTTGACAAGGCAGCGATTGGATGTACATAGCGCCTGCTATTGGATTTGTGTAGATAACGCAGTTTTTTTTACATGTATTGAAGTGTATTGAAGTGCATGGCTCCATGTGGCATTTGTCCTTTAATACCAGTCTGCCAAACGGTACTTCTCTTGATTCAGAGTAAAGTTCCTAAGACGACGAAAAATCCCAAGAAACACGAACGTCATTTTCATTCCAATTAAAACACTGATAAACATCACAATTAAAGGTAATTATTCGTAGGTATTTTCTCATCAAGCGTCTTGCCGAAAGGTTACAGTCTATATGGTAATAAATTATAGTCATTATTCTGTCGATTTATTGTCATCTCTCAAATATCAACAACTTATTTTTAATATAAACAAGCTATTTAAAAGACCTATTTTTTTCATGAAAAACGGGACCGGGTACAATTTGGCCGCAAGAGGACGTTTTATATGAGTTAAACTAAGCACGGACTATACAGACATCTAAATAAACCCTCTATGGCCGGTGGAGGATGAATTTCAGACTCCATGAAATCTGTACTCATTGGTAGTATTGCGCATGCTTAAGTGGAGATAATTAGGAGCGTGACCTGTCAGATGAGAGGGTTTAACCAATACTAGAAAAAACGGGTCCGATTTTCATAGGAGTCTGGTTTTAGTACGACACCGGCACCATGGACATGATGGAGGAAGGACACGGACAAGCAAACAAACCTAATGTCGCCCTGGCAACAGCTATGCCAACACAATTAAGCTAACCATCCTTCTCTTGCGAATCAAGAATCAGGCAAGATTTCTATGCTATTTCAATAACAAAACTCAATCCGACATTGAATCTGTGCAACATGTAATGTACAATATATACCTCCATGGTAAAATGTAAGTACTCACTTTTTAAAACTGATCCGTCAATTGGATGGGGTCTTTATCAACCACATTCTTTCCCGTGCGTGTAAACACAAGAATGGCCTTCCACCGGTTTACCCACCGCCGGTAATTTTGTTCGGTGAAGGTGATTACTTATCGGACAAGGTATCGACTACCGCAGCATTCTGTGTACATGTATTTTTGTAACAATTGCGCAGTATATGATAAGCAGGCATTGTGTGCAGCACAATTTACTCACTAGCACTATGGGGAAAACCAGTTACTATTTTTAACTCGCGCTAGTGAATATAATCAGCGCTCGGCTCCTTCCAGATGACAATGTGCGCGCGCACCCAAGCCTTCGTCGTAAAGCTACGGAAGTCCATAATGGACATTGCACATGTCTCAATTTGCAGGAAAGACTATTATCCTATTTTTACCACGTAAATCATCCACAATGTCCTTGATTCAAGTTCAGTACTACAGTACTGAAAAGATGTAAAATTAACAATAGTACAATCTTACACGAATGCCTTGGTAAAAAGAAAAGTCTTGAGCTTATTCCTAAAAACCGAAAGAACCTGAACAGACTGAATCTCATGCAACTTGTACATCGTTACATTTAATGGAATAAAAATTGTTGACAAAAATGTGTATGCGGCCGCCAAAAAGATTAACAATGCCAAAAATCGTACAGATTCGCCTTGGATGCCCTAGAGTATCTGCCGTTTTAATTGATCAGTTCCACCTGTGAACCACAATTGTGGACCGCCTAGCTACGAGTTGTCCCGCGTACGAGTTGACCAATCTGCGTACGAGTTGACCAATCTGCGTACGAGTTGTCTCGCGTACAAGTTCCCCGTGAATAGAGCCTGAAGCTAGCTAGTGGCGCACTTTCGGACCCCTCGAATAGGTAAATCAGCGTGTAAAAGTCGGGGTTTCTACAATTATTTCGGTACATTTATTTCTTTAAGACAGTCCTTCTTTGAAAAGGCCTTTGTAAATTTGTTACGATTCACGTAGTGTATCTCAATTTGTAGAAACTGAAAAAATTGCATCACGTTAAAGAGAAATATCGAGTAAAAAATCGACCTCTCACTTCCAAAAATCTTTATGTGGACTCATGGAAGTAGAAACACTTGTACAAATAGGCAACCAGCCTGCGGTCCATAAATCCAATGATCGAGAAGAGTAATGCTCATAGCGATTCTGAAGGTACACTGTATTTGTTTAGGTAAATTAATGTTCGCCTGTAAAATAACAAACCATCGCCGTATTTTAATTTAACGGATTTTGAATGTAAAGTTACAGTAATGTGAGCTGGAAAATATCATCACGAATCCAAAAAGTTTTCGTGTTGTAGTGTTAATTTATACAGATAATATAAATTTACAAAAACACTTTCTTAAAATACAACATTTTGTGTAAATATACATCAAACACATACAAAGTGTTGTTTATTTACAGATAATCTTATGCC
This sequence comes from Crossaster papposus, assembly GCA_037893245.1. Lineage (NCBI taxonomy): Eukaryota > Metazoa > Echinodermata > Asteroidea > Velatida > Solasteridae > Crossaster > Crossaster papposus. Next base: position 283,319 of record JBAIAA010000592.1, read on the forward strand.
AACAAAAATCTCATTACGCAGAAACTGACTATTTCGATCAAGGAAATTTGTAGTACATGTATGTTAAATTGGCTTAGTAAAAATAAATGCACGCTCTTGGTCATAATGTGTTATTTATTCGAACAATTCCACAATCAATTTGAGTAATAAATTTGACAAATTAGATCTTTCGTATTTAAATATTGAAATTATTTCTGGCAAACTGTGACTTCATCATGACATGAAAAGATCATGAATATACCTCGCCCTGTACCTCAACAACAGCTACTGCATTCGAAGTTACCATACCACAATGTTCTTTTATTGTCATAAATTTGAGAAGCACAATTTTACCGAAATGAAACTTCTTCAGTAATGTCCTAAACGAAATACCACTGCAGGAAAAAAGTGTGTTTTTGTTTATCTACGAACAAGGCGAACTCTTAGAAAAACTAAATACCTGTAATTGTAGAAGAGTAAAAAATTAAATCTTAGAGCTTGTGTAAACAAATGCTTTGATATTTTTGGAGTAAAATTTGACTTTTTAGGATATGTTATTGCTTTCTGATGGCCGATTTCTTTGTTCGCTGTCTCTTACAATTGCCTTTTCATTCAAAATATAATATCGAGAACTGGCTAGAAATCCATACACGAACATCACTAAAAAAAAATCTACTTCGACCTATCAGCTATTGATCAGAAAGCAATAACATATCCTAAAAAGTCAAGTTTAGCTCACAAAATATCAAAGCATTTACTGAGAAAACATTTTGTTCAGACAAGTCTCATAGTGTTTGTGCACTGGGTGTCAAGTGATGTCCGTGTATGGAATTATTTCCCATTAACCAGCCACTTAAATTGAAGTCAGATAAGATGGCGTCGATATTTTTCCCCCACCTTGCCTTTTCTTTTTGTTGAGGGGGTACTTGTGCACGGAGCCTATAGCAGATGTAGTTTGGTTCAAGTAAGCAGCAGTGCATATAGGCAATTTAAATCCGCTGCAAGATCTTGATGGAATGTCTGTCTCCAACAACCATGTCGCCAGTGGGTGTATAGGTCATTCCTAGAGGATTGTACAGCTTTTCGGCTACAGTTCCTACCAGTGATCCATTTGGATCGTACTGTTGTATTTGTATGGTTCCCACACCACCGTAACGAACAGCTACATTGAAGTAACCGTGACTGTCACAAAGAATCCCGGTAGGATTCGCAGGATTTTTGTCCACAGGTGTCTTGATACTAAACACCTCATTGCCCTTGAGGTCTACGCAGGAGAGGGTTTTATTTTTGTAGTTAGAAATGAACAGGCGCTCCATGTCATCTATCGCTAAATAATATGTCACATTTTCATTTTGAATAGTTGCTACTAAAGAGCCATCAAGCAAATGCACAGAAACAACTTTCCTGCCCCGGTCAGCCACAGCTAGTCGTTCTCCAGCTGCGTCTAGCGCAATAGAGGTTAACCTACTTGCCCCTTCCTTAGAGGGTGAGAATTCGCGAATAAACTGAAGATTGCCGTCAAAAATCTTCACTTATTTTTTGTCTGTGACAAAAAGCAGATCGTCCGAGGTGACAGCAACGCCCCGAGGGGCGTCCAGCTGATGACCGCTATGAGCGGCCGAAGTTTTGAAACGTCCAGTGGAGGTAAATATCGATAGTGGATTCAGTGTTGTGTATATCACAGCAATGTCCCCGTTGTTAAAACATGCTACACCGAAGGCAAATGGGAATTCCCTGTCACCATTTCCTTCCTTGCCGAACTCTTCCTTCACCTGCCAGTTCTTTTTGAGCAATATCTTCCCAAGTTCCTTTTCACTGACGACATCTTGACATTTGACCCCAACGAACGAAAGATTCAACTTTGCCGGTTCGCACTTGAGCTCCTTCTGGAATTCCAAGTTGTGCATCACCTTCGGTTTCAGTTCCAAGAGCTCGAAATCATCGACTTGACTCATCAAGTCGTTTACGGCCGTGACGATCTGATCGGCGCGTTTTATCTGGTCACGGTTGCGCCCGAGCGCCTTTTCGTACTCGTTGTCTCTCTCCTGGCCGATTTTGTTGACTTGTTCGGTGATTAACTTTGCCTTGCTTCTGATTTTAGCAATTTCTGCCTCCGCTTTTTCAGAAATATCATTGCAAGCCTGAGCCACTTTCGTTTGCAATCTATTCCGTGCATGTTTGATGGAGTCTTCGTTTGATGCAAATTGCTCTTTGCTTTTCTGGAACTTTTGCAATATGTCCTTGACACTCTCACGGAATGATTCGACGGCATCCCCGATACTAATGAACTTATGTACCGCTGTTCGGTGCTCAGTTGCAGCACACATTGAGCAAATCAACACATCACAAGTCTCACAGTGAAAGCATACGGTGTGATCACTATGCTTTCTACATTTTGGTGTGGCCATCTTAGCAGCATCTGTTGGTAAAGCCGTCGATTTGTCCAGGTCATCTGTAGGAATGATGCGATGATCTTTGGTGGACCTCAGAAATTGGTGTGCCTCTTGACATTTCTTGCAGATGTTCTTCTTGCAATCAAGGCAATTTGACACGGCCTCATTTCCTTCTTCACAGGATTCACAAGTCGTAACAGTAGTAGTTACTTTTCCTAATAAATGCTCTTGTTTGTTTATCTCATCGACAAGAGATATCAGAAAGAAGCTAGAAGACAGACTCTGCACTCCTTCCTCAGGAACGACCGTCTCTTTCCTGCAGACTGGACATGCTATCTTCGCCGTCTTTCTCGTCACCATCTTACCCAGACAGTTCAGGCAGAAGCTATGAAGACAGTCTAACAACTTAGGATCCTTGAATCGACAGTAGCAGATCGGAGATTCCAGATGCCCCTGGCTAATTGTGTCCAACACGGTTCGGGCTACAGCCTCCGCCATCGTGATTATGATCCTATAACAAAAACAGAACAAAAACAGTTAGGAATACTCAAAGTGTGCGACATGAAGGAGTTTATGTTGGCATAGAGCTGAAACGGAGAAGGGTGAACACTCATCCTACAAATATAGGGCTGTAATTGGCTCTTGTCCTGTGTCTTATTTTGTTGCCATTGTCTTATCTCATCTTGTCGCCTGTAATGGTTACAAGATTATAGACAAAATGGAACAAATAAATACAGCCCTATTGGGCTAGGTACACACTAGGTCAGACTGATGAAATTACATTTGCTTTATCCTTTCCATGGTCAAAATGACACCTTCCGAGTAAAAACAAATGACATTTTTCTCGTTCATTTTGACCGAGAAAGCGACATTTAATCGGTCGCAAAATTACCGAGAAGAAATCAATTTTTACCCGGAAATGAGGTGAGCATAGCATGTAGAAATGGCGATTGTGTATAGTTATGGGCCTCTAGTCATGACCAAATAAATTCGAGTCACAAGAGTTTTTTATCATTCCAAAGGGACTTGATCAACCTATTTGTAGGGCTACGACTGAATCTTAAATTATATTTGCTTCTATCCTTTCCATGGTCAAAATGATACTTTTTGGTGGAGAAAGTGACATTTTTTACCCAATAATGGGAGTCAACGGACTGCATTGTACATGTACATGTACAGTACATTATACAACCACGGGGCGTCGGGACATAGGCCGGGGCGTCGGGACATAGGCCGGGGAGTCGGAAGTCGGAACATAGGCAGAGACGTCGGAACATCAGGGCGTCGGAACATCGGGGCGTCGGAACATCGGGGCGTCGGAACATCGGGGCGTCGGAACATAGGGGCGTCGGAACATAGGGGCGTCGGAACATAGGGGCGTCGGAACATAGGGGCGTCGGAACATAGGGGCGTCGGAACATAGGGGCGTCGGAACATAGGGGCGTCGGAACATAGGGGCGTCGGAACATAGGGGCGTTGGAACATAGGGGCGTTGGAACATAGGGGTGTAACCAGCCATTACTATAGGTCATACTAAAACAAAAAACAAGTATTCACTCTGAGTCAGAGTGACAAATAATCACTCTGACTCAAAGTGAATATTTGTTTTATCGGCTTCATGGTCAAAACGACAATTTTTCGAGTCAACAAAAATGACATTTTGCTCGGTCATTTCGATTTAGAAAGTGACATTTTCTTAGTAATTTGGACCGCAAAAAAAGTTTCCTTTTTTTCACGGAAATGGGCAGAGCAACTTGGTTCAGATTCAGGATCAGTTATTGTGTTCTATCTTGCAACAGACTAGCTAATCGTTCATTATCTTACAAATCAGGCATGATTTCTAATTGCTATTACATACAAAAAAAAATCGATCACATTGAATCTGTGCAACATGTAATGTATTATGCATTTGTACAATGTACTCACTTTTTAAAACTGATTCTTCAGTTGGATGGGGTAGTTCAACCACATTTCGGTGCGTGTAAACACAAGAATGGCCTTCCACCAGTCCAGGTACCGCCGGTACTTTCGAGCGGCGAAAGGTGAACACCCATATTGACTACCGCAGCTTACATGTACATATACATGTATGTGCGTAACAACTGCGCAGTATTTGATGAGGAGACACAGCACAATTTACTAACTATAATGGGGAAAAACCAGTTACTATTTTCAACTCGCGCAAGTGAAGGGGCAGCGCTAATTGCTCCTTTCTTTCAGATGAAAATGTGCGCGCGCAGGCCGTCGGCGTAAAGCTACTGAAGTTCATAATGGACATTACATATGTCTCCATTTGCAGGAAAGACTATTAATATTATCCTATTTTTATCGCGTAAATGAGCCACAATGTCCTTGATTCTAGTTCAGTACTACAGTGGAAATGATTACGAAATTAAAACCAAGATGTTAAATCAACAATAGTAAAATCTTACACAAATGCCTTCTTAAAAACCGTAAGAAACTAAACAGACTAAATCTCATGCAACTTGTACATCGTTACATTTATTGGAATTAAAATTGTGACGAAAATTGTCACCTGTAAAATAACAAATCATCGCCGTATTTTAGTTTAACGGATTTTTAATGTAAAATTACAGTAATGTGAGCTGGAAAATATCATCACGAATCCATAAAGTTTTCGTGTTGTAGTGATTTATTTTAATTTATACAGATGACATAAATTTACAAAACCACTTTCTTAAAATACAACATTTTGCGTAAATAAGCATCAACACATACAAAGTGTTGTTTATTTACAGATAATCTACTGCCAACAGGAATCTCATTACGCAGAAACTGACTATTTCGATCGAGGAAATTTGTAGTATGTTAAATTGGCTGTTTAGTCAAAATAAAATGCACGTTTTTGATCATAATGTGTTATTTATTCAAACAATTCCACAATAAAATTCAGATTTCTTGCAAAAATAGGTTAATAATCGTATTAGATCTTTTGTATTCAAATATTGAAATCATTTCTGGCAAACTGACTTCATCGTGACATGAAAAGATCATGAATATACATCAAAATCAGTCACTTTTTTTACCTCACCCTGTATACCATAACAACAACTACTGCATTCAAAGTTACCACAATGTTCTTTTATTGTCATAACTTTGAGAAGCACAATTTTACCGAGATGAAATTTCTTCAGTAATGTCCTAAACTAAATACCACTGCAGGAAAAAAGTGAGTTTTTGTTTATCTACGAACGAGGCGAACTCTTAGAAAAACTAAATACCTGTAATTGTAGAAGAGTAAAAAATGTAATCTTATCGCTTGTGTACAAAAATGCTTTGATATTTTGGGAGTTAAATTCGACTTTTTAGGATATGTTATTGCTTTCTGATGGCCGATTTCTTTGTTCGCTGTCTCTCACAATTGCCTTTTCATTAGAAATATAATACATGTAGCGAGAACTGGACAGAAATCCATACACGGACATCACTAAAAAAAAATCAACTTCTCGACCTATCAGCTATATTGATCAGAAAGCAATAACATAACCTAAAAAGTCAAGTTTAGCTCACAAAATATAAAAGCATTTACTGAGAAAACATTTTGTTCGGACAAGTATCATAGTGTTTGTGCACTGGGTGTCAAGTGATGTCCGTGTATGGAATTATTTCCCATGAACCAGCCACTTAAATTGAAGTCAGATAAGATGGCGTCGATATCCCCCCCCCCCCCCCCCCCCCACCTTGCCTTTTCTTTTTGTTGAGGGGGGGTACTTGTGCACGGAGCCTACAGCAGATGTAGTTTGGTTTAAGTTAGCAGCAGTGCCTATTACTAGCAATTTAAATCCGCTGCAAGATCTTGATGGAATGTCTGTCTGCAACAACCATGTCGCCAGTGGGTGTATAAATCATTCCTAAAGGATTGTACAGCTTTTCGGCTACAGTTCCTACCAGTGATCCATTTGGGTCGTACTGCTGTATTTTACCGTTTCCCCTTTCATTTTGATGAACAATTACATTAAAGTAGCCGTGACTGTCACAAAGAATCCCGGTAGGATTCGCAGGATTTTTGTCCACAAGTGTATTGATACTGAACACGTCAATGCCCTTGAGGTCTACGCAGGAGAGGGTATTGTTTGCGTAGTTAGAAATTAACAGGCGATCCATATTATCCATCGCTAAATAATGTGTCACATTTCCATTTGGAATGGTTGCTACTAACGAGCCATCAAGCAAATGCACATAAACAACTTTCCTGCCCAAGTCAGCCACAGCCAGTCGTTCTCCAGCTGCGTCTAGCGCAATAGCGGTTAACTGACTTGATTCTTCCTTAGATGGTGTGAATTCGCGAATCAACTGAAGATTGTTGTCAAAAACCTTCACTTTCTTTTTGTCAGTGACAAAAAGCAGATCGTCTGAAGTGACAGCAATGCCCCGAGGAGCGTCCAACTGATGACCGCTTTGAGCGGCCGAAGTTTTGAAATGTCCAGTAGAGGTAAATATCGATAGTCGATTCAGTGTTGTGTCTGTCACAGCAATGTCTCCGTTTCTAAAACTTGCAACATTTCCGGCGAATTGGAATTCCCCGTCACCGTTTCCTTCCTTGCCGAACTCTTCCTTCACCTGCCACTTCTCTTTGAGCAACATCTTCCCAAGATCTTTTTCACTGACGACATCTTGACATTTGACCCCAATGAATGAAAGATCCACCTTTGCCGGTTCACAAGTAAGCTGCTTCTGCAATTCCAAGTTGTGCATCACCTTCGGTCTGAGTTCCCAGAGCTCGAAATCATCGACCTGACTCATCAAGTCGTTCACCGCCGTGACGATCTGATCTGCGCGTTTCATCTGGTCACGGTTGCGCATGAGCGCATTTTTGTACTCGCTGTCTCTCTCCCGGCAGATTTTGTTGACTTGTTCGGTGATTACCTTTGCTTTGCTTCTGATTTTAGCAATTTCTGCCTCCGCTTTTGCAGAAATATCATTGCAAGCCTGAGCCAGTTTCGTTTGCAATCTATTCCGTGCATGTTTGATAGAGTCTTCGTTTGATGCAAATTGCTCTTTGCTTTTCTGGAACTGTTGCAATATGTTATTGACACTCTCACGGAATGATTTGATGGCGTCACCGATATCAATTAACTTATGTTCAGCAGCTGTTCGGTGCTCAGTTACAGCACACATGGCGCAAATCAACACATCACAAGTCTCACAGTAAAAGCATATGGCGTGATCACTATGTTTTCTACATTTTGGTGTGGCAGTCTTAGTAGCATCTGTTGGTGAAGCCCTCGGTTTGTCGAAGTCTTCCGCTTGAATGATGCGATGGTCTTTGATGGACTTCAAGCGTCGGTGTGCCTCTTGGCATTTCTTGCAGATGTTCTCCTTGCAGTCAAGGCATCTTGACACGGCCTCGTTTCCTTCTTCGCAGGATTCACAAGTCGCACAAGTAGTAGTTACCTTTTCTAATAACTGCTCTTGTTTGCTTATCTCATCGACAAGAGATATCAGAAAGAAGCTAGAAGACAGACTCTGCACTCCTTCCTTAGGAACGACCGTCTCTCTCCTGCAGACTGGACATGATATCTTCGCCCTCTCTGTCGTCTCTTTGCTCACCATCTCTCCCAGACAGTTCAGGCAGAAGCTATGAAGACAGTCTAGCATCTTAGGATCCTTGAATCGACAGCAGCAGATCGGACATTCCAGGTGCCCCTGGCTGATCGTATCCAACACGGTTCGGGCTGCAGCCTCCGCCATCGTGAGTGTATCCTTACGATGAAAAAAATCCGTTTCGACTATTACTCAGTGCCAGGAAGGGGCTTAGGTTGAGAAGGGGGCATGGAGCGTAAAATGGAAGAGGATGCACACCAGCCCTATAAATATGACTGTAACTGGCTCTCTTTTGTCTGTTCTTATTTTGTCACCATTATCTTAAGACAAAAGACAAAGGAGATCCAATCACAGCCCTATTTGTAGGGTCAGGTGCACATTATACATGTAGGTAGGACTGAATAATTGTGTTATCCTTTTTATTACACTCCTCAAAATTACACTTTTCCGAGTCAACAAAAATTACATTTCTCTCGGTCATTTCGACTGAGAAGATCACATTTTCTTAGTCATTTTTACACGAAATTTGGCAGGGCAAATTGTATAGGTTTAGATTCAGGATCAATTAATGTGACCCAGTGTGTTCCACCAACACCGCTGTTCCTCAGGCTCCGTGGGCGACATAAGGTTTATGTACATGCGCTAGTTTTATTAGGCTGGATTGTAAAATGCATTATTCATGAACTCGACAACAAAGTACAAATTAAAAATTAAAAAAGCTGGAACATTCCTAAAAACTGCTCTTATACACTCAATATTTAATATTATGCAGTAAGTTTCAGCCAAACAGGGTGGGAATATAATTCATATTCACATTTTAGTGGGCACAATTTAATTTAATGTCGGCAGTTCCGTAAAATTCCACCAAGGCCTTTAATGTGTTGAACGAGAGGCGCTACATAACGTAAATAGTCCAAAATAAACATCATTTTTTGACAAGAAGGTAAGTTTACTTTATATTAACAAAGATACTGCGACAAGTTTTGGGACCGCCAAAATAGGGCAAGATAGCTCAGTTGGTAGAGCGGTATTCTGGAGGTTGCAGGTTCGAGTCCTGCTTTGCCAATTTCTGTGTTCACTTTGAAATTTGTAATAAGACTCTCAGGAAAACATCATTTAGACTTTCAATTTTACATTGACGCTGGTTTCGAAAGTAAAAACCCTTAAACTCTCCTACAAAATAATGGGGAATTCCCTGGTTGGTTTACTGAACGCGGAGTGTGATTTTCGCAATTTAACTGTACAACACACGGCGGTAGGCAGGGTGCACAAACAACTCCCACCGGCACCCCGGGTATTATGTATTTGACAAGGCAGCGATTGGATGTACATATAGCGCCTGCTATTGGATTTGTGTAGATAACGCAGTTTGTTTACATGAATTAAAGTGTATTGAAGTGCATGGCTCCATGTGGTATTTGTCCTTTAATAGTCTGCCCAACGGTACTTCTCTTGATTCACAGTAAACTTCCCAAGACGACGAAAAATCACAAGAAACACAAACTTCATTTTCATTCAAATTAAAACACCGATAAACATCTCAATTAAAGGTAATTATTCGTAGGTATTTTCTCATCAAGCGTCTAGCCGAAAGGTTCACAGTCTATAATCGTTAGTCGTTATTCTGTCGAATTATTGCCATCTCTCAAATATCAACAACTTATTTTTAATATAAACAAGCTATTGAAAAGACCTATTTTTATGAAAAAACGGGACCGGGTACAATTTGGCCGCAAGAGGACGTTTTATACGAGTTAAAGCACGGACTATACAGACATCTAAATAAACCCACTATTGCCGGTGGAGGATGAATTTCGGACTCCATGAAATCTGTACTCATTGGTAGTAGTGCGCATGCTTAAGTGGAGATAATTAGGAGCGTGACCTGTCACGTGAGAGGGTTTAACCAATAATAGCTAAAGCGGGTCCGATTTTCATAGGAGTCTGGTTTTAGTACGACACCGGCACCATGGAGGAAGGACACGGACAAGCAAACAAACCTAATGTCGCCCTGACAACAGCTATGCCAACAGACTACAATCATACAATTAAGCTAATATAGGCCATAATCGTTCCTTATCTTACGAATCAAGAATCAGGCATGATTTCTATGCTATTTCAATAACAAAACACTCAATCCGACATTGGATCTGTTCAACATGTAATGTACAATATACCTCCATGGTAAAATGTACTCACTTTTTAAAACTGATCCGTCAATTGGATGGGGTCTTCAACCACATTCTATTCCCGGGCGTGTAAACACAAGAATGGCCTTCCACCGGTTTACGCACCGCCGGTAATTTCGTTCGGTGAAGGCGGACACTGGTATCGACTACCGCAGCATTCTATGTACATTTGTGTAACAACTGCGCAGTATATGATGAGCAGGCATTGTGTGCAGCACAATTTACTCACTAGCACTATGGGGGAAAACCAGTGCTATTTTTAACTCGCGCTAGTGAATATAAAGGCAGCGCTCGGCTCCTTTCAGATGACAATGTGCGCGTGCACACAAGCCTTCGGCATAAAGCTACGGAAGTCCATAATGGACATTACACATGTCTCAATTTGCAGAAAAGACTATTATTCTATTTTACCACGTAAATCATCCACAATGTCCTTGATTCAAGTTTAGTACCACAGTGGGGATGATTACAAAATTAAAACCAAGATGTAAAATTAACAATAGTACAATCTTACACGAATGACTTTGTAAAAAGGAAAGTCTTAAGCTTATTCTTAAAAACCGAAAGAACCTGAACAGACTGAATCTCAAGCAACTTGTACATCGTTACATTTAATGGAATTAAAATTGTTGACGGAAATGTGTATGAGGCCGCCAAAAAGGTTAGTAATGCCAAAAATCGTACAGATTCGCCTTGGATGCCCCAGAGTATCTGCCTTTTTAATTGATCAATGCCACCTGTGAACCACAATTGTGGACCGCCTAGCTACGAGTTGTCCCGCATACGAGTTGACCAATCAGCGTACGAGTTGACCAATCAGCGTACGAGTTGTCTCGCGTTCCCCGTGAATATAGCCTGAAGCTAGCTGGTGGCGCAGTTCCGGACCCCTCGAATAGGCAAATCAGTGTGTAAAATTTGGGGTTTTTACAATTATTTCGGTACATTTATTTATATTAAGAAAGTCCTATGAAAAGGCCTTTGTAAATTTGTTACGATACACGTAGCATCTCAATTTGTAGAAACTGAAACATTGCATTACGTTAAAGAGAAATATCGAGCACAAAAATCGACCTCTTACTTCCGAAAACACAAAATTAAAAACACTTGTACAAATAGGCCACCAGTCTGCGGGCCATAAATCCAATGATCGAGAAGAGTAATGCTCATAGCGATTCTGAAGGTACACTGTATTTGTTTAGGTAAAATAATGTTCACCTGTAAAATAACAAACCATTGCCGTATTTTAGTTTAACGGATTTTGGATGTAAAACTACGGTAACGTGAGCTGGAAAATATCATCACGATTCCATAAAGTTTTCGTGTTGTAGTGTTAATTTATACAGATAATATAAATTTACAAAAACACTTTCTCAAAATACAACATTTTGTGTAAATATACATCAATACATACAAAGTGTTGTTTATTTACAGATAATCTACTGGTCTCATTACGCAGCAACTGACCATTTAGAACTGAGGAAAATAAAATGTGTAGTATGTTACATTGTGGTGGTCAGATTTCTTGCAAAAATAGGTTAATAATCGTATTAGATATTTTGTATTCAAATATTGAAATCATTTCTGGCAAACTGTGACTTCATCATGACATGAAAAGATCATGAATATAAATCTACATCAGTCCCTTTTTTGACCTCGCCCTGTCGCCCTTTTGACCTCACCCTCTGCATTCAAAGTTACCATATCACAATGTTCTTTTATTGTCATAAATTTGGGAACCACATTTTTACAGAGATGAAATTGTTCACTAATGTTTTAAACTACATACCACTGCAGAAAAAAACAGGTTGTTTTTTAATCTACGAACGAGGCGCACTATTAGAAAAACTAAATACCTGTAATTATGGAAGAGTGAAAAATATCTATGAGCCTTGTGTAAAATTTGACTTTTTAGGTTATGTTATTGCTTTCTGATGGCCGATTGCTTTGTTTATTGTCTCTCTCAATTGTCCTTTCTTGAGGAATATCATAGCGGTAACTGGAAAGATTTCCATACACGGAAATCTCACGGAAATATAAAAGCATTTACTGAGAAAACATAATTTTTTTCAGACAAGTCACATAGTGTCAAGTGAGATTCGTGTATGAAATTCTTTACCTAAGAACCAGCCACTTAAATTGTAGTCAGATATGATGGCGTCGATATTGTTTCCCCCACCTTGCTTTTTCTTTCCGCTAAGGGGGGTACTTGTACACGGAGCCCACAGCAGATGTATAGTTTGGTTCAAGTAAGCAGCTGGGCCTCGTAGGCAATTCACATCCGCTGCAAGATCTTGATGGAATGTAAATCTGCAACAACCACGTCGCCAGTGGGTGTATAGGCCATTTCTAGCGGATTGTACAGCTTTTCGGCTACAGTTCCTACCATTAATCCATTTGGGTCGTACTGCTGTATTTTTGAGTTTCCCCTACCACCGTAATGAACAGCTACATTAAAGTAACCGCGACTGTCACAAAGGATCCCAGTAGGACTCGAAGGATGTTTGTCCACAAGTGTATTGATACTGAACACCTCATTGCCCTTGAGGTCTACGCAGGAGAGTGTTTTATTTTCGCAGTTAGGAATGAGCAGGCGCTCCATATCATCTATCGCTAAATAATATGTCACATTTTCATTTGGAATAGTTGCTACTAACGAGCCATTGAGCAAATGCACAGAAACAACTTTCCTGCCCAAGTCAGCCACAGCTAGTCGTACTCCAGCTGCGTCTAGCGCAATAGCGGTTAACTTACTCGATTCTTTCTTAGATGGTGTGAATTCGCGAATCAACTGAAGATTGCCGTCAAAAACCTTCACTTTCTTTTTGTCAGTGACAAAAAGCAGACTATCTGAGGTGACAGCAATGCCCCAAGGAGCGTCCAGCTGATGACCGCTTTGAGCGGTCGAAGTTTTGAAATGTCCAGTGGAGGTAAATATCGATAGTCGTTTTAGCCTTGTGTCTGTCACGGCAATGTCCCCGTTGCTAAAACATGCAACTCGGCTGGCCAATTGGAATTCCCCGTCAACGTTTCCTTCTTTGCCAAACTCTTCCTTCACCTGCCACTTCTCTTTGAGTAACATCTCCCCAAGATCCTTTTCAGTGACGACACCTTGACATTTGACCCCAATGAACGAAAGATCCACCTTTGCCGGCTCGCACTTGAGCTCCTTCTGGAATTCCAAGTTGTGCATCACCTTCGGTTTGAGTTCCAAGAGCTCGAAATCATCGACTTGACTCATCAAGTCGTTTACGGCCGTAACGATCTGATCTGCGCGTTTCATCTGGTCACGGTTGCGTATAAGCGCCTTTTCGTACTCGCTGTCTCTCTCCTGGCCGATTTTATTGACTTTTTCGGTGATTACCTTTGCTTTGCTTCGGATTTTGGCAATTTCTGCCTCGACTTTTGCAGAAATATCATTGCAAGCCTGAGCCAGTTTCGTTTGCAATCTATTCCGTGCATTTGTGATGGAGTCTTCGTTTGATGCAAATTGTTCTTTGCTTTTCTGGAACTGTTGCAATATGTTCTCGACTCTCTCACGAAATGATTCGATGGCATCCCCGATACTAATTAACTTATGTTCCGCTGTTCGGTGCTCAGTTGCAACACACATGGAGCAAATCAACACATCACAAGTCTCACAGTAAAAGCATATGGCCTGATCACTATGTTTTCTACATTTTGGTGTGGCAGTCTTAGTAGCATCTGTTGGTGAAGCCCTCGGTGAAGTCTTCCGCTTGAATGATGCGATGGTTTTTAAAGGACTTCAAGCGTCGGTGTGCCTCTTGGCATTTTTTGCAGATGTTCTCCTTGCAGTCAAGGCATCTTGACACGGCCTCGTTACCATCTTCGCAGGATTCACAAGTCGCACTAGTAGTAGTAGTAGTAGTAGTTACCTTCTCTAATAACTGATCTTGTTTGCTTATCTCATCGACAAGAGATATCAGAAAGAAGCTAGAAGACAGACTCTGCACTCCTTCCTCAGGAATGACCGTCTCTCTCCTGCAGACTGGACATGTTATCTTCGCCCTCTTTGCTCACCATCTCTCCCAGACAGTTTTGGCAGAAGCTGTGAAGACAGTCTAGCATCTTAGGATTCTTGAATCGATCGCAGCAGATCGGACATTCCAGATGCCCCGGGCTGATCGTGTCCAGCACGGTTAGGGCTGCAGCCTCCGCCATCGTGATTATGATCCTAACAAAAAATAACAAAACAACTTAGGAATACTCAAACTGTGTGCGACAGGAAGGGGGAGCTGTAAAATAAAGAAGGGTGCACACTCACCATACAAATAGGGTTGTAATTGGCTCTTGTCTTGTGTCTTATTTTGTTTCCATTATCTTAAATTATATTGTCGCCTGTAATGGCGACGAGATTAGACAAAAGAGAGCCAATTAATAATACAGCCCTATTTGTAGGGCTAGGTACACACTAGGTCAGACTGATGAATTTACATTTGCTCTATCCTTTCCATGGTCAAAATGACACCTTCTGAGTAAAAACGAATGACATTTTTCTCGTTCATTTTGACCGAGAAAGCGACATTTAATCGGTCGCAAAATTACCGTGAAGGAATACATTTTTACCCGGAAATGAGGTGAGCATAGCATGCAGAAATGGCGATTGTGTATAGTTATGGGCCTCTAGTCATTACCAAATAAATTCGAGTCACAAATTATATTTGCTTCTATCCTTTTCATGGTCAAAATGACACTTTTTGGCCGAGAAAGTGACATTTTTTACCCAGTAATGGGATGAGCCAACAGACTGCATTGTACATGTACAGTACAGTACATTATACAACCAGGGGCTAAAAGCTAATCGTTCTAAGAAATATCCGGCATGTTTACTAAAGCTATTTCACTTATTAAAAAAATCAATTACATGTACAATGAATCTATTTAACATGTACAATGTACTCACTTTTCAAAACTGATTCGCCAGTTGGATGCAGGCTTTAGCCACAAATATTTAAAAAGGGAAATTCCAGGCTCAATAATATTTTACCTAGACTCCGCGGAGAATTTGTTTTGATTTGTTATCGAGAACGACTTACGCGCCTATTATATTCACGATTTCTTGCCATTCAGGAGTACAGGGGGGCGTCCATATTGTTCAAATTTCCCGCCTCATCCGGGACATTATGTCGTAGTTTCTGCACCTCAATATACATCGCTTTATTGCGTGTTGTTCGCACTGGTATCCTACCTTGGCGCGATCAACTACATTATGCATACGTATGTTATACGGCGCCCGACTATTACTATTACATGTATTGCATTTATGTGCAGAATATCAACTTGACGGGTGAAGTTGAAGGTATAGGTCTACTTCCGTAGACACCATTTATATGTGTATTTGTGCAACAACTGTGCAGCGTCACAAGGAGGAAAACCTTGTTGCAGCTCTATGGGAAAACCCAGTTGCTATTTTTAACTCTCTAGTTGAAAGTTCACACGACTGGCCTTTCGCTTAAAAAATACGGAAGTTCATAATGGACATTACATATGCCTCCATATAATGCAGGAAAGAATAACTGTTCTATGAAATATTCACAGAATTCATTTGAAATCGAGGTGTACTTATTTTGGATAAAAGCCCTCTTTGGTTTTGATCAAATAAATTCGAGTCACAGGTGTTTTGTTTTAATCATTCTAAAGCGACTTTATTGTATGTACATGTACAATGCAGTATGTTGGTAGAACAAACGCTGGGTCAGACTAATTGGTCCTGAATCTGAACCTATATATATTTGCTCTATCCATTTCCGGGTAAAAAGTACTACTATTTGTAATTGTAGGGCTATGACTGAATCCGAAATTGCATTTGCTCCTATAATTTGTATGGTCAAAATTACATTTGTCTTTTTGAAAGAGAAAGTGACAATTTTTCGCAAGAAATGGGTAGAGCAAATATTATATAGGTTCAGATTCAGGATAAATTAATCTCACCCAGAGTTTGTTTCAATAGACTGCATCGTACATGTACATACAACCACCCAAAAGCTAATTTAATATCAGGCATGTTTACTAAGCTATTTCACTTATTAAAAAAATCTATTACATTGAATCTATTCAACATGTACAATGTACTCACTTTTTGATTCGCCAGTTGGATGGGGTCTTCAACTACAAATATCACTAGAAAACCCGCGAAAGAATGGCAAAACTACTTCGAACGGCTAAAGGTGCGATCAAGCCTATAGTACATAGTACGGTACTGCTTCACTCAACATCGAGGGGATGAAAGGTTTGTGTCGCACAACATATTAACACATACATTTCTTTGATTCAAGTTGAAGGTATTGGCCAACTTCCGTAGAAACCATTTGTCTGTTGTGCAACAACTGCGCAGCGTTAAAGGAGGGAAACCTTTTTATAGCTCATGTAGCCTTGGGTGCAAGGCTGTGCTGTATCTGCAACGTATTTACATGATCATGGGCTGCATTGTCATAAGGAACATTGTGCATGTGTACTATACTGGCCACCGTGACCCATGTGGAGTCCAATCACTGGCTGTTTCATCCACAGCCTTGAAGTTGTAGTAATACTTCCGGGTTTTGTTGTTATGTTAATGAATGCGCTGCTTTCGAGCCCCGGGATCTGATTGGTCTTTGATTGCATTGTCATGTTGAATAGCGTTTTCGAATTCTAAGAAGCAAACGCTATGAAACGCATGAGTATGATGCGAACCAACAGTGATCTGTGATGGCCATTGGAAAAAACACATAGTACATTAATAGTAATAATTTGCAAACGCACTCACCGACCCCCCCCCCCCCCCCCCCACACCACAACCAATTCGCCCTGGATTCTTGGAGTAAAGTAAAGAAAAACATACAACTTGAAAATACTCAAACTTCAAGGCTGTGTATGAAACTGCCAGTGATTAGACTCCACATGGGTGGCCAGCAGTACACAAGCACAATGTACATCCAGTATTGCAGCCAACATTGTAAACACGTTGCAGATACAGCACATCCTTGGACTTGAGGCTAAGCTTCATGGGGAAATCCAGTGGCTATTTTTAACTCTCCAGTTGAAAGTTCAGACGCTTGGCCTTCTGCGTAATCTACGGACGTTCACAATGGATATTACATACGTCTACATTATATGCAGGAAACAATAACTATTCTATGAATTATTCACAACATTCATTTGAAATCGAGGGGTATTTATTTAAAATAATAGTTTAGTATGGCACAGCATCTCTTCTCCCCACTTTTGAAAAGAGACGTTTTACAGGTACAAAATGGTGTAGAAAACAAATTGTTTAAATGTAATAATTTGAAATTGAAGTGAGTTTGTGAGAAAAAATAATTATTTACAACTATAGATGCTTCTCAAAAAAAAAAAAAAATAGCTAATAAAACTGAAGAGTTTATTTCTAATTACAATAAAGTTTTAAAACAGCTGGCGTGTACGTTGTTTTAATTCTTATAAAGTTTCAAAATCGTGGGGATTTTTCAGATTTTCAAATGGATCTATCGCGTTTTTGAAATATAACCTCTTCAAGGTAGTATACACCATTTGCTTTTGCTGTAGTTTTTCTAAATTGGATGGGGTTTCGTATATTAAATATCGTGACCCTAACCAAAGAGGGCCGATGCAGCGCGTAGCACGAGTTGGGCGCCATCTGACGGCCACATGTTCCGAAACACAGATCCACTCTCTAAATGTATAAAAGTAAAAAGCTCGCACACAAAAAGGGTGAAATTTACTTTGAAACAGCTCCAAGGAAAAAGGGAAAACGACTCCAGAAGAGTAACTTTTTCATTCTATCGAGGAGCCATACGACTTTTCGGAAGAGTGAAAATGTACTCTTTTGGAGTGGTTTTCACTTTTTTGAGTTGCTTTCGTTTTGAAAAACTAAATTTCAGTCCTTCTTGTTGCAGTAGTTTTATAAGAGATTCACTTTTTTTGAGAGTGAGCTTTTTAGTTTGTTACTTTTAGAGAGATATCTAGTTTGTAGATATCGGTTGCGTCGGGCACAAGACAAGTCTGAGCGGCTGCCAGCACTTCTCATAGCAAGGATAATGATTTCAGAGTTTAGGCCCACCGACGATTCAGCACTTTATGGTTAGCCTAATTAGCCCAATGCGGGTTTTTTACGATAAATTAATCTCCGTCTCCATCACCATTGCCAAACGAAGCCAAAGACAAAGCATGTACGAAGTCAAAGACAGAGACGAAACTGGGATTTGGAAAACGGCCTTCAATTGATGTCGGGTATTAAAGAAGGCATCTGATATGACTCCCCCAGCTCGCCATTTCTTTCCGCTGGGTGGGTACTTGAGCATGGATCCCATAGCAGGTGTGGTTTGGCCCTGGTTCAAGTAAGCAGCAGAGCCTAGCAGGCAATTCACATCCGCTGCAAGATCTTGATGGAATGTCTGTCTGCAACAACCATGTCGCCAGTGGGTGTATAGGTCATTCCTAGCGGATTGTACAGCTTTTCGGCTACAGTTCCTACCAGTAATCTATTTGGGTCGTACTGCTGTATTTTTGATTTCCCCCTACCACCGTAATGAACAGCTACATTAAAGTAACCGTGACTGTCACAAAAGATCCCGGTGGGATTCGCAGGATTTTGGTCCACAAGTGTATTGATACTGAACACCTCATTGCCCTTGAGGTCTACGCAGGAGAGGGTTTTATTTGCGCAGTTAGGAATGAGCAGGCGCTCCATATCATCTATCGCTAAATAACATGTCACAGTTTTATTTGGAATAGTTGCTACTAAAGAGCCATCAAGCAAATGCACATAAACAACTTTCCTGCCCCGGTCAGCCACAGCTAGTCGTTCTCCAGCTGCGTCTAGTGCAATAGCGGTTAACTGACTTGCCTTTTCCTTAGAGGGTGTGAATTCGCGAATCAACTGAAGTTTGTCGTCAAAAACCTTCACTTTCTTTTTGTCAGTAACAAAAAGCAGACCGTCTGAGGTGACAGCAATGCCCCGAGGAGCGTCCAGCTGATGACCGCTTTGAGCGGTCGAAGTTTTGAAATGTCCAGTGGAGGTAAATATCGATAGTCGATTCAGCTTTATGTCTGTCACAGCAATGTCTCCGTTGCTGAAACATGCAACACCGAAGGCAAGTTGGAATTCCCCATCACCGTTTCCTTCCTTGCCGAACTCTTCCTTCACCTGCCACTTCTCTTTGAGCAATATCTTCCCAAGATCCTTTTCACTGACGACATCTTGACATTTGACCCCGATGAACGAAAGATCCACCTTTGCCGGTTCACACTTGAGCTCCTTCTGGAATTCCAAGTTGTGCATCACCTTCGGTTTGAGTTCCAAGAGCTCGAAATCATCGACTTGACTCATCAAGTCGTTTACGGCCGTGACGATCTGATCTGCGCGTTTCATCTGGTCACGGTTGTACACGAGCGCTTTTGCGTACTCGCTGTGTCTCTCCTCACCGATTTTATTGACTTTTTCGGTGATTACCTTTGCTTTGCTTCTGATTTTAGCAATTTCTGCCTCGGCTTTTGCAGAAATATCACTGCAAGCCTGAGCCAGTTTCGTTTGCAATCTATTCCGTGCATGTTTAATGGAGTCTTCGTTTGATGCAAATTGCTCTTTGCTTTTCTGGAACTGTTGCAATATGTTATTGACACTCTCACGGAATGATTTGATGGTGTCACCGATATCAATTAACTTATGTTCAGCAGCTGTTCGGTGCTCAGTTACAGCACACATGGCGCAAATCAACACATTACAAGTCTCACAGGAAAGGCATATAACCTGATCACTATGTTTTCTACATTTTGGTGTGGCAGTCTTAGTAGCATCTGTTGGTGAAGCACTCGGTTTGTCCAAGTCTTCCGCTGGAATGATGCGGTGGTCTTTGGTCAACTTCAAGCCACGGTGCGCCTCTTGGCATTTCTTGCAGATGTTCTCCTTGCAGTCAAGGCATCTCGACACGGCCTCGTTTCCTTCTTCGCAGGATTCACAAGTCGTGCTAGTAGTAGTTACCTTTCCTAATAACTGCTCTTGTTTGTTTATATCATCGACAAGAGATATCAGAAAGAAGCTAGAAGACAGACTCTGCACTCCT
Source organism: Crossaster papposus (assembly GCA_037893245.1). Classification (NCBI taxonomy): domain Eukaryota; kingdom Metazoa; phylum Echinodermata; class Asteroidea; order Velatida; family Solasteridae; genus Crossaster; species Crossaster papposus. Next base: position 303,503 of record JBAIAA010000592.1, read on the forward strand.
TCGTTAGTCACGACCGTCTCTCTCCTGCAGACTGGACATGTTATCTTCGCCGTCTCTGTCGTCTCTTTGCTCACCATCTCTCCCAGACAGTTCAGGCAGAAGCTATGAAGACAGTCTAGCATCTTAGGATCCTTGAATCGGCAGCAGCAGATCGGACATTCCAGGTGCCCCTGGCTAATTGTGTCCAACACGGTTCGGGCTGCGGCCTCCGCCATCGTGATCATGAAGTGTATACTTCCGAAAAAAGAAAAGAACAAAGATTCGTTGCGACTATTACATTCAGGAATACCCAGTGTCAGAATGGTTAATGTTGAGAAGGGGCATGGGGCTGTACAATGAAGGAGGGCACAGCGGTTTAAAACCATATGTGACCCAGACATCAGTGAATTTCAGGACAATGAACAATCAAAAATCAAAACAAAATTATCAAGTATGTTTAAACATCATCGCTGGGTACGGAAAACAAGGTTGAAAGTTTTCTAAAAACGTTTTCTAAAAACGTAACTCACCGTAATTCTGCATAGCGCCCTCTTGTGACAATTTGTGCATTTAATACTACCCGTCTGTTGCTTATGTAGTCCCGTTAATTATATTTGATCTAGCTACAGTCCGGCTTCTTGTTGCGGCCAACCTATCTTCTCTTTAGGTATTTATTCCAGATCACCTCATTTGAGGGTGGCGTGCTTCACTGTTTCATCTCAGTTTTAAAACCATTCGCAATGGAACAGAAATAAATTAAAAGCGAGACCGTTCACAATGGAGGAGTCTTTGTCATAAGAGAACCGGCAACCGTCCACGGATTGGTTTCAGAGAGGTCACACAACGGGAAATAATAATAATAATGTTTACATTAAAGTCATTCAGATGCCCGCTTCACATCGTCGTCAGTCCCTGGCTGGATATTATGATAAATAAAAGCAGTCATTGAAAGTATCCCTGGGGGAAAACACGTCTGGCTGGTTGAAATGGTGTTTACTTTTTGTTTGGCTCTGAACGCTGTCGTAATAAAGTTAAATGCTCGTGTCGATCGTCTTAATTTTGTTTAACCTAGTTTGTTTTACAGGTATTGCTTTTTCAGAGAGTTTCAACAACCACTCTATATTCGATGCGCTTATAAAGGCACACGGAAATTCACCTGCGTCGCAAAATGACGTCATACAAACCCCATGGTAGGAAAATACGTTGCATTGATGAATCGCGCGATGACTACGCCTATCAACAGAGGGCGTTATTTGGCGCGCTGGACAATATGTTTGTTGAAAACACCCTTATGAATGTCGACTTTTACGAGCAAAAAGGACATTTCCGCTAATTTACCGACATTTTATATTGACAAGCATGTTTGGTATTTCTATATTTAACAAATGTATGACATTTTACCGTAGGTACTAGGAGGTACAAGTTAAAATGCGCAACCGTAAATGTTTAAAAACTAATACATTTTTTACCATATTAGTCGATGTTTTCAATGTTTTGTTACAGTATCATTACTTAGTTCATATCATACTTTACACCATTCAAAGGGGTGTACAATGGGTAATTTTAAAAGCAATATACTTAAACCCATCAAACCATAGCAACTATAGTTGTTGGGCTTTGTTTGACTCAGTACTAAAAAGCCACGGAAACCATGTTGAATTCTGTCAGGTTCAGGACAGAAATGAATGAGACTTGTACAAATGTTGTTGGTAAACTGCTTGTGTATAACATGGACACACTCTGTGTGTCCCCACTCATACTCCAACACATTCATATCGCTTGACAGTCATCACTGTACTGATCCCATACTGAACAATACATTGGCTCATCTGTAACAAGTCAATCAAACTTCAAGAGTTTGGCAGGTTTAGTACCGTTAGGTTTAGTAGAGTGTACCAATAAGTACCTGTGTGAAGTTGTGAAAGTTCGTGTAGAAGAGGACAAATTAGGGTGATGAACATTTTGGATTTTTAGAGTGTTCTGACTGATTTTGAGATTAGACAGATTTCACTTAACACACAAACCCTATGGATTGTCCCCATAACGCAATGTACGAAAATAATTGATGGTTTGGTTTACTTTCTCTTTCATTTACCTAATGAGACCAAACGAGAGACCAAAAGTGCCCTAAAAATCGAACGACTGTCAACACCAACAAACACGATACCCCGTCATCACTTCAACTAGCCTAACCATTATATTTCTGATATTATTCTACAGGGCATAGCATCACTTGGCCATCGGAAAGACTCAGTCCGACTCAGCTGGGAGAAAATTTGGATAAATCGTCTTCGGACTATTCAACAACATGGGCTCAACATCTAACTAGGAAATGATTAACTTTTTAGATTTATTTCTTTGTTTGTTCTCACTCCTCCAATTTTCCCTGTCTATTTTCACCACCCCCCCCCCCCCCCCCCCCCAATTACTCCTAGTCATACTTGTTTATTAGTTCTTCCCTTTGATCTTTACCCTGGACCTTCTTTCTTGTGGTTTTACCCCTTCTGTTTTTGTTCCCCACCCAAATTCACACCCCTTTACCCCTTGGTCTGTCTTTGATCCTACCCACACTTACCTTACCCTTTAATCCCTCAGCCTTACCCTTTAATCTCTCCTTTTGTTGATTGTTACACTGGACTCTGTGCTTTTTTTTTTTTTTTTTTTTTTTGCCAACCATGATGTGCATCATATACATGTATGTTTGTATCTTTTACACAGCCTTTTTGTCTCTGAAGAAGATCTTGTTAAGATCGAAATGTTAGGTCCTCTTAACTTATTTGATTTGTATATTTTAGGTCATTCCAGCTAGTGAGCAGTTTGTAGCAGTTTTAATCTTATTCATGTTTCATTTACCTTGGCAGATACTTTATATTTGAACAAGATGTAAATATTTTTTTATCAGAATTATAGGTGGGGAACGTCGGAACGTGGGGGGGAACGTCGGAACGTGGGGGGGAACGTCGGAACGTGGGGGGGAACGTCGGAACGTGGGGGGGAACGTCGGAACGTGGGGGGGAACGTCGGAACGTGGGGGAGAACGTCGGAACGTGGGGGGGAACGTCGGAACGTGGGGGGGAACGTCGGAACGTGGGGGGGAACGTCGGAACGTGGGGGGCGAACGTCGGAACGTGGGGGGGGAACGTCGGAACGTGGGGGGAAACGTCGGAACGTGGGGGGGAACGTCGGAACGTGGGGGGGGAACGTCGGAACGTGGGGGGGGAACGTCGGAACGTGGGGGAAAACGTCGGAACGTGGGGGGCAACGTCGGAACGTGGGGGGGAACGTTGGAACGTGGGGGGGAACGTCGGAACGTGGGGGGGAACGTCGGAACGTGGGGGGGAACGTCGGAACGTGGGGGGGAACGTCGGAACGTGGGGGGGAACGTCGGAACGTGGGGGGGAACGTCGGAACGTGGGGGGGAACGTCGGAACGTGGGGGGGAACGTCGGAACGTGGGGGGAACGTCGGAACGTGGGGGGGAACGTCGGAACGTGGGGGGGAACGTCGGAACGTGGGGGGGAACGTCGGAACGTGGGGGGGAACGTCGGAACGTGGGGGGGAACGTCGGAACGTGGGGGGGAACGTCGGAACGTGGGGGGGAACGTCGGAACGTGGGGGGGAACGTCGGAACGTGGGGGGGAACGTCGGAACGTGGGGGGGCGTAGGAGCGTGGGGGGGTCGTCGAAACGTGAGGGGGGGGGCGTCGGAACGTGAGGGGGGGGGCGTCGGAACGTGAGGGGGGGCGTCGGAACGTGAGGGGGGGCGTCGGAACGTGAGGGGGGGCGTCGGAACGTGAGGGGGGCGTCGGAACGTGCGGGCGTCGGAACGTCGGAACGTGGGAACGTCGGAACGTGGGGGGGAACGTCGGAACGTGGGGGGGAACGTCGGAACGTGGGGGGGGAACGTCAGAACGTGGGGGGGGAACGTCGGAACGTGGGGGGGAACGTCGGAACGTGGGGGGGAACGTCGGAACGTGGGGGGGAACGTCGGAACGTGGGGGGGAACGTCGGAACGTGGGGGGGAACGTCGGAACGTGGGGGGGAACGTCGGAACGTGGGGGGAACGTCGGAACGTGGGGGGGAACGTCGGAACGTGGGGGGGAACGTCGGAACGTGGGGGGGAACGTCGGAACGTGGGGGGGAACGTCGGAACGTGGGGGGGAACGTCGGAACGTGGGGGGAACGTCAGAACGTGGGGGGGGGAACGTCGGAACGTGGGGGGAACGTCGGAACGTGGGGGGGAACGTCGGAACGTGGGGGGGAACGTCGGAACGTGGGGGGGAACGTCGGAACGTGGGGGGGAACGTCGGAACGTGGGGGGGGAACGTCGGAACGTGGGGGGAACGTCGGAACGTGGGGGGGAACGTCGGAACGTGGGGGGGAACGTCGGAACGTGGGGGGGAACGTCGGAACGTGGGGGGGAACGTCGGAACGTGGGGGGGAACGTCGGAACGTGGTGGGGGGCGTCGGAACTTTGGGGGGTCGTCGGAACGTGTGGGGGTCGTCGAAACATGAGGGGGGTCGTCGAAACGTGGGGGGGCATCGAAACGTGGGGGGGCATCGGAACGTGGGGGGGGCATCGGAACGTGGGGGGGGGCGTCGGAGCGTGGGGGGGCGTAGGAGCGTGGGGGGCGTCGGAGTGTAGGGGGGTCGTCGAAACGTAAGGGGGGGCGTCGGAACGTGAGGGGGGGCGTCGGAACGTGAGGGGGGGCGTCGGAACGTGAGGGGGGGCGTCGGAACGTGAGGGGGGCGTCGGAACGTGCGGGCGTCGGAACGTCGGAACGTGGGAACGTCGGAACGTGGGAACGTCGGAACGTGGGGGGGAACGTCGGAACGTGGGGGGGAACGTCGGAACGTGGGGGGGAACGTCGGAACGTGGGGGGGGGAACGTCAGAACGTGGGGGGGGAACGTCGGAACGTGGGGGGGAACGTCGGAACGTGGGGGGGAACGTCGGAACGTGGGGGGGAACGTCGGAACGTGGGGGGGAACGTCGGAACGTGGGGGGGAACGTCGGAACGTGGGGGGGAACGTCGGAACGTGGGGGGAACGTCGGAACGTGGGGGGGAACGTCGGAACGTGGGGGGGAACGTCGGAACGTGGGGGGGAACGTCGGAACGTGGGGGGGAACGTCGGAACGTGGGGGAGAACGTCGGAACGTGGGGGGGAACGTCGGAACGTGGGGGGGAACGTCGGAACGTGGGGGGGGAACGTCAGAACGTGGGGGGGAACGTCGGAACGTGGGGGGGAACGTCGGAACGTGGGGGGGAACGTCGGAACGTGGGGGAGAACGTCGGAACGTGGGGGGAACGTCGGAACGTGGGGGGGAACGTCGGAACGTGGGGGGAACGTCGGAACGTGGGGGGGAACGTCGGAACGTGGGGGGAACGTCGGAACGTGGGGGGGAACGTCGGAACGTGGGGGAGAACGTCGGAACGTGGGGGGGAACGTCGGAACGTGGTGGGGGAGCGTCGGAACTTTGGGGGGTCGTCGGAACGTGTGGGGGTCGTCGAAATGTGAGGGGGGTCGTCGAAACGTGGGGGGGCATCGAAACGTGAGGGGGCATCGGAACGTGGGGGGGGCATCGGAACGTGGGGGGGGGCGTCGGAGCGTGGGGGGGCGTAGGAGCGTGGGGGGGCGTCGGAGTGTAGGGGGGTCGTCGAAACGTGAGGGGGGGCGTCGGAACGTGAGGGGGGGCGTCGGAACGTGAGGGGGGGCGTCGGAACGTGAGGGGGGCGTCGGAACGTGAGGGGGGGCGTCGGAACGTGAGGGGGGGCGTCGGAACGTGAGGGGGGCGTCGGAACGTGAGGGGGGCGTCGGAACGTGCGGGCGTCGGAACGTGGGGGGCGTCGGAACGTGGGGGGCGTCGGAACGTGGGGGGCGTCGGAACGTGGGGGGCGTCGGAACGTGGGGGCGTCGGAACGTGGGGGGCGTCGGAACGTGGGGGGCGTCGGAACGTGGGGGGCGTCGGAACGTGGGGGGCGTCGGAACGTGGGGGGCGTCGGAACGTGGGGGGCGGTCGGAACGTGTGGGAGGTTGGAGCGTGGGGGCGTCGGAACGTGGGGGCGTCGGAACGTGGGGGCGTCGGAACGTAGGGGGCGTCGGAACGTAGGGGGCGGCGGAACGTAGGGGGCGGCGGAACGTAGGGGGCGGCGGAACGTAGGGGCGGCGGAACGTAGGGGGCGGCGGAACGTAGGGGGCGGCGGAACGTAGGGGGCGGCGGAACGTAGGGGGCGGCGGAACGTAGGGGGCGGCGGAACGTAGGGGGAATGTATTGTACAACTACAATTTACTCACTTTTTAAAACTGATTCGTCAGTTGGATGTAGTTGGATGTAGTTGGATGTAGTTGGATGTAGTTGGATGTAGTTGGATGTAGTTGGATGTAGTTGGATGTAGTTGGATGTAGTTGGATGTAGTTGGATGTAGTTGGATGTAGTTGGATGTAGTTGGATGTAGTTGGATGTAGTTGGATGTAGTTGGATGTAGTTGGATGTAGTTGGATGTAGTTGGATGTAGTTGGATGTAGTTGGATGTAGTTGGATGTAGTTGGATGTAGTTGGATGTAGTTGGATGTAGTTGGATGTAGTTGGATGTAGTTGGATGTAGTTGGATGTAGTTGGATGTAGTTGGATGTAGTTGGATGTAGTTGGATGTAGTTGGATGTAGTTGGATGTAGTTGGATGTAGTTGGATGTAGTTGGATGTAGTTGGATGTAGTTGGATGTAGTTGGATGTAGTTGGATGTAGTTGGATGTAGTTGGATGTAGTTGGATGTAGTTGGATGTAGTTGGATGTAGATGTAGTCTTCAACCACATTTTCGGTAGGTGTAAAACACAAGAATGGCCTTCCACCGGTCCAGGTACCGCCGGTATACTTTCGAGCGGCGACAGGTGATCACTTGTGTGGTTGCACTTATCGAAACAAGGTAGGTATCGACTACCGCAGCATCCTGTGTACATGTACATGTATTTGTTCAACAACTGCGCAGTATTTGATGAGGAGGCATTGCGTGCAGCACAATTTACTCACTGTGGGAAAAACCTGTTACTATTTTTAACTCGCGCCAATGAAGGGGAGCGCGCCCCCTCTAGGCCCCTGTCTTTCAGAAGACAATGTACGTGCGCGTGCAGGCCTTCGGCGTAAAGCTACGAAAGTTCATAATGGACATTACATATGTCTCCATTTGCAGGAAAGAATATTATCCCGTGAAATATTCACATAATTTATTTGCAATCGAGGTGTATTTATTTTGAATAATAGCTTTTCATGACAATTATCTCTCCTCCCCACGGGTATTAAAGGGTGGAAAATATGTTTAAATTTAATAATCTGAAATTGAAATCAGTTTGGTAACAAACAATTATTTGTTACAACTGGATGTTTCTAAAAAATAATATCTAATAATAAAATTGAAAGTTTATTTCCAAATGGACCATAATAATAATAATAATAAGATTTGTAATGCGCACATATCCACCCTGCTGGGTGTTCAAGGCGCAGAGACCCTAAAAAACAAACAAAGTAATATTTAACTTGAAAGAAACAATAACAAATGAGAGGAACAAATAAATTAGTTCTTGAAAACCTGAGACATGAGATAAGTTTTGAGAAGTGATTTGAATTTTGTTGTACACAGACAAGATCTAAGATTAAGCGGTAAAGAGTTCCAGATGTGTGGTGCAGCTGCAGAAAAACGTCTGTCGCCCCACGAGTGTCGTGACTTGGATTCCTTGAGGAGAAGCATGTTGCTGGATCGTAGGTTCCTTGATGGAGTGTAAACTTGAAGAAGTTCTGAGATGTAATGGGGAGCCTTGCCATTGAGTGCTTTGTGGACAATTAGCATAAGCTTGAAGATTATTCGTTGAGAGACAGGGAGCCAATGAAGTTGTTCCAGGATGGGGGTGATGGAACAGGATTTTTTAGAGAGTGTAACCATGCGGGCTGCGGTGTTTTGGAGGCGTTGGAGACGAGCAATCTGGTTATGCGGAAGACCATAGAAAAGGGCATTGCCGTTGTCAAGGCGAGAAGTGACAAATGCATGAATTACTTTTTCTGTAGCGCTCTTGTCCAAAAACTTGCGTATTTTACCGATGTTCCTGATGTGAAATGTTGAGAGACGAATGACGTTGTTGATGTGTGGTTGAAGTGTCATTGACGAATCAAAAATAACACCCAAGTTCCGAGCCTGCAACGAGGGAGCTATCTGAGCATCACCGATGGAAATGTATGGCACTGAAACTTTTGATAATTGTTGACGTGATCCAAATAAAAGGAACTCTGTCTTGTCGTCATTTAACTTCAGGAAGTTCTGTTGCGTCCAGTGGCGAATCTCTTGGATATATTTCTCAAGTCTTTCAATGGAGGCATTGGCATGTTCTCGAGAAGATTTAAACGTGATGTATAGCTGAGTGTCGTCCGCATAGACATGGTAATTCAGGTTAAATTTTAAAATGATGTCACGAATTGGCAAAGTGTACAGCGTAAACCACTGTGGGCCCAGTACTGACCCCTGTGGCACAGAGTAGTTCAAGACAACCGGGTCTGATATTGCAGTGCCGATACACACGTGCTGAGTTCGATTGGAGAGATAAGAATTGCACCATGCTAGGGCTGTGTCCTGTATGCCGAGGTAATTCTGAAGCCGGGAGAGGAGGATGTTGTGGTCAACAGTGTCAAAAGCGGCACTCAAGTCTAATAGGACTAGTGCTGTAAGGTTTCCATTGTCCATGGCTGAAAGAATATCGTTGTTCACACGGACTAGTGCAACTTCCGTCCCATGGAAAGGCTTGTATGCCGACTGGAACGTGTCGGACAGGTTGAAAGCATCAATATGATCGCGAATGCGTGATGAAACTACTCGTTCAATGACTTTTCCGAGATACTTTAAGTTCGCAACTGGTCTGTAGTTTTTGAATACCTCCTTGTCCAGGTTGGGTTTCTTGATGAGCGGCCTGATGTAGGAAATCTTGAGGCTATCGGGGAAGTGACCGGAGCTGAGAGATTTGTTTACAAGTGCAGTGATGTACGGAACAAATGTATCAATGTTCTGCTTTATCATGGATGTTGATACTGGGTCCAGTTCACAGGATTTTGTAGGAGATTTCATGATAATTCTTTGAATCTCAGCAGCAGTGGTAGGCTCAAACACATAGAGTCTACAGTCTTGGTGAAGATGTGGCGATGTCTGGCGCATGTCACAAGGGGCCGATGAGAATGATGAGCGGATGTCTGAAATCTTGGTGACAAAGAACTTGGAGAATTCATTTGCCAGATCCTGATCATTGTAGTTGGATGGAAGGACAGGGGTTCTGGGTTTCAGCAACAGTTTATCAATTATCTTGAAGAGCTTCTTTTGATCTCCTGAGGATTCATGAACTTGGGATGTGAAGTGGGTAATCTTCACCTGGTTGATCAATTTCCTAACCACATTACATTGGTTGCGATATTCTCGTCGGTGTGATTCAAGTTTTCCGTTTTCCCGCCATTTTCGCTCAAGTTGACGACGAATCTTTCTTGCAGCTCTAATGTCATCATTGAACCAAGGAAATTCAGTTCGGACCTTGACAGATCTTGTTTTCAAAGGTGCGTGTAAATCCAAGATGTCACGGACAGTACTTTCGTATTGGCTGACATATACATTCAAGTCGTCATGATCGAGGTTTAATTTTTCCAAATGAGTTCCTATATCCCGGAACACTTCAGGAAGATCTACGTTTTTCCACTGTCGGGTCTTTACAGTGATGGTTGGGATGTTGGGCTTGCACAGGCTCAAATTACACATAACTGCATAATGGTCTGATAATCCAGGTAGAATCGTAATGTTAGAGACAGCAGGTGGGGTGATATCACGAGTTATTACAAGGTCCAGACAATGACCGAGACGATGAGTCGGCTCTGTGACATGCTGGATAAGGCCATAAGCCGATAGCAAATGCTTGAATTGGTTTGCATTGGTGTTATGGATGTCATCAACATGAATGTTGAAGTCACCGGTGATGATGATGTCAGATGGGTGTAGGAGATATTCCAAAATCAAATTCTCAAATTCTTGAAGAAAACTTGAAAAAGTCACATGATGGCCGTTGGCATCTCTTTCGGGTCTGTATAAAACGACGAGGCGAACAGATTTTGAGTTTCCTGTTATTTCAGCATGAAGAGATTCGAAAGTTGTGTAATGGATGTTATTATCTTTCACAGAGACACATAAACTGGATCTGTAAAGTATTGCAACTCCCCCTCCAGTCTTGTGAGGTCTAGGAATTTGATGAAAATAGTAGCCAGCAGGGGTACACTGACGACATGTTAGGTCATCACCTGGTCTCAGCCATGTTTCAGACACAGCAACAAGGTCTAGATTTTTCTGCAGAACAAAATCCACGAAGTCTTCAGACTTGTTACAGATGGACTGTGTATTTAAAACACAAAAGCTGAGTTGGGATTTGGCGTGAGTCACTGGTGCTGGAACAGATGGGTGTGTGGGTTCAGGCTGTAGTGATTGGTGAACTGTTCTACGGCGACCCGCTTTTTTACCACGATGTGTAGGTTGGTAAATACAGTTGGGATTTACAAAAAGTCCGAGATTCTGTAACTCAATAGGGCATGAAGGTAAAGTTGTAGCACGTGTAGATGGGGCATAACGCAGACTAAGAAGCTTGTTACGGGAGTAGGAAATTGAAGATTTCAGACTGGTTTCCATGAATTTGAGATACAAAGTGTGACATTTTGGTATATTTCTAGTTTCATGCCATATATCAACTAAATTATTTGACTATTTATTCCCGTTTGTCTTGGACGTTGGACAGATTTGGGCAAGTCTTGTACCATTCAAACATTGGTTTCCAGAGTAATTGGATATTTAATAAAAAATATGTAGGTATCACAAGTACAACGCGTCGCTTTCACATCTTGTTGTCGTGTTGCAAGATGTATTGCATAAACCTCGGCTTACTATTACATGACCACAAAATGGAGCCATACATGTTTGTATAAAGTTGTTGCATATCAATTACAAAGGATATGTTGAAAAATATGTTCCAACATAACACATGTTACACTAGGGTACACCATGTTCAATTGTTTATAGTGACCGATTCACTTGTATTTCAGGTAAGAGTTACATACACAAATATAATTACACAAAGATAATCAACTGAAATAAATCAAAACATCTCTCGAGAATGTTAGCATCAACACTGTATAGACCGTATCGAATACCCCATTGTTGGCATAGCAACACGCGCCAGTGACGCACACCGCCATGTTGTAGGCAGCTAGCTAGCTACAATGTGCATGTTCTACGTATACATGTACGTCGTACCGCATGTTCAGCGTATTAACGTTGCGTACTATTATAATGTTTCGTGGAGGAATATAAAGCCATGGAGGTAGGAAATGTTTCCTACCTCCATGGTTATATACTAGCCGCTTCTGTGTTTAGACAACAATCGTGACAATGGGCAGCTTTCCAAGGACAATGTCAAGTTATTTTCTACAAATTAACAACCAAAAGTATCCAGGTGTAAGACAGCGATATGTGAAGAAGATCAGTGAAATTGACGGACTCGATCCTTACACTATCACGGCGAAAGATTGGTCACAAGACATCGATTCATTTCCCATGATAAATTGGGGAGATATTGTTATGTACCTTGTGTATGGGACAAGTTTGTACACTACGGAACAGTTCAAGTGTTTCAAGTCATTGGAATCCTACAATCAATTTGTATGCGGTTGGGTTCAGAAGCCACAGGTATACAACCTGCAAGATTCACAGCTGTGCATATTGAGTAGTCGAGTAAGTACTCCTTTTTGCAAATAAATTATCTCTCTTGCATAGCCATTGCTGGCAGAGAGCCGGGCTGGGCTTACCCTATTAAAAAAAGTAGTTGATATTAATTTAGCCAGCAGGCACATGTGAAGTAAATATTTTTGGGACATTTTTACAAAAACAAATATTGTCTGCAAGTTCAAGGCTTCGGGCTTCGTGCTTCATTGGCATTGCATAGTTTGGTTGAAATACAAATAGGCTATAACACAAGAGAGTGAGTTAATAAAACTTTTTTATTCAATTTAATTATTCTTTTATTTTATTTTTTTGGGGGAGTTGTTTTGGGTTTTGTGTTGCTGTTTTGATTTTTGTTAAACAAAAGCTAAAGACAATAATTTAACCAGATTTTCTAAGATAAATCAACTGAAAGAAATGAAATAAAAATGACAAATCTTATTATGTTTGATGTATTGGCATTATAACTTGAAACAAAACAGATGGGCACAACTTTGCGTCACCTCGGGTCAATGCGAGGTGAAAACCAACAATAGTGCATTGAGCTTGCGATGTTTTAACCTCGCTAAGTACAATGGCAGCGACCATGGCAAACATGTCCTCTTTCTTTCTTGTACATGGCCTCCTTCTTTAGTGTTGTCTGTCTGTCTCTATTTGGGGGGCTCAATAATCTAAATATTTTGTTCTGGTCTGATTAATTTTTCAGGTCATGCACTCCCAAAGGCTTAGCGAGAAACCATTGAAACCATGGGTCATTGCCAGCATGGCTGGAACAATACGTTCAGCCCACTGCGACTGCATGGCAGGCTTAGCTGAGACCTGCACCCATGTTGGAGCCCTGCTGTTTGCAGTAGAGTATATAAATAGACAGCGGGAACAAAAGACTGTCACCCAGGAGAAGGCATACTGGCTGGTACCATCGCTGAAAAAGGCTGACTTTCGAGAGGTTCGACAAATAGACTTCACATCTTCTCGAAGCAAGAAAGCTAAGTTAGATAAGATTTTAGAAGGCGAAGCCCCTCCACATCTCGAGTTAAAATCAACACGAAATATTCCAGCCTCCACTTCACAAGAGATGTCAACATTTTTCACTGACATTAGCAAGTCATCATCCAAGCCGGCCATACTTTCAGTGATTGCTCCACATAATCAGCAATTTATACCCAGAGCCACCGACTTGGAACTGCCAACACCCCTTTCAAAGTTGTACGATGTTAATTTGCAAGGGAATTCTTATGGTGAGGTAATAGCGGAATGTGAAAAGGTAATGAGTTCCATCAAAGTAACAGAGAAACAGGTCAGTCGAGTTGAAGAACTTACCAGAGATCAAGGGAACTCAAAACTATGGTACTCATTCCGTGCAGGAAGAATAACAGCGTCCAAGCTCAAGGCAGCATGTCATTCTGACCCTAGAATGCCATCCAAGTCTCTGATCAACAACATATGCTACCCCGAGAAAGTGAAGTTCTCCACTAAAGCCACTGAATATGGTCTAACAAATGAAAATGAAGTACTGTGCAAGTATAACGACAACATGGAACAGAGCCACAGTGATTTCATCATCTGTAAATCAGGATTCGTCATTCATCCTGAAGTACCATACCTTGGTGCATCCCCTGACAGCATAGTCAGCTGTTCGTGTTGTGGACATGGATGTGTTGAAGTAAAGTGCCCATACAGCAAGACAAACATGACAATACAGGATGCCATTATCTCAGACAGTGGTTTCTGTCTTGAAATTTCAGACACTGGTCATCCAAAATTAAAGATGACCCATGCCTATTATTATCAGGCTCAGTCCCAAATTTACTGCACAAATACAGAGTACTGCGATTTTGTTGTATGGACTGGCAAAGACTTGCACTGGGAGCGCATTTTACCAGATCATGATTTTGTTGAAGTTTGCATGCAGAGAGCACACAGTTTTATGTTGCTAGCAGTTTTGCCAGAACTCTTAGCAAGGTTTTATTCTTCACCAGCAACTACTGCAGTAAGTGCACTGAATGGAAATACGATGTGCTACTGTCACAGTTGCAGAGATACTGCAACTGATACTGAGGTCATGACCTGTAGCTACAAGAAGTGCCCATATGGCATCTTCCACAAGAAGTGCTTGCGGTTCACCAGCTTGAACCTCACTGAACATCAGCAGAAACTGAAAAACTGGTACTGTCCGCACTGTTTCCCACTTGGTGTTTCCAAGTGTGTGAATGAGGAATAAACATGTACCTTTCTTCAGTACTTCCTACTGCCAATCCCCCATCTAATCTACAACTGAGATCTGTGTTCAATGTCACGGAGCTGGCAAGCAGAGAACATTCTTGGGCACAAAATCTATGCTTACTACAATATAGCTTGATGTGACTACAATGTACATGTTTTTGGCTAAATTTGATTTGCACTTAATGCTAGGTTCCCACTATCACGATTCGCGCCATGATTGAAATCGTGGTCTTTATCGTGGAGTAATCGTGGTGATCCTTTCAGATCTTATCAGATCTTGAGGTCAGTCGTGGCCATCATGTTGATCGTAGAAAATGTTTGGAGGGTTCAAACATTTTCTATGATTAACACGATTAGTTTTTAATCGTGATCATCGCATCAGATCGTAAAGGATCGTAACAAAGTGCGACAGATCGCATCTAATCGTGCTTCCAAATCTGCACGTATCAGATCGTCCCAAATCGGGGACCCCGATCGTGCTAATCGTGTCAGATCGGGACCCAATCAGAACGTATCTGATCGTATCTGAACAGGAGACCAGATCGTGTCACCTGAAATTAAACAATCGTGACTATATTGCATCCAAGCGACAGTGGGAACCTAGCATTAAGGTAGAATACACCATAGTCCTGCCTCGCCAATTTCTTTGTTCACTTTAAATTCATTTGCAAAAACAAAAATACTGAAGGTTTATGAAATACCTTACTTGACTGTAGTGTACTTGTAAGTGAATAACAGTCTCAAGCATACTGTGAAATCACAGCATCTGGTTTGCTGTGATTTTTAAGAAAAGTGGAATTTTGTATCAATTTCCAACGATTGCTGGCTGGCAATCAATGAAAATACCCGACTATTTTGTTCAAACACTACCCCCCATTTATTAAATTTAGTTAGTCCAACACCCTATATAAAATAGCCATTTTACTTACCGTACCACGACATAATATTCTCTCCAAAGTCCAATACATTTTGTGTTTATGTCGAATAACTTTCAGTTAAAAAATGTATTTAGGCCATTTAAAATGGATTTTTAGGTTTTCATCACCTCCCTTCTCGAATTTCCCTCCTGTCCCGATTTATTTATACATGTAGGCCTACACGTCTGTTTTATATTTTTTTATGAAACTGTTTTTTTCTCAAAAAGTGTGTCATGGCTCCTGACTAATAATGTCTCCCATAAATATAATAACAATTCGTGCGACTTTGATGTAAACGTGCCGTTTTATAAAATATAAATTCCCCTCCCCATCTTGAGTGATGAAAACCTAAAAATATATTTTAAATGGCCTTAAGAAATTATTTATCAAAGATATTTTAATATGCAAATGATCCACATGAGCCACCATTTAAATTACCCAGCTGATTAAATCAGGAGACCTGGAGACTATTAGATCAACAGAAATGATGATTACAACAAAATATTTTGTTTATTTAACATTTAAATGCTAAAATGTATTTTGGCAATTATTTATTAAAAATATATTTAGTATGCCAATAAATCACACATCTATTTATTCAAGGTACATGTACCCTATTGAATTGTTTCAATTCCTTTATTATTACATACCTTACAAATTTGAAATGATAATTGATTTATGATATGGAAACATGACTGAAATGACTTATTTTATGCCTAACTTTGGAATAATTGACAGGACTACACATCATTAACTATACTACTATAGTTGCTTAGTTGAGTGAAACAACAGAGTTACTCAAATTTGTAAGTGCACAGCTTAGTCTGGCAATTTTGTCCATAGTTGTCCAACCCTGACTGTCTTTTGTCTCCAAGTAGTCAATGGGAATTGGCCCACCAAGAATCCTGTATTTCTTGCGAACATTACCAATACATCTCTCCACATGAATCCTAACATGGGCAATTTTCCTTGTTACCATTATTTCTGCAGGTGTCAGTTGTTTTTTGCCGCGAGTGAATGCTGGTATTTTTACCTCTGCACACTGCATGCCTACACTTTCAGCAATGTCGAAACCTCGGTCAGCTAGTACCAAATCACCTGGTTCCAACTTCATTAAAAAACCACAATTCTCAGTTATATGTTTGTCAGATGTTCTACCTCCCCATGCATTGGAAGGATAGGAGATTGTACCCTGAGGTGTGATACCAATCAAATATTTAATAGTATTGTGATGCTTGTAGTTGCTCCAAGTTTGTGCTCTAGCAAGTAGATTTGAAGGGCGGTCAATAAAAATCTCAAAGCAGTCAATAATGACAGCAACACGCTTCCCAAAATGCTCTTGGAATTGCATTGGCATGGTCAAGTGAAGCTCTTCTCTCTCTGGCCACAAGATTAAATAATTCAGTTTTGTGAAAAGAATATTTAAAGTTAATTTAAAAACCCTGGAGATCGTTGACTGAGCAACATCAAATCTGTATGCCAAATCACATTCTGACAAATTTAATCTGAGCCTCATAAGCACAATCATCATTTGTCGAAATTTAGACATAGATGAACGGTGGGTTACAACAATATATGGGGATACAAGATTAAAAATAGCCATCAAAATAGTGTACGTAGGTAGCCCAGTATAGTATCTGACTTTTTCATCATCCCCTTCCAAACTTGCTTGACTCACAGAGTTTGTTAGCTCAACCTGGTCATGTAGTCGAGAAATTTGTTCATCTTGGTACAAAGTGTAGTTCACAATGCGGTGTATGTCCTGTCCAGTTAAATCAGTTTGTGACATTACATCCTGGAAGTTGGGTCTTGTGTTTCCAGTATCATGATGGGGATCATCAGCTTGGTTTGTTGACATGGTGGAACCATGGAAGAATAAGAACGAATTATGCAGTAAATGTGACTGGTTATGCTGTACTGTTTTTGGTGGTTGGCTGCTTGCTTCAACTTCAGGGGGTTCCTGCCTGTTCTTTGCTGCCTCTTCTTCATGTTTGACTTTTCTTCGCTTCTTTACTCTCTCATTTCGCTCTGTAGTTCCCTGGCTTGGTTGCTTCACCTTGTCATGACCCAGACACAGTGTTGGAACCCAGTCAATGCTGGATGTTTCCCAATTCCTAGCGCTTCTGCCTGCATCACAAAGTAAAACAAAAAATGAAAATACGTGTACATGTAGTATTAATTATTCATTAAAAACAGTACCGATACACTCTTGTTAATACAAACACTGTTAATACAAATTCTGGTTATAGCAAACCCCCAGTCCTGACTCTGAGAGTCGACTAGTAATAGTACTGCATGTACCCAACTGTTTTCATAAAAATAATGGGTGGTTTTGGACTTGATATCCACCATGGAAGATTGCTAAATAGCCAAGATTAAACTATTTCTGTAAGTGTTCAGTTACATCCTGTAATTTGTGAAAGCGAGTTCGTCCAAAAAAAAGAGCAAATTATGCATCAATTTTCTCTGACCGAGTTGCAGGTCAAGTAGCCTACACTTGACCTTTTGATTTTCCCTTTTTTTGGTACCAGGTAGGCCTAAGTATCTTCATTCCCGGTAAATATCTTCATTTACGATAGTGGTCATTAAGCTGTTTGTAGGATACGTTTTATGAATATCTGGCTCTAGTCTAGGGAATACAAATGATCATGATGTAGCCTGGGTCTATTTTGTGTGAGCGATATGCATTTCGAGAGATATTTGGAATTAAATGTTTGGTTGTGATCTGGCCTAAGATATAGGCATGATAGGCCTAAGACATAGACAAAAGGATTCCGACAAAAGAGAGCTACATGTATTTGCAGCCCCATTTCAATTTGAGGGGCTTGGCCTATAACAATGTCAACGTTTTTAGGCCTAACGTCATGAACGTAATAGTTGCAATACAAATAAAATGAGAAAAAGCCACGAAGTCATTGGGTCATTGTCCACCAGCAAGTTCGGAATTTTTTTCCCCCTCATAGAATTCACCAAATTATGCATTCTAGATCCTTACCACTGACAAAATGGCGAGAACAGACTCTGGCATGCTCGTCAAAATCGTTGATGTCGGCCCGGTTAATAGCAGAAATCCACAATCGGCGACGTCTCTCCGTGAGCTCTCTCTCCTGGTCACCATGATGCACTCTTATTTTAGGAATACGAAAAAACGTTACCCCATCACGATATCCACGTGATCCACAACCATAAACTTCACAACAGGCAGGCATTATTTGTGTTCGAGTACTGCTGAAACCAGGGCTGAAACGATGGTCTGGGCGTAGTGGGAAATGGGAGAAGTGCAGTGACCGATAACCGGCCTAACGCTATGCATTGTGTCCGTTACGTTACACACGCAGTTTATGGTGTTTACGTGTGATGTTTGTCCTACAAGATTGCGCCCTCGCGGTTCCTAGGTAACGACTCTGATCAGTGACGTCATATTCGATACGATCTATAGCAACGCTCCAAATAACACCAGACATGGCAATTACAATCCCAATTTTTTTTAAAAACTAAAACCGAATATAATGGGGGCACAATAAACACAATTTTGACAACGGGAGTCAAAAGGTATCCCCAATGTAATTTCTATAGATGAATAGGTCTCCACAAGAATTTTCACGAAATAGATTTTTGAATTTTACTCAAACTTCCCCAAAACTAGGGTTAGGATGTGGGTCAGGGTTAGTGTTTGGGTTAGGGTATAATATAGGGTATATTTTGTTAAAATTTCAACCTAGGAATTTAATTTTTGTTGAAATAGAAGCATTTTGAAAAAGGTGCTCGACTTTCTAACCATTTTGAATACGAGACCAAAGAGATGTCTCCACAAGGATACAACGTTGAGGATGGTTGTTCCCGGAATCTTAGGAATTCTTTTCAGGTATCCGAGGCATGTGTCAGGTAGCAATACACTGTTAAAATGCTGTTGGTTAAACTTGTTTAACAACCTCGGTTATCCAAGTGCCCTGCTCAAACAACCGGTGTCCGCTGTTTGAGCAGGACACGTGAACAACGCGGGTTGTTGTCCCTTTTTAAACAGTGTTTAAACAGTGTATGGCCTATATTCGAGTGTGTATGGCATAGGGGCAAGAGGGAGTCTCCTCTATTGTGCTGGGTATTTAATTTGTCGTATACGAGGCAATAAGAGCTTTCACTCGTTGAAAAGTGATACAATACAATTATAGACCCTATATTATACCCTAACCCAAACCCTAACCCTAACCCACATCTCAACCCATTTTAAAGTAATTTGAGTAAAATAAAATAACACATTTTCTGAAATTTCATGTGGAGAACTACTAATCTATAGATATTACCCTGTGGAGACCCGCCTCCCATTATCCACCATGTTGTTTAGGTCTCGACAGGGTACCAAATTTAGAAACCTACACACCCGTGTGTGTAAAAACCTTTTTATCATGGACACCTATTGTCCCTATTTTGTTTGTAGTACTTCCATAGGTTTTGTACACAAATATATAATCGTGGACTTTATGTCAATCGTCCTCTATTGTTCTACGTAAACTATTTGAATGCGGATACAAACTCATGCATACCACATACTACATACATAAATAGTTATTTTGTAGTCTCTTCAGTTCTGAACTTGGTTCAACTAGCGAGCCAAAAATATAGAATTAACGAAAAACAAGAGCTGTTTCGCCAAATATTGATCCTTTTTGTCGCGATGACGTCATCGGTAGTCATGTGATGTCACATCATGCGATCTATTATGATTTTATTAGGTTTTTGGATCTTTAAGCTCTTGGAAGTACAGTTTCAGTATACATCAGATTAAGTTATAAGGAACATGTTTTGTCATCAAATAAACTACCCCCGGGGCCGATGCAGCGCGCAGCACGAGCGAGGCGCCGTCTGATGTCCACATGTGCCACCGACTCAAGCAGGGCCGCGTTAGTATGCTGGGAACTTAGCAGCTCCGATCAAACAATCAACGCGGCGCCGCATGTCCCCCTGAATGTGCTGAAACCTAAACACAGATCAACTCTATAAATGTATAACAATGACGGTTCACTAACAACAAAAGTGGAATTTACTTTTTCAGAGTAAAAAACAGCAAAAAAAAAGGGAAAACCACTCCAGAAGAGTAACTGTTCACTCTTTCCGGGAGCCATATGAAGACAGCTCTTTTATAGTTATCCTTTATAAGGTTCCTCGGAAGAGTGAACATTTACTCTTTTTGAGTGGTTTTTACTTTTTGGGAGTTGCCTTCACTCTGAAAAACTCAATTTCACTATACGAGAACGAGACGATCGAGTCTAAGCGGTTGCCAGCACCTCACACATCAAGGATAATAATTTCTGTGATTTTTGGCCCCCGACTTGGTGATAAATCTCGGCACGCACTTGATGGTTAGCCTAAATAATCTCCGGCCCCATCACCATTGTCAAACTGCTAAATGAAGCCACAGACGGCGACGAAGCTGAGATTTGGAAAACAGCCTTAACTTGAAGTCGGGTAAGATGGTGTCTAATGACTCCCCCAGCTCGCCTTTTCTTTCCTCTGATGGGGTACTTGAGCATAGAGCCCATAGCAGATGTGGTTGGCTCTGAATCAAGTAAGTAGTAGAGCCTCGTAGGCAATTCACATCCGCTGCAAGATCTTGATGGAATGTCTGTCTGCAACAACCACATCGCCAGTAGATGTATAGGCCATTTGTATCGGATTGTATAGCTGTTCGGCTACAGTTCCTACCATTAATCCATTTGGGTCGTACTGCTGTATTTTTGCGGTTCCCCTGTCACCGAGATGAACAGCAACATTAAAGTAGCCGTGACTGTCAAAAAAGATCCCAGTTGGACTCGCCGATTTTTGGTCCACAAGTGTATTGATACTAAACACCTCATTGCCCTTGAGGTCTACGCAGGAGAGGGTTTTATTTTCGTAGTTAGAAATTAACAGGCGCTCCATATTATCCATCGCTAAATAAAATGTCACATTTTCATTTGGAATGGTTGCTACTAACGAGCCATCAAGCAAATGCACACAAACAACTTTCCTGCCAAAGTCAGCCACCGCTAGTCGTTCTCCGGCTGCGTCTAGCGCAATAGCGGTTAACTGACTTGCCTCTTTCTTAGATGGTGTGAATTCGCGAATCAACTGAAGATTGCCGTCAAAAACTTTCACTTTATTTTTGTCTGTGACAAAAAGCAGATCATCTGAGGTGACAGCAATGCCCAAAGGAGCGTCCAGCTGATGACCGCTTTGAGCAGCCGAAGTTTTGAAACGTCCAGTGGAGGTAAATATCGATAGTCGATTCAGCTTTATGTCTGTCACAGCAATGTCCCCGTTGCTGAAACATGCAACACCTCTGGCGACTTGGAATTCCCCGTCACCGTTTCCTTCCTTGCCGATTTCTTCCTTCACCTGCCACTTCTCTTTAAGCATTATCTTGCCAAGATCCTGTTCACTGACGACATCTTGACATTTGACCCCAATGAACGAAAGATCCACCTTTGCCGGTTCACACTTGAGCTCCTTCTGAAATTCTAAATTGTGCATCACCTTTGGTTTGAGTTCCAAAAGCTCGAAATCATCGACTTGACTCATCAAGTCGTTTACGGCCGCGACGATCTGATCTGCGCGTTTTATCTGGTCTCGGTTGCGCATGAGCGCCTTTTCGTACTCGCTGTCTCTCTCCTGGCCGATTTTGTCGACTTGTTCAGTGATTACCTTTGCTTTGCTTCTGATTTTATATATTTCTGCCTCGGCTTTCGCAGAAATATCACTGCAAGCCTGAGCCATTTTCGTTTTCAATCTATTCCGTGCATGTTTGATGGAGTCTTCGTTTGATGCAAATTGCTCTTTGCTTTTCTGGAACTTTTGCAAAATGTCCTTGACACTCTCACGGAATGATTTTATGGCGTCACCGATACCAATTAACTTATGTTCCGCTGTTCGGTGCTCAGTTGCAACACACATGCCGCAAATCAAGGCATCACAAGTCTCACAGTGAAAACATATAACCTGATCACTATGTTTAATACATTTTGGTTTGGCCGTCTTAGTAGCATCTGTTGGTGAAGCCCTCGGTTTGTCCAAGTCTTCCGCTGGAATAATGCGATGGTCTTTGGTGAACTTTAAGCGACGGTGCGCCTCTTGGCATTTCTTGCAGATGTTCTCCTTGCAGTCAAGGCATCTTGACACGGCCTCGTTTCCTTCTTCACAGGATTCACAAGTCGCACTGATAGTAGTTACCTTTCCTAATAACTGTTCTTGTTTGCTTATCTCATCGACAAGAGATATCAGAAAGAAGCTAGAAGACAGACTCTGCACTCCTTTCTCAGGAACGACTGTCTCTCTCCTACAGACTGGACATATTATCTTTTCCCTCTCCGACGTCTCTTTGTTCACCATCATACCCAGACAGTTCAGGCAGAAGCTATGAAGACAGTCTAACATCTTAGGATCCTTGAATCTATCGCAGCAGATCGGACATTCCAGGTGCCCCTGGCTTATTGTGTCCAACACGGTTCGGGCTGCAGCCTCCGCCATCGTGAGTGTATCCTCCTTACAAGGAAAAAAATCAGTTTCGACTATTACTCAGTGTCAGGAAGGGGCTTAGGTTGAGAAGGGGGCATGCCGAGCTGTAAAATGAAGGAGGGTGCACACCAGCCCTATAAATATGACTATAACTGGCTATATTTTGTCTGTTCTTATTTTGTCACCATTATCTTAAGACAAAAGACAAAGGATATCCAATTACACCCCTATTTGTAGGGTAAGGTGCACACTATACATTTAGGTCAGACTGAATAATTGCTTTATCCTTTTCATTGTCAAAATGACACTTTTCCGAGTCAACAAAAATTACATTTCTCTCGGTCATTTTTACTGAGAAGATCACATTTTCTTGGTCATTTTTACACGAAATTTGGCAGGGCAAATTGTATAGGTTTAGATTCAGGATCAATTAATGATGTGACCCAGTGTGTTCTACCAACACCGCTGTTCCTCAGGCTTCGTGGGCGACATAAGGTTTATGCACATGCGCTAGTTTTATCAGACTGGATCGTAAAATGCATTATTCATGAGCTCGACAAAAAGTACAAATTAAAAATTAAACAAGCTGGAACATTCCTAAAAACTGCTCTTATACACTCAATGTTTAATAGTATGCAGTATGTTTCACCCAAACAGGATGGGAATATAAATCATATTCACATTTTAGTGGGTAAAATTTAATTTAATTGTGTTGAACGAGAGGCGCCACATAACGTAAATAGTCTAAAATAAACATCATTTTTCGACAAGAAGCTAAGTTTACCTTATATTAACAAAGATACTGCGACAATTTGGAAGACCGCCAAAATAGGGCAATATAGCTCGGATGGTAGAGCGGTATTCCGGAGGTTGCAGGTTCGAGTCCTGCCTTGCCAATTTCTTTGTTCACTTTGAAATTTGTAATAAGACTCTCAGGAAAACATCATTTAGACTTTAAATTTTACATTGACGCTGGTTTCGAAAGTAAAAACCCTTAAACTCTCCTACAAAATAATGGGGAATTCCCTGGTTGGTTTACTGAACGCGGAGTGTGATTTTCGCAATTTAACTGTACAACACAAGGCGGTATACAGGCAGGGTGCACAAACAACTCCCACCGGCACCCCGGGTATTATGTTTCAGAGTAAAGTTCCCAAGACGACTAAAAATCCCAAGAAACACAAACTTCATTTTCATTCAAATTAAAACACCGATAAACATCTCAATTAAAGGTAATTATTCGTAGGTATTTTCTCATCAAGCGTCTTGCCGAAAGGTTCACAGTCTATATGATAATAAATTATAGTCGTTATTCTGTCGATTTATAGCCATCTCTCAAATATCAACAATTTATTTGGCCGCAAGAGGACGTTTTATACGAGTTAAAGCACGGACTATACAGACATCTAAATAAACCCACTATTGCCGGTGGAGGATGAATTTCAGACTCTGTACTCATTGGTAGTATTGCGCATGCTTAAGTGAAGATAATTAGGAGCGTGACCTGTCACGTGAGAGGGTTTAACCAATAATAGAAAAAATGGGTCCGATTTTCATAGGAGTCTGGTTTTAGTACGACACCGGCACCATGGACATGATGGAGGAAGGACACGGACAAGCAAACAAACCTAATGTCGCCCTGGCAACAGCTATGCCAACACAATTAAGCTACATGTAATCATTCCTTCTCTTGCGAATCAAGAATCAGGCAAGATTTCTATGCTATTTCAATAACAAAACACTCAATCCGACATTGAATCTGTGCAACATGTAATGTACAATATATACCTCCATGGTAGACCCAATAATTGGGGCGTTTTCACTCCTTTTTCGAATTTTGGATTTTGTCTGTCGTTCTAACGCCCCAACCGTTGTAAAGCCTATTGCCAATAAAAAAAGAAGTTGTGACCACAAAAGTTGCCCAAAACAGGCCAAATACTTGACAAAATATTTTGGAAAGCGCACACTGGCTTCTATACATGTTGAAGAAGAACTGTTATGGCTTTATTGGTACTCACGATTATTTGGGGTTGCAAATCCGAGCAACTGTACATGCAGCGACGCAGGCCTGCACCCTTGCACCATAAAACAGTCGTTGGTGGTCGCTCGAAAAGCCATTGTCGTGTCCCCCGTCTTCGCATAGTGTGCTCCTTACGTGAGTCGGGTGCTATCGGGACGTCTATGTAGTTTATATTGACCCAACGTTATGGGCATCATTGTTTTGAAAAGCTGGTCGAAATTGCTCGGATTTGCAACCCCAAATAATCGTGAGTACCAATAAAGCCATAACAGTTCTTCTTTAACATGTATAGAAGCCAGTGTGTGCTTTCCAAAATATTTTGTCAAGTATTTGGCCTGTTTTGGGCAACTTTTGTGGTCACATCTTCTTTTTTATTGGCAATAGGCTTTACAACGGTTGGGGCGTTAGAACGACAGACACAATTATTGGGTCTACCTCCATGATAAAATGTACTCACTTTTTAAAACTGATCCGTCAATTGGATGGGGTCTTCAACCACATTCTATTCCCGGGCGTGTAAACACAAGAATGACCTTCCCTCGGTTTACGCACCGCCGGTAATTTCGTTAGGTGAAGGTGATTACTTATCGGACAAGGTATCGACTACCGCAGCATTCTGTGTACATGTATTTGAATTATGTAGCAACTGCTCAGTATTATGATGAGCAGGCATTGTGTGCAGCACAATTTACTCACATTATGGGGAAAACCAGTTACTATTTTTAACTCGCGTAAGTGAACAAAGGACAGCGCTGGGCTCCTTTTCAGATGACAATGTGCGCGCGCACCCAAGCCTTCAGCGTAAAGCTACGGAAGTTCAAAATGGACATTACACATGTCTCCATTCACAGGAAAGACTATTATCATATTTTTACCGCGTAAATCAGCAACAATGTCCTTGATTCAATTCAGTACTACAGTGGGGATGATTACGAAATTAAAACCAAGATGTAAAATTAACAATAGTACAATCTTACACAAATGCCTGTGTAAAAAGAAAAGTCTTAAGCTTATTCTTAAAAACCGAAAAAACCCGAACAGACTGAATCTCACGCAACTTAATTGTACATCGTTACATTTAATGAAATAAAAATTGTTGACGAAAATGTGTATGAGGCCGCCAAAATCGTACAGATTCGCCTTGGATGCCCCAGAGTATCTGCCTTTTTAATTGATCAATGCCACCTGTTAACCACAATTTTGAACCGCCTACGAGTTGTCCTGCGTACGAGTTGACCAATCTGCGTACGAGTTGACCAATCTGCGTACGAGTTGACCAATCTGCGTACGAGTTGACCAATCTGCGTACGAGTTGTCTCGCGTACAAGTTCCCTGTGAATAGAGCCTGAAGCTAGCTAGTGGCGCACTTCTGGACCCCTCGAATAGGTAAATCAGCGTGTAAAAGTTGGGGTTTTTACAATTATTTTGATACATATATTTTTTTAAGACAGTCCTTCTTTGAAAAGGCCTTTGTAAAGTTGTTACGATGTAGTATCTCAAATTGATGAAACTGAAAAAATCGAATTACCAAGAGAAATATCGAGCAAAAAATCGACCTTTCACTTCCGAAAATCTTTATGCCGACTCATGAAAGTAAAAACACTTGTACAAATAGGCCACCAGCCTGCGGTCCATAAATCCAATGATCGAGAAGAGTAATGCTCATAGCGATCTGGCAAGGTACCCTGTATTTGTTTAGGTAAAATAATGTTCACCTGTAAAATAACAAACCATCGCCGTATTTTAGTTTAACGGATTTTGGATGTAAAATTACAGTAATGTTAGCTGGAAAATATCATCACGAATCCATAAAGTTTGTGTGTTGTAGTGTTAATTTATACAGATAATCTAAATTTACAAAACCACTTTCTCAAAATACAACATTTTGTGTAAATGTACATCAACACATACAAAGTGTTGTTTATTTACAGATAATCTACTGCCAACAGGAATCTCATTACGCAGAAACTGACTATTTCGATCTAGGAAATTTGTAGTAGGCCTATGTTAAATTGGCTGTTCAGTAAAAAATAAAATGCACGTTCTTGATCATAATGTGTTATTTATTCAAACAATTCCACAATAAAATTCAGATTTCTTGCACAAATAGGTTAATAATCGTATTAGATCTTTCGTCTTCAAATATTGAAATCATTTCTGGCAAACTGTGACTTCGTTGTGGATCGTCAGGAAGTGTAGAACCAATTTACGGACTAGAAATCTTGCAATTCGTATAGAGACATAGAGACACAACACCTGATGATTAGCTGTTGTACATTCCGGTTGTGTTGTCCTCTTTAATCTTAGTTATTCGAACTGAAACAAACAAATAAACAGAAAATCCTTAAGCATGCTTGCAAAAGTACATGTCACCTTTAAGTTGAAAAACTACAAAAATCTAGAAAATAACCCAGTAAATGCAACTACCTATCATCCTATATTAATCTGATACTTTGTTAGACAAATCTGAAATGTTCTCACTAATTAACAAATCTGGCTGAACACTTCTCAAACCGTATCATGCAAGTACGTGTACATGTAAACACATGTGAGCTCGATAAATGCAGTCACCTTTAATCCGTAAACGTGGCAAAAAGTATGGAAAGTCTAACCTTCTAAACAAAGCTTATTTCACCTTAAAATGTAACTTAACAAATACTCACTACTGTGGCAAGACTCTAGGTTTCACAGGCTTCAGTTAACTGACACAAAACAAGGTTTTAAACGGTAGAAAATTCGGTTATACTTTTAGCAATAAAACGAACGTTGTAAACATGGCTGAAAAACATGTGTAAAAACAATGTCTATTCACAAGAGGGCGCCCTTCAGGTTTGCTGTAAGGACAGCTCTTTGTTCATTGAAACATCCTCCACCCCGATGAGGTCATTTAGTCCTCAGCATATCCTTCTGCCGGGTAGATAACTGCAACCTTAGTGATCGGTCTCGAGTATTCACCCCTGGTTGTCTTGACCTTCACGTTCCTGACTCTGCCATCCGAACCCGGGAAAACATCGAAAACTCGTCCGACGGACCATTTCCCTCGGAGTGTGTTGTTGTCTGCAACAGTCACGATATCCCAAATCTGCCCGTTGCGTCTGTCAGTCATCCATTTCTTTCGCGGCACTAACAGTGGCAGTACGTCTCGACTCCACCGCTTCCAGAAAGAATCGACGATCCCTTGTACAAATTCAACGCGATGCCTCGGATTTCTGGTTTCACGGAATGGCCCCTGAGGGACATCAGTTGAAGCGCGTCCAAGTAGCATGTCATTCGGGCTGAGGTAGGAGCCATCGTCTGGATCATTGGGGACTCTTCCTATCGGGCGCTGGTTGACAAGATTTGCCACATCCAACAAGATGGTGTAAAGCTCGAACGGGGTCAGCACCTGAGCTCCCACGGCCTTTTTAAGAGCAGTCTTGCAGCTTTTGACTAATGATTCTGCGCACCCGTTCTGGTGTGGTGCGGACGGCGTTATAAATCTCCACTCCATACCCCTCTCTGCTCCGAACTCACACAGCTTGTCAATGTCCCATCCCTGGATCATCCCTCGTAGCTCTCGTTCTGCTCCGACAAACTGGGTTCCGTTGTCGCTAATCATCGTCGCTGGGTAGCCTCTGATGGCGAAAAATCTGCGGAGCACCTGTAGATATTCCATGGTAGAACAGTCTACGGCTAACTCGAGGTGAACAGCTCTAGAGTTCAGGCAGGTAAACAAGACTCCATAGTGCTTCGCTGTTTTGTTGCGTCCAATCTTCACCTGAAGTGGGCCAAAGTAGTCACATGCAGTGATGTGGAACGGTGGTGTGTAAGGAGCCAAACGTTGCTTTGGCAAGTCGGCCATTCTCTGCGTCTCGGCTTTGTGCTCCATCTCTCTGCAGAACACACAGCGGTATTTTACCGTCTTGGCCAAGTTGTGTGCTTTCAAGATCCAGTACTTCTGTCTCGACTTGGCTACGGTAGTGGCAACTCCGTTGTGGCCTTGCCCGTGTATGTTACGCATTATCAGGCGGGAGACGTGATGATCCTGAGGAAGCAGCGCCGGATGTTTCATGGTGTATGACATCGTAGATCCGTCTATTCGACCGCCCACTCTCAGGACACCTGCTTCATCGGTAAAAGGGCTGAGTGTGTTGAACTCTCCCTTGGCCATTCGTTTATATAGACCCTTCTGTGCCTTAATTACCCAGTATTCAGTAGCTTCTATCAACTCCTGTGGGGACAGTGGACCTTTTCTGGATGCCTTGTCTGCCAGCTTTCAGCATTATTCTGCCTCTTGTTTTGTAGGTTGAGGGTAAATCGCAGAACATAAGCGGTGACTCCGATCAGCCTTCTCCATCCTGAAAACTTCTTGCAGTCGATGATGTCTTTATTTTCTGCCACGATAAGTACAGCTTGGGTCCTTCGGCGTTCCTTGTCAACTTCTCTCTGGTCTACACGGGATGCATTAAGTGGCCAATTCTCCTCTGGTAGGTACAGAAAATCCGGTCCAGATTTCCATCGCAGATTCAGCTGTTTTATGCTTACTCCACGGGATACGTCATCTGCCACATTCAGCTCGCCTGGGATGTGTCGCCACTGTGAGGGGTCTAAATGGCTCTGGATTTCACCAACTCGGTTGGACACAAACGGTTTGAATCCTCTGGCCTGGCTACGGATCCATGCTAAGGCGATCATACTGTCTGAGAAAAATATC
Organism: Crossaster papposus; assembly: GCA_037893245.1. Taxonomy (NCBI): domain Eukaryota; kingdom Metazoa; phylum Echinodermata; class Asteroidea; order Velatida; family Solasteridae; genus Crossaster; species Crossaster papposus. Next base: position 332,603 of record JBAIAA010000592.1, read on the forward strand.
GTCTGCCCAATCTCCAGTCTGGTCTCTTCAATGATAGTCTGATACAGTCTAGTAGCAATCACTGCTGCTTGTAATTCAAGTCGAGGAACTGTCAGCTTCTTTAATGGGGCAACTCGTGACTTAGCTGCAACAAATCGCACATCCAATGTGCCATCCATCAGTTGCCATCTTGCATATGCACAGGCACCAAAAGCTTCTTCTGATGCATCAGAAAATATGCACAGGATTGGGTTCCTTGTAGCGTTGGATAGGGTGAGGCTTCTCGGGAAGCTGACATCATTGAGCTGTTTCATCTCACTGAACAGTTGAACCCACTTGCTCTGCTCATTGATGGGGAGTTCCTGGTCCCATTCCAGTCCTTGTTGCCAGAGTCGCTGCATTCCGATCTTAGCACGTACCAAGATTGCAGCTGCAAATCCTATGGGGTCAAATATGCCTGCAATTTGGCTCAGGATCCGGCGTTTTGTCAGCTTTAGGTCGATTTGCTCTGGCTCGTCTTTGGACCGGTACTTGCCCACGGTAACCTTGTATGAAATTTCGTCAGTCTGGGGGTTCCATACTGTTCCTAGGACCTTTTCTTCGTTGGCGATTTTCAGCAGCTCTATGTTTTTTCCCTGGCTACTGCCACCTTCATTCAGGGTTTCGTTGGAAAGCCATCCCTTTACCTTAAATCCACCTTCAGCAAGAACTTTGTTGACGTCACTTATTAGTTTCTCGGCTTCTGTTACTGTGTGAACGGAGTCACAAATGTCATCCATATACGTGTTTTCCTTTAACACCTTTGCTGCCTCTGGAAATCTCTCTTCTGCTGCTTCGGCTGTTTTCTTTAGTGCTGTCTGGGCCATGGCTGGGGCTGGTTTGTCACCGAATGTCAGAACTGATTTGATGTACACATCTGGTGTCTGGTTCAGATTCAGGTTTCTCCACAAGAAACGATGAACATGCTGATCTTGTTCTGGAATGAGAATCCGATGATACATTTTTGATATGTCTGCGCTGATTGCTACCTCATTCTCACGAAACTTCAGGATTACACCAAACAGGCTGTCCCCTTAAACCTTAAACCAGTAGTCATTCAAGCTGTGACCCTGGTAAATGGCTGATGAATTGAAGACAATTCGAAGCGGTGTGCTCTTGCTTTCGGGCTTCAAGACTCCATGATGAGAGAAGTAGTGCACAGGACCTGTGTATGACTTTTGCTCGATTTCAGACAGCTTGCGGGCAAACTTCATTGACACCATTTCCTTCATCTGGGAATCATAAGCGTCTGCGTGGGCCGAATTCTTCATCAGTCGACGTTCCGTTGCACAGAGCCTCCTCTCAGCCTGTGCTTTGTTGTCAGGTAGATCTCTCGGGTCCCTTTTCCACGGGTAAGGGATGATCCACTGGTTTCCACGTCAGGTACAGGATTCCGCTATCATTCTGGCTTCTTTCAGTTCTGCTGGGCTCAATTTTTCTACTTCACAGTCGCAGGTTTTGACAGCTACATCCATTGATTCAGTTGACCAAAATTGTGTCATGTCAATCGGTGTAGAAAACTTCACATGAAGAACTCGGCTAGTCTTAGTCTGCTCTCCTGGCCCAGTTCCGAATATCACCCAACCAAGCGGAGATTGGCGGGCTACCAGATTTTGGACTTCTCGTGTTCACCAGCATGCATCTGTGCATGATCGATGCCAATTAGCAGATTAACAGGACCGCTACCTCGATGGAGATTGCTCGAGGGAATTTTGAACTGTTTGGCAATTTCTTCCAGGTTGACTTCAGCTATGTCGTCACTTATACAGGGGATCCCGATGGCAGTAACAGTGTATGTTGAGCCTCTGTTAAGTTGACGAAGACGGACTTCATAAGCCTTTGTTTGAAGCTCCTCTTCTTCTCCTCCCACCTTGGTGATTGTCGTAGCCACATCCTTCCCCTTGAGCTTCAGATCTTCAGCAAGGGAATTTGTTATCAATGTTATCTGGGCTCCTGTGTCAAGTAGGACGTTTGCTGGCCGACTGGTTTTATTTCCCAAAACCTTCACTTGCAGTACGGGTAGCAATGTTTCAGCATGGGTTACACTTGTTGCAACACCAACTGAACTGCTTGGCTGTTGTGGGATAAGGTGCAGTAACCGATGATGAAACAGCCTGCACTGGCTCCCATTCATCATTTCTGTGCACTGCCGACGTCTGGAGCAGGTGTTGACGTTGTGATCTCTACCAGCTTTCTTAAGGCAACTGAAACAGGCGTGATTTTCCTTCGCCATCTTAAGACGGTCTTCTGGACTTGTTGCTTTCAATTTCTCGCATTGATCTATCCAGTGACTGGATGAGTGGCAAATCCAACATTTGTCACGGGCAGGCAATGGCATCGGCTTCAAATCCCTTTTGATCACATGATTGATGCTTGACCGAGCACCGTGGATTGAGCAACGGACTGGTGCTGTTGCTCGCATTCTGGACTTCATCTCTGATGTCATCCAGTTCAGCAGTTCTTGCAGGGTGGCTGCCCGTTTTTCTCTTTCCAGATGTCTGGACCACACCTTCCGGTCGTCAGAGTTCATCTTTTGTTCGATGACACGAGCATGTGATTGTTATCCATGTCGTTTCGTCGCCCCACTTCACTCAAGGTATTATAGCTTCGTCTGACAAGATGAACTAGCTCGCAGAACCTTGCATCCTCTCCGTCTCGAAGTGGCTTAAACTTCAATATCCTGGGTAATCGTGTCAGCAACGAGTCGTGGATCACCGTATATGGAGTCAAGGTACTCCCAGGCTGCTTCGTAGTCAGATCCGATCCCTTTAATTAGCTCAAGTGGTTTCCCTTGTAGACATGTGCGCAGTAGTGTGATGACATCTCTCTTGCTGTATCGTGCATCTATCATATGCTTAAAATCATCACGGAAGATGAAATATTCTCGTACATCTCCGGCATACTTGGGCATCTTTGGCTTCTCCATTTTAAAGCCACACGCTTTATTACCATCTGAACTAGGCACTTTTGACGGCTTCCTTTCTACACTGCTTGTCTCCACTGCGCTGACTTGGCTGTTTGGATCTGCAGGCTGCTCGTCAGTGGCCACAGGCTGCTCGTCAGTGGCCACAGGGGGCTCGTCTGTGGTCACAGGGGCTCGTTGAGGGGGCTTGGCATGACCTCAGTAGGCTTTTCATTGATTTTCAAGTGATCTTTCACTCTGCAATGGAGGTTGATGAAGAATTGCTGGCAGTTTTCCAGCCACATTTCTTCTTGCTCGAATTCATCATCATTCTCAATCTGCTCGGTATATGCTTCGTGCTTCTGTAGCAGTTGATCGTCTTGTTGCTCAAATTTGTTGAGCCGAGTCGTAACTTCAATGGCCTCCCTTTCACCCTGCATCAACAACTGCAGTGCCTTTCCTTGTCTCGTGAGGGCTGCCTTTGCATTCCTTCGCTTCACTTTGAGCTCTTTAACTGTTGTGTCAGTCATCGTGATGTACCACACTCCTTTCCGGTCCCAGGTTAGCAAGTAGTATTCGAATGTTGTGGATCGTCAGGAAGTGTAGAACCAATTTACGGACTAGAAATCCTGCAATTCGTATAGAGACATAGAGACACAACACCTGATGATTAGCTGTTGTAAATTCCGGTTGTGTTGTCCTCTTTAATCTTAGTTATTCGAACTGAAACAAACAAATAAACAGACAATCCTTAAGCATGCTTGCAAAAGTACATGTCACCTTTAAGTTGAAAAACTACAAAAATCTAGAAAATAACCCAGTAAATGCAACTACCTATCATCCTATATTAATCTGATACTTTGTTAGACAAATCTGAAATGTTCTCACTAATTAACAAATCTGGCTGAACACTTCTCAAACCGTATCATGCAAGTACGTGTACATGTAAACACATGTGAGCTCGATAAATGCAGTCACCTTTAATCCGTAAACGTGGCAAAAAGTATGGAAAGTCTAACCTTCTAAACAAAGCTTATTTCACCTTAAAATGTAACTTAACAAATACTCACTACTGTGGCAAGACTCTAGGTTTCACGGGCTTCAGTTAACTGACACAAAACAAGGTTTTAAACGGTAGAAAATTCGGTTATACTTTTAGCAATAAAACGAACGTTGTAAACATGGCTGAAAAACATGTGTAAAAACAATGTCTATTCACAAGAGGGCGCCCTTCAGGTTTGCTGTAAGGACAGCTTTTTGTTCATTGAAACAATCATGACATGAAAAGATGATGAATATACATCAAAATCAGTCCCTTTTTTGACCTCGCCCTGTACCTCTGCATTCAAAGTTACCATACCACAATGTTCTTTGATTGTCCTAAATTTGAGAAGCACAATTTTACCGAGATGACTTTTCTTTACTAATGTTTTAAACTAAATACCACTGCAGAAAAACAAACCAGGTTGATGTTTTAATCTACGAACAAGGCGCACTAGTATTAGAAAAACTAAGTACATGTAATTGTAGAAGAGTAAACAAAAAAATCTACGAGCCTTGTGTAACCAAAAATGCTTTGGTATTTTCGGAGTTAAATTTTACTTTTACGATATATTATTGCTTTCTGATGGCCGATTGCTTTGTTCGCTGTTTCTCACTATTGCTTTTTCATTCGAAATATAATGGCGAGAACTGGACAGAAGTCCATACACGGACATCACAAATTGTTCCCTACTTTGACCTATCAGCCATTGATCAGAAAGCAATAACATATCCTAAAAAGTCAAATTGAGCTTAGAAAATATCAAAGCATTGGAAAATATTATTTTTGTTCAGACAAGTCTCATAGTGTTTGTGCACTGGGTGACAAGTGATGTCCGTGTATGAAATTATTTTCCAAGCCACTTAAATTGAAGTCCGATAAAATGTCTGATATGAGGGGGTACTTGTGCACGGAGCCTATAGCAGATGTAGTTTGGTTCAAGTAAGCAGCAGTGCCTAGTAGTAGACACTTCACATCCGCTGCAAGATCTTGATGGAATGTCTGTCTGCAACAACCATGTCGCCAGTGGGTGCATAGGCCATTTCTATCGGATTGTACAGCTTTTCGGCTACAGTTCCTACCAGTGATCCATTTTGGGTCGTACTGTTGTATTTGTATGGTTCCCCTGTCACCGTGATGAACAACTACATTATAGTAACCGTGACTGTCACAAAGGATCCCGGCAGGATTCGCAGGATTTTTGTCCACAAGTGTATTTATACTGAACACCTCATTGCCCTCGAGGTCTACGCAAAAGATGGTTTTACTTTCGTAGTTAGGAATGAACAGGCGCTCCATGTTATCCATCGCCAAAACAAAGTCCACATTTTCCTTTGGAATAGTCGCTACTAACGAGCCATCAAGCAAATGCACAGAAACAACTTTCCTGCCCCGGTCAGCCACAGCTAGTCGTTCTCCAGCTGCGTATAGCGCAATAGAGGTTAACTTACTTGCCCCTTCCTTAGAGGGTGAGAATTCGCGAATAAACTGAAGATTGCCGTCAAAAATCTTCACTTTCTTTTTGTCCGTGACAAAAAGCAGATCATCTGAGGTGACAGCAACGCCCCATGGAGCGTCCAGCTGATGACCGCTTTGAGCGGCCGAAGTTTTGAAACCTCCAGTGGATGTAAATAGCGATAGTCGTTTCAGTGTTGTGTCTGTCAGAGCAATGTCCCCGTTGCTAAAACATGCAACATTTCCGGCAGTGGTTTAAAACCATATGTTACCCAAACATCAGTAAATTTCAGGACAATAAAAAGTCAAAATTCCCAAAACTATATCAAGTATGTTTAAACATCCTCGCTGGGTACAAAAAACTAGGTTGAACATTTTCAAAAAACGTGACTCACCGTATATAATTAACCAAAAAATAACATACATTTGAAAGAGGGCGCTTTTTCTGCATAGCGCCCTCTTGTGACAATTTGTGCATTTAATACTACACGTCTGTTGCTAGCTTACCGGTATCAACACAATTTGTTGTTTAATACTTGGTTAGATTTTAAGGTGGTCATTTTGTTACTTTTGTATTAGTAATAGTAGGCCTACCGGTAATTAATTTTCTCCCAAGATGTTTTGAAGTTCTTTATAAGGCTTCGCGCCCGTTCTTCTGCATGCACTCGGTTGGCACGGTCCCACTTCATCTAAGGAATCAATTCTCGGGGTATCAATCTCAGTTTTGTGAACATCAGCTTTAGCTCATTCTGACGAAGTTGACAAATTCATAACCTCTGCGACAGCAATAAATAAAGTATCGACCATTATTTTGTGCACGAGACGGCTCTTAAAACAATTTTATGTGCAAAATTTCATTTTTAAAATGCTGGCTTGGATATTGAGAGATGCGGTGATCTGTTAAATTTCATACATTTCTCCAACAATTTTCTTAGTCGCCTAGAAATGTTCAGTTACACAAATATTCATGTAGGTTGTATGTAGTCCGTTATAATCTCTCTAGCTACAGTTATATTGTCCGGCCTCTTGTTGCAGCCGACCCATCTTCTCTTTAGGTATTTATTCCAGATCTCCTCATTAGAGGGTGGGGTACTTGACTGTCCCATCTTCCTGTTGACACCATTCGCAATGGAGGAGTCTTTGTCAATAGGGAACCGGCCACCGTCCACGGATTGGTTTCAGAGAGGTCACACATCGGGACAAAATAATAACAATGTTTACATTAAAGTCATTCAGATGCCCGCTTCACGTCGTCGTCAGTCCCTGGTTGGACATTATGATAAATAAAAGCAGTCCTTGAAAGTATCCCTGGGGGAAAACGCGTCTGGCTGGTTGAAATGGTGTTTACTATTTGTTTGGCTCTGAACGCTGTCGTATAATTGTAACAAAGTTAAATACTCGTGTCGATTGTCTTAATTTTTTGTAACCTTAAGTTTCAACAACCCATATTTGGCGCGCTGGACAATATTTTTGTTGAAAACTCCCTTATGAATGTCGACATTTCCGCTAATTTACCGGCATTTTATATTGACAAGCATGTTTAGTATTTCTATATATTACAAATGTATGACATTTTACCGTGGGTACTAGGAGGTACACGTTAAAATGTGCAACCGTAAATGTTTAAAAACTAATACATTTTGTACCATATTAATCGATGTTTTCAATGTTTTGTTACAGTATCATTACTTGGTCCGTATCATACTTTACACCATTCGAAGGGTTGTACAATGGGTAGCATTAAAAGCAATATATACCCAAACCCATCAAACTCCAACTGCAGGTTTTGCTAGATTTTGGCAGGTTTGGTACCAAATCTTAGCAACTTGGTGTTGGGCTTTGTTTGAATCAGTACCAAAAAAGCTAGGGAGATCGACCCTGTTGAATACTGTCAGGTTCAGGACAGAAATGAATGAGACTTGTACAAATGTTGGAGTTTGGGGGGATGCACAGGCATTTATTAGTGGGTGACCCACGGCTGTTCACGGCACAGCTTGTTTCTGGTAAACTGCTTGTGTATAACTTGTACCCCTCTGTGTGTCCCCACTCGTACTCAAGCACATATATATCGCTGGACAGTCATCACTGTACTGATGCCATACTATGAACAATACATATTGACTCATCGGTAACAAGTCAATCAAACTAAGAGTTTGGCAGGTTTAGTACCGTTAGGTTTAGTAGAGTGTACCAATAAGTGCCTGTGTGAAGTTGTGGAAGTTTATGTAGAAAAGGACAAATTAGGGTGATGCTGAACATTTTATAATTTTAGAGTGTTCTGACTGATTTTGAGATTAGACATATTTCACTTAACACACAAACCCTATGGATTGTCCCCATAACGCAATGTACGAAAATAATTTATGGTTTGGTTTACTTTCTCTTGCAAGAGCCAAGGGGGTTAGGGTTAAACGAAGTTTCATTTACCAAATGAGACCAAACGAGAGACCAAAAATGCCCTAAAAAATCGATCTACTGTCAACACCAAGAAACATGATACCCCCGTCGGTCATCACTTCAACCAGCCTAACCATTGTATTTCTGATATGATTCTACATGGCAAAGAATCACTTGGCCATCGGAAAGACTCAGTCCGCCTCAACCGTGACAAAGTTTGGATGAATCGTCTTCGGACTATTCAACAACGTGGGCTCAATATCTAACTAGGAAATGATTAACTTTTTAAAAAATTAACATTTTTTTTCTCCTATTTGTCATCTGTTTCAGATTAATTTCTCTGTTTGTTTTTGTTTGTTCTCACTCCTCCGGTTTCCCCTGTCTATTTTCGAACCCCCCCCCCCCCCCTTATCCCCATGGTGTTTAGGTCTCGACAGGGTACCAAATTTAGAAACCTACACACCCACGTGTGTAAACACCTTTTATCATGGACCCCCTATTGTCCCTCTTTTGTTTGTAGTACTTTTGGAAGGCCTTCCATAGGTTTTGTACACGAATATATAATCGTGGACTTTATGTCAATTGTCCTCTATTGTTCCACAAAAACTATTTGAATGCCGATACAAACTTACACATACTACAGTACATGCTACATACATAAATAGTTATTTTGTAGACCCTTCAGTTCTGAACTTGGTTCAACTAGCGAGCCAAAATATAGAATTAACGAAAAATAAGAGCTGTTTCGCCAAATATCGATCCTTTTTGTCGCGATGACGTCATCGGTTGTCATGTGATGTCACATCATGCGATCTATTATGATTTTATTAGGTTTTTGGATCTTTAAGCTCTTGGAAGTACAGTTTAAGTATACATCAGATTAAGTTATAAGCAACATGTTTTGTCATCGAATAAACTACCCCGGGGCCGATGCAGCGCGCAGCACGAGCGTGGCGCCGTCTGATGGCCACATGTGCCACCGACTCAAGCAGGGCCGCGTTAGTATGCTGGGAACTTAGCAGCTCCGATCAAACAATCAACGCGGCGCCGCATGTCCCCCTGAATGTGCTGAAACCTAAACACAGATCAACTCTATAAATGTATAAAAATGAACGGTTCACTAACAACAAAAGTGAAATTTACTTTTCAGAGTAAAAAACAGCCAAAAAAAAGGGAAAACCACTCCAGAAGAATAACTGTTCACTCTTTCCGGGAGCCATATGAAGACAGCTCTTTTATAGTTGTCCTTCCTAAGGTTTCTCGGAAGAGTGAACATTTACTCTTTTTGAGTGGATTTTACTTTTTGGGAGTTGCCTTCACTCTGAAAAACTCAATTTCACTATACGGGAACGAGACGATCGAGTCTAAGCGGTTGCCAGAACCTCACACATCAAGGATAATAATTTCTGAGATTTTTGGCCCCCGACTCGGTGATAAATCTCGGCACGCACTTGATGGTTAGCCTAAATAATCTCCGGCCCCATCACCATTGTCAAACTGCTAAATGAAGCCACAGACGGCGACGAAGCTGAGATTTGGAAAACAGCCTTAACTTGAAGTCAGGTAAGTTGGTGTCTAATGACTCCCCCAGCTCGCCTTTTCTTTACGCTGAGGGGGTACTTGAGCATAGAGCCAATAGCAGATGTGGTTTGGCTCTGATTCAAGTAAGTAGTAGAGCCTCGTAGGCAATTCACATCCGCTGCAAAATCTTGATGGAATGTCTGTCTGCAACAACCATGTCGCCAGTGGGAGTATAGGCCATTTGTATCGGATTGTACAGCTTTTCGGCTACAGTTCCTACCATTGATCCATTTGGGTCGTACTGCTGTATTTTTGCGGTTCCCCTGTCACCGAGATGAACAGCAACATTAAAGTAGCCGTGCCTGTCAAAAAAGATCCCAGTTGGACTCGCCGATTTTTTGTCCACAAGTGTATTGATACTAAACAGCTCATTGCCCTTGAGGTCTACGCAGGAGAGGGTTTTATTTTCGTAGTTAGAAATGAACAGGCGCTCCATATTATCCATCGCTAAATAAAATGTCACAGTTTCATTTGGAATGGTTGCTACTAACGAGCCATCAAGCAAATGCACAGAAACAACTTTCCTGCCCAAGTCAGCCACAGCTAGTCGTTCTCCAGCTGCGTATAGCGCAATAGCGGTTAACTGACTTGCCTCTTTCTTAGATGGTGTGAATTCGCGAATCAACTGAAGATTGCAGTCAAAAACCTTCACTTTATTTTTGTCCGTGACAAAAAGCAGATCATCTGAGGTGACAGCAATGCCCAAAGGAGCGTCCAGCTGATGACCGCTATGAACGGCCGGAGTTTTGAAAAGTCCAGTGGAGGTAAACATCGATAGTCGATTCAGCTTTGTGTCTGTCACAGCAATGTCCCCGTTGCTGAAACATGCAACACCGCTGGCGAATTGGAATTCCCCATCACCGTTTCCTTCCTTGCCAAACTCTTCCTTCATTAGCCACTTCTCTTTGAGCAATATCTTTCCAAGATCCTCTTCACAGACGACATCTTGACATTTGACCCCAATGAACGAAAGATCCACCTTTGCCGGCTCGCACTTGAGCTCCTTCTGGAATTCCAAGTTGTGCATCACCTTCGGTCTGAGTTCCCAGAGCTCGAAATCATCGACCTGACTCATCAAGTCGTTCACGGCCGTGACGATCTGATCTGCGTGTTTCATCTGGTCACGGTTGCGCCTGAGCGCCTTTTCGTACTCGCTGTCTCTCTCCTGACCGATTTTGTTGACTTTTTCGGTGATTACCTTTGCTTTGTTTTTGATTTTAGCAATTTCTGCATCGGCTTTTGCAGAAATATCATTGCAAGCCTGAGCCAGTTTCGTTTGCAATCTATTCTGTGCATGTTTGATGGAGTCTTCGTTTGATGCAAATTGCTCTTTGCTTGTCTGGAACTTTTGCAATATGTCCTTGACACTCTCACGGAATGATTTGATTGTGTCACCGACACCAATAAACTTATGTTCCGCTGTTCGGTGCTCAGTTGCAGCACACATGGCGCAAATCAACACATCACAAGTCTCGCAGAGAAAGCATATGGCTTGATCACTATGCTTTCTACATGATGTTGGTGATGCGACAGTCTTGGTAACATCTGTTGGTGAAGCCGTCGATTTGTCCACGTCGTCTGCTGGAATGATGCGATGGTCTTTAGTGGACCTCAGAAATTGATGTGCCTCTTGGCATTTCTTGCAGATGTTCTCCTTGCAGTCAAGGCATCTTGACACGGCCTCGTTTCCTTCTTCGCAGGATTCACAAGTCGCACTAGTAGTAGTTACCTTTCCTAATAACTGCTCTTGTTTGCGTATCTCATCGACAAGAGATATCAGAAAGAAGCTAGAAGACAGACCTTGCACTCCTTTGTCAGTAACGTCCGTCTCTCTCCTGCAGACTGGACATGTTATCTTTGCTCTCTGTGTCGTCTCTTTGCTCACCATCTTTCCCAGACAGTTCAGGCAGAAGCTATGAAGACAGTCTAACATCTTAGGATCCTTGAATCGATCGCAGCAGATCGGACATTCCAGGTGCCCCTGGCTAATTGTGTCCAACACGGTTCGGGCTGCAGCCTCCGCCATCGTGGTTATGATCCTAACGAAAAAGAACAAAACAACTTAGTAATACTCAAAGTATGCGACAGGAAAGGGGGGGGGGGGGGCTTAGGGGGGGGGGGGGGGAGTAGCAAGGAGCTATAAAACGAAGAAGGGTACAGAAGGATAGGGCTGTAATTGGCTCTTGTCTTGTGTCTTAATTTGGTTGCCATTATCTTATCTTGTCTTCTCGCCTGTAATGGTTACAAGATTATAGAAAAAAAGAACCAATAAGTACAGCCCTATTTGTAGGGCTAGGTACACACACTACGTCAGACTGATGAATTTATATTTGCTCTATCCTTTCCATAGTCAAAATGACACCTTCCGAGTAAAAACAAATGACCTTTTTCTCGTTTATTTCGAGTGAGAAGGCAACATTTTCTCTCTCGCAAAACGACCGAGGAAGGGTCAATTTTTACCCGGAAATGGGGAGGTCATAGCATGCGGAAATGGCGATTGTGTGTAGTTACAGGCCTCTAGTTATGCATGATCAAATAAATTCGAGCCACAGTTGTGGTTGTTTTTTTTAATTCTAAAGTGACTTGATCAACCTATTTGTAGGGCTACAGTGCACACGGGAGACTGAATCTGAAATTATATTTGCTTCTATTCTTTTCAATATCGTGGTCAAAATGACACTGTTCTTTTCGACTGAGAAATGACATTTTTTATGGGTAGAGCAAATATATACATGCAACCACTCAAAAGCTAAACGTTCTAACGAATATCGGGCATGTTTTACTTAATAAAGAAATCAATTACATGAATCTATTCAACTTGATGTACAATGTACTCACTATTCAAAACTTATTCGTCAGTTGGATGGGGTTTCATCAGCCACAAATATTTAGCACCAGAAATCCCGCGGAAGAATGGTAAAAATACTTCCAACGGCTAAATGTGTGATCAAGCCTATACTGGTAGAAAATTAGTAGTACTGCTTCACTCAACATCGAGGTGATGATCAAGTTTGTGTCGCACAACATATTAACAAATAGGCCTAAATTCCTTTAATTCAAGTTGAAGGTATTGGCCTACTTCCGCAGGCGCCATTTGTCTGTGTGTTTGTGCAACAACTGCGCAGCGTTCGAGGTGGAAAACCAATTGTATTTGTAGTTCAATGGGAAAAACCAGTTGCTATTTTTAACTCTATGGTTGAAAGTTCAAACGACTGGTTCTCGGCGTAAAACTACGGAAGTTCATAATGGACAATACATATCTCTCCATATATAATAATAATAATTATCCTGGGAAATATTCACAGAGTTCATGTGCAGTCGAGGTGTGTTTATTTTGGATAATAGCTTTTTATGGCAAAGCATCTTTCCTCTCCACTTTTAAAAAGAGACGTGTTACAAGTAAAAAATGGTGTAGAAAAATTTGTTTAAATGTAATAATCTGAAATTGAAATGAGTTTGTGATAACAAATTATTATTTACAACTAGATGCTTCAAAAAAACGAGTTGATTTTTAAATACAATAAAGTGAAAATAAAGTTTAAAAACAGCTGTCGTGTACATTGTTTTATTTAATAAAGTTTCAAAACCGTGATGATTTTTCAGATTTTCAAATGAATTTATCGCGTTACGGCGGCCGGCAATCGTTGGAAAATGATACAATACAATAATAGCCTATATTATACCCTAATCCAATTACTAACCCTAACACACATCTTAACCCTATTTTTTAAGTAATTTTATTAAAATAAAAAAAAATATGTCGTGATTTTTTTGTGTGGCGACCTACTAATCTATAGAAATTACCCTGTGGAGACATTTTGACTCCCATTGTACCCATTGTGTTCAGGTCTCCACATGGAACCGAATTCAGAAACCCACACACCCACACATGTGAGCACCTTCCATCGTGGACCTCCTACTGTCCCTCTTTTGTTTATACTTGAACGTTTTTGAAAGGCCTCCTACGATTTTCAAACATGAACTTTATGTCAATTGTAGACCCTATTGTCCTCTATTGTTTAACGTCCACTATTTGAATGTGGATACAAACCCATACATACTGCATACTACATGCAGAAATAGTGATTGAATAGACAATTCCTGAACTTGGTTCATCTAGCGAGACCCCCAAGAAGAAACACAAATTAACGAAAACAAGAGCTGTTTCGCCAAGTGTCAAACCTTTTTGTCAAGATGACGTAATCGGGTATCATGTGATTCCAAATCAAGGTGCAAATTTGGAGGCCCTCTGTCTAATGAGTTACAAGTCCGATTGGGTATGCAGGTATATCGGGATGTGTTAAAGATACAAATTGAGGTGACGTCATGTTGACGTCATCGTGTGATTGGTTATCATAATGATTTTATTAGGTTTAGATAGTAAGTATGGATTCAGTTTGAGAAATAAAAAACAAATATATAATTGCGTGGCATGTTATCCATGCTGGATAACATGCAAAGTTCCACTAAAATGAATACAACCTAACGCTACTAAAAACTTATACAATCCTAAAAAAATAAACAAGTGCGACTGAAAGGGGGGGGGGGCATGGGCACATAACTGCATGTAAATTAAACTTACGTGTACGACACATGAGGCCGGCAACCAAAATACACACACGACACATACACACACGTGTCTCTCCTACAGCACCCAGTCACAAGTCCTCAATGATAAGCAATGTGAAACAGTTTATATACTGACTAGCCCTATTGACTACAAAGCCAAGTCAGGTGAGGCAGATCTACAGGTAATTGTATTGTTCGAGTAATTTGCATATAATTAGCTTAACAATTGGGTTAATCCTATTACAAGCAACAATTGTGTATTTAGGCCAGTCCAAGCCAGTTAAAAAAAAGGGCCAGTTGGCTGGTAAAAGAACAATCAGCTCGCACTATAGAAAAAGGAATTCCAAGCACATTGTGTTTACATACATGTACCTGGTATTGTTACACTATGCTGGAAACTTAGCAGCTCCGATCAAGCAATCAACGCGGCGCCGCATCGTACCCCTAGATGTTCTGAAACCTAAACACAGATAAACTCTCTAAATAAAAGTGAAAAGTAAAAAACAGCTTTAAAAAAGGGAAAACTACTCGAGAAGAGTAATTAACTGTTCACTCTTTCGAGGAGCCATAATTATGAAGGGCAGCTCTTTTATAGTTGTTCTTCATATGGTTCCTCGTAAGAGTGAGAATTTACTCTTTTGGAGTAGTTTTCACTTTTTTGGAGTTGCCTTCACTCTATAAAACTCAATTTCACTCTTGTTGGATTGGTTTTATAAGAAATTCACTCTTTTTTGAGAGTGGGCTTTTTACTCTTAAACATTTAATAATAATAATAATAATAACGAATATTTATAGTGCGCCGGTATCCGTCATTAATGACGCTCATGGCGCATAACAATGAAAAACATAACACTTAGGACAAAAACAGCTTAAACATGTGTGTTTTTAGAGCGATTTTAAAGTCAGAGAGACTTGTAGGTAAACGGATGGCCTGGGGAAGTTTGTTCCACAGGAATGGACCAGCATGTGAAAATGATCTATCTCCCCAAGTGTTGGTGGTACGTGGAACTATCAGCTGGCAAGCACTGGAAGAGCGAAGGCAACGAGTGCCATGTTGCTGTAATTTAATTACATTGCTGTTGTATGTTGGTGAAGAGCCATGTAGAATGTGAAATATT
The DNA here is from genome assembly GCA_037893245.1 of Crossaster papposus. Classification (NCBI taxonomy): domain Eukaryota; kingdom Metazoa; phylum Echinodermata; class Asteroidea; order Velatida; family Solasteridae; genus Crossaster; species Crossaster papposus. The sequence goes on from JBAIAA010000592.1 coordinate 347,685, forward strand.
GTCAGAAGAATTTTGAACTCAATTCGTTGTAGAACAGGGAGCCAATGAAGCGAATGTAGAATAGGTGTAATGTGAGTTTTACGTGGACAACGAGTTACAACACGAGCTGCACAGTTTTGTAGTTTCTGAAGACGTGAAATTTGAGATGAAGGTAAATGATACAAAAGAGAGTTACAAAAATCCAGGCGAGATGATATAAGTGCATGAACCAGTTTTTCTGTGGCCGATCGTGTCAAGTACTTACGGATTAAACCAAGATTACGAAGCTGGTAACGAACTGACTTACAAACATTGGAAATTTGATTTGACATTGAAAAGTGAGAATCAATCATCACTCCAAGATTTCTACAGGATGCCTTAGGAGTGATGACTGTATTTCCGACATGGATACTAGTAATATCAATCTTAGCCAATTGTGCTCTAGAACCACAGAGAATGAACTCGGATTTGCTATCGTTAAGTTGCAAAGAATTTACCACCATCCACTTTCTAACATCTTCAATGCATTGTTCCAGTTTCTTTAAATTACAAATTGCATCATCTTGATTTGGACTAAAGGTAACATATAACTGGATATCATCAGCATAGCAATGGTAATTAACATTGTGACCGCTGATTACATAACCAAGTCTACTCAGATAAATTGAAAAGAGAAGTGGTCCTCCAACAGAACCTTGTGGAACACCACATTCTACATGTACAGGCTCTGATTTGGTCTGACCAATACACACTGACTGCTGGCGATCAAGCAAATATGAAATAAACCAATTTAGAGCTGTTCCTCTGACACCAAGTGAGGATAGAATGCTGGCAAGAATACAGTGGTCCACTGTATCAAATGCAGCGGACAGGTCCAATAAAACAAGAGCCGTAATCTTGCCGTCATTCATGCCACACAAAATATCACCGGACAGGTTTAGAAGCAGTGTCTCTACACTATGGTTCTTGCGATATGCAGACTGTCTATAGTCCAAGAGATTGTTATCTTGGAGATATTCGGATAGCCTGGAAAAGGCGACACGTTCAAGAAGCTTTGACAGGTATGGTAAGTTGGAGATTGGTCGGTAGCTTTGTAGTGAGTTTTTATCCAAGGTACGATTCTTTATCAAAGGGTGTACATGTGCCGTTTTGAGTGCTTTCGGTACCTCTCCACATTCCAAGCTCATGTTAACAATGTTGGAAATAATCGGTGCCATTGTAGAAGCATTGTCCTTGATGAGCTTTGTTGGGATGGGGTCAAGTTTGCAAGATTTGCTTGGTGAGCTATAAATCAGTGACAGGATTTCTGATTCTGTTGTGGGATCCAAAGCATCGAAAACGGAAGATGCTCGGCAGGGAATAGAGAGACAGCTAGTTTGTAGACATCGGTTGCGTCGGTAAAGAGACGAGTCTGAGCAGTTGCCAGCACCTCACACATCAAAGATAATCATCTTAGAGAGTTTAGGTCCCCGATTCTATGATAAATCTCGGCACGTACTTTATGGTTAGCCTAATTAGCCCCATGCCAATATATGTTGTCTGTGCGATCAATTAATCTCCGGCTACACCACCATTGCCAAACTGCATGAACCAAGCCAAAGACGGAGACGAAGCTGGGATTTTGAAAACGGTCTTAAATTGAAGTCAGGTAAGATGGCGTCTGACGACTCCCCCGGCACAGCTCACCTTTCCTTTCCGCTGAGGGGGGTGCTTGAGCATAGAGCCCATAGCAGATGTGGTTTGGCTCAGTAAGCAGAAGAGCCTCGTAGGCGATTCACATCCGCTGCAAGATCTTGACGGAATGTAAGCTTGCAACAACCACGTCGCCAGTGGGTGTATAGGCCATTTCTAGCGGGTTGTACAGCTTTGCAGCTACAGTTCCTACCAGTGATCCCTTTGGGTCGTACTGCTGTATTTTTGAGTTTCCCCTACCACCGTAATGAACAGCTACATTAAAGTAACCTCGACTGTCGCAAAGGATCCCGGTGGGACTCGCAGGTTTTTGGTCCACAAGTGTCTTGATACTGAACACCAAAGAGCTCGAAATCACCGACTTGACTCATCAAGTCGTTTACGGCCGTGACGACCTGATCTGCGCGTTTCTTCTGGTCACGGTTGCGCATGAGCGCCTTTTCGTACTCGCCGTCTCTCTCCTGACAGATTTTGTTGACTTTTTCGGTAATTACCTTTGCCTTGCTTCTAATTTTTGCAATTTCTGCCTCCGCTTTTGCAGAAATATCACTGCAAGCCTGAGCCAGTTTCGTTTACAATCTATTCCGTGCATGTTTGATGGAGTCTTCGTTTGATGCAAATTGCTCTTTGCTTTTTTGGAACTTTTGCAATATGTCCTTGACACTCTCACGGAATAATTCGATGGCATCACCGATACCAATGAACTTATGTTCTGCTGTTCGGTGCTCAGTTGCAGCACACAAGGCGCAAATCAACACATCACAAGTTTGACAGTGGAAGCATACGGCCTGATCACTATGTTTTCTACATTTTGGTGTGGCCATCTTAGTACCATCTGTTGGTGAAGCACTTGGTTTGTCCAAGTCTTCCGCTGGAATAATGCGATGGTCTTTGGTAGACTTCAAGCGACGGTGCGCCTTTTGGCATTTTTTGCAGATGTTTTTCTTGCAGTCAAGGCATCTCGACACGGCCTCATTTCCTTCTTCACATGATTCACAAGTCGCAATAGTAGTAGTTACCTTTCCTAATAACTGCTCTTGTTTGTTTATCTCATCGACAAGAGATATCAGAAAGAAGCTATAAGACAGACTCTGCACTCCTTCGTCAGTAACGTTCGTCTCTCTCCTGCAGACTGGACATGTTATCTTCGCCCTTTCTATCGTCTCTTTGCTCACCATCTCCCCCAGACAGTTTAGGCAGAAGCTATGAAGACAGTCTAGCATCTTAGGATCCTTGAATCGACAGCAGCAGATTGGACATTCCAGGTGCCCCTGGCTAATTGTGTCCAACACGGTTCGGGCTGCAGCCTCCGCCATCGTGATCATGAAGTGTGTACTTCAGGAAAAAGAAAGAAACAAAATCCGTTTCGACTATTACATTCAGGAATACTGTGTCAGGATGGTTATGTTGAGGAGGGGCATGGAGCTGTAAAATGGAGGGCAGTGGTTTAAAACCATATGTGACCTAGACATCAGTAAATTTCAGGACAATAAAAAGTCAAAATTCCCTAAGCTATATCAAGTATGTTTAAACATCATCGCTGGGTACGGAAAACAAAGTTAAAAGTTTTCTAAAAACGTAACTCACCGTAATTGACAAAAACAAAAAAATACATTTAAAAGAGGGCGCTTTTTTTCTGCATAGCGCCCTCTTGTGACAATTTGTGCATTCAATACTAACCATCTGTTGCTTATGTAGTGCGTTATAATTTATCTAGCTACAGTCCGGTCTCTTGTTGCGGCCAACCTATCTTCTCTTTAGGTATTTATTCCAGATCACCTCAATAGAGGGTGGCGTGCTTCACTGTTCAATCTCAGGGTTAAAACCATTCGCAATGGAACAGAAATTAAAGTACCTGTGTGAAGTAGTGGAAGTTCATGTAGAAGAGGAAAAATTAGGGTGATGCTGAACATTTTAGAATTTTAGAGTGTTCTGGCTGATTTTGAGATTGGACATATTTCACTTAACACATTTCACTTAACACACAAACCCTATGGATTGTCCCCATAACGCAATGTACGAAAAGAATTGACGGTTTGGTTTACTTTCTTCTGCGAGAGCCTAGGGGGTTAGGGTTAAACAAAGTTTCGTTTACCAAATGAGACCAAACGAGAGAACAAAAATGCCCCAAAAAATCGATCTACTATCAACACCAAGAAACACGATACTCCCGTCGGTCATCACTTCAACCAGCATTCTAACCATTGCATTTCTAATATGATTCTACCGGGCAAAGAATCACTTGGCCATCGTAAAGACTCAGTCCGCCTCAGCCGGGAGAAAGTTTGGATGAATTGTCTTCGGACTATTCAACAACATAGGCTCAATATCTAACTTGGAAATGATTAACTTCATTTTGTTTTCTCCTATTTGTCATCTAGTTCAGATTTATTTATTTGTGTTTGTTCTCACTCCTCCGATTTTCCCTGTCTATTTTTAAACTCCCCCTCCCCCCAATTACTCCTAGTCATACTCTTGTATTAGTTCTTCCCTTTGATCTTTACCCTGGACCTCCTTCCTTGTGGTTTTACCCCTTCTGTTTTTGTTCCCCACCCAAATTCACACCCCTTTACCCCCCTTGGACTGTCTTTGATCCTACCCACACTTACCTTACCCTTTAATCCCTCAGCCTTACCCTTTAATCCCTCCTTTTGTTGATTGTTCCACTGGACTTTGTGTTTTTTCTTTTGTGTTTCTTTTGCCAACCATGATATATCATGCCCTATATACATGTATGTTTGTATCTCGTACACAGCCATTTTGTCTCTGAAAAAGATCTTGTTGAGATCAAAATATCTTAACTTATTTGATTTGTATATTTCAGGCCATTCCAGCCAGTAAGCAGTTTGTAGCAGTTTTAATCTTATTCATGTTTCATTTACCTTGGCAGATATTTGAACAAGATGTAAATATTTTTCTATTTTTTTACTCAGTGTCATTTTTAACATAACTGTAATATCTCCCCAAAAAAATTATATAATAAAAACTTGCTTTTGGGACTCCAGTCCATGTTTTGTAACTGAATCTCAAAAAGAATTTCGGACCTGATGTCTGGGTCTTAATTCCACTGTGGAGGGTGCACACCAACCCTACAAATAGGACTGTACCTGCATAACTCTCTGTTGTATGTTGTCTTATTTTGTCGCCATTATCTTATCTTATCTTGTCACCTATAGCGACAAGATGAAGACAAAAGAGAGCCAATTACAGCCCTATTTTTAGGGTAAGGTTCACTCTAGCCATTACAGTGACTGCTGTATGTTCCGAAAACCCTATGTTCTGACTACTAAACCTATGTTCCGACACTCCTATGTTCCAACTACCCGCATATAATAAGATTTTGCTAGCCTGCTTCATTAGTGACTCAATTCCATGTGGTAACATACATTTTTTTGAAGGCGTGTCAGAAAGCAGGGGTGTCGGAACGCACGGGTGTCAGAATCATAGGTCGAGTAGTCAGAACAAAGGCCGAGTAGTCTAAACATAGGGGCGTCGGAACGTGGAAGGCATCGGAACGTGGAGGGCATCGGAACGTGGAGGGCATCGGAACGTGGAGGGCGTCGGACTGTGGGGGGCGTCGGAACGTTGGGTGCGTCGGAAAGTAGAGGGCGTCGGAACGGGGGGAAGGGGGGGGGGGGGGGGGTGGGCGTCGGAACAGGGGGCGGGCCTCGGAACAGGGGGGGGGGGGTTGGAACGGGGGGGGCGTCGGTACGGGGGGGGGGGCGTCGGTACGGGGGGGGGGCGTCGGTATGTGGGGGGCGTCGGAACGTGTGGGGCGTCGGAACGCAGGGGGGGGGGACGGAACGCAGGGGGCGTCGGAACGCAGGGGGCGTCGGAACGCAGGGGGCGTCGGAACGCAGGGGGCGTCGGAACGCAGGGGGCGTCGGAACGCAGGGGGCGTCGGAACGCAGGGGGCGTCGGAACGCAGGGGGCGTCGGAACGCAGGGGGCGTCGGAACGCAGGGGGCGTCGGAACGCAGGGGGCGTCGGAACGCAGGGGGCGTCGGAACGCAGGGGGCGTCGGAACGCAGGGGGCGTCGGAACGCAGGGGGCGTCGGAACGCAGGGGGTGTAACCGGCTATCACTATAGCCAGGTCAGAGTGAATATTTGCTTTACCCGCTTCATAGTCAAAACGACACTTTTACGAGTTAACAAAAATGTCATTTCGATTGAATTTTTGAACGAAAAAAGTGTAATTTTTTACAAAGAAATCGACAGAGCAACTTGGTTCAGATTCAGGATCAATTATTGTGTTCTATTACAGACTACAAAAGCTAATCGTTCCTTTATCTTACGAATCAGGCATGATTCAAGCAACACCCAATCACATTGAATCTGTGCAACATGTAATGTGTATTACATGTATGATTCATATGTAATGTACTACAACTACAATGACGTACTCACTTTTTAAAACTGATTCGTCAGTTGGATGTGGTCTTCAACCACATTTTCGGGCGTATAAAACACAAGAATGGCCTTCCACCGGTCGAGGTACCGCCGGTATACTTTCGAGCGGCGAAAGGTGATCAGTTGTGTAGTTGTACTTATCAAAACAAGGTACGTATCGACTACCGCAGCATCCTGTGTACATGTATTTGTTCAACAACTGCGCAGTATTTGATGAGGAGGCATTGCGTGCAGCACAATTAATGGGCCAGTCACAAATCAGTTGCGATGCGTCGGCGATGGGTAAAACCGGGAAATTTGAACAAAATCTTGAGACAGATCTCACGATTTTGCACCCGTCGGAGGCGCTCTCCGGACGCCTGCGGCTTGTCGCAGATTTTTTAGGCATCGCCACACCCGTCGCGGTCCCCAACTTTGAACTTAAAATTTTAAGATTGCTCGCAAGATTTTTCACCCATTTTGGGCATCCCAGACACAATCTCCGATGACCTACGATGCCCTCCGATTAATCGGAGGCGTCCTCCGAATAATCTGAGACTAGTCGCAAGATTCTGTGTGGGATTGGAAATTCAGGTTGAGATTTAATGTCTGCGAGTGGTCTCCGGCGCCCTCCGACTGAATCGGAGGCGCCCTGCGACGATTCGTACGCTTTCTGTGATCGTCTCCGACGAATCGTACGGTGGAATCGTAGTAAATCGCCGTGTATATAAGGGCGCCTCCGATCGGAACGCTAAAAGTTTGAGACGCTCTTGCTACAGATATCGTCTCCCATGCAATCGGAGGCGATCGGAGGCTAATCCCACGATTTTTCGACAAAACCGGGTCAAAATCCTTGAAAAAATCTCAGACAATGTGACTGCTCCACTTTTATTAGGATTATTGCTAGGATTGTTCAAGGATTCTTTATTTTCTACGACGACCCCCGGCCAAACTAATCCCCGACAGATCGCCGACATTGTGACTGGGCCATTACTCACTATGGGGAAAACCTGTTACATGTACTATTTTTAACTCGCGCCAATGAAGGGCAGCGCGCGCCCTCTGTGCTCTAGGCCCTTGCCTTTCAATGTACGACAATGTGCGCGTGCAGGCCTTCTGCGTAAAGCTACGGAAGTTCATAATGGACATTACATATATATGTCTCCATTCGCAGGAAAGAATATTATCTTGGGAAATATTCACATAATTTATTTGCAATCAAGGTGTATTTATTTTGAATAATAGCTTTTCATGGCAAAGCATCTCTCCTCCCCACTTTTGAAAAGATCTGAAATTGAAATCAGTTTGGTAAAAAACAATTATTGTTTACAAATGGATGTTTCTACAAAATAATACCTAATAAAATTGAAAGTTTATTTCCAAATGGATCATTCCATGAAGTTGAGATACAAAGTGTGACATTTTGGTATATTTCTAGTTACATGCCATATAGCACCTAAATTATTTGACTATTCATTCCTGATGTTTGTCTTGGATGTTGGACACATCTGGAAGTTTTGTACCATTCAAACATTGGTTTTCAGAGTAATTTGATATTTAATAAAATATTTAGGTCTCATCAGATGTAACAAGTACAACGCATTTTGTTCACATCTTTTTGTCATGTTGCAATATTTATTGTATAAACCTTCTCGGCTTACTATTAACTGACCACAAAATGTAGCCATACATGGTTTCATATAGTTATTGAATATAAATTACAAGGGATATGTTGAAAAATATGTTCCAACATAAAAAATTCACACTAGGTTACCGTGTTAAATTGTTTATAGCTACTGATTAATTCACTGGTATTTCAGGTAAGAGTAACACAAATATAATTACACAAACTTAATTAACTGAAATAAATCAAAAACTCTCCCGAAAATGTCAGCATCAACACTATATAGCAACCGCTCCAAATAACACCAGACATGGCAATTACATTCCCAATGTAATTGTCTCTTAAGTTCTGAACTTGGTTCAACTAGCGAGCCAAAAATATAGAATTCACGAAAACAAGAGCTGTTTCGCCAAATATCGATCCTTTTTGTCGCGGTGACGTCATCGGTAGTCATGTGATGTCACATCATGTGATTTATTATGATTTTATTAGGTTTTTGAATCTTTAAGCTCTTGGAAGTAAAGTTTCAGTAGACATCAGATTAAGTTATAAGGAACATGTTTTGTCGTCGAATAAACTACTCCAGGGCCGATGCAGCGCGCAGCACAAGCGAGGCGCCGTATGATGTCCACATGTGCCACCTACCGTAAAAGCAGGACCGCGTTAGTATGCTGGGAACTTAGCAGCTCCGATCAAACAATCAACGCGGCGCCGCATGTCCCCCTGGATGTGCTGAAACCTAAACACAGATCAACTCTCTAAATGTATAACAATGAACGGTTCACTCGGAAGAGTGAACATTTACTCTTTTTTAGTGGTTTTTACTTTTTGGGAGTTGCCTTCACTCTGAAAAACTCAATTTCACTCTACGGGAACCAGACGATCGAGTCTAAGCGGTTGCCAGCACCTCACACATCAAGGATAATAATTTCTGAGATTTTTGGCCCCCGACTCAGTGTTAAATCTCGGCACGCACTTTTAGGTTAGCCTAATTAATCTCCGGCTCCATCACCATTGCCAAACTGCTAAACGAAGCCACAGACGGCGACGAAGCTGAGATTTGGAAAACGGCCTTAAATTGAAGTCGTCCATTGACTCCCCCAGCTCGCCTTTTCTTTCCTCTGAGGGGGTACTTGAGCATAGAGCCCATAGCAGATGTGGTTGGCTCTGAATCAAGTAAGTAGAAGAGCCTCGTAGGCAATTCACATCCGCTGCAAGATCTTGATGGAATGTCTGTCTGCAACAACCACATTGCCAGTAGATGTATAGGCCATTTGTATCGGGTTGTACAGCTTTTCGGCTACAGTTCCTACCATTAATCCATTTGGGTCGTACTGCTGTATTGTTGCAGTTCCCCTGTCACCGATATGAACAGCAACATTAAAGTAGCCGTGACTGTCAAAAAAGATCCCAGTTGGACTCGCCGATTTTTTGTCCACAAGTGTATTGATACTAAACACCTCATTGCCCTTGAGGTCTACGCAGGAGAGGGTTTTATTTTCGTAGTTAGAAATGAACAGGCGCTCCATATTATCCATCGCTAAATAAAATGTCACATTTTCATTTGGAATAGTTGCTACTAACGAGCCATCAAGCAAATGCACAGAAACAACTTTCCTGCCAAAGTCAGCCACAGCTAGTCGTTCTCCAGCTGCGTCTCGCGCAATAGCGGTTAAATGACTTGCCTCTTTCTTAGATGGTGTGAATTCGCGAATCAACTGAAGATTGCCGTCAAAAACCTTCACTTTATTTTTGTCCGTGACAAAAAGCAGATCATCTGAGGTGACAGCAATGCCCAAAGGAGCGTCCAGCTGATGACCGCTATGAACGGCCGAAGTTTTGAAAAGTCCAGTGGAGGTAAATATCGATAGTCGATTCAGCTTTGTGTCTGTCACAGCAATGTCCCCGTTGCTGAAACATGCAACACCGCTGGCGAATTGGAATTCCCCATCACCGTTTCCTTCCTTGCCAAACTCTTCCTTCATTAGCCACTTCTCTTTGAGCAACATCTTCCCAAGATCCTCTTCACAGACGACATCTTGACATTTGACCCCAATGAACGAAAGATCCACCTTTGCCGGTTCGCACTTGAGCTCCTTCTGAAATTCCAAGTTGTGCATCACCTTCGGTCTGAGTTCCCAGAGCTCGAAATCATCGACCTGACTCATCAAGTCGTTTACGGCCGTGACGATCTGATCTGCGTGTTTCATCTGGTCACGGTTGCGCCTGAGCGCCTTTTCGTACTCGCTGTCTCTCTCCTGACCGATTTTGTTGACTTTTTCGGTGATTACCTTTGCTTTGTTTTTTATTTTAGCAATTTCTGCATCGGCTTTTGCAGAAATATCATTGCAAGCCTGAGCCAGTTTCGTCTGCAATCTATTCTGTGCATGTTTGATAGAGTCTTCGTTTGATGCAAATTGCTCTTTGCTTGTCTGGAACTTTTTCAATATGTCCTTGACACTCTCGCGAAATGATTTGATGGTGTCACCGATACCAATAAACTTATGTTCCGCTGTTCGGTGCTCAGTTGCAGCACACATTGCGCAAATCAACGCATCACAAGTCTCACAGAGAAAGCATATGGCTTGATCACTATGCTTTCTACATGATGTTGGTGATGTGACAGTCTTGGTAGCATCTGTTGGTGAAGCCGTCGATTTGTCCACGTCGTCTGCTGGAATGATGCGATGGTCTTTTGTGGACCTCAGAAATTGATGTGCCTCTTGGCATTTCTTGCAAATGTTCTCCTTGCAGTCAAGGCATCTTGACTCGGCCTTGTTTCCTTCTTCGCAGGATTCACAAGTCGCACTAGTAGTAGTTACCTTTTCTAATAACTGCTCTTGTTTGCTTATCTCATCGACAAGAGATATCAGAAAGAAGCTAGAAGACAGACTCTGCACTCCTTCCTCAGGAACGCCCGTCTCTCTCCTGCAGACTGGACATGATATCTTCGCCCTCTCTGTTGTCTCTTTGCTCACCATCTCCCCCAGACAGTTCAGGCAGAAGCTATGAAGACAGTCTAGCATCTTAGGATCCTTGAATCGATCGCAGCAGATCGGACATTCCAGGTGCCCCTGGCTAATTATGTCTAACACGGATCGGGCTGCAGCCTCCGCCATCGTGATTAGGATCCTAACGAAAAAAAGAACAAAAACACTTAGGAATACAGTGTGTGACAGGAAGGGGGGCTTAGGTTGGGAAGTAGCATGGAGCTGTAAAATGGACAAGGGTGCACACTCACTCTACAAATAGAGCTGTAATTAACTCTTGTCTTGTGTCTTATTTTGTTGCCATTATAATCTTGTCGCCTGTAATGGTTACAAGATTATAGACAAAAGGGAACAAATAAATACAGCTCTATTTGTAGGTACACACGAGGTCAGACTGATGAATTTACATTTGCTCTATTAGACCACAGGGCATGGCTGCAAAATGTGCTCAGAAATTGATTTCCTTGGCGCACCTCTTGAATCTAAGTGGAATCACTGCAGTCTGTTAGCTGGGATCATGTGGATCACGAAAAACCAAAATCCCCAATCGCAAGTTCACCAGTTAATTAAATATTTGCATTTTTAATGACCTGTATATAGAGGGCGCCCTCTATTGACCAGGATTGGAAAGCTGTGTACATTTTCAATGGGAATTGATTGCTCATTGCTGTTGCTTGCTAAAAAGGGACTATACAGAGACAGAATTCGATTAGGAGGAATTAGGGTGTGGTTTGATGTCCCAATACAAATTTTCATTTTGTTATTGCCATATTTTTAACTTTTGGATAAAGTGTCATTTTCTTTTTTCTTTTTCTGTTAAGTATTTGTGGTTTTTTGGGGTTTTTTTGGGGGGGGTAAAAATCGAAATCTAAATTGTATGAAAAAAATATATACACGACCAGAGGGTTTTCCAGCTTTAGCCTTTGATACATGTTTATTCTTAACGGTAAAACTTAAATTTGTCCATGTCTTTAACAATGTACATTTGAGTGGGTGAACAACAACTCGTACTGATTTACATACACAATTATGTTATAACAAACATTTTGCCCATTTCCAGCTGAGATTTTATTAAGGAGAGTCGGATGGAAAGCAGACTGTGTGATACAATGTTTCTGTGGTGACAAGATCCTTTCCCTCGATCTGTGAGAGCACCCACTGATCTTTTTTCCTCGCTGCTTCCAGAAGCTTTCCTGCAGTTAGCGTCTGGCAATGTGAAAGTTTGTCAAGGACAGTTGTTCGGGTCTTCTTGTCCAAACCTCCACCTCTGTCTTTTTGCAGATGTTGCATATACGTGGCAGTATTGTTAAGTTTTTGTTGGTTTCTTGGAAAGAAGCCAGAGGTTGAACGCAGTTTTCTTCCTGAGGGCTCAGTGCTGCATTCGCATGTGTCTTTTTCCGTCGTATCTGCATCTGAGACTATTTGGAGGGGGGGAGGGAAATGGGAATATTTATAAATAGAGTGCCCGATGAATTGAAATCTGGAGATAAATTAATAATGGGTAAAACTATAAATACAACAACATCTAAAAATGTTGGACAGATCTATCACTCCACTCTATAAAGTGGAGCATATCTGTCCACAATTTATTAAAGACACAGGTATAAACACAAACATGGAATGCATTTTGTTTATGAGAAAAACATTTTTTCCAAAGTACAGGTTCCAGGAATGCCGTATTTTTCACATTGATTTAACTTTAAAACTATGGAACCCTGACTAAAACCTTAAATGTGTAGAGGAAGACTACATTGTATCTCCAGCCGACCCCTGCTCTATGTATTTTTATTATATTTTTCTTGCTCCGTCATGCAAAATATCCTTCATAAATTTTGCATTCTTGCTTCGCCTCGTAGAATGTAACATTTCCTCTTTCAACTCGTACTATTATACTATTCTGGACATTGTGTAATCACAGGAAAGTAAATAAATACAATTGGAGGGAAAAAACGAAATGTAAACAAAACATAAATATTGACAGTGAGGGGGTAAAGGAATACAATTAGACAAGCAGGCAGGTTTTTTGTTTGTTTTTTTCCAGGAAAAAAAAGGCAAGGAAATAAAAAATACTGACAAATAAGGACGTTATATGAGCTTCCAGGTTAAGAATAGAAAAATGTACTGGAAAATGTACTATATAAATGTCCCTCTCCCCCCCCCCCCCTAAATTGTTGTCCCCCTAATATAAAGTAACTGCTTTCAGTACTACTACTAGTGACAAGTTACATGTATATTTTTGTTCCTACCCTAGTTTCAATTTCCATGTGACCAAGTTGCATGCCTATTTAGAGCTGGAAGCAGAACTATTTTATTTTGCCCTTGTGGAATTGAAGAAGATCGCTTGAGGTATAAAAACCCTCTAAGAGTAAGAATTATGGGTTCCGAATTATGACCCGACAGAAATTGTCAACAATGGTCATAACTCTTTTTAATCTCCATTTAAAACATGTTTAGTGCAAATTACACAATCTATGGGGACATAGAAGGAATAGGTGGTTCTTGGATTAAGACAAATTAATTCTGAAAAAGCCCTATTCCTTTTTTTTAACGGAATCTACTCAACTACATCATCACATACCTTTGACACTGATTCCGGCCGTACATCAACCAGTGCGTGTACGATTGGAATGCCGATGATCATCTCCGCTTTTTTCGACGATTTCTGCTTTGGTAGAAGTAGAAACATTCTTCCACCTATCGGCACAAGCGTGGAATTTGTTCCAACCTTTTTCAGTGAACGACCCTGGAATCTGCATCTGAAACGTGCATAATACACTTTTTCGTGTTCGAATCGCTGTCATCTGAGCAGCTCGTGTCGTCGGCCATCTTGCTGTAAACAGCGCCTACGCTCGCTCTATTTTACAGCGCCCGCTATTGGTCCATTTGCCCACTATTCGCACAAACGTACCGCACCACGACAAAAGGGCCTCGTTGATTGGTCGTTGAAAAATAATGACGTAATTGTTTACTGGGCAGTTTTGTGCATCGAAACGGGGAAAACATGAATTTTAAATGAAGATTTTATCGAGTACTGGTTCGCAGATCGTCTGGGGATTTTATTTGTGAGTTTCCCAACAACTTGCTAAGTAGTTTAAAGTAAGATTTATATAGATTCACGATATGCGTCAAGAAAGTGCAAGATAATCGGCCATGCCCTGTGGTCTATATCCTTTCAATGGTCAAAATGACACCTTCCGAGTAAAAACAAATGACATTTTTCTCGTTCATTTTGACCGAGAAAGCGACATTTAATCGGTCGCAAAATTACCGAGAAGGAATCAATTGTTACCCGGAAATGAGGTGAGCATAGCATGTAGAAATGGCGATTGTGTATAGTTATGGGCCTCTAGTCATGACCAAATAAATTCGAGTTACAAAGGGACTCGATCAACCTATTTGTAGGGTTACGACTGAATCTTAAATTATATTTGCTTCTATCCTTTCCATGATCAAAATGACACTTTTTGGTCGAGAAAGTGACATTGTACAGACTGCATTGCACATGTACATGTACAGTACATTATACAACCACGGGGCGTTGGGACATAGGCCGGGGAGTCGGAAGTCGGAACATAGGCCGGGGCGTCGGAACACCAGGGGGGCGTCGGAACATCAGGGGCGTCGGAACATAGAGGCGTTGGAACATAGGGGCGTTGGAACATAGGGGTGTAACCAGCCATTACTATAGATCATACTAAAACAAAAAACAAGTATGCATTCTGAGTCAGAGTGACAAATATTCACTCTGACTCAGAGTGAATATTTGTTTTATCGGCTTCATGGTCAAAACGACAATTTTTCGAGTCAACAAAAATGACATTTTGCTCGGTAATTTCGATTTAGAAAGTGACATTTTCTTAGTAATTTTGACCGCAAAAAAGTATCTTTTTTTCCTTTTTTCAATGGGCAGAGCAACTTGGTTCAGATTTAGGATTAGTCATTGTGTTCTACCTTGCAACAAACTAGCTAATCGTTCCTTATCTTACGAATCAGGCATGATTTCTAATTGCTATTACATACAAAAAAGTCGATCACATTGAATCTCTGCAACATGTAGTGTATTATGCATTTGTACAATGTACTCACTTTTTAAAACTGATTCTTCAGTTGGATGGGGTAGTTCAACCACATTCCGGTGCGTGTAAACACAAGAAGCGCAGGTAAAGGGGCAGCGCTAATTGCTCCTTCCTTTCATATGACAATGTGCGCGCGCAAGCCTTCGGCGTAAAGCTACGGAAGATCATAATAGACATTACATATGTCTCCATTTGCAGAAAAGACTATTAATATTATCCCTTTTTTATCGCGTAAATGAGCCACAATGTCCTTGATTCTAGTTCAGTACTACAGTGGAAATGATTACGAAATTAAAACCAAGATGATAAATCAACAATAGTAAAATCTTACACAAATGCCTTCTTAAAAACCGAAAGAAACTGACTAAATCTCATGCGACTTGTACATCGTTACATTTATTGGAATTAAAATTGTTGACGAAAATGTGTATAAGGCTATTGCCAAAAAGGTTAATACTGTCAACATTCGTACAGATTCGCCTTGGATGCCCCAGAGTATCTGCTTTTTAATTGATCAATGTCACCTGTGAACCACAATTTTGGACCGCGTACGAGTTGTCCCGCGTATACGAGTTGACCAATCTGCGTACATCTACATCTAATCTATTCAGCTACTTGTCAAAGCCTATTCAGCATCTAGACAAGGGTGCGGCTGCCGACGGTGGACGGTTTGTGTACTCAGTGGGTGCCAAAATATGTACAAAAATAGAGATGTGTGCAAGTAAAAACATGACTCTTGATGCCTACTCGCATCTGATGGCCTCCTTGAACTGCTCCAAGGTGGGCAGCTCGATGATGTCTTGAGGAAGCTCATCCCAGTCTTTTATGGTACGAGGAAAGAAGCTGTATTTGTATGAGTCTGGTTGTGTACTTAGTCTTGTAAATTTCAGGCGATATTGACTTCTGGTTGCTCTGGCCTTATGTTTGATGTAGTCTGGGAGAGGAATGGCTATCTGATGGTTGAGGATATTGTACATCATGACTAGACGTGATTGCAATCGTCGTTCTTGAAGAGTTGGGAGACCGATGTCCAATCTCATAGCTGTGACGCCGTCTTCTCTGTTGTAGTTCCCAGTAATAAAGCGTATCCCCCTCCTCTGAACTTTCTCAAGGCTGTCAATTTGATTTTAACGGTATGAATCCCATATTGCTGCCCCGTATTCCAGTTGTGACCTGACAAGTGTTGTGTATGCCTGTTTCTTGAGGGAGGGAGAACATAGGCTGAGATTTCGTCTAATGAATGCAAGGGTTCTGTTGGCTTTGGTTGCGACTGCTTTGATGTGGGATTTCCAGCTGAGTTTTTCATGGATCTCCAACCCAAGGTAGGACTGGCTTGAGACCGTGTAAAGTGCCTCATCTCCCATCTCCCATCTCCCCTGTTTGCGATGGATTTTCATGGTGTAGCACTTTGTCGCATTAAATACCATCTGCCAAGTCTCAGTCCAGTTGTGCAGCTTTTTGAGATCTTCTTGCAGAACCTTGGTATCCTTTATTGTGTTGATTTCACGGAACAGGAGGCAATCATCTGCAAAGAGCTTGATGGTTGAGCTGATGTTCTCGCCAATGTCATTAATGTAGAGTAGAAACATCAATGGCCCCAGAACAGTCCCCTGTGGTACACCAGAATCCACATGGATGGCTTCCGACGCCTCTCCATCAACAACGACTCGCTGTGATCTTGTAGTCAGCCAGGTCTTAATCCAGTTCTTGGTGTTGTCTCGAATACTATAGTGGTCTATCTTTCCCAGGAGCCGTTGGTGAGGTACAGTATCGAAAGCTTTCGAAAAGTCGAGAATCAACATGTCGATTTGGTGATTGTTGTCCAAAGCCCTCGATACTTCTTCCAATGTAACAATTAACTGCGACTCGGTAGAATGTTGTTTCCTGAACCCATGTTGGTAATGTTGAAGCAGTTTGTGAAAATCAAGATGAGCCATAATGGAGTGAAAGATGATATGCTCCATCAACTTGGTTATCACACACGTCAGGGACACTGGGCGATAATTAGCTGGTAGACTTCTGTTGCCCTTCTTGTAGATGGCCACGATATTTGCGGTAGGGTCCCAGTTTCATATGATTGAGTGAAGATGTCCTTTAGAATAGGAGCGATCTGATGTGCAGCCTCTCTCAATATGCGGATCGGTATATGATCAGGTCCTGATGCTTTGCCTGGATTCAAGCCTAACAACAGCTTCTTAATGCCTTCAGTGTCAAATATGATATCACACATAGATGGGTGTTGGCTGGTGCCGATGGTTGGAATATTTAAGTATCCTCTTTGGTGATTACAGACTGATATTGTTGATTCAGAGCTGTTGGTTTCATCTTGTTGTCTGTCGCTGGTCACTTATCAGTTTTCAGGGTTGGAATGCCATTTTACGTCTTTCTTCAAACTACTGATGTATGAACAGAATTTTTTTGGTCTCTTCTTTAGTGAGTTCTCCAAGATTCCCATCACGTATTCTTCATGTGATTTTTTCATCCCGGCTTTAACTGCTTTCCTAATTATTCTGAACTTTTCCCACTCTTCTTCAAGCTTTGATCTTTTTGATTTGTTCCATGACCTCTTCTTCTTTCTGATCTTCCTCTTGATGGCATTGGTCATCCAGGGAACATGTTGCCATGAGGATAAGCGTTTTTTGGTATGTTTTTGTCCATGGTATGAAATATAGCATTTTTCAGCAGGTTCCAATTTTCTTCCACACTATTGTTCATGGGCTTAGATTGAAGAAACGAGTCTTTGTAGTCTTCTAGCTCTTTCCTGACTCCAGTCAAATCTCCTTTATTGTATAGGTAGACAGTTCTTGGTATCCAATTCAATGCAGACAGCGTCATGATCAGATATGCCCGAAGCTGTATCCACTTTTTTCAGTTGATCGGGAAGGGTGGTGAAACATAAATCAAGTATGTTACTCCCGCGGGTTGGTTTTTGCTGGACTTGTGTCAGCATATTGTCATTTCCTATGTCAATGAGAAGTTGGTTGAGTTTCTTGCCGTACTGATGTTTATTCTTCCCTTTGATGATTGAGTTGGTATTCCAATAGATGTCAAGTGTGTTGAAGTCACCTATACCCAGCTAGCAATCGGACGTTTTCTGAACGTTTTTTTAACGTTTTAAATTGGTTTTTTAAACGTTCAAAAAAACCGTTTTTTAAACGTTTTTTTGTGGTAGGTTTTGGACGTTTAAAAAACGTTTTTATTGAACGTTTAAAAAACCAATTTAAAACGTTTAAAAAACCAATTTAAAACCTTGTCTCGTATTCGTTTTCCAGACCAGCTCTCCAGAAAACATTTAGACGTTTAGAAAACCTTTTAAGAACGTTTAGAAAACCTTTAAGAACGTCTAGAAAACCTTTTTAGAACGTTTAGAAAACCCTTTAAGAACGTCTACACTGCAAAAAAATTGGGTGTTGAATAACACCAGTTTGAGGATCATACCGTTTTAACACTATAATTTTGTACATATTAACTGCATGGACAAATTACGTAATGAAATATTACAAAGAACTGACTTATTACACATTACACATCCATATACAATAATAATCTATTCCTACTGAATACGTACTACACACATAGCCATTGCCGTTGTTAGTTTTATACTACGCTTTTTTGTCCACGACGAAGTCGCAGCTAGTTTTTATGAATAATGTCAAAATTTGAAAACGAATAAAATGTAACGCGAATTTTTAACTATGTTTGCACAAAAATCAAAATTCAATCATGGAATCGTTTAAATAATTACATATTATGGTAAAATAAATGGGTTTTTGGACTAAATACAACAATTTAACATCGACTATTGTTAACATATACCATAATTCCTTATCGACCAATCAGAGGGCTTTATTTCACACACGCATGCGCACTAGGTCAAATTTAACACCAAAAGTACGTAACACCAGTACTTGATTTGAAACTAATACTTCAAGAATCATTTTACTTCATTTTAACACCAATGTTCATTCCAAAAGATTTAAAAAACATTGGTGTTAAAATTTTAACACCACAGTTTTTGCAGTGCCTTTTTAGGACGTCTAGAAAACCTTTAGACGTTTAAAAAACCTTTTAAGAACGTCTAGAAAACCTTTTAAAAACGTTCAAAAAACCTTTTAAGAACGTTCAGAAAACCTTTTAAGAACGTCTAGAAAACCTTTTAAGAACGTTCAGAAAACCTATTCAGAACGTTCAGAAAACCTTTCAAGAACATCCAACATAGCGTTTGAATATAAACGATGGCATGCACGCTGTACGTAGGCGGCCAGCCAGGCCGCGCCGGCGCACCGCATGATATCGATGTCACAAAATATAACAATTACGTACATCAACGACGTCGACGACGACCATATGGGCCACACGATGACGATGAGGATGACGATCATGATCATCATCATAATCATAATCATCATCGATCATCATAATCATAATCATCATCATAATCACCATCATTAGGCTACTCAATTTAATCATCAAAATAATAATCATATTAAATCATAATATTAAAAAACAATAATTAATTACAATTAGTTTTTATTTGACTTGGACGTAAAGAAAACGTTTTTTAAACGTCCAGAAAAAAAATCGTCTTTTTCAAACGTTTCGTAAACGTTTTGTAAACGTTTTAAAAAAACCTTTGCTTTGGGGCAAATATTAGGTCAAAATTAGATGTTCTCCAAACGTTTTTTAAACGTTTGTTAAAAATCAAGACGTAGCGGACGTTTAAAAAACGTTTTTTAAACGTTTATTTAGGACGAAGACCTAGCGGGCCTAATTAAACGTTTAAATAACGTTTTTTAAACGTTTATTTAGGACGAAGACCTAGCGTACCTACTTAAACGTTTAAAAAACGTTTTTTAAACGTTTTGTGTTTGCTGGGATACAAGTATTATATTTGGTAATCTGTTTCTGGTAGTCAACATTCCTCGAAGCTTTATCCAATTCTTCCAGAGGCTTTATGTTATCATATGTTGTACATGGAACAGACATAGAGTGGTTGTTTACCAGCGAAGATGATTTTAACCCAGATTGATTCGCAATATGTTTGGAGGCTCTCCTCTTCCATTCCGAGCAGATCCTGTCTTAGTCCGATGAACACTCCTTCTCAATGTCTGTTCCTATCTTTCCTATAGATGTCATAGTTACCTGGAAAAACTTCACTCGTGTTGTAACTTCCATCCGGGTGAGTCTCACATCCACAGATGATGTCCGGATCTGCCTGTTGGATTACACTGTGCAAGTCTCTTTGTTTTTGCTTGCTTCTTAGCCCTCTACAATTAATGGACAACAGCTTTAGCCTTCTGAATTTTGGTTTTGATCTTGGTTCATGGCGGCCATGTTGATCTCCTTTGGAACCAGTACTTGTATCTGATCCACTCGAGCTGTTATCTGAGAAGTTACTTTCTTCTTGGTCTGAAGTGACATTTTCATCTTCTGATAAAGCCGTGAACGAGTTGTCAATACTTACTGGGTCATCATTGCCAAAGGATGTAGAGAAGTTGGCAAAGCCGCACAAATAACAGATCCATGTTGCGCTGCTTTTACCTAGGGTTTCATATTAATCAGATGTTACATTGCCACACTTTATGTTAACCCACTGATCGTAGTCGTCGCACTGCAGTGCTCTGTGTGTCTTGGCAACTGGTTTGCTACAGATTTTACATGGGTACTTGACTGGGCCAGGATTAATGTCTATGTCCCCTCCTAGAACCAGTAACAGCATGATTATAATTGTATACGGGCTTGATTGTTGATTTGTTCGTGTTGCTTTGTCAACAATACTCCAGTAGTCTAATTTAATGCCTAAAAGTATGTACAGGATTGGAAACCAGGAAGCTTTCCCCGCCATCGTGCAATTGCAAACTGTCCAGACGTGTTACTGTCTGTTGAAGAACCTTGAAAAAATACTGTCTACCTTGAATTCCTGTTTATGCTTGAGAATATCTTCTTTAATTTCCTTTACTCTATTCCATTCTAGACTAGATGGAGCTGAATTTCCATGACCTCCTCTATTTTGATATGCAAAAAGTCGACCTGATGTGACGCGATGATTATCACATGGGCGCCGCCATCTTGGATTCCCGCGAAAGTTCTTTTGTTGCTCCGCGTATCCTGTGGTCAAATCCAAAACCCGTTCAAGAACTCCTCAACATTTGCAGAAAAATCTCGAAATCGGCAATCGATAATGATCGATAGTGATCCTTGATTGAAGTTAATTCAAGATTGAAGAAAACAATCCGCGAAAAGAAGTTCAGGGAGCTGAAAAATGGTATGATTTGAGAGCAAATTTTGATACACGTCCACCACCGTCAGCGCCATACATCCAGTTGTCTCATGTACAAGTTCCCCGTGAATAGAGCCTGAAGCTAGCTGGTGGCGCAGTTCCGGACCCCTCGAATAGGTAAATCAGTGTGTAAAATTTGGGGGTTTTACAATTATTTCGGTACATTTATTTCTTTAAGACAGTCCTTCTTTGAAAAGGCCTTTGTAAATTTGTTACGATGTAGTATCTCAAATTTATGAAACTGAAAAATCGCATTACGTTAAAGAGAAATATCGAGCAAAAAATCGGCCTCTCACTTCCGAAAACCTTTATGCAGACTCATGAAAGTAAAAACACTTGTACAAATAGACAACCAGCCTGCGGTCCATAAATCCAATGATCGAGAAGAGTAATGCTCATAGCGATTCTGGAAAGGTACACTGTATTTGTTTAGGTAAAATAATGTTCTCCTGTAAAATAACAAACCATCGCCGTATTTTGTTCAACGGATTTTGGATGTAAAATTAGAGTAATGTGAGCTGGAAAATATCATCACGAATCCATAAAGTTTTCGTGTTGTAGTGTTAATTTATACAGATAATATAAATTTACAAAAACACTTTCTCAAAATACAACATTTTGTGTAAATATACATCAAACACATACAAAGTGTTGTTTATTTACAGATAATCTTATGCCAACAAAAATCTCATTACGCAGAAACTGACTATTTCGATCAAGGAAATTTGTAGTACATCTATGTTAAATTGGCTTAGTAAAAACAAATGCACGCTCTTGATCATAATGTGTTATTTATTCGAACAATTCCACAATAAATTTCAGTAATAAATTTGAAAAATTAGATCTTTCGTATTTAAATATTGAAATTATTTCTGGCAAACTGGGACTTCATCATGACATGAAAAGATCATGAATATACATCAAAATCGTTATTTTGTTGACCTCGCCCTGTACCTCAACAACAACTACTGCATTCAAAGTTACCATACCACAATGTTCTTTTATTGTCATAAATTTGAGTGGCACAATTTTACCGAGATGAAATTTCTTCACTAATGTCTTAAACTAAATACCACTGCAGGAAAATATGTGTGTTTTTGTTTATCTACAAACGAGGCGCACTATTAGAAAAACTAAATACCTGTAATTGTAGAAAAGTAAAAAAATAAATCTATGAGCTTGTGTAAAAAAAAATGCTTTGATATTTTTAGAGTTAAATTTGAATTTTTAGGATATGTTATTGCTTTCTGATGGCCGATTTCTTTGTTCGCTGTCTCTCACAATTGCCTTTTCATTAGAAATATAATAGCGATAACTGTACATAAGTCCATACACGGACATCACTAATTGTTCCCTACTTTGAGCTATCAGCCATGGATCGGAAAGCAATAACATATCCTAAAAAGTCAAATTGAGCTCAGAAAATATCAAAGCATTTACTGAGAAAATATTATTTTTGTTCAGACAAGTCTCCTAGTGTTTGTGCACTGGGTGTCAAGTGATGTCCGTGTATGAAATTCTTTTCCCAGCCACTTAAATTAAAGTTCGATAAGATGTCTAATATGAGGGGGTACTTGTGCACGGAGCCTATTGTTATGCCGATTCTTTCAATTAATAATTTGCATATGACTCCCCTCACCTGTTGATAAATCGCCGAGTCTGAGTAACACTATTGGACCATTGCCGCACATGCGCAATATGATTATTTATGTTATATAAGAGCTTGCAAGGTGTTGTTCTACGTTTTGCAATGCTCTCACGCCCTGGCGCTATGATGTGAACTTTTAGACCGCTCTAACTCACGCTAGTCATACATGTGCATGTGCGACTAATGCTGATTTACTAATTACCTAATGCTTTAACTTCCTGATTTTACAAGGAAGTGTAGAATGATTTATAATGTAATAATTAATGAAATGTGCACGAGAGTGGAGAAAGGAATTCACCTAGACGTTGTGTAAGTTCCATTCATAATATGTAGCGGCTGTGTATTTTGTTTGTAATAAATGTTAAATGCGTCTGCAGACACAAAAGAATACTTGTTGAGCATTTCATTGTGTTCGGCTTGAATGGTCTTTTATTGCAGTCGGTCATGCCTGCAATTCTTCAGGTATTAGGAGTGCCAGTGGTTCCCGCTGACTTCCGAGATCCCTTGTGCCTCTCACATGCCAAGTGAGTCCCGGGGTCTTTTATATCCCTAGCATTAGACCCTTTTAAGACTTGATTTTATACTCTCGTATTCGAGGGTCTGAACGTTAATATAAGGTGAACGATAATATATGGTGGAAGATTATTCTACGGAAGTCATTGTGGAATTCACTGGTAGTCAACAGTCGCTGCTGTTATGTTTAGAACTGGTATGGTGCACCAGGGGGCATCAGGAAGAAAATTTCTCGATATCGGGTCAGAAAATTCCAACGAAATTTTCGGCGTTGACCCACCCACCCTTACGGATATTTTTTTTTGAAAATGATATCCGGATGCCATACCCACCCCTTTTACGGAATATTTCTTTTTCATTTCATTAACTGGAGTTCGGACCCACCCCTTTAACGGGAAATATTTTTTTCATTTCACCAACTCAAGTTCGGACCCACCCCTTTAACGGGATATATTTTTCGGAATTCGACAGGAGATAATTCGTGACGAGATCGAAATTTTCGGAACGACTTTCGAGATCATTCTGAATTTGACCATGGAAATCTGCTCGTTCAGACATATATAGACGAATCTGTGTCCGTTCACTTTCGCGAACTGCTGCAGCAGTTATTCACTGATAATCATCCCCGGCGCCCGGCGCCAGTCTCAGTCCGCATCCGGTCCTCAGTTCCTCGGAGTCCAGCGTACTATTATCTTCACTTTCGTTTTCAAAGATTCAATGTTTCCGAGTTGGAAAATTCGACAATTACCCGTAAATTACGCCGGTTGTCGCTCTTCATTCAGAATGCGGCGGCCGCATATTAAGAATAGGATCGTCGCCCGACACTGACACCGTGAGAGCAGTCAAAACGGACTTGAAATTGAGAATGCCCGTAAGTTTTTTATTTTTTCTCGATTGAAAATTCGATCACTGACGCTGTCACTGATCACGAAAATTTTAACAAAATGCTTGAAAATGGCGAAAAATGGAGTGAAATATTTTTTTGTAGTTCAAGTCAGGTGTTTTGACCCACCTTTTTTGTTGAATTTTTTTTTTTTCATTCCAAAATCCAGTTAGACCCACCCCTTTTTGCAAAATTTTCTGGCGCCAGAAAAGTCTGCCGCGAGGCCTGTTAGACCACCCCACCCCACACCTGATATCGAAATTTTTTTTTACTGATGCCCCTTGGGTGCACGCCATTTTGTCTGGGTGTGTGAGCTATTGCAAAACCCGTGTAAAGTTTCACACGTAAGTATGTTTAATTAGTTGCATAACCAGTCCGTTATTATTATTTAGTGATATGTTTTGTCCGTTTCGATATAAATTACCTTTTATATTTGTGTACAAATAACTATTGCCATAGTTGAATTTGCTAAGTTGGATTGTATTGTACTGCAGGCTCGTGTTGTGCGCGGAATAGACCTACATGTATATGTCAAATATTTAGGGCGTGGCAGTAGATAGTACCATCTGTTTTTTTATTCCACGTCAGGTGATTGAAGTTGTACACAGTGTGCATACGATTCAGGTGACAATGACCCGAATTAATATGTTGAGATTAAAGGTTTTAATGATAATTGTGGGGTAGGCCTGTATTATTATTATCAAATGTCCCAAGATTTAGATCATAAAAACGAATCTAGCATTAAACACGCATTTTCAGATAACTCCAACTCGGAGAGTGATGATGAACCATTAAGTGAAAGTTTACATTCAGATACTGATAGTAATATCAAAATTGCCATGGCAAATAAGTATGATATGGCACCTTCCGGTTTATCATATTCAGGTAATCCTAATGATGATATACATTCCTTCATATCTAAATTCAAAGATTATGCAACTTTGAAGGATTTTACTGATGCTAAAAAGATTTTAGCTCTTAGCACATGCATATCAGGACATGCCCGAGTATTTCTGGATACAATTGATCCCAGTGAAAAGAACTCGATAGATAAAATAGAAAAGCTTTTGAAAGATAATTTTGAAGGCTCTTCGTGGAAATGGAGCATAGAGTCCCAACTTTTGATTCGTAAGCAACTATCAACAGAATCTTTAGATAGTTACTCATCTGACATTATGTTATGGTGTAGGCAGATACAGAAATCCCAGGCAGAAACGTTGTCTGTATTTGTGAGAGGCTTGTTGCCGCCTCTCCGTGCTTTTGTAATGTCTAAACAACCTGAAACTTTTCGGGATGCACTGAATGCAGCAAGGTTGGGAATTGCTGTACAAAATTGTCAAGAGAAGCAAACCCCTTCTAGTTCAGTTCAAGTGGTCGAAGGTCATGTATCTGAAGTTAACACTTTACAGTCTACTTTGGATACTCTTACAGGCTTAGTGTCCCATATGTCATCTAGACTTGATACATTGGAAAGTAATCAATCTGAAATCCAACAACCTAGAGATCAGACTCAAAGGAATAAGCCACAGAATAACAACCAAAGACCTCAACGCAGTGTCATTTGTTGGCGATGCGGATTTATAGGGCATAGACAAAAAAACTGTTATGCTATCCGCGATAGAAATGGCCGCCCTTTAAACTAATTTCCCCATTTGTTAATAATATAGGCTATTATAGAAATAGCAGGCAGGTTGAACAAAAAACAAATGGGGAAAAAGTATATGAAACCAAACATGTGTCAAGATCTACGGAAAGAGGATTAGAAGCACAAAGGCATTCTAGAACAAAATCTAAACACTTGCCTGTTCGCCAACGCAGATTAATGAATGTTAGATTGAATACACAGAAACGCTCTCAATTCGTAGATAAGGGTAGAAAAGTACGAATTCAAATGTCTAATTTGAATACTATCCTAGCCAATATTCGTGGTAAAACTACTAAATGTTTAATTGATACAGGTGCTTCGATAAACTTGGTGAATTATGATTGGTTGATGTCAAATATGAATAATCATGCGTGTAAGTTACAAAAAGCTCGTATAAATGTAGCTAGAGTAGCAAATGGCACTGATATGCCTATCATGGGTTTTGTTACCTTGACAATAACAATCGATGATCACAATTATGTCGAGGTGCCTTTCAATGTTGTGCGTGGATTGTCTCAAACAATTATTCTAGGCTCACAGTTTTTGAATAGATACGGAGCTAACATAAATTGTTTTGAACGCACTGTAACTTTGGACAAAATTAGTCAGATGCGCGTGGTGCAAACACAAGAAATTCCAGCGCATAGTCAGACTATATTACATACCAAATTGACTAATAAAATACCTGCTAATGCTACAGGAGTAGGACAGGGAGGACGCCAAATTACAGCTTTAGGTATAATGGTGGCTAATACGACAAAAGTTGTACTTGAAAATAATGGTGTCAATATATTGGTAATGAATCCAACTCATGAATCTATCACTTTGTATCCACGAACCAAGTTGGGAACATTTACTTTAATCGATCCTAGTCGTGTCCAACTCTTTGACAAAAATAGTGATGATTCAGTGAACTTTGTTAATTTATCAAATGAAGTTAATGAGTCTGTTAATCCTCGTGTGAAAGAAGTGTTAACCAAGGTCAATTTTAAAGCAGATCATTTGACAAAAAATCAAGAAACGGCGTTAAAGGCTTTATTGACTGAATATGTTGATGTGTTCCAAGTTGAAGGTGGCCCTCGAGGTAATTATTCAGGAGTTAAACATGAAATATTTACCGATGGGCATCGCCCAATTAGATCAGGACCTTATAGACAAACCCCACATATACAAGCGGAGGTTAGGCGCCAAGTTAAGGAAATGCTTGATCAAAATATAATTAGAGAATCCACAAGTCCTTGGTCGTTCCCTGTTTGTATGATTCCAAAAGCTGGAACAGATACCTATCGATTTTGTGTTGATTTTCGTAAACTAAATAGTATTTGTGCCAGAAATAACTTCCCGCTTCCGAATATAAATGACACTTTAGATTCCTTGGGAGCTGCTAAGCCTAAATATTTTTCCACTTTGGATTTGGCTGCTGGTTACTGGCAGATTGGCCTGGAAGAAAGTTCTAAACCCAAAAGTGCGTTTATCACTCAAGATGGTTTATATGAATTTAATGTTATGGCGTTTGGACTGCATAATGCCCCTGCGACTTTCCAACGTGCCATGCAAGAAGTTCTGCGCGGTTTAAGTTGGAAATTCGTATTGGTATATCTTGATGATGTCATTTTGTTTAGTGGTAGCTTTGAAGAACATTTAGACCACTTAAGACAAGTCTTGGAACGATTTAGATCCGTAGGATTAAAATTACAACCAAGAAAATATACTTTTGGTCAGAAAGAGGTCAAATATTTTGGACATATTGTAAATGAAGACGGGGTTGCAACAGATCCCGCAAAATTGCAAATAGTCCGTGACTACCCAACGCCTGTCAAAGTTTCTGAAGTACGATCATTTTTAGGACTTGTAAGCTATTACAGAAAAATTCATAAAGAACTTCTGTAAGATTGCTGAGGCTCTTACCAATTTGACTCGTAAAGATGTACACTTTGTTTGGAATGAACAATGTGTTGAAGCGTTTAAGTTCCTAAAACAAAGGCTGTTGGAGCCTCCTATTTTGGCTTACCCACGTTTTGATGGGACTGAATTTATCCTTCAAACAGATGCAAATGTCAAGGGACTTGGGTTCATTTTGGCTCAAAAACAAGATGGAAAAGAGAGAGTAATTTCTTATGGTGGAAGAGCATTACATAATGCTGAGAGGAATTATTCCATCACTGAATTAGAAGCTTTGGCAGTGGTGAAAGGAATTAAAAAGTACACGCCTTATCTTCAACATAGTGTCAAATTTGTGGTGGTGACTGATCATTGTAGTCTTAAATGGTTATTCTCTGGATGTCATTCTGGTGGTTGTTTGGCTAGATGGTCCCTCAAATTACAGGCCTATAATTTTGAGGTAATACATGTACGAGGAAAAGACAATGGAAATGCGGATGCGTTGAGTCGTATCAACCGGGTGGAAATAACTAGTTGTGCAAGTTGTACACGTAATCATCCTGCTGTAAATTCCATAACTAACTCCAATTCGGCTTGGGTAAATTCTGCTTTGGATGATATAGCAGATGATTTAATACAGTTACCAATAGATGTTAAGAATCACCCAACAATTGACGTTGTGAGGAATTTGCGGTTTAAACATAAGAATAGAATAGAAAGTGGGAATGTTACACCATCACAAAAACCCCAACCCTTTCCTCATGAACTTGACTTATCCAGATTTGAACAAGAGTTAAAAACGGATTCGTTTGCAGGTCTAATGTTGAAATATTTAGTGCATGATATTCTGCCTATATAGATTCAAATAAGGCCAGAGAAATTGTTTTACAATCTGAACAGTATTTTGTACATGACAATTTGCTATACCATATTTGCCATACGCCTGCTAAGCGACATGTGCCCGAGCGCAATGTAGTTAGGTTGTATATCCCTACCACTTTAGTAGACACTGTATTAGACAATTGTCACGATCATATTTTAGCAGCTCATTTTGGTTTTCAGCGAACCTATGATAGGATTCGCCAACGATATTTTTGGAAAGGTATGTACCAAGATATAGACAATTGGGTGCGGTCATGTCTATCTTGTGCTCAACGGAAAACTCATAGACATAAGGTTTTAGCCCCTATGGTTACAATGAAAATACCTGGCCCCTTCGTACGAGTTAGTGTTGACGTATTAGGCCCTTTGCCAATTACTGTATCAGGAAACCGTTATGTCTTGTGCTTTACCGATCACTGCACCCGTTGGCCTATTTTGGTGCCACTAATGGAAACTAGCGCATCAACTGTAGCAAGAGCTTTTTTTGATCATGTGATATGTGTACATGGGTGTCCTGAAACTTTGTTAAGTGATAGGGGCGCAAATTTCCTAAGTAAGATAGTACTTGAAGTATGTCGCATTATGCAGACCCATAAACTTAATACTTCAAGTTATAGGCCCCAGACTAATGCTATCCAAGAGCGTTTTAATGCAGTAATTTTGGACACCATATCACACTATGTAAATAAATGTCACACTGATTGGGACAAATATTTGCCAGCTATTCAATTTGCGTACCGTACTGCACCTGCCACAAATTCTGTGGGATTTAGTCCATTTTTTCTGTTGTATGGAAGGGAGGCAAGATTACCACTTGATGTAACCCTAGGTCAGTGTCAATACTCTGAAAAATCTCTGCGGGATCATATACACGAGTTGATAACTCAATTAGAGGTATTCAGAGCTATTTCTAAAAGTCGGGCTGAAGTAAATCAATCCAACATGAAAAAGCGTTACGATGAACATGCCCAAGAAATTGACTTTCAAGTGGGAGATGCTGTTTGGGTGTATATCCCAAAGTTTCAGAAGGGTTTATCACGTAAACTATTGAAACTTTGGTGTGGCCCATATCTGTAGGTAAAAAGAACAGGTCCTGTCAATTTTTGTGTGAGAAATTTAGAAAATAATAAATTAATCTCGACACCTATTCATGTTAATCGCATGAAATATGCCTATGACCGATATGTAAGACCAAGTAGCATTAATCCTCCTATTGACCCTGATCAAACTCAAGAAATACCAGGTCTAGTGATGAGTGATTGTCCTCAGGACTCGTTTGTACCACTTTTGGCTACCCAGAAAACAGAACAAACACTCATTCCAATTGTACCAGGTCTTCCTTTAATTCAAGACTCTGTGGAAGAATTTGAAATTGAAAAAATCCTCAGGGGTCGATATAGAAATGCATGTTTAGAATACCTGGTAAAGTGGAAAGGTTACCCGAAATCAAGAAATACGTGGGAACCACAGTCAAATCTGAACAAAGCATCCTTAAAATACCTAGAAGGTAACCCAGTTAAAATCTCGGGTACAAAAAAATAAATAAAATAAAACTTAACAAATCTCTGTGATCATTGGTTAAAACAAATAATAAGTCGAATAATGGACCTATAAAGACTTTGTATTCCGTCAACATGCACAATTCTGCACTATGACACGACCGGGTCTTGTGTACGAGTTGTATGAAGAGGATATACAAATTAGGCCATATCAAATTGATTACTTGTTGTATTTAATAGACGGTAACTGATCACGTGTAGGTTATGAAGTGACGCATTGCTTCACGTTTTGAATTGGGAGTCACTGACGAGTGCCTTTCTATCCATGAGCGAGAGTTGTGTATCGCTTCCCGTCTGTTAACTTTAACAACCACATTTATTGTGTATTGTTTTGTTTAACATTTTGTAGTTTTGATAGTACAGTGTATAAGAGTTTTTGACATTGTCTAAAAGAAAACTTCTGACGCCTATTAATATTTAAGGGCGAGTGCGTATGTTATGGGTTTGTTTAAATAAATATATTTATATGTTCGACTGGTTATGTATGTATTGTAACTAAGTTGTGTATATATTATGTACGAGAGAGCTTATAGTCGCACAATGGTCACAGCAAGGGGCATAATCCTGGAAATAGGCACTTTCGATATCTTGGACGTAAGGTCGGAATATTTCCGGAAATTGGCACCTTCATTCCAAGTTTTCGTTAAAGTCGGGATAGCCCATCGTCTCTGCGGAGGTGGATTCATGGAAACGCTACGAGCACGAGAAAAGTAGCGACTAGCCTCTACACTAGAATAACTTGGAAGCTACGCAGAGCAACGTTCACATCGAGAACCTTGGAGTTGATTTTGTGTGGATAATATGTCTACAATCATCAATTTTCAACTTATGTTAACACAATTATAATTATTTGTATTAAAATGTTTTACTGTATGAATAAGGATTTTGAAAAAACTTGGGACGTCCAGGAGGGTGAACCTGTGCTGCATTTTGTTGGAGTTTGAGTTCATGAACTTAAAAGATTCAGCACCGGTTCCTGTCTTGGAGGCTTCGTAGTTGAATTAAGTATTTGATCTTTTTACTTTAAGAAGTAGGTAAAATAAATTGACAGGTGTCAATTTGTTTCAGGGGAGGCGTATGTTATGCCGATTCTTTCAATTAATAATTTGCATACGACTCCCCTCACCTGTTGATAAATCGCCGAGTCTGAGTAACACTATTGGACCATTGCCGCACATGCGCAATATGATTATTTATGTTATATAAGAGCTTGCAAGGTGTTGTTCTACGTTTTGCAATGCTCTCACGCCCTGGCGCTATGATGTGAACTTTTAGACCGCTCTAACTCACGCTAGTCATACATGTGCATGTGCGACTAATGCTGATTTACTAATTACCTAATGCTTTAACTTCCTGATTTTACAAGGAAGTGTAGAATGATTTATAATGTAATAATTAATGAAATGTGCACGAGAGTGGAGAAAGGAATTCACCTAGACGTTGTGTAAGTTCCATTCATAATATGTAGCGGCTGTGTATTTTGTTTGTAATAAATGTTAAATGCGTCTGCAGACACAAAAGAATACTTGTTGAGCATTTCATTGTGTTCGGCTTGAATGGTCTTTTATTGCAGTCGGTCATGCCTGCAATTCTTCAGGTATTAGGAGTGCAAGTGGTTCCCGCTGACTTCCGAGATCCCTTGTGCCTCTCACATGCCAAGTGAGTCCCGGGGTCTTTTATATCCCTAGCATTAGACCCTTTTAAGACTTGATTTTATACTCTCGTATTCGAGGGTCTGAACGTTAATATATGGTGAACGATAATACTATAGCAGATGTAGTTTGGTTCAAGTAAGCAGCAGTGCCTATTAGTATTTGGCAATTCACATCAACTGCAAAATCTTGATGCAATGTATCTCTGCAACAACCATGTCGCCAGTGGTAGTATAGGCCATTTCTATCGGATTGTACAGATTTTCGGCTACAGTTCCTACCAGTGATCCATTTGGGTCGTACTGCTGTATTTGTGAGGCTCCCCTTTTACCTTGATGAACAACTACATTAAAGTAGCCGTGACTGTCACAAAGGATCCCGGCAGGATTCGCAGGATTTTTGTCCACAAGTGTCTTGATACTAAACACCTCATTGCCCTTGAGGTCTACGCAGGAGAGGGTTTTATTTTCGTAGTTAGAAATGAACAGGCGCTCCATATTATCCATCGCTAAATTAAATGTCACATTTTTATTTGGAATGGTTGCTACTAAAGAGCCATCAAGCAAATGCACAGAAACAACTTTCCTGCCCCAATCAGCCACAGCTAGTCGTTCTCCAGCTGCGTCTAGCGCAATAGCGGTTAACTGACTTGCCTCTTTCTTAGATGGTGTGAATTCGCGAATCAACTGAAGATTGCCGTCAAAAACCGTTACTTTGTTTTTTTCCGTAACAAAAAGCAGATCGTCTGAGGTGACAGCAATGCCCCAACGAGCGTCCCGCTGATGACCGCTTTGAGCGGCCGAAGTTTTTAAATGTCCAGTGGGGGTAAATATCGATAGTCGTTTCAGTGTTGTGTCTGTCACAGCAATGTCCCCGTTGCTGAGACATGCAACACCTCTAGCGAATTGGAATTCCCCATAACCGTTTCCTTCTTTGCCGAACTCTTCCTTTACCTGCCACTTCTCATTGAGCAACATCTTCCCAAGTTCCTTTTTACTGACGACATCTTGACATTTGACCCCAATGAACGAAAGAACCACCTTTGCCGGTTCGCACTTGAGCTCCTTCTGGAATTCCAAGTTGTGCATCACCTTCGGTTTGAGTTCCAAGAGCTCGAAACCATCGACTTGACTCATCAAGTCGTTTACGGCCGTGACGATCTGATCAGCGCGTTTTCATCTGGTCACGGTTGCGCATGAGCGCCTTTTCGTATTCGCTGTCTCTCTCCCGACAGAATTTGTTGACTTGTTCGGTGATTACCTTTGCTTTGCTTCTGATTTTAGCAATTTCTGCCTCCGCTTTTGCAGAAATATCATTGCAAGCCTGAGCCAGTTTCGTATGCAATCTATTCCGTGCATGTTTGATAGAGTCTTCGTTTGATGCAAATTGCTCTTTGCTTTTCTGGAACTGTTGCAATATGTTATTGACACTCTCACGGAATGATTCGATGGCGTCACCGATACCAATGAACTTATGCTCCGCTGTTCGGTGCTCAGTTGCAGCACACATGGCGCAAATAAACACATCACAAGTCTCACAGTGAAAGCATATGGCTTGATCACTATGTTTTCTACATTTTGGTGTGGCAGTCTTAGTAGCATCTGTTAGTGAAGCACTGGGTTTGTCCAAGTCTTCCGCTTGAATGATGCGATGGTCTTTGGTAGACTTCAAGCGTCGGTGCGCCTTTTGACATTTCTTGCAGATGTTATCCTTGCAGTCAAGGCATCTTGACACGGCCTCATTTCCTTCTTCACATGATTCACAAGTCGCACAAGTAGTAGTTACCTTTTCTAATAACTGCTCTTGTTTGCTTATCTCATCGACAAGAGATATCAGAAAGAAGCTAG
This sequence comes from Crossaster papposus, assembly GCA_037893245.1. Taxonomy (NCBI): domain Eukaryota; kingdom Metazoa; phylum Echinodermata; class Asteroidea; order Velatida; family Solasteridae; genus Crossaster; species Crossaster papposus. Next base: position 381,225 of record JBAIAA010000592.1, read on the forward strand.
AAGACAGACTCTGCACTCCTTCCTCAGTAACGTTCGTCTCTCTTCTGCAGACTGGACATGTTATCTTTGCCCTCTCTGTCGTCTCTTTGCTCACCATCTCTCCCAGACAATTCAGGCAGAAGCTGTGAAGACAGTCTAGCATCTTAGGATCCTTGAATCGACAGCAGCAGATCGGACATTTTAGGTGCCCCTGGCTAATTGTGTCCAACACGGTTCGGGCTGCAGCCTCCGCCATCCTGATCATAAAGTGTATACTTCAGGAAAAAGAAAGAAACAAAATCCGTTTCGACTATTACATTCAGGAATACTGGGTCAGGATGGTTATGTTGAGGAGGGGCATGGAGCTGTAAAATGGAGGGCAGTGGTTTAAAACCATATGTTACCCAAACATCAGTAAATTTCAGGACAATAAAAAGTCAAAATTCCCAAAACTATATCAAGTATGTTTAATAAACCTCGCTGGGTACAAACAACTAGGTTGAACATTTTCAAAAAACGTGACTCACCGTAATTAACCAAAAAATAACATACATTTGAAAGAGGGCGCTTTTTTGCATAGCGCCCTCTTGTGGCAATTTGTGCATTTAATATTACACGTCTGTTGCTAGCTTACCGGTATCAACACAATTTGTGTTGTTAATTTAATATCTGGTTAGATTTAAGGTGGTCATTTTGTTACTTTCAATTATTATGTTGGTTTGTGTACCAAAAAGATTAAATATTAGTAATAGTAGGCATACCGTAAATAATTTCCTTCCAAGATGTTTTGAAGTTCTTTATAAGGCTTCGCGCCCGTTCTTCTGCATGCACTCGGTTGGCACGGTCCCACTTCATCTAAGGAATCAATTCTCGGGGTATCAATCTCAGTTTTGTAAACATCAGCTTTAGCTCATTCTGACGAAGTTGACAAATTTATAACCCCTGCGACAGCAATAAATAAAGTATCGACCATTATTGTGTGCACGAGACGGCTCTTAAAACAATTTTATATACAAATTTCATTTAAAAAAAGCTGGCTTGAATGTTGAGAGATGCGGTGATCTGTTAAATTTCATACATTTCTGCAACAATTTTCTTAGTCGCCTAGAAATGTTCAGTTACACAAATTTCCATGTAGGTTGTATGTAGTCCGTTATAATTTCTCTAGTTACATTTATATATTCCGGCCTCTTGTTGCAGCCGACCCATCTTCTCTTTAGATATTTATTCCAGATCTCCTCATTAGAGGGTGGCGTACTTGACTGTTCCATCTTCCTTTTGACACCATTCGCAATGGAGGAGTCTTTGTCAATAGGGAACCGGCCACCGTCCACGGATTGGTTTCAGAGAGGTCACACATCGGGAAATAATAATAATAATGTTTACATTAAAGTCAGTCAGATGTCTGCTTCACATCGTCGTCAGTCCCTGGCTGGACATTATGATAAATAAAAGCAGTCCTTGAAAGTATTCCTGGGGGGAAACACGTCTGGCTGGTTGAAATGGTGTTTACTTTTTGTTTGGCTCTGAACGCTGTCGTATTGTAATACAGTTAAATACTCGTGTCGGTTGTCTTATTTTTTTGTAACCTAGTTTGTTTTACCGGTATTGCTTTTTGAGGGAGTTTCGAAATAAGGCACACGGTAATTCACCTGCGTCGCAAACGACGTCGTACAAACCACTTGGTAATGGCCCTGTCACACCAGAACATTTTAGGCCAACGCGTGAGTAACGTGTTGTAATTTTGGCAACACGATGGCAAACGCTGACCAACGCTAGGCCAGCATTAGCAACACGCAACACGCTGAGCCAGCGTGTGACTGCACACGATGGCGGCGCGTTGGAGGTTCTTTACTCACGCGTCGAACACGCTAGACGATCGTTATCAACCCGCTACTCACACGCTGGCGTACGCTGGCGTACGCTTGCGACACGCTGGTTATGGCCCTGCCACACCAGAACGTTTTAGGCCAATGCATGAGTAGCGCGTTAAAAATAGTTGATACGCTGGCAATCGCTGAACTTTCTCAGCGTGTGGCAGCGTGTTCCAGCGTGTAGGTAACGCGCTCAACGTGTTGCGAACGCTGGCCTAGCGTTGGTCAACGTTTACCCGCGTGTTGCCAAAATTTTAACACGTTACTCACGCGTTGGCCTAAAACGTTCTGGTGTGACAGGGCCATTACTGTAGTAGCGCGTCGACTTTTTATACAACTAATCATGTGGTCGTTGCCGTACGCTGGCGCGCGTTGGACCGCGCTACTCACGCGCTGGGCAGTCGTTCATCAGTCGTCGAGCGCGTTACTAACGCGTTATTCACGCGCTGGCAAACGTTATGAACCCGTTATCAACGCGTTATGGACACGCTGAAATCACGGTTTCACTTGACTTTTTTTGTGGAAGTTCAGCGTTTGCCAGCGTATCAACTATTTTTAACGCGCTACTCACGCGTTGGCCTAAAACGTTCTGGTGTGACAGGGCCATAAGAAAATGCGTTGCATTGCTTATTTAATCGCGCGCCGACTATGCCTATCAACAGAGGGCGGTATTTGGCGGGCTGGACAAAAATTTTGTTGAAAACACCCTTACCAAATTCGACTTTTACGGGCAAAAGGGACATTTCCGTTAATTTACCGGCATTTAATATTGACAAGGATATTTAGTCTTTCGATATATTACAAATTTATGACAGTTTACAGTGGGTCCTAGGAGGTATACTCGTTAAAACGTGTAACCGTAAATGTTTAAAAACTAATACAACATGTGCCATGTTAGTCGATATTGTCAATGCTTTGTTACAGTATCATTACTTGGTCCATATCATACTTTACACCATTCGAAGGGTTGTACAAAGGGTAACATTAAAAGCAATATACCCAAACCCATCAAACTCCAACTGCAGGTTTTGCTAGGTTTTGGCAGGTTTGGTAGCAAACCATGGCAACTTTTTGTTGGGCTTTGTTTGACTCAGTGCCCAGGGAGACCCTGTTGAATTAGGTGAGGTTCAGGGCAGAAATGAATTAGACTTGTACCAATGTTGGAGTTTGGAGGGATGCACAGGCATTTATTAGTGGGTGACCCACGGCTGGTCACGGCACAGTTCCTGGCCAACTGTCAATGTATAACATGTACACACCCTGTGTACATGTGTCCCTGCACTCGTACTCGTCTCAATCACATACATATCGCTGGACAGTCATCACTGTACTGATCCCATACTGCATTGCATTGACTCATCTGTAACAAGTCAATCAAACTTCAACTGTTGGAGTTTGGCAGGTTTAGTAGTGTTAGGTTCAATAGAGTGTACCAATAATTACCTGTGTACAGTTGTTGAAGTTTGTTAGGTTTGGTTTGCTTTCTAGTGCGAGAGCCTGGGGGGTTAGGGTTAAACGAAGTTTCATTTGCCTTGGCAGATACTACATTTGTATATTTAAACAAAATATGAATTCTTAAAACAAATTTACTCGTGTCATTCTCCACATAACTATAATATCACAAAGCAAGGCATTAACATTTTTAAAAAAAAATTATATAATATAAACTAGCTTTTTTAGACTCCAGTAAATGTTTATTAGCTTCATCTCAAAAAGAATTTCGGACCTGATGTCTGGGTCTTATTAAACCACTGGTGCACACCAACCCTACATATAGGACTGTACCTACATAGCTCTCTGTTGTATGTTGTCCTATTTTGTCGCCATTATCTTATCTTATCTTGTCACCTACAGCGACAAGATTAAGACAAAAGAGAGCCAATTACAGCCCTATTTGTAGGGTTAGGTGCAAACTCAGCCTCCACTCCATTAAAATCGCGCAAGGCATGATGGGAAAACATGGCGCAGATATGTTCCGACTACCCGCATATAATAAGATTGTGCTAGCCTGCTGCATTAGTGACTCAATCCCATGTGGTAACATACTAATTTTTTTAGGCGTGTCGGGACACAGAGGTGTCGGAACCTAGGCCGGGTAGTCGGAACGTGGGCCAGCCGGGTAGTCGGAACGTGGGCCAGCCGGGTAGTCGGAACGTGGGCCAGACGGGTAGTCGGAACGTGGGCCGGGTGGGTAGTCGGAACGTGGGCCGGGTAGTCGGAATGTGGGCCGGGTAGTCGGAACGTGGGCCGGGTAGTCGGAACGTGGGCCGGGTAGTCGGAACGTGGGCCGGGTAGTCGGAACGTAGACCGTGTAGTCGGAACGTGGGCCGGGGCGTCGGAACGTAGGATGGGGCGTCGGAACGTAGGCCGGGGCGTCGGAACGTAGGCCGGGGCGTCGGAACGTAGGCCGGGGCGTCGGAACGTAGGCCGGGGCGTCGGTACGTAAGCCGGGGCGTCGGTACGTAGGCCGCGGCGTCGGTACGTAAGCCGGGACGTCGGAACATAGGCGGGGGCGTCGGAATATAGGCGGGGCCTCGGAACATAGGCGGGGGCGTCGGAACATAGGCGGGGGCGTCGGAACGGTAGGCCGGGGCGTCGGAACGGTAGGCCGGGACGTCGGAACGGTAGGCCGGGGCGTCGGAACGGTAGGCCGGGGCGTCGGAACGGTAGGCCGGGGCGTCGGAACGGTAGGCCGGGGCGTCGGAACGGTAGGCCGGGGCGTCGGAACGGTAGGCCGGGGCGTCGGAACGGTAGGCCGGGGCGTCGGAACGGTAGGCCGGGGCGTCGGAACATAGGCGGGGGCGTCGGAACATTGGCGGGGGCGTCGGAACATAGGCGGGGGCGTCGGAACGGTAGGCCGGGGCGTCGGAACGGTAGGCCGCGGCGTCGGAACGGTAGGCCGCGGCATCGGAACGTTAGGCCGCGGAACGGTAGGCCGGGGTATCGGAACGGTAGGCCGGGGCATCGGAACATGGGGGCGTCAAAACATGGGGGTGTAATCAGCCATTACTATAGGTCAAAGTGAATATTTGCTTTATCCGCTTCATGGCCAAAACCACACGTTTCCGAAAATAACAAAAATAACATTTCTCTCGGTCGATCATTTCGATTGAGAAAGTGATTTGTTTTTGTAATTTTGGCCGAAAACAGTTTTTTAACACGGAAATGGGCAGAGCAACTTGGTCCTTGCTCTATGATTTAACAGACTACAAAAGCTAATCGTTCTTTATCTTACGAATCGGGCATGATTCAAAGCTATTTCATTAAAAAAAACAACATAAACACTCATATCACATTCAATCTGTGCAGCACGTAATGTATTAACATGATTATTATGTATTGTACAACTACAATGTACATGTACTCACTTTTTAATACCAATTCGTCAGTTTGATGGGGTCTTCAAACCACATTTCGGTGAGTGTAAACACAAGAATGGCCTTCCACCGGTCCAGGTACCTACCGCCGGTACTTTCGAGCGGCGAAATTAAAGGTGATCACTTGTTGTACTTATCGGAACAAGGTATCGACTACCGCAGCATCCTGTGTACATGTTTATGTAACAACTGCGCAGAGGAATTGCATGCAGACTCTCAATTTACTCTAGCAGTACTAGCACTATGGGGGGAAAACCAGTTACTATTTTTACCTCGGGCAATTAAGTGAAGGTCAGCGCCTTAGCTCTTCAGACGACAATATGCGGCGCGCGCAAGCCTTCGGCGTAAAGCTACGGAAGTTCATAATGGACATTACATATATCTCTATTCCAAGGAAAAATATTTTTCCTGTGGAATATTATTCACATAATTGATTTGCAATCGAGGTGTATTTATTTTGGATAATAGCTTTTCATGGCAAAGCATCTCTCCTCCCCACGAGTATTAAAGGGTGGAAAATGTGTTTAAATTTAATAATCTGAAATTAAAATCAGTTTGGTAATAAACAATTATTTTTTACAACTGGATGTTTCTAAATAATAATGTCTAATAAAATTGAAAGTTTACTTCCAAATGAACCAATTTCATGAAGTTGAGATACAAAGTTTGACATTTGGGTATATTTCTAGTTTCATGCCATATATCAACTAAATTATTTGACTATTTATTCCCAGCTCCTTTATAGTTGTTCTTCATGGTTCCTCGGAAGAGTGAGAATTTACTCTTTTGGAGTGGTTTTCACTTTTTGGAAGTTGCCTTCACTCTGAAAAACTCAATTTCACTCTTGTTAGAGTATTTTTATAAGAGATTCACTCTTTTTGAGAGTGAGCTTTTTACTTTTATACATTCAAAGAGACAGCTAGTTTGTAGATATTGGTGGCGTCGGGAACGAGACGAGTCTGAGCAACCCACCCATCAAGATAATAATCTCAGAGAGTTGAGGGACGCTCGATTGAGTGATAAAAATTGGCACGAAATTTATGGTTAGCCTAATTAGCCCAATGCAAAGCTGCGATTTGGAAAACGGCCTGAAGTCGGGTAAGATGGCGTCTGGTACGACTCCCCAAGCTCGCCTTTTCTTTCCGCTGAGGGGGTACTTGGGCATGGGTTAGGTGTGGTTTGGCTCTGATTCAAGTAAGCAGCAGCGACTAGCAGGCAATACACATCCGCTGCAAGATCTTGACGGAATGTAAGTCTGCAACAACCATGTCGCCAGTGGGTGTATACGCAATTTCTAGCGGATTGTACAGCTTTTCGGCTACAGTTCCTACCAGTGATCCATTTGGGTCGAACTGTTGTATTTGTGAGGCTCCCCTGTCACCGGGATGAACAGTTACATTAAAGTAACCGTGACTGTCACAAAGGATCCCGGTGGGACTCGCAGGATTTTTGTCCACAAGTGTCTTGATACTAAACACCTCATTGCCCTTGAGGTCTACGCAGGAGAGGGTTTTATTTTTGGAGTTAGAAATGAACAGGCGCTCCATGTTATCCATCGCTAAATAATATGTCACATTTTCATTTGGAATGGTTGCTACTAACGAGCCATCAAGCAAATGCACAAAAACAACTTTCCTGCCCCAGTCAGCCACAGCTAGTCGTTCTCCAGCTGCGTCTAGCGCAATAGCGGTTAACTGACTTGCCTCTTCCTTAGAAGGTGTGAATTCGCGAATTAACTGAAGATTGTCGTCAAAAACCTTCACTTTATTTTTGTCTGTGACAAAAAGCAGATCTTCTGAGGTGATAGCAATTCCCCTAGGAGCCACCAGCGGATGACCGCTTTGAGTGGTCGAAGTTTTGAAACGCCCAGTGGAGGTAAATATTGATAGTCGATTCAGCTCTTTGTCTGTCACAGCAATGTCCCCGTTGCTGAAACATGCAACACCTTTGATGAATTGGAATTCCCCGTCACCGTTTCCTTCCTTGCCTAACTTTTTCTTCACCTGCCACTTCTCCTTGAGCAACATCTTCCCAATTTTTTTTTCACTGACGACATCTTGACATTTGACCCCGATGAACGAAAGATCCACCTTTGCCGGTTCGCACTTGAGCTCCTTTTGGAATTCCAAGTTGTGCATCACCTTCGGTTTCAGTTCAAAGAGCTGGAAATCATCGACTTGACTCATCAAGTCGTTTACGACCGTGACGATCTGATCCGTGCGTTCCATTTGGTCACGGTTGCGCATGAGCGCCTTTTCGTACTCGCTGTCTCTCTCCTGGCAGATTTTGTTGACTTGTTCGGTGATTACCTTTGCTTTGCTTTTGATTTTAGCAATTTCTGCCTCCGCTTTTGCAGAAATATCATTGCAAGCCTGAGCCAGTTTCGTTTGCAATCTATTCCGTGCATGTTTGATGGAGTCTTCGTTTAATGCAAATTGCTTTTTGCTTTTCTGGAACTTTTGCAATATGTCATCGACACTCTCACGGAATGATTTGATGGTGTCACCAATTCCAATGAACTTATGTTCCGCTGTTCGGTGCTCAGTTGCAGCACACATGGCGCAAATCAATGCATCACAAGTCTCACAGTAAAAGCATATGACGTGATCACTATGTTTTCTACATTTTGGTGTGGTAGTTTTAGTAGCATCTGTTGGTGAAGCCCTCAGTTTGTCAAATTCTTCCGCTTGAATGAGGCGATGGTCTTTGAAGGACTTCAAGCGTCGGTGTGCCTCTTCGCATTTCTTGCAGATGTTCTCCTTGCAGTCAAGGCATCTTGACACGGCCTCGTTTCCTTCTTCGCAGGATTCACAAGTCGCACTAGTAGCAGTTACATTTTCTAATAACTGCTCTTGTTTGCTTATCTCATCGACAAGAGATATCAAAAAGAAGCTAGAAGACAGACTCTGCACTCCTTTCTCAGGAACGCCCGTCTCTCTCCTGCAGACTGGACATGTTATCTTTGCCCTCTCTGTCATCCCTTTGCTCACCATCTCACCCAGACAGTTTAGGCAGAAGCTATGAAGACAGTCTAACATCTTTGGATCCTTGAATCGACAGCAGCAGATCGGACATTCCAGATGCCCCTGGCTGATCGTATCCAACACGGTTCGGGCTGCAGCCTCCGCCATCGTGAGTGTATCCTTACGAGAAAACAAATCCGTTTCGACTATTACTCAGTGCCAGGAAGGGGCTTAGGTTGAGAAGGGGGCATGGAGCGTAAAATGGAGGAGGATGCACACCAGCCCTATAAATATGACTGTAACTGGCTCTCTTTTGTCTGTTCATATCTTGTCACCATTATCTTAAGACAAAAGACAAAGGAGATCCAATCACAGCCCTATTTGTAGGGTTGGGTGCACACTATACATTTAGGTCAGACTGAATAATTGGGTTATCCTTGTTAAGCTCAAAATTACACTTTTCCGAGTCAACAAAAATTACATTTCTCTCGGTCATTTCGACTGAGAAGATCACATTTTCTTGGTCATTTTTACACGAAATTTGGCAGGGCAAATTGTATAGGTTTAGATTGAGGATCAATTAATGTGACCCAGTGTGTTCCACCAACACCGCTGTTCCTCAGGCTCCGTGGGCGACATAAGGTTTATGCACATGCGCTAGTTTTATCGGGCTGGATCGTAAAATGCATTATTCATGAGCTCGACAAAAAGTACAAATTAAAAATTAAAAAAGCTGAAACATTCCTAAAAACTGCTCTTATACACTCAATATTTAATATTATGCAGTAAGTTTCAGCCAAACAGGGTGGGAATATAAATCATATTCACATTTTAGTGGGTACAATTTAATTTAATGTCGTCAGCTCCGTAAAAATTCCACCAAGGCCTTTAATGTGTTGAACGAGAGGCGCTATACATAACGTAAATAGTCTAAAATAAACATCATTAAGGTAAGTTTACCTTATATTAACAAAGATACTGCGACAATTTGGGAGACCGCCAAAATAGGGCAAGATAGCTCGGATGGTAGAGCGGTGTTCCGGAGGTTGCAGGTTCGATTCCTGCTTTGCCAATTTCTTTGTTCATTTTGAAATTTGTAATAAGACACTCGGGAAAACATCATTTAGACTTTAAATTTTACATTGACGCTGGTTTCGAAAGTAAAAACCCTTAAACTCTCCTACAAAATAATGGGGAATTCCCTGGTTGGTTTACTGAACGCGGAGTGTGATTTTCGCAATTTAACTGTACAACACACGGTGGGCAGGGTGCACAAACAACTCCCACCGGCGCCCCGGGTATTATGTATTTGACAAGGCAGCGATTGGATGTACATGTACATATAGCGCCTGCTATTGGATTTGTGTAGATAACGCAGTTTGTTTACAAGTATTGAAGTGTATTGAAGTGCATGGCTCCATGTGGCATTTGTCCTTTAATACCAGTCTGTCCAACGGTACTTCTCTTGATTCAGAGTAAAGTTCCCAAGACGACGAAAAATCCCAAGAAACACAAACTTCATTTTCATTCAAATTAAAACACCGATAAACATCACAATTAAAGGTAATTATTCGTAGGTATTTTATCACCAAGCGTCTTGCCGATAGGTTCACAGTCTATATGATAATAAATTATAGTCATTATTTTGTCGATTTATTGCCATCTCTCAAATATCAACAACTTATTTTTAATATAAACAAGCTATTGAAAAAACCTATGTTGATGAAAAAACGGGACCGGGTACAATTTGGCCGCAAGAGGACGTTTTATACGAGTTAAACTAAGCACGGACTATACAGACATATAAATAAACACTCTATGGCCGGTGGAGGATGAATTTCGGACTCCATGAAATCTGTACTCATTGGTAGTATTGCGCATGCTTAAGTGGAGATAATTAGGAGCGTGACCTGTCACGTGAGAGGGTTTAACCAATAATAGAAAAAACGGGTCCGATTTTCATAGGAGTCTGGTTTTAGTACGACACCGGCACCATGGACATGATGGAGGAAGGACACGGACAAGCAAACAAACCTAATGTCGCCCTGACAACAGCTATACCAACAGACTACAATCATACAATTAAGCTAATCGTTCCTTCTCTTACGAATCAAGAATAAGGCATGATTTATATGCTACATAGTACATGTATTTCAATAACAAAACACTCAATCCGACATTGAATCTATGCAACATGTAATGTACAATATATACCTCCATGGTAAAATGTACTCACTTTTTAAAACTGATCCGTCAATTGGATGGGGTCTTCAACCGCATTCTATTCCCGGGCGTGTAAACACAAGAATGGCCTTCCACCGGTTTACGCACCGCCGGGTAATTTCGTTCGGTGAAGGTGATTACTTATCGAACAAGGTATCGACTACCGCAGCATTCTGTGTACATGTATTTGTGTAACAACTGCGCAGTATAATTATGATGAGCAGGCATTGTGTGCAGCACAATTTACTCACTAGCACTATGGGGAAAACCAGTTACTATTTTTAACTCGCGCTAGTGAATATAAAGCCAGCGCTCGGCTCCTTTCAGATGACAATGTGCGCGTGCACACAAGCCTTCGGCGTAAAGCTACGAAAGTCCATAATGGACATTACACATGTCTCAATTTGCAGAAAAGACTATTATCCTATTTTTACCACGTAAATCATCCACAATGTCCTTGGTTCAAGTTCAGTACTACAGTGGGGATGAATACAAAATTAAAAGCAAGATGTAAAATTAACAATAGTACAATCTTACACGAACGCCTTTGTAAAAAGGAAAGTCTTAAGCTTATTCTTAAAAACCGAAAGAACCTGAACAGACTGAATCTCATGCAACTTAATTGTACATCGTTACATTTAATGGAATAAAAATTGTGGACGAAAATGTGTATGAGGCCGCCAAAAAGGTTAATAATGCCAAAAATCGTACAGATTCGCCTTGGATGCCCCAGAGTATCTGCCTTTTTAATTGATCAATGCCACCTGTTAACCACAATTTTGAACCGCCTACGAGTTGTCCTGCGTACGAGTTGACCAATCTGCGTACGAGTTGACTAATCGGCGTACGAGTTGACCAATCTGCGTACGAGTTGTCTCGCGTACAAGTTCCCCGTGAATAGAGCTTGAAGCTAGCTAGTGGCGCACTTCTGGACCCCCCGAATAGGTAAATCAGCGTGTAAAAGTCGGGGTTTCTACAATTATTTCGGTACATTTATTTCTTTAAGACAGTCCTTCTTTAAAAAGACCTTTGTAAATTTGTTACGATGTTGTATCTCAAATTGATGAAACTGAAAAATCGCATTACGTTAAAGAGAAATATCGAACCAAAAATCGACCTCTCACTTCCAAAATGTTTATGTGGACTCATGGAAGTAGAAAAACTTGTACAAATAGGCCACCATCCTGCGGTCCATAAATCCAATGATCGAGAAGAGTAATGCTCATAGCGATTCTGGCAAGGTACACTGTATTTGTTTAGGTAAAAAAATGTTCACCTGTAAAATAACAAACCATCGCCGTATTTTAGTTTAACGGATTTTGAATGTAAAATTACGGTAATGTGAGCTGGAAAATATCATCACGAATCCATACAGTTTTCGTGTTGTAGTGTTAATTTATACAGATGATATAAATTTACAAAAACACTTTCTCAAAATCCAACATGTTGTGTACATAGCTCAGCTTTTGACACTGTGGATCACAGCATCTTGCTGAAGAGGCTTTCAGCCTCCTTTGGCATCACCGGTGCTGTAAAAACATGGCTTGCCTCTTACCTGGAGGGAAGGGATCAACGAGTACTCATTAACGGTAAGACATCCAGCTCTGAAGTGATTATATGGGCAGTACCACAGGGGTCAGTGATATGGCCACTGTTATTCATCTGTTATACAACTCTTCTTCAGAGTATTGCAGAGCAGCACAATGTTGAGTGTATGATGTATGCTGACGACCTGCAGTTGTACACAGCTACGAATCCTGCTACGAGACACGAGTCAAAAGAAAGACTAGAGTTATGTATCAGGGAGATTCGCAATTGGATGAAGGATAACATGCTTGTTATCAATGATGGCAAAACTGAAATGCTTCATCTAACATCATCCAGGAAGCGTGACTCAAATCAGGAACTGCCTCCACTCACGGTTGGTGACATTAGCATCTCTAGCAGCACAACTGTTCGAGACCTTGGAGTTGTGCTCGACAATCACCTAACTCTACGTCAAAATGTGAACTCCATCTGTCGGAATGCATCCTTATCTCTCTACAAAATCGGAAAGATAAGAAATCTCCTCGACAATCACACAACTGAGATCCTTGTCCACTCCTTCGTCACCTTTCTTCTCGATTCTTGTAATTGTCTCCTCATCAATCTCCCCAATAAAGACATCGCCAAGCTTCAGCGAATTCAAAATTCAGCTGCCAGACTAGTCTCCAAATTACCAAGGCAAGAGCACATCACTCCCACTCTACAGGAACTACACTGGCTGCCCGTATCCCAGAGAATCCAGTACAAAGTCATCATTCTAATTTTCAAAGCACTTCATCAACTCTGTCCCAGCTACATATCTGAACTTGTTACCCAGCTACATATCTGAACTTGTTACCCCTTACATACCCACTCGATCCCTCCGCTCTGCATCTCAACACCTCATTGAACCCACGAAAGACAGGACCAAGTCATACGGATCCAGAAGATTCTCATCTGCAGCTTCGCATCTCTGGAACTCTCTCCCCACTACTTTCCGAACCATCACAGACTTAACTTTCTTTCAATCGCAACTGAAAACATACCTGTTTAAAAACGCTTTCTAATGTCATTCAAACTGTATTGTAACGTAGATTTCTCTGGGTTCTACACCACACACAAGAAGGACTATTGACGCAAGTATTCTGTATTTCCGGTGATTCTCTCTGGTTTATTGTGACCTCTTGCCGACCAAAACATGGACTTCAGGCTCCCGCAATCACGCGGCACCCGAACTGGTTAGAACTGGTTCGGCGCTTGCGCAATCCAAAGGCGGGTTTCCGGGGCGCACCAGCAGGAGCCACCAGGGCGATCCCACCACCGTGGAATCGCTCCAGCGCCCTCTACCGCCCAACCGGCACGGGCGTTACACAGCCCCCCACGAAGACCTTGTTTGCCCCCAAACAAGACCATGGGCGCTGCTGCCGCACCCCGGCCAACCGCCCTGGAAAACGCATAACGCCAACAATTACACAACAATTTACATTACAAAAAAATGAACAGTTCAAAAGTTCCCGCCTAGGTGGGAGGTGGCCTGAAGCTGCTCCCAGAATTCCGGTGGAATGTCTCTCCACGCCTGGGCCGTCTCCCCGAGGCGCGTGCGTGGTCCGACTCCGTCGCGCATGCACAGTCCGACTCCGTCGCGCATGCGTGGTCCAACTCCGAGGCGCATGCGTGGTCCGACTCCAAGGCGCATGCGTGGTCCGACTCCGTCGCGCACGCGTGGTCCGCCAGACGACCCCAAGCTCTGGCACCCCCAGCTCCGGCACACCCCCAGCTGTCAAGACTTGACTGGCTCCTGTGACTGGCTCCTGTGACTGGCTCTTGTGACTGATTCCTGTGACTGGCTCTTGTGACTGATGACTGGCTTAGAGAGCGTGGGCGTCCCGGCGAGGCCCCGCCCCCGCTGCGCCGACGGGCACGGCTCGGGCTCGCTCCGAGTGTTGCGAGCCGTCTGCCGCGCCGCCGTCTACAGCATGGGCCGGGCCCCCCCGACTCGGTTTCATTCCTGCAGAAGATCCAGAGAATGTCTCGACGAGGCCCCGCCCCCCACTGCATCCACGGGCACAGCTTGGGATTGTTCCGCGTGGAACCATCCGTCTGCTGCGCCGCCGTCTACAGCATGGGGCGGCCCCCCGACAGACCTGGTAGCGGACCCGGACAAATATGGAGAAGGGCGCCCTCTCTCCAAATCGGAGTGGACGCACTGAAGCCCCCAGCCATTGGCGCATGTCCCGAAATTCCCCGCTATCCTTCTCCAACTCCTCCCCCAGGAAACATCCAGACTCCCAGGTCCCCATAACCTCCCTAGAGTTCCCCAAAACATCCCCAAAGAAGGCCTCTAACTCCGCCAGCGTGATGTACGGAATGCACCGGCTCCTGGGCCCCGCTCCCCGGGCCCGCACTCCAGCTCGCCTCCCCGCCGCAGGGCGAGTCGGCCGCCACACCATCATGGTTTCGTGAAAACATGAAAACTTCACCTGGTTTCCTTAGTCCTCCTGCATGCCGACCGCTGCCACCAATGTAACGTAGATTTCTCTGGGTTCTACACCACACACAAGAAGGACTCTTGACGCAAGTATTCTGTATTTCCGGTGATTCTCTCTGGTTTATTGTGACCTCTTGCCGACCAAAACATGGACTTCAGGCTCCCGCAATCACGCGGCACCCGAACTGGTTAGAACTGGTTCGGCGCTTGCGCAATCCAAAGGCGGGTTTCCGGGGCGCACCAGCAGGAGCCACCAGGGCGATCCCACCACCGTGGAATCGCTCCAGCGCCCTCTACCGCCCAACCGGCACGGGCGTTACAGTATTATTGTATTCATCAAAATGTTATTACATTACTGTACTTTTATTTATTTTGCCTTCATTTCTTTATAATTGATGTTTATAATGATTGATTATTATTAATGTTTTCCTTATTTTGATATTTCTTTAGTTTATGATCTAGTAGTTTATATGTGTAATTTTTGTTGTATTAATATTGTAAAGCGCATTGCTATTTTCTTCGAAGATTAAATGCGCTATAGAAGTCTAGGTTATTATTATTATTATTATTATATACATGAACACCTACAAAGTGTTGTTTATTTACATATAATCTACTGTTATCCAACAGGAATTTCATTACGCAGCAACTGACCATTCAGAACTGAGAACATTTGTAGTATGTTAAATTGGCTGTTCAGTCAAAAAAAATGCACGTTCTTGATCATAATGTGTTATTTATTCAAACAATTCCACAATAAAATTTGGATTTCTTGCAAAAATAGGTTAATAATCGTATTAGATCTTTAGTATTCAAGTAGTGAAATCATTTCTGGCAAACTGTGACTTCATCATGACATGAAAAGATCATGAATATAAATCTAAATCAGTCACTTTCTTTGGCCTCGCCCTGTGTACCTCAACAACAACTACTGCATTCAAAGTTACTATACCACAATGTTCTTTTATTGTCATAAATTTGAGAAGCACAATTTTACATGACATTTCTTCACTAATGTCTAAAATTAAATACCTCTGCAGAAAAATAGGGTTTTTTTTAAATCTACGAGCGAGGCGCACTATTAGAAAAACTAAATATGCCTACCTATAATTATAGAAGAGTAAAAACAAATCTATGAGCCTTGTGTACAAACAATGCTTTGATATTTTCGGACTTAAATTAGAGTTTTTAGGATATGTTATTGCTTTCTGATGGCCGATTTCTTTGTTCGCTGTCTCTCACAATTGCCTTTTCATACGAAATATAATACCGAGAACTGGACAGAAATATATACACGGCCATCACAAATGTCCCCTACTTTGACCTATCAGCCATGGATCAGAAAGCAAAAACATATCCTAACAAGTCAAATTGAGCTCAGAAAATATCAAAGCATTTACTGAGAAAATATTATTTTTGTTCAGACAAGTCTCATAGTGTTTGTGCACTATAGGTGTCAAGTGATGTCCGTGTATGAAATTATTTTCCCAGCCACTTAAATTGAAGTCCTATAAGATGTTTGATATAAGGGGGTACTTGTGCAAGGAGCCTATAGCAGATGTAATTTGGTTCAAGTAAGCAGCAGTGCCATAGGCAATTCACATCCGCTGCAAGGTCTTGATGGAATGTCTGTCTGCAACAACCATGTCGCCAGTGGATGTATAGGCCATTTCTATCGGATTGAACAGCCTTTCGGCTACAGTTCCTACCAGTGATCCATTTGGGTCGTACTGCTGTATTTTTGAGTTTCCCCTACCACCGTAATGAACAGCTACATTAAAGTAGCCACGACTGTCACAAAGGATCCCATTGGGACTCGCAGGTTTTTGGTCCACAAGTGTCTTGATACTAAACACCTCATTGCCCTTGAGGTCTACGCAGGAGAGGGTTTTATTTTTGTAGTTAGAAATGTACAGGCGCTCCATGTTATCCATCGCTAAATAATTTTTCACATTTTCATTTGGAATAGTTGCTACTAACAAGCCATCAAGCAAATGTACAGAAACAACTTTCCTGCCCCAGTCAGCCACAGCTAGTCGTTCTCCAGCTGCGTCTAGCGCAATAGCGGTTAACTTACTTGATTCTTCATTAGATGGTGTGAATTCGCGAATCCACTGAAGATTGCTGTCAAAAATCTTCACTTTCTTTTTGTCAGTGACAAAAAGCAGATCATCTGAGGTGACATCAATGCCACAAGGAGCGTCCAGCTGATGACCGCTTTGAGCGGCCGAAGTTTTGAAACGTCCAGTGGAGGTAAATAGCGATAGTCGTTTCAGCCTTGTGTCTGTCACCGCAATGTCCCCGCTGCTGAAACATGCAACACTTTTGGCGAATTGGAATTCTCCGTCACCGTTTCCTTCCTTGCCGAACTCTTCCTTCACCTGCCACTTCTCTTTGAGCAATATCTTCCCAAGATCCTTTCCACTGACGACATCTTGACATTTGACCCCAATGAACGAAAGATCCACCTTTGCCGGTTCGCACCTGAGCTCCTTCTGGAATTCCAAGTTGTGCATCACCTTCGGTTTGAGTTCCAAGAGCTCGAAATTATCGACTTGACTCATCAAGTCGTTTACAGCCGTGACGATCTGATCTGCGCGTTCCATCTGGTCACGGTTGCGCATGAGCGCCTTTTCGTACTCGCTGTCTCTCTCCTGATAGATTTTGTTGATTTGTTCGGTGATTACCTTTGCTTTGCTTCTGATGTTAGCAATTTCTGCCTCCGCTTTTGCAGAAATATCATTGCAAGCCTGAGCCAGTTTCGTTTGCAATCTATTCCGTGCATGTTCGATGGAGTCTTCGTTTGATGCAAATTGCTCTTTGCTTTTCTGGAACTGTTGCAATATGTTATTGACACTCTCACGGAATGATTTGATGGTGTCACCGATATCAATTAACTTATGTTCAACAGCTGTTCGGTGCTCAGTTGCAACACACATGGCGCAAATCAACACATCACAAGTCTCACAGTGAAAGCATATGGCTTGATCACTATGTTTTCTACATTTTGGTGTGGCAGTCTTAGTAGCATCTGTTGGTGAAGCCCTCGGTTTGTCTAAGTCTTCCGCTTGAATGATGCGATGGTATTTGGTAGACTTCAAGCGTCGGTGCGCCTCTTGGCATTTCTTGCAGATGTTCTCCTTGCAGTCAAGGCATCTTGACACGGCCTCACTTTCTTCTTCACAAGATTCACAAGTCGCACTAGTAGTACCGGAAGTTACCTTTCCTAATAACTGCTCTTGTTTGTTTATCTCATCGACAAGAGATATCAGAAAGAAGCTAGAAGACAGACTCTGCACTCCTTCCTCAGGAACGCCCGTCTCTCTCCTGCAGACTGGACATGTTATCTTCGCCCTCTCAGTCGTCTCTTTGCTCACCATATTACCCAGACAGTTCAGGCAGAAGCTATGAAGACAGTCTAACATCTTAGGATCCTTGAATCGACAGTAGCAGATCGGACATTCCAGATGCCCCTGGCTAATCGTGTCTAACACGGTTCGGGCTGCAGCCTCCGCCATCGCGATTATGATCTATATAACGAAAAAAGAACAAAAACACCTAGGAATACTCAAAGTGTGTGACAGGAAGGGGGCTTAGGTTGGGAAGTAGCATGGAGCTGTAACATGAAGAAGGGTGCACACCAGGGTTGTAGTCGAGTCCCTGCAAGTCCTTTCACAAGTCCTTTCGTGAAGCCAGTCACAAGTCCCTTTATAAAGGCAGTCACAAGTAACTATATGAACAATGACAAAGGAATGCCTTTGTCAAAGCTGATTTGAATAGCTTGTGATTTGAATTGGAACTGAAGGACTTGTGATGGACTTTCAGGGACTTACAGGGACTTGCAGGGACTTGTGATGGACTCGACTACATCTCTGGTGCACACTCGCCCTACAAATAGGGCTGTAATTGGCTCTTATCTTGTGTCTTATTTGTTGCTATTATCTGATCTTATCTTGTCGCCTGTAATGGCGACGAGATTATAGACAAAAGGGAGCCAATAAACATAACCCTCTTTGTAGGGCTAGGTACACACACTATAGGTCAGACTGATGAAGTTATATTCGCTCTATACTTTCCATGGTCAAAATGACACCTTCCGAGTAAAAACAAATGACATTTTTCTCGTAAATTTTGACCGAAAAGGCGACATTTTCTCGGTTAAACTGACCGAGAAAGTGTTATTTTTTACCCGGAAATGGGTAAAGCCAATATATATACATTCAGATTCAGGATCAATTAACCTCACCCAGAGTTTGTTCTACCGTGGAGGAATATTCCTCCGTGGTTCTACCTACAGACTGCATTGTACATACAACACACACAACCACCCAAAATCTAATCGTTCTAACGAATATCAGGCATGTTACTCAAGCTTTTTCACTTATTACAAAAATCAATTAAATCTATTAATCAACATGTACAATGTACTCACTTTTTAAAAATGATTTGCCAGTTGGATTGGGTCTTCAACCACAATTATTTAGCACTAGAAATCCCGCGAAAGAATGGCAAAACTACTTCGAACGGCTAAAGGTGTTATCAAGCCTAGTACATGTAGTAAATTAGTAGTACTGCTTCACTCAACATCGACGGGATAAAGGGTTTGTGTCGCACAAAATATTAACACATAAATTCTCATAATTCAAGTTGAAGGTATAGGCCAACTTCTGTAGACGCCATTTATCTGTGAATTTGTGCAACAACTGCGCAGCGTTTGAATAGGGCCTCACGCCCGAGAACCAACAGGGCCTTCTTATATAGACAATAGGTTCCTACGTGTACACCAGGTGATTGTACATGTACATGTGAATCATTAACATGATACGATGGATAACACATAACAATGTACATCATCGGACGAGTGCACTGGTAAGTTATTAACATATTAACTACACAACAGCTTCATGGGAAAACCCAGTTGCTATTTTTAACTCTCTAATCAAATGTTAAAGTACTGGTCTACCACGTAAAACTATAGGTGAGTTCACAATGAACTTTACATATGTCTTCATGTATGCAAGAAAGAATAATAATAAATATTCACAGATTTCATTTGAAATGGAGGTGTATTTATTTTGGTTAATAGCTTTTTCTGGCAAAGCATCTCTCCTCTTTACTTTAGAAAAGAGACGTGTTACAGGTAGAAAAAGGTGTGGAACAATTTGTTTCAACTTAATAATCTGAAATTGAAATGAGCTGGTGATAACAAATTATTATTTACAACTCAATGCTTCTCAACAAAATAATGGCTAATAAAATTGATTGAGTTGATTTTTAAATACAATAAAGTGAAAATAAAGTTTAAAAACAGCCGTCGTGTACGTTGTTTTATTTATTAAAGTTCCAAAACCGTGAAAAACGGATTTTCCAATGAATCTATCGCGTTACGGAAATATAACCTCTTAAAGGTAGTATACACCATTTACTTTTGCTGTAATTTTCTAAATTGGATGGGTTAGAGGGTTCGTATGCTTGTGACGCTGACCATAGATGCTGGAAAACCAAGAACATTAATGTTGTTTTGCAGTCTGGTTCCCTGACTTCTTTCAAACAAAACAGAGCAATTTATAGACCTTGGAGATTTATCAGTTAAGGAAACCAGACTCTAGTTGACTGGCCCACATTTACGGATGTGTAACAGTATTGCAAATAAATGTTATAAATTGGAGACAGTCTTGCAATTCTGGCAAGGTACACTGTGTAGTTTTGGGTTAAATAACGGGAGTTTTCACCTGTAAAGTAGCAAACCAGCGCGGTATTTTAGTTTAACGGATTTTGAATGTAAAATAACGGTACTGCGACCTTGAAAATATCCTACAACGAATAATAGTTTTCGTGTTGTGTAGCGCTAATGTATACAAAGAGGATGTACATTTACAAAAACACTTTCTTAAAATACAACATTTTGTGTAAATATACATCAAGCACATACAAAGTGTTGTTTATTTACAGACAATTTACTGTTCTTATTACGCAGCAAGTGACCATTCAAAACTGAGGAAATTAGTAGTATGTTAAATTGGGGTGTTTAGTCCAAAATGCACGTTCTTGATCATAATGTGTAATTTATTCAAACAATTCCACGATAAAATTCAGATTTCTTGCAAAAATAGGTTAATAATCGTATTAGATCTTTGTATTCAAATATTGAAATTATTTCTGGCAAACTGTGACTTCATCAAGATCATGAATATGCATCAAAATCTGTCATTTTTTTAAAACTCGCCCTGTACCCCGACAACAACTACTGCAATCAAAGTTACCATACCACAATGTTCTTTTATTGGCATCAATTTAAGAAGCACAAACTTACCGAGATGAAATTGCTTCACTATTTCTTAAACTAAATACCACTGCAGAAACTAAATACCACTGCAGAAAAAAAGTGTTTTTTAGAATTTACGAACGAGACGCACTATTAGAAACACTAAATAGGCCTACCTATAATTGTGTGTACAAACAAGGCTTTGATATTTTTTGGAGTTCAATTTGACTTTTTAGGATATGTTATTGCTTTCTGATGGCCGATTTATTTGTTCGCTGTCTCTCTCTCACAATTGCCTTTTCATTGGAAATATAATAGCGATAACTGGACATGAGCCCATACACGGACATAACTAATTGTTCCCTACTTTGACCTATCAGCCATGGATCAGAAAATCCTAAAAAGTCAAATTGAGCTCAGAAAATATCAAAGCATTTACTGATAAAATATTATTTTTGTTCAGACAAGTCTCATAGTGTTTGTGCACTGGGTGTCAAGTGATGTCCGTGTATGAAATTATTTTCCCAGACACTTAAATTGAAGTCCGATAAGATGTCTGACATGAGGGGGTACTTGTGCACGGAGCCTATAGCAGATGTAGTTTGGTTCAAGTAAGCAGCAGTGCCTAGCAGGCAATTCACATCCGCTGCAAGATCTTGATGGAATGTCTGTCTGCAACAACCATGTCGCCAGTGGGTGTATAGGCCATTTCTATCGGATTGTACAGCTTTTCTGCTACAGTTCCTACCAGTGATCCATTTGGGTCGTACTGCTGTATTTTACCGTTTCCCCTTTCATTTTGATGAACAATTACATTAAAGTAGCCGTGACTGTCACAAAGAATCCCGGCAGGATTCGCAGGATTTTTGTCAACAAGTGTCTTGATACTAAACACCTCATTGCCCTCGAGGTCTACGCAGGAGAGGGTTTTATTTTCGTAGTTAGAAATGAACAGGCGCTCCATGTTATCCATCGCTAAATAAACTTTCACATTTTCATTTGGAATGGTTTTTACTAACGAGCCATCCAGCAAATGCACAGAAACAACTTTCCTGCCCGAGTCAGCCACAGCTAGTCGTTCTCCAGCTGCGTCTAGCGCAATAGCGGTTAACTGACTTGCCTCTTCCTTAGAGGGTGTGAATTTGCGAATCAACTGAAGATTGTCGTCAAAAACCGTCACTTTCATTTTGTCAGTGACAAAAAGCAGATCGTCCGAGGTGACAACAACACCCCGAGGAGCGTCCAGCTGATGACCGCTATGAGCAGTCGAAGTTTTAAAACGTCCAGTGGAGGTAAATATCGATAGTCGATTCAGCTCTTTGTCTGTCGCAGCAATGTCCCCGTTGCTGAAACATGCAACACCTCTGGCAAATTTGAATTCCCCGTCATCGTTTCCTCTCTTGCCGAACTCTTCCTTCACCTGCCAGTTCTCTTTGAGCAACATTTTCCCAAGAGCCTTTTCACTGACGACATCTTGACATTTGATCCCAATGAACGAAAGATCCACCTTTGCCGGTTTGCACTTGAGCTTCTTCTGGAATTCCAAGTTGTGCATCACCTTCGGTTTGAGTTCCAAGAGCTCGAAATCATCGACTTGACTCATCAAGTCGTTTACGGCCGTGACGATCTGATCTGCGCGTTCCATCTGGTCACGGTTGCGCATGAGCGCCTTTTCGTACTCGCTGTCTCTCTCCCGACAGATTTTGTTGACTTGTTCGGTGATTACCTTTGCTTTGTTTCTGATTTTAGCAATTTCTGCCTCCGCTTTTGCAGAAATATCACTGCAAGCCTGAGCCAGTTTCGTTTGCAATCTATTTCGTGCATGTTTGATAGAGTCTTCGTTTGATGCAAATTGCTCTTTGCTTTTCTGGAACTGTTGCAATATGTTATTGACACTCTCACGGAATAATTTGATGGTGTCACCGATATCAATTAACTTATGTTCAGCAGCTGTTCGGTGCTCAGTTGCAACACACATGGCGCAAATCAATACATCACAAGTCTCACAGTAAAAGCATATAGCGTGATCACTATGTTTTCTACATTTTGGTGTGGCAGTCTTAGTGGCATCTGTTCGTGAAGCCCTCGGTTTGTCAAAGTCTTCCGCTTGAATGATGCGATGGTCTTTGGTGGACTTCAAGCGTCGGTGCGCCTCTTGGCATTTCTTGCAGATGTTTTCCTTGCAGTCAAGGCATCTCGACACGACCTCATTGTCTTCTGCACATGATTCACAAGTCGCAATAGTAGTAGTTACCTTTCCTAATAACTGCTCTTGTTTGTTTATCTCATCGACCAGAGATATCAGAAAGAAGCTAGAAGACAGACTATGCACTCCTTCGTCAGTAACGGACGTCTCTCTCCTGCAGACTGGACATGTTATCTTCGCCCTTTCTGTCGTCTCTTTGCTTACCATCTCTCCCAGACAGTTCAGGCAGAAGCTATGCAGACAGTCTAGCATCTTAGGATCCTTGAATCGACAGCAGCAGATCGGACATTCCAGATGCCCCTGGCTAATTGTGTCCAACACGGTTCGGGCTGCAGCCTCCGCCATCGTGATTATGATCCTAACGAAAACGAACAAAACAACTTAGGAATACTCAAAGTATGCGACAGGAAGAGGGGCTTATGTTGGGGAGTAGCATGGAGCTGTAAAATGAAGAAGGGTGCACACTCACCCTACAAATAGAGCTGTAATTAACTCTTGTCTTGTGTCTTATTTTGTTGCCATTATCTTATGTTGTCTTGTCGCCTGTAATGGTTACAAGATTATATACAAAAAAAAGACAAACAATACAGCCTAGCTATTTGTAGGGCTAGGTATTTGCTCAATCCTTTTCTCGTTCATTTTGACCGAGAAAGCGACATTTTGACCGGAAGTGGGGAGAGCATAGAATGCGGAAATGGCGATTGTGTGTAGTTACGGGCCTCTGGTTATGATCAAATAAATTCGAGTCACAAGAGTTTGTTATCATTCAAAAAGACTCGGTCAATCCTATTTGTAGGGCCACGACTGAATCTGAAATTATATTTGCTTCTGTCCTTTTCATAATCAAATTGATGACATACACTCTTCGACTGGGAAAGTGACATTTTTTTACCCGGAAATGGGTAGAGCCAGCAGACTGCATTGTATATGTACATACAACCACCCAAAAGCTAATCGTTCTACATGTATTATGAAAATCAGGCATGTTTACTAAGCTATTTCACTTAATAAAAAAATATATTACATTGAATCTATTCAATATGCACAATGTACTCACTTTTAAAAACTGATTCGCCAGTTGGATGGGGTCTTCAGCCACAATAATTTAACACCAGAAATCCCGCAGTAAAAACAAGAATGACACAACTACTTTGAACGGCTTAAGGTGTGACCAAGCCTACAGTAGTACATGTAGTAAATTAGTAGTACCGCTTCACTCAACATAAAGGGGATGGAAGGTTTGTGTCGCACAAAATATTAACACATACATTCTCTTAATTGAAGTCAAAGGTATATGCCTACTTCAGTAGACACCATTTATCTGTGTATTTGTGCAACAACTGCGCAGCGTTTGAGGAGGAAAACATTGTTGCAGCTCTATGGGAAAACCCAGTTGCTATTTTTAACTCTCAAGTTGAAAGTTCACACGACTGGCCTTTCGCGTAAAAAAATACGGAAGTTCATAATGGACATTACATATGCCTCCATATAATGCAGGGAAGAATAACTGTTCTATGAAATATTCACAGAATTCATTTGAAATCGAGGTGTACTTATTTTGGATAAAAGCCCCTTTTAGTTTTGATCAAATAAATTTGAGTCACAGGTGTTTTTTTGTATCAATCTAAAGCGACTTTATTGTATGTATATGTACATGTACAATGCAGTATGTTGGTAGAACAAACGCTGGGTCAGACTAATTGGTCCTGAATCTAAACCTATATATATTTGCTTTACTCATTTCCGAGTAAAAATACTACCATTTGTAGGGCTATGACTGAATCCGAAATTAGATTTGTTCCTATCATTTTCATGGTCAAAATTACATTTGTCTTTTTGAACGAGAAAGTGACAATTTTTCGCAAGAAATGGGTAGAGCAAATAGTATATAGGTTCAGATTCAGGATAAATTAATCTCACCCAGAGTTTGTTCTACCAATAGACTGCATCGTACATGTACATACAACCACCCAAAAGCTAATTGTTCTTACGAATATCAGGCATGTTTACTAAGCTATTTCACTTATTAAAATGTACAATGTACTCACTTTTTGATTCGCCAGATGGATGGGGTCTTCAACTACAAATATCACTAGAAAACCCGCGAAAGAATGGCAAAACTACTTTGAACGGCTAAAGGTGCGATCAAGCCTATAGTACATAGTACGGTACTGCTTCACTCAACATCGAGGGGATGAAAGGTTTGTGTCGCACAACATATTAACACATACATTTCTTTGATTCAAGTTTAAGGTATTGGCCAACTTCCGTAGAAACCATTTGTCTGTTGTGCAACAACTGCGCAGCGTTAAAGGAGGGAAACCTTTCTATAGCTCCATATAGCCTTGAGTGCAAGGCTGTGCTGTATCTGCAACGTATTTACATGATCATTGTGAGCTGCATTGTCATAAGGAACATTGTGCATGTGTACTATAATGGCCACCCATGTGGAGTCCAATCGCTGGCTGTTTCATTCACAGCCTTGAAGTTTTAGTAATACTTCCGGGTTTTGTTGTTATGTTAATGAATGCGCTGCTTTCGAACCACGGGATCTGATTGGTCTTTGATTGCATTGTCTTGTTGAATAGCGTTTGCGAATTCTAAGAAGCAAACGCTGTGATACGCAGGGGTATGATGCAAACCAACAGTCATTGATCTGTGATTGGCCATTGGAAAAATTGCATACGCGGGTATAACATATAAAACATAACCACCACCACCCCCCCCCCCCCCCCCCCCCCCCCCCAAAAAAAAATTCGCCTTGGATTCTCGGAGTAAAGTAAAGAAAAACATAAAACCCAAAAATAGTAAAACTTCAAGGCTGTGAATGAAACTGCCAGTAATTAGACTCCATAGGGGTGGCCAGTAGTACACATGTACAATGTACATCCAGTATTGCAGCCCACACTGTAAACACGTTGCAGATACAGCACAGCTTTGCACTCAAGGCTAAGCTCCAGTTGTTGTAGCTCCATGGGAAAACCCAGTTGCTATTTTTAACTCTCCAGTTAAAAGTTCAGACGACTGGCCTTTTGCGTAATACTACAGACGTTCACAATGGACATTACATACGTCTACATAATGCAGGAAACAATAACTATTCTATGAATTATTCACAGAATTCCTCTGAAATCGAGGTGTATTTATTTGAAATAATAGTTTTGTATGGCACAGCATCTCTTCTCTCCACTTTTAAAAAGAGACGTGTTATTTTACAGGTACAAAATGATCTAGAAAACCAATTGTTTAAATGTATTAATTTGAAATTGAAATGAGTTTGGGATAACAAATGATTATTTACAACTAGATGCTTCTCAACAACAAAATAACAGCTAATAAAACCGAGCGTTTATTTCTAATTACAATAAAGTGAAAATGAAGTTTAAAAACAGCCGTCGTGTACGTTGTTTTATTTAATAAAGTTTCAAAACCGTGAGGATTTTTCAGATTTTCAAATGCATCTATCGCGTTTTTGAAAAATAACATCTTCAAGGTAGTATACACCGTTTGCTTAGACTGTAATTTTTCTAAATTGGATGGGTTAGGGGGTTCATATATTACATATCGTGACGCTAACCATAGAGGGCCGATGTGCCATCTGACGGCCACATGTTCCGAAACACAGATCCACTCTCTAAATGTATAAAAGTGAAAAGCTCACACACAAAAAGTGTGAAATTTACTTTAAAACAGCTCCAAAAAAAAGGGAAAACGACTCCAGAAGAGTAACTTTTTCATTCTATCGAGGAGCCATACGACTTCTCGGAAGAGTGAAAATGTACTCTTTTGGAGTGGTTTTCACTTACTTTTTTTGAGTTGCTTTCGTTTTGAAAAACAAAATTTCAGTCATTCTTGTTGCAGTAGTTTTATAAGAGCCTACTCTTTTTGAGAGTGAGCTTTTTACTTTGTTACTTTTATAGAGATAGCTAGTTTGTAGATATCGGTTGCGTCGGGCACGAAACAAGTCTGAGCGGTTGCCAGCACTTCACATATCAAGGATAATAATTTCAGAGTTAGGCCCACCGCCGATTCAGCACGTTATGGTTAGCTTAATTAGCCATATGCTGTTGTTTTTACAAAATTAATCTCCGGCTTCATCACCATTGCCAAACGAAGCCAAAGACAAAGCATGTACGAAGTCAAAGACAGAGACGAAACTGGGATTTGGAAAACGGCCTTCAATTGATGTCGGGTATTAAAGATGGCGTCTGATATGACTCCCCCAGCTTGCCTTTTCTTTCCGCTGAGGGGGTACTTGAGCATGGAGCCCATAGCAGATGTGGTTTAACCCTGATTCAAGTAAGCAGTAGGGCCTAGCAGGCAATTCATATTCGCTGCAAGATCTTGATAGAATGTCCGTCTGCAACAACCACGTCGCCAGTGGGTGTATTGGCCATTTCTGTCGGATTGTACAGATTTTCTGCTACAGTACCTACCAGTAATCCATTTGGGTCGTACTGCTGTATTCTTGAGGTTCTCGTTTTACCAAGATGGACAGCTAAATTAAAGTAGCCGTGACTGTCACAAAGGATCCCAGCAGGATTCGCAGGATTTTTGTCCACGACTGTCTTGATACTGAAAACCTCATTGCCCTTGAGGTCTACGCAGGAGAGGGTTTTATTTTCGTAGTTCGGAATGAACAGGCGATCCATATTATCCATCGCTAAATCAACATCCACATTTCCATTTGGAATAGTTGCTACTAACGAGCCATCAAGCAAATGCACATAAACAACTTTCCTGCCCGAGTCAGCCACAGCTAGTCGTTCTCCAGCTGCGTCTACCGCAATAGCGGTTAACTGACTTGCCCTTTCCTTAGATGGTGTGAATTCGCGAATCAACTGAAGATTGTCGTCAAAAACCTTCACTTTATTTTTGTCCGTGACAAAAAGCAGATCATTTGAGGTGACAGCAACGCCCCGAGGAGCCACCAGCTGATGACCGTTTTGAGCGGCCGAAGTTATAAAACGTCCAGTGGGGGTAAATATCGATAGTCGTTTCAGTTCTGTGTCTGTCACAGCAATGTCCCCGTTGCTGAAACATGCAACACCTGCGGCGAATTGGAATTCCCCATCACCGTTTCCTTCCTTGCCAAATTCATCCTTTACCTGCCACTTCTCTTTGAGCAATATCTTCCCAAGATCCTTTTCACTGACGACATCTTGACATTTGACCCCAATGAACGAACGACCCACCTTTGTCGGTTCACATTTGAGCTCCTTCTGGAATTCCAAGTTGTGCATCACCTTCGGTTTGAGTTCAAAGAGCTCGAAATCATCGACTTGACTCATCAAGTCGTTTACGGCCGTGACGACCTGATCTGCGCGTTTCATCTGGTCACGGTTGCGCCCGAGCGCCTTTTCATACTCGTTGTTTCTCTCCTGGCCGATTTTGTTGACTTGTTCGCTGATTACCTTTGCTTTGCTTCTGATTTTAGCAATTTCTGCCTCGGCTTTTGCGGAAATATCACTACAAGCCTTAGCCAGTTTCGTTTGCAATATATTTCGTGCATGTTTGATGGAGGATTCGTTTGATGCAAATTGCTCTTTGCTTTTCTGGAACTTTTTCAATATGTCCTTGACACTCTCACGAAATGATTTGATGGTGTCACCGATACCAATGAACTTATGTTCTGCTGTTCGGTGCTCAGTAGCAGCACACATGGCGCAAATCAACACATCACAAGTCTCACAGTGAAAACATATGGAGTGATCACTATGTTTTCTACATTTTGGTGTGGCAGTCTTAGTAGCATCTGTTGGTGAAGCCCTCAGTTTGTCCAATTCTTCCGCTGAAATGATGCGATGGTCTTTGATGGACTTCAAGCGACGGTGCGCCTCTTTGCATTTCTTGCAGATGTTCTTCTTGCAGTCAAGACATCTCGACACGGCCTCATTTCCTTCTTTACATGATTCACAAGTTGCAACAGTAGTAGTTACCTTTCCTAATAACTGTTCTTGTTTGTTTATCTCATCGACAAGAGATATCAGAAAGAAGCTAGAAGACAGACTCTGCACTCCTTCCTCAGGAACGTCCGTCTCTCTCCTGCAGACTGGACATGTTATCTTCGCCCTCTCTGTCGTCTCTTTGCTCACCATCCATCCCAGACAGTTCAGGCAGAAGCTATGAAGACAGTCCAGCATCTTAGGATCTTTGAATCGACAGCAGCAGATCGGACATTCCAGGTGCCCCTGGCTAATTGTGTCCAACATAGTTCGGGCTCCAGCCTCCGCCATCGTGGTTATGATCCTAACGAAAAAGAACAAAACAGATTAAGAATACTTAAAGTATGCGACAGGTCGGGAAGGGGGGGGGGGGGGGCTTAGGTTGGAGAGTAGCTTGGAGCTGTAAAATAAAGAAGGGTGCACACTCACCCTACAAATAGGGCTGTAATTGGCTCTTGTCTTGTGTCTTATTTGTTGCCATTATCTTATCTTATCTTGTCGCCTGTAATGGCGACGAGATTATAGACAAAAGAGAGCCAATAAACACAGCCATATTTGTAGGGCTTGGTACACACTAGGTCAGACTGATGAAGTTATAATTTGCTCTATCCTTTCCATGGTCAAACTGACACCTTCCGAGTAAAAACAAATGACATTTTTCTCGTTAATTTTGACCGAAAAGGCGACATTTTCTCGGTTAAACTGACCGAGAAAGTGTTATTTTTTTACCCGGAAATGGGTAGAGCAAATATATATACATTCAGATTCAGGATCAATTAACCTCACCCAGAGTTTGTTCTACATTGGAGGAATATTCCTCCGTGGTTCTACCTACAGACTACATTGTACATACAATACACACAACCACCCAAAAAGCTAATCGTTCTAATGACAATGAAGTTAGTTTGATATTGGATATTGGAGATTCACATAGGTTTATGCAGCGAATATCCATATTTTTGGGGGATATTGGACATTGGAGATTCACATAGGTTTGTGCAGCGCATCTCCATATTTATTTAAAGTCCGGGAGGAGGAGGCTTGATTAAGATGTACCCATGCCGTGAATGGCGCCGACGACTTCCCACGAGACGCTCTGCCAAGTTTGTGTGGTAATTCACGGACATTGCATAATGCTCATAGGATTGTACAGCGAGTCTCCATATTTTTTTGGAATATTGGACATTGCATATGCTCATAGGTTTGTACAGCGAATCTCCATATTTTTATTTTTTTTGGGGGAGATATTGGACATTAGCGATTCACATAGGTTTGTGCAGCGAATCTCCATATTTTGTGGGAGATTGTTATGCTCATAGGTTTGTACAGCGAATCTCCATATTTTTGGGGGATTGTTATGCTCGTAGGTTTGTACAGCGAATCTCCATATTTTTTTTTATTTTTTTTTGGGGGGGGATATTGGACATTGGAGATTCACATAGGTTTGTGCAGCGAATCTCCATATTTTGGGGGGGATATTGGACATTGCATATGCTCATAGGTCTGTACAGCGAATCTCCATATGTTATAAATATGGGGGGGGGGGATTTGTATGCTCATAGGTTTGTACATCAAATCTCCATATTTTTTGGGGGGATATTGGACATTGGAGATTTACGTAGGTTTGTATAGCGAATCTCCATATTTCTTTAAAGTCCAGAAGGAGATGGGACTCTCTGCTAAGTTTGTGTGGTAGTTCACGGACATTGCATATGCTCATATGTTTGTACAGCGAATCTCCATATTTGGGGGGGGGGGGGGGGGGGTGATATTTGACATTGGAGATTTTCATAGGTTTGTCCATTACTTTGTCATTTATCATTATGTAGAAACATAAAAGAGGGAACTCTTGCAGTACTAAATGTCAACATTGTTTCACCCCAACAAGATTTTGCGGTGATTCATTTGGTGTGTGAATAATGTAGTAAAACGTTTATAATGGATAGGGGGTATTTAAAAGAACAATTGTTCAATCAAATGATAACAGCATGGAGTTTGACATATACAATCAAAGTATTTCATGGGAAAGAAACTTGGCTATAGGGCCATCGCAGAATTGTCCTTTGAAACATTGGTAGATTAACAAGTAATTTTAACATTTTGAATGGTGAATAGAGCTGCAATAACAGTAGTGCGAAACTGAATGACGTATAGTAATTAAATTGGACGCAAATTTGCCGAAATTCACCGAGAAAACGTATATGTTCTTTAGCACCATCGCAGGAAATAAACATTTCACTTCGTGAGAATAGAGATGATGTCTTGTTTGCCAATAAAAATCCAACAGAAATATAAAAAAGTGTTTCCCTAGAAGTAAAGCCGAATTCGTCCTCATTAATTTGTCTTTTAACTGCGAGTGTAAACCATAGTTACTTAAACATGTAGCTTATAGGCGGTGAAAATTAACCGTCCAAAACCCACCCCTCCACCCCCCCCCCCCCCCCCCCCCCCCCCCCCCCCCCAAAAAAAAAATGTCGGTGGATCCAGCAATATCACAGGTGAAAGTGTTGTCAAGAGGAAAAACATATTTTTTAAAAGTGAACACATAGAAACATGAATAAACACATTTTTTTGGTTAAATCGTTGCGCTGATGCAATTTATGAAGGTCCTGGTCAGCCGGATATGATGAATAATGGTTCTAGGAGTGAGCTCCTAATGGTATAAGGGCATATCGGCTGGATTTGTATGTGGGTACAAACGTATTTAGCACAATGAAGGTCTGATTTATTTTAACAATGCACATTTTCTTTTCAGTTTGTGTCTTCGCTGAATACACCAATCACCGTCACTACATAATCTTAGTGTTGGCACCAGATTAGTTTCTCTTTGTATAGTTGTGTATCACAAACATGATACTTCTTTATGTTATTGTTTCCAGGTGATGCTGTGGTTTCAGTAGTTGTGTTGTGAATTGAGAAATATCAGTTACATTCTCCCTGGTAATATTGGGTAAATGTGGTAATATCGGGTGACCTCAATTTACATGTTGACCCCAAGTGGGCGTGATAAACCTTGGTGAAACAATTTTGTCACTTTTTCTACACGAACGTTTATTTTGCGTAATAGCGATACGTTTCGGGTGTTTTCGTATAGATAATTGTGTAAACTATTTACTCCAAGTCTCAAAGAAAAGAATTTGCCAAAAAGCCAACACACAAATAAATTAACAAACAAATAATTGCAAACTGTGATTACAGACGGCGGTGATATTAAGCACATATATAGTTCAGAAGAGTCATTGATGTGTATAAATTGTAGTATTGTTCTGGTAGTATCGTAATATTAGTATTAACCAATATAATTAACCAATATTGGGTAAATGGGGTAATATCAGGTAGTAATAACGATGCAATGCCAGAAATATCAGTAACAATCTCCCTGGTAATATTGGGTAAATGGGGTAATATCGGGTGGTAATAACGTGCAATGCCAGAAATATCGGTAACATTCTCCCGTGTAATATTGTGTAAAATTGTGTAAAATTGTGTAAAATTTGGTAAAATTGTGTAAAATTGGGTAAAATTGTGTAAAATTGTGTAAAATTGTGTAAAATTGGGGTAAAATTGGGTAAAATTGGGTAAAATTGGGTAAAATCGGGTAAAATCGGGTAAAATTGTGCAATATTGGGTAATATCGGGTAATATCGGGTAATATCGGGTGGTAATAACAATGCAATGCCAGAAATAACGGTTACATTCTCTCTGGTAAATATGGGGGAAATATCGGGTGGTAATAACAATGTAATGTCGGAAATAGCGGTTACATTCTCTCTGGTAATATGGGCTAAATTCGGGTGGTAATAACGATGCAATGCCAGAAATATCTGTAACATTCTCCCTTGTAACAGTGGGGTAAATGGGGTAAATGGGGAATAACAGGGAAATATTGGTATACTATTTCCCTGTTGTTACCCAGTAATAACTAGCGTTACAACCCGGGTAATATTGGTATGTTACCCAGTAATAACTAGCGTTATTACCCAGTAATAACTAGCGTTATTACTCGTTACAACCCGGGTAATATCGGGTAAAATGCCCAGTGGGTAGTGCGCCCCCCTTCCCCGAAGCACCATCCCTCACCAATCGGACATGGTTGTGGGTGGTCGCTGTCGCCCTGTCCGCCAAACGCGACCTGCTCTCCCGACGCATCTACCTACATCTGGGCCAATTGAAAAGAGCGAAGAAGATGAGCACGATTGTGATGATGATGAGGAGGGACATGGTGATGTACAGAGGCGGGAGATTCATCTGAATCTAATGATTCAGAATCTAATGATTTATAATCTAGTGAGCCAGAATGCTCTGATCTAGACTGATCACATCTCTCAATGTTATATTGATTAACCTGTTAGATGTTGAAACAATGTGTAGCATAAGGCAAAAAGCATAATTGGTGACTAATCCTAAATGGGTTTTAATTGCGTTGCACTGGGATATCATTTGTCTTCTCTAAAAAAAACCACCAAATAAAAACAAATGATTTTGTATTGACATGCTTTTTGTGGTTTCATTTAATAACTACATGTATTTAAGTTACAGCTACCGTATAACAAGGAGCTTATTTTAAAGGATAATTAGTTCTCTTTATTAGGCATGGACTCATAAGTAAAATAGCTATAATTGTTCCTTCATTATGTACTGTATGAATGGCAAACCCCACATCTTCATTTACCGTTTAAAAGTTGTTTTTGCTCTATCTTATGGCAGCCATCTTAAATTTCTGGGTCAAAATGATTTCACAGCATCAAACCGATGTCTGAATCTGAATCCTCGTAGTCGATTCACCCGAATAAGTGTCTTCAGACATGATTGTAGGTGCTCTGGTTCGAAAGTAAATTTTTCAAGATGGCGCCGGCGGCCATCTTGGATTTGGCCTTCTAACGAAAAATGCCGGGATTTTTGGGAGGGACCGGGGGGCTAATTCCTTTATAAATGGTCCATAGAAGTCAAATCCATCGTCAAACCATACTAGCCAGAGAATGGTCACGGAACTTATGTTTTGAGCATATATGCAATGTCCAATATTTCCCCCAAAATATGGAGATTCGCTGCACAAACCTATGTGAATCTCCAATGTCCAATACCCCCCCCCCAAAAAAAAAAAAAAAAAATAAATAAATAAATAAAACAATAAAAAAAAAAATTAAAAAAAAAATGTGGAGATTCGCTGTACAAACCTATGAGCATAATATACGATATTTCCCCAACAATATGGAGATTGGCTGCACAAACCTATGTGAATCGCCAATGTCCAATATCACCCCCCCCAAAAAAAAAAAAAAAAAGATTCGCTGTACAAAATATGAGCATATGCAATGTCCGTGAATTACCACCCAAACGTAGCAGAGCGTCTCGTGGGAAGTCGTCGGCGCCATTCACGGCATGGGTACATCTCAATCACGCCTCCTCTTTCTGGACTTTAAAGAAATATGGAGATTCGCTGCGCAAACCTATGTGAATCTCCAATGTCCAATTTTCCCCCAAAAAAATATGGGGATTCGCTGCATAAACCTATGTGAATTTCCAATATCCAATATCAAACTAACTTTATTGTCTTATCGTTCTAACGAATATCAGGCATGTTTACTGAAGCTATTTTATTTATTACAAAAATCAATTACGTTGAATCTATTCAACATGTACAATGTACTCACTTTTTAAAAATGATTTGCCAGATGGATGGGGTCTTCAACCACAATTATTTAGCACTAGAAATCTCGCGAAAGAATGGCAAAACTACTTCGAACGGCTAAAGGTGTGATCAAGCCTAGTACATGTAGTAAATTAGTAGTACTGCTTCACTCAACATCGACGCCATGAAAGGTTTGTGTCGCACAACATATTAACACATAAATTCCCTTAATTCAAGTTGAAGGTATAGGCCTACTTCCGTAAACACCATATGTGTATGTGTGCAACAACTGCGCAGCGTTTAAAGAGGGGGCATCACGGCCGAGAACCAACAGGGCCTTCTTATATAGACAATAGGTTCTACCTGTACATCAGGTGATTGTACACGTGAATCATTAACACGATACGTTGGGTAACTCATAACAATGAACATGTACATCACCCGACGAGTACACTGGTAAATTATTAACATATTAACTGCACAACAGCTTCATGGGAAAACCCAGTTGCTATTTTTAACTCTCTAATCAAATGTTAAACGACTGGTCTACCACGTAAAACTATAGGGGAGTTCACAATGGACTTTAAATATGTCTTCATGTATGGAAGAAAGAATAATAATAAATATTCACAGATTTCATTTGAAATCGAGGTGTATTTATTTTGAATAATAGCTTTTCTGGCAAAGCATCTCTCCTCTTTACTTTAGAAAAGAGACGTGTTACAGGTAGAAAAAGGTGTAGAACAATTTGTTTCAACTTAATAATCTGAAATTGAAATGAGCTGGTGATAACAAATTACTATTTACAACTTGATGCTTCTCAACAAAATAAGAGCTAATAACAATTTAGAGTTGAATTTTAAATACAATAAAGTGAAAATAAAGTTTAAAAACAGCCGTCGTGTACGGTTTTTTTTAAAATAAATTTTCAATTTTTTTTTTTAGATTTTCAAATGAATCTATTGCGTTACGAAACTATAACCTCTTAATAAACCATTTGCTTTTGCTGTAATTTTCTAAATTGGATGGGTTAGATGGTTCGTATAGTAAATATCGTGACGCTGACCATAGATACTGGAAAACCAAGAACGTTAATGTTGTTTTGCAGTCTGGTTCCCCGACTTCATTCAAACAAAACAGAGCAATGTATAGACCTTGGAGATTTATCAGGTTAGAAAACCAGACTCTAGTTGGCTGGCACACATTCACGGATGTGTAACAGCATTGCAAATAAAATGAGGACTCACTAAATTTTATAAATTGGAGACAGTTCTTGAAAATAGTAAGATATTTCCAACGATTGCCGGCTGGCTTGCGATTCTGGCAAGGTACACTGTATAGTTTTGGGTTAAATAACGGGGGTTTTCACCTGTAAGGTAGCAAACCATCGCCGTATTTTAGTTCAACAAATTAGTTCAATCAGTAACGCAGCAACTGACCATTCAGAACTGAGAAAATTGGTAGTATGTTAAATTGGGGTGTTTAGTCAAAAAATGCACGATCTTGATCATAATGTGTTGTTTATTCAAACAATTCCACAATAAAATTCAGATTTCTTGCAAAAATAGGTTAATAATCGTATTATATCTTTCGTATTCAAATATTGAAATAATTTTTGGCAAACTGTGACTTCATCATGAGATGAAAATATCATGAATATACATCTAATTCAGTCACTTTCTTTGGCGTCGCCCTGTATACCTCGACAACAACTACTGCAATCAAAGTTACCATACCACCAAGTTTTGTTATTGTCATAAATTTGAGAAGCACAATTCTAAAAAGTCAAGTTTAGCTCACGAAATATCAAAGCATTTACTGAGAAAACATTTTTTTTTAGACAAGTCTCATAGTGTTTATGCACTGGGTGTCAAGTGATGTCCGTGTATGGAATTATTTTCCATGAACCAGCCACTTAAATTGAAGTCAGATAAGATGGCGTCGATATTTCCCCCCCCCCCCCCTTGCCTTTGCTGAGGGGGGTACTTACTTGTGCACGGAGCCCATAGCAGATGTAGTTTGGTTCAAGTAAGCAGCAGTGCTTAGCAGGCAATTCACATCAGTTGTAAGATCTTAATCGAATGTAAGTCTGCAACAACCATGTCGCCAGTAGGTGTATAGGCCATTTCGAGCGGATTGTACAGCTTTTCTGCTACAGTTCCTACCAGTAACCCATTTGGGTCGTACTGTTGTATTTTTGAGTTTCCCCTTTTATTTTGATGAACAATTACATACAAGTAGCCGTGACTGTCACAAAGGATCCCGGCAGGACCCGCAGGATTTTTATCCACAAGTGTCTTTATACTGAACACCTCATTGCCCTTGAGGTCTACGCAGGAGAGGGTTTTATTTTCGTAGTTAGAAATCAACAGACTCTCCATGTTATTCATCGCTAAATATGTATATACATTTTCATTTGGAATGGTTGCTACTAACGAGCCATCAAGCAAATGCACAGAAACAACTTTCTTAGCCGAGTCAGCCACAGCCAGTCGTTCTCCAGCTGCGTCTAGCGCAATAGCGGTTAACTGACTTGCCTCTTTCTTAGATGGTGTGAATTCGCGAATCCACTGGAGATTGCCGTCAAAAACGTTCACTTTCTTTTTGTCCGTGACAAAAAGCTGATCATCCGAGGTGACAGCAACACCCCGAGGAGCCACCAGCTGATGACCGCTTTGAGCGGCCGAAGTTTTAAAACGTCCAGTGGAGGTAAATAGCGATAGTCGTTTCAGTGTTGTGTCTGTCACAGCAATGTCCCCGTTGCTAAAACATGCAACATTTTCGGCGAATTGGAATTCCTTGTCACCGTTTCCTTTCTTGCCGAACTTTTCCTTCACCTGCCACTTCTCTTTGAGCAACATCTTCCCAAGATCCTTTTCACTGACGACATCTTGACATTTGACCCCAATGAACGAAAGATCCACCTTTGCCGGTTCGCACTTAAAGGTAGTATACACCATTGGTAATTGCTTTAATTATCATGAATGGGTAGATTTGGGGGGTTGTATTTCATGGTAAATATCGTTTAACTGACTTTTCCGAAGTTTTACAATCATGGATGCCGAGAAAAGCACGAAAAACAGCGATTGTTTTCAACCGGGGTCGAGCAGTTATTCTTATGTTATCTTTGTTTGTTCGCTCTCGCCGTCCGAGAGCGAATTTTTCTTTATAAAATTCATTTGTTTTGAATAGTTACAGGATATCTAGCGCAATCCTTTTGCTGAATGCCTAGAATCATTATTTACTTTCAATTGAGTAAGGTATTTCTTAATAATTCAGTAGTAAATATTTTCGATATCTGCAAATGGTGTATACTACCTTTAAGCTCTTTCTGGAATTTCAAGTTGTGCATCACCTTCTGTTTGAGTTCCAAGAGCTCGAAATCATCGACTTGACTCATCAAGTCGTTTACGGCCGTGACGATTTGATCTGCGCGTTTCATCTGGTCACGGCTGCGCCCGAGCGCCTTTTCGTACTCACTGTCTCTCTCCTGACCGATTTTGTTGACTTGTTCGGTGATTACCTTTGCCTTGCTTCTGATTTTAGCAATTTCTGCCTCGACTTTTTCAGAAATATCACTACAAGCCTGAGCCAGTTTCGTTTGCAATCTATTCCGTGCATGTTTGATGGAGTCTTCGTTTGATGCAAATTGCTCTTTGCTTTTTGGGAATTTTTGCAATATGTCCTTGACACTCTCACGGAATAATTCGATGGCATCCCCGATACCAATGAACTTATGTTCCGCTGTTCGGTGCTCAGTTGCAGCGCAAATTGAGCAAATCAACACATCACAAGTCTCACAGTGAAAGCATATAACCTGATCACTATGTTTTCTACATTTTGGTGTGGCCATCTTAGTAGCATCTGTTGGTGAAGCACTTGGTTTGTCCAAGTTTTCCGCTGGAATAATGCGATGGTCTTTGGTCAACTTCAAGCGACGGTGCGCCTCTTGGCATTTTTTGCAGATGTTCTCCTTGCAGTCAAGACATCTTGACACGGCCTCGTTTCCTTCTTTGCAGGATTCACAAGTAGCAATAAAAGTAGTTACCTTTTCTAATAACTGCTCTTGTTTGTTTATCTCATCGACAAGAGATATCAAAAAGAAGCTAGAAGACAGACTCTACACTCCTTCCTCAGGAACGTTCGTCTCTCTCCTGCAGACTGGACATGTTATCTTCGCCGTCTCTGTTATCTTCATCTCTTTGCTCACCATCTCTCCCAGACAGTTCAGGCAGAAGCTATGAAGACAGTCTAGCATCTTAGGATCCTTGAATCGATCGCAGCAGATCGGACATTCCAGATGCCCCTGGCTGATCGTGTCCAACACGGTTCGGGCTGCAGCCTCCGCCATTGTGATTATGATCCTAACGACAAAAACAGAAATAACTAAACTTCTCAAAGTGTGCGACAGGAAGGGGCTTACATTGGGGGAGTAGCATGGAGCTGTAAACTGGAGAAGGGTGCACATTAACGCAACAGATAGGGCTGTAATTAACGCAACAGATAGGGCTGTAATTGGCTCTTGTCTTGTGCCTTTTCTTTGTTACCATTATCTTATCTCGTCTTATCGCCTGTAATGATTGCAAGATTATAGACAAAGAGAGGCAATAAATACAGCCCTATTTGTAGGGCTGGGTACACACTAGGTCACTGATGAAGTTATTATTTGCTCTATCGTTTCCATGGTCAAATTGACGTAAATACATGACCGAGAAAGTGTCCATTAGTACCCGGAAATGGGTAGAGCATATATATATATAGGTTCAGAATCCGTCAGGATCAATTAATCTGACCCAGAGTTTGTTCACAAACATACTTGTCTTCTCGCCTGTAATGGCGACAAGATTATAGACAAAAGAGAGCCAATAAATACAGCCCTATTTGTTGTGCTAGGTACACTAGGTTATAACCTGATTATATTTGCTCTATCCTTTTTATTGTCAAAATGACACTTTCTAAATCAAACAAATGACATTTTTCTCGTTCATTTTATTGAGAAAGCGACATTTTCTCGGTCGCAAAATTACCCAGAAAGTTTCAATTTTTACCCGGAAATAGGGAGAGCATATAGTATGCGGAAACGTCGATTGTGTATAGTTACGTGCATCGGGTTATTATTATGATCAAATAAATTTGAGTCACAGGTGTGTTTTTTATTCCGAAGTGACTTTATCAATTTGTAGGGTTATAGTGCACACGGCAGTCTGAATATGAAATTATATTTGCTTCTATCCTTTTTATGATCAAAATAACAATTCTTTTTGACCGAGAAAGTGACATTTTGTACCCGGAAATGGGTAGAGCCAACAGACTGCATTGTACATGTACATACAATACAATCACCCAAAAGCTAATCATTCTATTACAAAATCAGGCATGTTTACTATAAAATACTAAGCTATTTCACTTATTAAAAAATCAATTACATGAATCTATTCAACATGTACAGTGTACTCACTTTTCAAAACTGATTCGTCAGTTGGATGGGGTCGGCCACAAATATTTAGCACCAGAAATCCCGCGGAAGAATATCGGCAAAACTATACATGTACTTCGAACAGATAAGGCAAGGTGTGATCAAGCCTAGTACTGTAGTACTGCTTTTTCACTTATTAAAACAATCAATTACAGGAATCTATTCAACCTGATGTACAATGTACGGTACTCACTTTTCAAAACTGATTCGTCAGTTGGATGGGGTCTTCATCAGCCACATATATTTAGCACCAGAAATCCCGCTGAAGAATAATGGCAAAACTACATGTACATGTACTTCGAACGGATAAGGCAAGGTGTGATCAAGCTTAGTACATGTACTGTAGTACTGCTTCACTCAACATCGAGGTGATAAAAGGGTTGTGTCGCACAAAATATTAACACATACATTCCCTTAATTCAAATTGAAGGTACAGGCCAACTTCCCTAGACACCATTTATATGTGTATTTGTGCAACAACTGCGCAGCGTTTGAGGAGAAAAACCTTGTTGTAGCTCCATGGGAAAACCCAGTTGCTATTTTTAACTCTCCAGTTAAAAGTTCAGACGACTGGCCTTCCGCGTAAAACTACGGTAGTTCATAATGGACATTACATATTTCTCCATGTATGCAGGAAGAAATATTAATAATTATTTCAGGACAAATTCACAAAATTCATGGCAATCGAGGTGTATTTATTTTGAATAATAGATTTTAATGGCAAAGTATCTTTCCTCTCCACTTTTGAAAAGAGACGTTTTACAGGTAGAAAATGGTGTAGACAAATTTGTTTAAATGTAATAATCTGAAATTGAAATGAGCTTGTGATAACAAATTATTATTTACAACTAGATGCTTCAAAAAAACGAGTTGGTTTTTAAAAACAATAAAGTGAAAATAAAGTTTAAAAACATCCGTCGTGTATGTTTTTTTATTTGAATTTATCGCGTTATGCCGGCCGGCAATCGTTGGAAAATGATACAATATTATAGCCTATATTATACCCTAATCCAAACCCTAACCCTAACACACATCTTAACCCTAGTTTTTAAGTAATTTTATTAAAATAAAAAAATATGTCGTGATTTCTTTTGTGAAGACCTACTAATCTATAGAAATTACCATTTGGAGACATTTTACCTCCGATTGTCCCCATTGTGTTTAGGTCTCCACATGGTACCGAATATAGAAACCCACACACCCATGTGTGTGAACACTTTTCATCCTGGACCCCCTACTGTCTCTCTTTTGTTTGTCCTTGAACGTTTGTGGAAGGCCTCCCACGATTTTCAATCGTAGACTTTATGTCAATTGTGGACCCTATATTGTCCTCTATTGCTCAACGTCCACTATTTGAATGCGGATACAAACCCATACATACATACTACATACACAAATAGTGATTGAATAGGCTATTCCTGAACTTGGTTCAGCTAGCGAGACCCCCAAAAAAGAAACACAAATTAACGAGAACAAGAGCTGTTTCGCGAAGTGTCAAACCTTTTTGTCACGATGACATCATATCATCGGGTATCATGTGATGCCAAATGAAGGTGCAAATTTGGAGGCCCTGTTTCTAATGAATTACAATTTCGATTGGGTTCAAACGTGGTACGCAGGTATATCGGGATGTGTTAAAGATATAAATTGCGGTGACGTCATGATGACGTCATCGTGTGATTGATTATTATAATGATTTTATTACGTTTATGGATCTTTAAGCTCTTGGAAGTACAGTTTCAGTAGATATCAGATCAAGATGGAAAGAATATGTTTTGTCATCGAATAAACTACTCCAGGGCCGATGTCGTCTACGGGACGCCGTGGCGGACGCCGTCTAGCGGCCACATGTTCCACCGACTCAAGCAGGACCGCGTTAGTATTGTAACGAAACCCACCTGGGATCCGCCAGTAGACAACCAAACTCACAACAAAAATGAATGAAGAAATACATTATATTTCCCAAAGCCACGTCTTTTGGTTTGTAATTATTATATACAATTTGTTTAGACAGTATGGATTTAAGCAGTATGGATTCAGTTTGAGAAATGAAAAACAAATATATAATTGCGTGGCATGTTATCCATGCTGGATAACATGCAAAGCCCCACAAAAATGAATACAACCTAACGCTACTAAAAACTTATACAATCCTAAAAGAATAAACAAGTGCGGCTGAAAAGGGGGCATGGGCACATAACTTCATATAAATTAAACTTACATGTACGACACATGAGGCCGGCAACCAAAGACGAAATGAAATCTAAAACTCAGAGACACATACACACACGTGTCTCTCCTACAGCACCCAGTCACAAGTCCTTCATGATAAGCAATGTGAAACAGTTTATATACTGACTAGCCCTGTTGACTGCACAGCCAAGTCAGGTGAGGCAGATCTACAGATAATTGTATTGTTCGAGTAATTTGCATATAATTAGCTTAACAATTAGGTTAATCCTATTACAAGCAACAATTGTGTATTTAGGCCAGTCCAGGCCAGTAAAAAATGTCCAGTTGGCTGGTAAAAGAACAATCATCTCGCACTATAGAAAAAGGAATTTCAAGCGCATTGTGTTTACATACATGTACCTGGTTTTGTTACACTATGCTGGAAACTTAGCAACTCCGATCAAGCAATCAACGCGGCGCAGCATCGTACCCCTAGATGTTCTGAAACCTAAACACAGATCAACTCTCTAAATGTATAAAAGTGAAAAGTTCACTCACAAAAAAGTGAAAGTTACTTTTTCAGATTACAAATCAGCTTTAAAAATAGGAAAACCACTCCAGAAGAGTAACTGTTCACTCTTTCGAGGAGTCATAATTATGAAGGACAGCTCTTTTATAGTTGTCCTTCATATGGTTCCTCGGAAGAGTGAGAATTTACTCTTCTGGGGTGGTTTTCACTTTTTTGGAGTTTCCTTCACTCTGAAAAACTCAATTTCACTCTTGTTGGATTGGTTTTATAAGAGATTCACTCTTTTTGAGAGTGGGTTTTTTACTCTTATACATTCAGAAAGACACTAGTTTGTAGACATCGGTTACGTCGGGAACGATACGAGTCTGAGCAGTTGCCAGCAGCTCACACATCAAAGATAATAATCTCAGAGAGTTTATGTTCCCGATTCAGTGATAAATCTCGGCACGCACTTTATGGTTAGCCTAATTAGCCCCATGCAAATATATGTTGTCTGTACGATCAATTAATCTCCGGCTACATCACCATTGCCAAACTGCATGAACGAAGCCAAAGACGAAGACGGGATTTGGAAAACGGTCTTAAATTGAAGTCAAGTAAGATGGCGTCTGATGACTCCCCCGGCCCAGCTCGCCTTTTCTTTCCTCTGAGGGGGTACTTCAGCATAGAGCCCATAGCAGATGTGGTTGGCTCTGATTCAAGTAAGCAGCAGCGCCTTGTAGGCGATTCACACCCGCTGCAAAATCTTGATGGAATATAAATCTGCAACAACCACGTCGCCAGTGGGTGTAAAGGCCATTCCTAGTGGATTATACAGATTTTCGGCCACAGTTCCTACCAGTAATCCATTTGGGTCGTACTGTTGTATTTTCATGGTTCCCCTTCTACCTTGATGAACAACTACATTACAGTAGCCGTGACTGTCACAAAAAATCCCAGCAGGATTCGCAGGATTTTTGTCCACAAGTGTCTTGATACCCAAAACATCATTGCCCTTGAGGTCTGAGCACGAGAGGGTTTTATTTTCGTAGTTAGAAATAAACAGGCGCTTCATGTTATTCATCGCTAAAAAAATTATCAAATTTTTATTTGGAATGATTGCTACTAACGAGCCGTCAAGCAAATTCACAGAAACAACTTTCCTGCCCCAGTCAGCCACAGCTAGTCGTTCTCCAGCTGCGTCTATCGCAATAGCGGTTAACTGACTGGATTCTTTCTTAGATGGTGTGAATTCGCGAATCAACTGAAGATTGTCGTAAAAAACCTTCACTTTCCTTTTGTCCGTGACAAAAAGCAGATCATCCGAGGTGACACCAATACCCCCAGGAGCGTCCAGCTGATGACCGCTTTGAGCGGCCGAAGTTTTGAAACGTCCAGTGGAGGTAAATATCGATAGTCGATGCAGCTGATCGTCTGTCACAGCAATGTCCCCGTTGTTGAAACATGCAACACCTCTAGCAAATTGAAATTCCCCGTCACCGTTTCCTTCCTTGCCGAACTCTTCCTTTACCTGCCACTTCTCTTTGAGCAATATCTTCCCAAGATCCTTTTCACTGACGACATCTTGACATTTGACCCCGATGAACGAACGATCCACCTTTGCCGGTTCGCACTTGAGCTCCTTCTGGAATTCCAAGTTGTGCATCACCTTCGGTTTGAGTTCCAAGAGCTCGAAATCATCGACTTTACTTATCAAGTCGTTTACGGCAGTGACGATCTGATCTGCGCGTTTCATCTCGTCACGGATGCGCCCGAGCGCCTTTTCGTACTCGTTGTCTCTTTCCCGACAGATTTTGTTGACTTTTTCGGTGATTACCTTTGCTTTGCTTTTGATTTTATCAATTTCTGCATCGGCTTTTGCAGAAATATCACTGCAAGCCTGGGCCAGTTTCGTTTGCAATCTATTCCGTGCATGTTTGATAGAGTCTTCGTTTGATGCAAATTGCTCTTTGCTTTTCTGGAACTGTTGCAATATGTTATTGACACTCTCACGGAATGATTTGATGGTGTCACCGATATCAATTAACTTATGCTCCGCTGTTCGGTGCTCAGTTGCAACGCACATGCCGCACATCAATGCATCACAAGTCTCACAGTGAAAACATATAACCTGATCACTATGTTTTCTACATTTTGGTGTGGCAGCTTTAGTAGCATCTGTTGGTGAAGCCCTCGGTTTGTCCAAGTCTTCCGCTGGAATGATGCGA
Source organism: Crossaster papposus (assembly GCA_037893245.1). NCBI lineage: Eukaryota > Metazoa > Echinodermata > Asteroidea > Velatida > Solasteridae > Crossaster > Crossaster papposus. Next base: position 426,085 of record JBAIAA010000592.1, read on the forward strand.
TGGTCTTTGGTGGACTTCAAGCGTATGTGTGCCTCTTTGCATTTCTTGCAGATGTTCTCCTTGCAGTCAAGGCATCTTGACACGGCCTCGTTTCCTTCTCCGCAGGATTCACAAGTCGCACTAGTAGTAGTTACCTTGTCTAATAACTGCTCTTGTTTGCTTATCTCATCGACAAGAGATATCAGAAAGAAGCTAGAAGACAGACTCTGCACTCCTTCCTCAGGAATGACCGTCTCTCTCCTGCAGACTGGACATGTTATCTTCGCCCTCTCTGTCGTCCCTTTGCTCACCATCTCACCCAGACATTTCAGGCAGAAGCTATGAAGACAGTCTAACATCTTAGGATCCTTGAATCTATCGCAGCAGATCGGACATTCCAGGTGCCCCTGGCTTATTGTGTCCAACACGGTTCGGGCTGCAGCCTGCGCCATCGTGATTATGATTCTATAACGAAAAAAGAACAACAAAGGTTAGGAATACTTAAAGAGTGCGACAGGAAGGGGTTTACATTGACATAGAGCTGTAAAATGAAGAAGGGAGCACACTCACCCTACAAATAGGGCTGTAAATTGCTAGCTCTTGTCTTGTGTTTTATTTGTTGCCATTATCTTATCTTATCTTGTCGCCTGTAATGGCGACGAGATTATAGACAAAAGAGAGCCAATAAACACAGCCCTATTTGTAGGGCTTGGTACACACTAGGTCAGATTGATGAAGTTATATTTGCTCTATCCTTTTCATGGTCAAAATGAAACCTTCCGAGTAAAAACAAATGACATTTTTTCTTGTTAATTTTGACCGAAAAGGCGACATTTTCTCCGTCAAACTGACCGAGAAGGTGACATTGTTTACCCGGAAATGGGTAGAGCAAATATATATACATTCAGATTCAGGATCAATTAATCTCACCCAGAGTTTGTTCTACCGTGGAGGAATATTCCTGCATGGTTCTACCTACAGACTGCATTGTAAATACATGTACACACAACCACCCAAAAGCTAATCGTTCTAACGAATATTAGGCATGTTTACTGAAGCTATTTCACTTATTACAAAAATCAATTCAACATGTACAATGTACCCACTTTTAAAAAATGATTTGCCAGTTGGATGGGGTCTTCAACCACAATTATTTAGCATTAGAAATCCCGCGAAAGAATGGCAAAACTACTTCGAACGGCTAAAGGTGTGATCAAGCCTAGTACATGTAGTACATTAGTAGTACTGCTTCACTCAACATCGACGTCATGAAAGGTTTGTGTCGCACAACATATTAACACATAAATTCCCTTAATTCAAGTTGAAGGTATAGGCCTACTTCCGTAAACACCATTTATATGTGTATGTGTGCAACAACTGCGCAGCGTTTGAAGAGGGGCATCACGCCCGAGAACCAACAGGGCCTTCTTATATAGACAATAGGTTCTACCTGTAGAACTAATTTTCACTCAAAAGAGATGCCCAAAAAAATTCATTGTCATGAAATTTGAACTATCTCCCGCTCTCTTCATTGAAATCAATATATATATATATATACAATGTGAACTTTTTCTTGTTTATTTTGACCGAGAAAACAACATTTGTTTGTCAAAATTACAGCGAAAGTGTCATTTTTTTCGGGAAATGGGTACAGCATTCCAAAGTGACTTTATAAACCTATTGGTAGGACTACAGTGCGCACTAGAGACTGAATCTAAAATTAGATTTGCTACTTTAATTTTCATGGTAAAAATATTTGTTTTTCGGGTAAAAATGTGTATGTGTGCAACAACTGCACATCGTTTGAGGAGGGGGCACCACGCCCGAGAACCAATAGGGCCTTTTTATATAGACAATAGGTTCCTACCTGTACATCATGTGATTGTACATCACGTGATTCATTAACACGATACGTTGGATAACTCATAACAATGAACTTGTACATCATCCGACAAGTACACTGGTAATTTATTAACATATTAACTACACAACAGCTTCAAGGGGAAAACCCAGTTGCTATTTTTAACTCTCCAATTAAATGTTAGACGACTGGCCTTCCATGTAAAACTATAGGGAAGTTCACATTGGACTTTACATATGTCTTCATGTATGCAAGAAAGAATAATAATAAATATTCACAGATTTCATTTGAAATCGAGGTGTATTTATTTTGGATAATAGCTTTTTCTGGCAAAGCATCTCTACTCTTTTCTTTAGAAAAGAGACGTGTTACAGAAAAAGGTGTATAACAATTTGTTTCAACTTAATAATCTTGATTTTAAATCAGTTTGTGATAACTAATTATTATGTACAACTCGATGCTTCTAAAAAAACAAAATAATAGCTAATACAATTGAAGAGTTGATTTATAAATACAATAAAGTGAAAAATAAAGGTTAAAAACAGCTGTCGTGTACGTTGTTTTACTTATTAAAGTTCCAAAACCGTGAAAATGGATTTTCAAATGAATCTATCGCGTTACGGAAATATAACCTCTTAAAGGTAGTATACACCATTTACTTTTGCTGTAATTTTTTTTAATTTGATGGGTTAGAGGGTTCGTATACTCGTGACGCTGACCATGGATGCCAGAAAACCAAGAACATTAATGTTGTTTTGCAGTCTGGTACCCCGACTTCATTCAAACAAAACAGAGCAATTTATAGACCTTGGAAATTGATCAGGTTAGGAAACCAGACTCTAGTTGACTGGCACACATTTACGGATGTGTAACAGTATTGCAAATAAATTTTATAAATTGGAGACAGTCTTTGAAAATAGTAAGATATTTCCAACGATTGCCGGCTGGCTTGCGATTCTGGCAAGGTACACAGTATAGTTTGGGGTTAAATAACGGGGGTTTTCACCTGTAAAGTAGCAAACCATCGCCGTAGTTTAGTTTAACAAATTTTGAATGTAAAATAACGGTACTGCGACCTTGAAAATATCCTACAACGAATAATAGTTTTCGTGTTGTGTAGCGTTAATGTATACAAAGAGGATATAAATTTACAAAAACACTTTCTTAAAATACAACATTTTGTGTAAACATACATTAAACACATACAAAGTGTTGTTTATTTACAGACAATTTACTGATCTCATTGCGCAGCAAGTGACCATTCAGAACTGAGAAAATTGGTATGTTAAATTGGGGTGTTTAGTCAAAAAACGCACGTTCTTGATCATAATGTGTTATTTATTCAAACAATTCCACACAAAAATTCAGATGTTTTGCAAACTAAGTTAATAATCGTATTAGATCTTTTGTATTCAAATGTTGAAATCTTTTTTGGCAAACTGTGACTTCATCATGAGATGAAAAGATCACGAATATAAATCTAAACCAGTCACTTTCTTTGGCCTCGCCCTGTATACCTCGACAACAACTACTGCATTCAAAGTTACCATACCACAATGTTCTTTTATTGTCATACCTTTAAGAAGCACAATTTTACCAAGATGACATTAATTTTCTTCACTAGTGTCTTAAACTAAATACCACTGCAGAAAAATAGGTGTTTTTTAGAATCTACGAGCGAGGCGCACTATTAGAAAAATTAAATACCTATAATTGTAGAAGAGTAAAAACAAATCTATGAGCCTTGTGTACAAACAATGCTTTGATATTTTCGGAGTTAATTAGAGTTTTTAGGATATGTTATTGGTTTCTGATGGCCGATTTCTTTGTTCGCTGTCTCTCACAATTGCCTTTTCATTAGAAATATAATAGCGATAACTGGACATAAGTCCATACACGGACATAACTAATTGTTCCCTACTTTGACCTATCAGCCATGGATCATAAAGCAATAACATATCCTAAAAAGACAAATTGAGCTCAGAAAATATCAAAGCATTTACTGAGAAAATATTATTTTTGTTCAGACAAGTCTCATAGTGTTTGTGCACTAGGTGTCAAGTGATGTCCGTGTATGAAATTTTCCCAGCCACTTAAATTGAAGTCCTATAAGATGTCTGATATGAGGGGGTACTTGAGCACGGACCCTACAGCAGATGTAGTTTGGTTCAAGTAAGCAGCAGTGCCTAGCAGGCAATTCACATCCGCTGCAAGATCTTGATGGAATGTTTGTCTGCAACAACCATGTCGCCAGTGGGTGTATAGGCCATTTCTATCGGATTGTACAGCTTTTCTGCTACAGTTCCTACCAGTAATCCATTTGGGTCGTACTGCTGTATTTTACAGTTTCCTATTTCACCGCAATGAACAGCTACATTACAGTAACCGTAACTGTCACAAAGGATCCCGGCAGGATTCGCAGGATTTTTGTCCACAAGTGTCTTGATACTAAACACCTCATTGCCCTTGAAGTCTACGCAGGAGAGGGTTTTATTTTTGTAGTTAGGAATGAACAGGCGATCCATATTATCCATCGCTAAATCATAATTCACATTTTTATTTGGAATAGTTGTTACTAACGAGCCATCCAGCAAATGCACAGAAACAACTTTCCTGCCCGAGTCAGCCACAGCCAGTCGTTCTCCAGCTGCGTCTAGCGCAATAGCGGTTAACTGACTTGCCTCTTTCTTAGATGGTGTGAATTCGCGAATCAACTGAAGGTTGTCGTCAAAAACCTTCACTTTATTTTGGTCCGTGACAAAAAGCTGATCATTTGAGGTGACAGCAACGCCCCAAGGAGCGTCCAGCTGATGACCGCTTTGAGCGGCCGAAGTTTTGAAACGTCCAGTGGAGGTGAATATCGATAGTCGATTCAGCCTTTTGTCTGTCACAGCAATGTCCCCGTTACTAAAATATGCAACACAGCTGGCCAATTGGAATTCCCCGTCACCGTTTCCTTCCTTGCCGAACTCTTCTTTCACCTGCCACTTCTCTTTGAGCAATATCTTCCCAAGATCCTTTTCACTGACAACATCTTGGCATTTGACCCCAATGAACGAAAGATCCACCTTTGCCGGTTCGCACTTGAGCTCCTTCTGGAATTCCAAGTTGTGCATCACCTTCGGTTTGAGTTCCAAGAGCTCGAAATCATCGACTTGACTCATCAAGTCGTTTACAGCCGTGACGATCTGATCTGCGCGTTCCATCTGGTCACGGTTGCGCATTAACGCCTTTTCGTACTCGCTGTCTCTCTCCTGACATATTTTGTTGACTTGTTCGGTGATTACCTTTGCTTTGGTTCTGATTTTAGCAATGTCTGCCTCCGCTTTTGCAGAAATATCATTTCAAGCCTGAGCCAGTTTCGTTTGCAATCTATTCCGTGCATGTTTAATGGAGTCTTCGTTTGATGCAAATTGCTCTTTGCTTTTCTGGAACTTTTGCAATATGTCCTTGACACTCTCACGGAATGATTTGATGGCATCACCGATACCAATGAACTTATGTACCGCTGTTCGGTGCTCAGTTGCAACACACATGGCGCAAATCAACACATCACAAGTCTCACAGTGAAAGCATATAACCTGATCACTATGTCTTCTACATTTTGGTGTGGCCATCTTAGTAGCATCTGTTGGCGAAGCACTTGGTTTGTCCAAGTCTTCCGCTGGAATAATGCGATGGTCTTTGGTCAACTTCAAGCGACGGTGCGCCTTTTGGCATTTCTTGCAGATGTTTTCCTTGCAGTCAAGGCATCTCGACACGGCCTCATTTCCTTCTTCACATGATTCACAAGTCGAAATAGTAGTAGTTATCTTTTCTAATAACTGCTCTTGTTTGTTTATCTCATCTACAAGAGATATCAGAAAGAAGCTACAAGACAGACTCTGCACTCCTTCGTCAGTAACGTTCGTCTCTCTCCTGCAGACTGGACATGTTATCTTCGCCGTCTCTGTCGTCTCTTTGCTCACCATCTCTCCCAGACAGTTCAGGCAGAAGCTATGAAGACAGTCTAACATCTTAGGATCCTTGAATCGATCGCAGCAGATCGGACATTCCAGATGCCCCTGGCTTATTGTGTCCAACACGGTTCGGGCTGCTGCCTCCGCCATCGCGATTATGATCCTAACGAAAAAGAACAAAACAACTTAGGAATACTCAAAGTATGCGACAGGAAGGGGGGGGGGGGGGCTTGGGGGGGGGGGGGGGGGCTTGGGGGGAGTAGCAAGGAGCTATAAAATGAAGAAGGGTGCAGAAGGATAGGACTGTAATTGGCTCTTGTCTTGTGTCTTAATTTGGTCGCCATTATCTTATCTTGTCTTGTCGCCTGTAATGGTTACAAGATTATAGAAAAAAAGAGCCAATAAGTACAGCCCTATTTGTAGGGCTAGGTACACACACTAGGTCAGACTGATGAATTTATATTTGCTCTATCCTTTCCATAGTCAAAATGACACCTTCCGAGTACAAACAAATGACCTTTTTCTCGTTTATTTTGACTGGGAAGGCAACATTTTCTCGCTCGCAAAACGACCGAGAAAGTGTCAATTTTTACCCGGAAATGGGGAGAGCATAGTATGCGGAAATGGCGATTGTGTGTACTTACGGGCCTCTAGTTATGATCAAATAAATTCGAGTCACAGGTGTTTTTGTTTTTCATTCCGAAGTGACTTTATCAACCTACTTGTAGGGCTTCAGTGCACACGGGAGACTTAATCTGAAATTATATTTGCTTCTATCCTTTTCATGGTCAAAGTGACACTGTTCTTTTTGACTGAGAAATTACATTTTGTATGGGTAGACCACTAGACCAAATATATACATGCAACCACCCAAAAGCTAATCGTTCTAACGAATATCGGGCATGTTTCACTTAATAAAGAAATCAATTACATTGAATCTATTCAACACGTACAATATACTCACTTTTCAAAACTGATTCGTCAGTATGGTGGGGACTTCAGCCACAAATATTTAGCACCAGAAATCCCGCGGAACAATGGCAAAACTACTTCGAACGGCTGAATGTGTGATCAACTGCTTCACTCAACATCGAGGTGATGATAAAGTTTGTGTTGCAAAACATATTAACAAATAGGCCTAAATTCCTTTAATTCAAGTTGAAGGTATTGGCCTACTTCCGCAGACACCATTTGTCTGTGTATTTGTGCAACAACTGCGCAGCGTTCGAGGTGGAAAACCAATTGTATTTGTAGTTCCATGGGAAAAACCAGTTGCTATTTTTAACTCTATGGTTGAAAGTTCAGACGACTGGCTCTCCGCGTAAAACTACGGAAGTTCATAATGGACAATACATATCTCTCCATATATGCAGGAAAGAATAATAATTATCCTAGGAAATATTCACAGAATTCATGTGCAATCGAGATGTATTTATTTTGGATAGAGACGTGTTACAGGTAGAAAATGGTGTAGAAAATAAATTGTTTAAATGTAATAATCTGAAATTGAAATAAGTTTGTGATAACAAATTATTATTTACAACTAGATGCTTCAACAAAAACGAGTTGATTTTTAAATACAATAAAGTGAAAATAAAGTTTTAAAACATCTGTCGTGTACGTTTTTTTATTTAATAAAGTTTCAAAACCGTGATGATTTTTCAGATTTTCAAATGAATTTATCGCGTTATGCCGGGCGGCAATCGTTGGAAAATGATACATGTACAATACAATATAGCCTATACCCTAATCCAAACACTAACCCTAACACACATCTTAACCCTAGTTTTTAAGTAATTTTATTTAAACAAAAAAAATATGTCGTGATTTTTTGTGTGGAGGCCTACTAATCTATATAAATTACCATGTGGAGACATTTTGACTCGGATTGTCCCCATTGTGTTTAGGTCTCCACATGGTACCGAATTCAGAGACCCACACACCCATGTGTGTGAACACCTTCCATCGTGGACCCCCTACTGTACCTCTTTTGTTTATACTTGAACGTTTTTGGAAGACTCTATTGTTCAACATCCACTAATTGAATGCAGATACATACTACATACTACATACACAAATAGTGATTGCATAGTCTCTTCCTGAACTTGGTTCAGCTAGCGAGCCCCCAACAAAACAACAACAAAAGTTTAGGAAAACAAGAGCTGTTTCGTCAAGTGTCGAACCTTTTTGTCACGATGACATCATCGGGTATTATGTGATGTCACATCAAGGTGCTAATTTGGAGACCCTATATTGAATGAACTTGGTATGCAGGTATATTGGGATGTGGTATAGATATAAATTAAGGCGACGTCATGATGAAGCCATCATGTGATTTATTATGGTTTTATTGGGTTTTGTGATCTTTAAGCTCAAGGAAGAAGTTTCAGTAGATATCAGATTAAGATGAAAGGAATATGTTTTGTCAACGAATAAACTACTCCAGGGCCGATGCAGCGCGGAGCACGAGTTCGGCGCCGTCTGACGGCCACATGTTCCACCGACTCAAGCAGGACCGCGTTAGATGCTGGGAACTAGCAGCTCCGATCAAGCAATCAACGCGGCGCCGCATGTACCCCTAGATTTGCTAAAACCAGAACACAGTTCCACTCTCTCAATGTATAAAAGTGAACAGTTCACTCACAAAAAGTGAAATTTACTTTTTCAGAGTAGAAAACCGCACACAAAAAGGGGAAAACCACTCCAGAAAAGTAACTTTCACTCTTTCGATGAGCCATATGAAGGACAGCTCTTTTAGATTGTTCCTTCCTATGGCTCCTTGGAAGAGTGAACATTTACTCTTTTGAAGTGGTTGTCACTTTTTTGGAGTTGCCTTTACTCTCAAAAACAAAATGTCACTATTGTTGGAGTGGTTTTTATAAGAGGTTCTCTCTTTTTGAGAATGAGCTTTTTACTTGTTTACATTTAGAGAGGCAGTTAGTTTGTAGACATCGGCTGCGTCGGGAACGAAACGAGTCTGAGCGGTTGCCAGCACCTCACACATCAAGGATAAGAATCTAAGACAGTTTAGGCCCCCGATCCAGTGATAAATATCGGCATGCACTTTATGGTAAGCTTAATTATCCCCATGCTATTGTCTGTACGATCAATTAATCTCCGGCTCCATCACTATTGCCAAACTGCATGAACGAAGCCAAAGATGGAAACGAAGCTGGGAGTTTCAAAAAACGGCCTTAAATTGAAGTAGGGTAAGATGGCGTCTGATGACTCCCCCAGTTCGCCTTTTCTTTCCGCCGAGGGGGTACTTTTGCACGGAGCCTATATCAGATGTAGTTTGGTTCAAGTAAGCAGCAGGGCCTAGCAGGCAATTCACATACGCTGCAAGATCTTGATGGAATGTAAGTCTGCAACAACCACGTCGCCAGTGGGTGTATAGGCCATTTGTAGCGGATAGTACAGCTTTTCGGCTACAGTTCCTACCAGTGATCCATTTGGGTCGTACTGCTGTATTTTACAGTTTCCCCTACCACCGTAACGAACAGCTACATTAAAGTAGCCGTGACTGTCGCAAAGGATCCCGGTAGGATTTGCAGGTTTTTTTTCCACAAGTGTCTTGATACTAAACACCTCATTGCCCTCGAGGTCTACACAGGAGAGGGTTTTATTTTTGAAGTTAGGAATGAACAGGCGATCCATATTATCCATCGCTAAAAAAAAGTCCACATTTTCATTTGGAATAGTCGCTACTAACGAGCCATCAAGCAAATGCACAGAAACAACTTTCCTGCCCCAGTCAGCCACAGCTAGTCGTTCTCCAGCTGCGGCTAGCGCAATAGCGGTTAACTGACTTGCCTCTTCCTTAGATGGTGTGAATTCGCGAATCCACTGAAGATTGCCGTCAAAAACCTTCACTTTCTTTGTGTCCGTGACAAAAAGCAGATCATCCGAGGTGACAGCAATGCCCCACGGAGCGTCCAGCTGATGACCGCTTTGAGCGCCCGAAGTTTTGAAACGTCCAGTGGAGGTAAATATCGATAGTCGATTCAGTGTCGTGTCTGTCACAGCAATGTCCCCGTTGCTAAAACATGCAACATTTCCGGCGAATTGGAATTCCCCGTCACCGTTTCCTTCCTTGCCGAACTCTTCCTTTACCTGCCAGTTCTCTTTGAGTAACATCTTCCCCAGATCCTTTTCACTGACGACATCTTGACATTTGACCCCAATGAACGAAAGATCCACCTTTGCCGGTTCGCACTTGAGCTCCTTCTGGAATTGCAAATTGTGCATCACCTTCGGTCCGAGTTCCAAGAGCTCGAAATCATCGACTTGACTCATCAAGTCGTTTACAGCCGTGACGACCTGATCTGCGCGTTTCATCTGGTCACGGTTGCGCCCGAGCGCCTTTTCGTACTCGCTGTCTCTCTCCTGACCGATTTTGTTGACTTGTTCGGTGATTACCTTCGCTTTGCTTCTGATTTTAGCAATTTCTGCCTCGGCTTTCGCGGAAATATCACTGCAAGCCTGAGCCAGTTTCGTTTGCAATCTATTTCGTGCATGTTTGATGGAGTCTTCGTTTGATGCAAATTGCTCTTTGCTTGTCTGGAACTTTTGCAATATGTCCTTGACACTCTCACGGAATGATTCGATGGCATCTCCGATACCAATGAACTTATGTTCCGCTGTTCGGTGCTCAGTTGCAGCGCACATGGCGCAAATCAATGCATCACAAGTCTCACAGTGAAAGCATATGGCTTGATCACTATGCTTTCTACATGATGTTGGTGATGTGACAGTCTTGGTAACATATGTTGGTGAAGCCGTCGATTTGTCCACGTCGTCCGCTGGAATGATGCGATGGTCTTTAGTGGACCTCAGAAATTGATGTGCCTCTTGGCATTTCTTGCAGATGTTCTCCTTGCAGTCAAGGCATCTTGACACGGCCTCATTTCCTTCTTCGCAAGATTCACAAGTCGCACTAGTAGTAGTTACCTTTCCTAATAACTGCTCTTGTTTGCGTATCTCATCGACAAGAGATATCAGAAAGAAGCTAGAAGACAGACTCTGCACTCCTTCGTCAGTAACGTCCGTCTCTCTCCTGCAGACTGGACATGTTATCTTTGCCCTCTCTGTCGTCTCTTTGCTTACCATCTTTCCCAGACAGTTCAGGCAGAAGCTATGAAGACAGTCTAGCATCTTAGGATCCTTGAATCGACAGCAGCAGATCGGACATTCCAGATGCCCCTGGCTGATCGTATCTAACACGGTTCGGGCTGCAGCCTCCGCCATCGTGAGTGTATCCTTACGAGAAAAAAAATCCGTTTCGACGATTACTCAGTGCCAGGAAGGGGCTTAGGTTGAGAAGCGGGCATGGAGCGTAAAATGGAGGAGGATGCACACCAGCCCTATAAATATGACTGTAACTGGCTCTCTTTTGTCTGTTGTTGTTTTGTCACCATTATCTTAAGACAAAAGACAAAGGAGATCCAATCACAGCCCTATTTGTAGGGTTAGGTGCACACTATACATGTAGGTCAGACTGAATAATTGGGTTATCCTTGTTATGGTCAAAATTACACTTTTCCGAGTCAACAAAAATTACATTTCTCTCTAGTCCAGGAAAAATAAGTTTTGACCTCAAACAAATTGCAACAAATTGTTTTTCACCACAGTGCATTTCTAAAAGGTTCCTAGAATGACATACTAAAAATCTACAAAAATCCAAGTGGTGGAAATATGTCTAATTTGCATAAATCGTTAATCCCTGCCATGTAATATGTTTATTCCCATAATTATTTGGGTATATATATTTTTTTTTTTTTTTTTAAGTTTATTTTGGTGATTCTACTTACATATCCTTACTTGAATAACATTTGCCAAAGCATATAAGTGACTGAATAATTATGAGAACACAGTAATTATCCAAAGTGACAACTTTGTGACCCTATAAATGTGCGCACATTACACTGTCTCCAGATATCATCATGTAGTCAGTATTGGTGAGCTTCAAATTCACCAAGTTGCTTACTGGCACAGTTATCATATTAAAACTTTATGAAAAATCATATGAACAATAATAACATTGTGATATTTAGCCCAGAAAACAAAAACTTGGGAAAAATGGTGTGTCTGTAAATTGGGCTAAAAAGTAGTTAAAGGGTTGCCAAACATGGAAGACTTGAACAAGTTCAAGGAAATCCCCAAAATACATTTTTACGTAGATATGATTATTGTAAGCAACAAAAATCTTAAATTTGGGGGGTTTCCTTGAACGTGTTCAAGTCTCTCACCTTAGGCAACCCTTCACCTACTTGTTAGCCCAATTTAGGGACACATCATTTTTTCCAAGTTGTTGTTTGCTGGGCTAAATATCACAATGTTATCATTGTCCATATGATTTTCCATAAGGTTTTAATAGGATAACTGTGCCAGTAAGCAACTTGGTGAATTTAAAGCACTTCAATACTTACTACTTGATGATATCTGGAGACAAGGTAAATGCGTGCAAATGATAGGGTATAATTGTAGTAATTTTGGACCATTACTATATTTTCATAATTATTTAGTCACTTACATGCTTTAGAAAAAGTTATTGAAGTAAGGATGTTTCAGTATAATCGCCAAAATAAACTTTTCAAAAAATAAAAATAAAATATATACCCAAATATGGGAATATAAACATATTACACGGCAGGGATTAACGATTGATGCAAATTAGACATATTTGCACCACTTGGATTTTTGTAGATTTTTAGTATGTCATTCTAGGGACCTTATAGAAGTGCACTGTGGTGAAAAACAATTTGTTGCAATTTGTTTGAGGTCAACAAAACAAAATTATGTATTTTGCCTGGACTACTCGGTCATTTCGACTGAGAAGATCACATTTTCTTGGTCATTTTTACACGAAATTTGGCAGGGCAAATTGTATAGGTTTAGATTCAGGATCAATTAATGTGACCCAGTGTGTTCCACCAACACCGCTGTTCCTCAGGCTCCGTGGGCGACATAAGGTTTATGCACATGCGCTAGTTTTATCAGGCTGGATCGTAAAATGCATTATTCATGAGCTCGACAAAAAGTACAAATTTAAAATTTAAAAAGCTGGAACATTCCTAAAAACTGCTCTTATACACTCAATCTTTAATATTATGCAGTAAGTTTCAGCCAAACAGGATGGGAATATAAATAATTTTCACATTTTAGTGGGTACAATTTAATTTAATGTCGGCAGTTCCGTAAAATTCCACCAAGGCCTTTAATGTGTTACATAACGTAGGCGCTACATAACGTATATAGTCCAAAATAAACATCATTTTTTGACAAGAAGGTAAGTTTACCTTATATTAACAAAGATACTGCGACAATTTTGGGGACCGCCAAAATAGGCCAAGATAGCTCAGTTGGTAGAGCGGTATTCTGGAGGTTGCAGGTTCGAGTCCTGCTTTGCCAATTTCTTTGTTCACTTTGAAATTTGTAATAAGACTCTCATCAGGAAAACATCATTTAGACTTTAAATTTTACATTGACGCTGGTTTCGAAAGTAAAAACCCTTAAACTCTCCTACAAAATAATGGGGAATTCCCTGGTTGGTTTACTGAACGCGGAGTGTGAATTTCGCAATTTAACTGTACAACACACGGCGGTAGGCAGTGTGCACAAACAACTCCCACCGGCACCCCGGGTATTATGTATTTGACAAGGCAGCGATTTGGTGTACATGTAGCGCCTGCTATTGGATTTGTGTAGATAACGCAGTTTGTTTACATGAATTAAAGTGTATTGAAGTGCATGGCTTAATGTGGTATTTGTCCTTTAATAGTCTGTCCAACGGTACTTCTCTTGATTCAGAGTAAAGTTCCCAAGACGACGAAAAATCCCAAGAAACACAAACTTAATTTTCATTCAAATTAAAACACCGATAAACATCTCAATTAAAGGTAATTATTCGTAGGTATTTTCTCATCAAGCGTCTAGCCGAAAGGTTCAGTCTATAATAAATTATAGTCGTTATTCTGTCGATTTATTGCCATCTCTCAAATATCAACAACTTATTTTTAATATAAACAAGCTATTGAAAAGACCTATTTTTATGAAAAAACGGGACCGGGTACAATTTGGCCGCAAGAGGACGTTTTATACGAGTTAAAGCACGGACTATACAGACATCAAAATAAACCCTCTATGGCCGGTGGAGGGTGAATTTCAGACTCCCGAATCTGTACTCATTGGTAGTATTGCGCATGCTTAAGTGGAGATAATTAGGAGCGTGACCTGTCACGTGAGAGGGTTTAACCAATAATAGGAAAAACGGGTCCGATTTTCATAGGAATCTGGTTTTAGTACGACACCTGCACCATGGAGGAAGGACAAGCAAACAAACCTAATTATGTCGCCCTGGCAACAGCTATGCCAACACAATTAAGCTAATCGTTCCTTCTCTTACGAATCAAGAATCAGGCAGGATTTCTATGCTATTTCAATAACAAAACACTCAATCCGACATTGAATCTGTGCAACATGTATTGTACAATATACCTCTATGGTAAAATGTACTCACTTTTTAAAACTTATCCGTCAATTGGATGGGGTCTTCATCAACCACATTCTATTCCCCGGCGTGTAAACACAAGAATGGCCTTCCACCGGTTTACGCACCGCCGGTAATTTCGTTCGGTGAAGGTGATTACTTATCGGACAAGGTATCGACTACCGCAGCATTCTGTGTACATGTATTTGTGTAACAACTGCGCAGTATTATGATAAGCAGGCATTGTGTGCAGCACAATTTACTCACGAGCACTATGGGGAAAACCAGTTACTATTTTTAACTCGCGCTAGTGAATGTGTAAAGGCAGCGCTCGGCTCCTTTCAGATGACAATGTGCGCGTGCACACAAGCCTTCGGCGTAAAGCTACGGAAGTCCATAATGGACATTACACATGTCTCAATTTGCAGAAAAGACTATTATCCTATTTTTACCACGTAAATCATCCACAATGTCCTTGATTCAAGTTCAGTACTACAGTGGGGATGAATACAAAATTAAAAGCAAGATGTAAAATTAACAATAGTACAATCTTACACGAATGCCTTTGTAAAAAGTAAAGTCTTAAGCTTATTCTTAAAAACCGAAAGAACCTAAACAGACTGAATCTCATGCAACTTAATTGTACATCGTTACATTTAATGGAATAAAAATTGTTGACGAAAATGTGTATGAGGCCGCCAAAAAGGTTAATAATGCCAAAAATCGTACAGATTCGCCTTGGATGCCCCAGAGTATCTGCCTTTTTAATTGATCAATGCCACCTGTTAACCACAATTTTGCACCGCGTACGAGTTGGACCGCGTATTTTTGGATGGCGTACGAGTTGGATGGCGTCCGAGTTGTCCCGCGTACGAGTCGGCTCGCGTACGAGTTCCCCGTGAATAGAGCCTGAAGCTAGCTAATGGTGCACTTCCGGACCCCTCGAATAGGTAAATCAGCGTGTAAAAGTCGGGTTTTTTACAATTATTTAGGAAACATTTATTTCTTTAAGACAGTCCTTCTTTGAAAAGTCCTTTGTAAATTTGTTACGATGTAGTATCTCAAATTGATGAAACTGAAAAATCGCATTACGTTAAAGAGAAATATCGAGCAAAAAATCGACCTCTCGCTTCCAAAAATCTTAATGTGGACTCATGGAAGTAGAAACACTTGTACAAATAGGCAACCAGCCTGCGGTTCATAAATCCAATGATCGAGAAGAGTAATGCTCATAGCGATTCTGGCAAGGTACACTGTATTTGTTTAGGTAAAATAATGTTCACCTGTAAAATAACAAACCATCGCCGTATTTTAGTTTAACGGATTTTGCATGTAAAATTACGGTAATGTGAGCTGGAAAATATCATCACGAATCCATAAAGTTTTCGTGTTGTAGTGTTAATTTATGCAGATAATATAAATTTACAAAAGCACTTTCTCAAAATACAACATTTTGTGTAAATATACATCAAACACATACAAAGTGTTGTTTATTTACAGATAATCTACTGTTATCCAACAGGAATCTCATTACGCAGAAACTGACTATTTCGATCGAGGAAATTTGTAGTATGTTAAATTGGCTGTTTAGTAAAAAAAAAATGCACGTTCTTGATCATAATGTGTTATTTATTGAAACAATTCCACAATAAAATTCAGATTTCTTTCAAAAGATCTTTAGTATTCAAGTATTGAAATCATTTCTGGCAAACTGTGACTTCATCATGACATGAAAAGATCATGAATATAAATCTAAACCAGTCACTTTCTTAAGTTGGCGTCGCCCTGTATATCTCAACAACAACTACTGCATTCAAAGTTACCATACCACAAAGTTTTTTTATTGGCATAAATTTGAGAAGCACATTTTTACCCAGATGACATTTCTTCACTAATGTCTTAAACTAAATACCACTGCAGGAAAACAAAGTTTTTTTTAGAATCTACGAACGAGGCGCACTATTAGAAAAACTCTATACCTGTTATTGTGGAAGAGTAAACAAAACAATCTATGAGCCTTGTGTAAACAAAACATGCTTTGATATTTTCGGAGTTAAATTTGAGTTTTTAGGATATGTTATTGCTTTCTGATGGCCGATTTCTTTGTTCGCTGTCTCTCACAATTGCTTTTTCATTAGGAATATCATAGCAGTAACTGGACAGAAATCCATACACGGACATCACTAATGTTCCCCTACTTCGATCTATCAGCCATGGATCAGTAAGCAATAACATATCCTAAAAAGTCAAATTTAGCTCAGAAAATATCAAAGCATTTACTGAGAAAATATTATTTTTGTTCAGACAAGTCTCATAGTGTTTGTGCACTGGGTTTCAAGTGATGTCCGTGTATGAAATTATTTTCCCAGCCACTTAAATTGAAGTCCTATAAGATGTCTGATATGAGGGAGTGCTTGAGCACGGACCCTACAGCAGATGTAGTTTGGTTCAAGTAAGCAGCAGTGCTATAGCAGGCAATTCACATCCGCTGCAAGATCTTAATGGAATGTAAATCTGCAACAACCATGTCGCCAGTGAGTGTATAGGCCATTTCTAGCGGATTGTACAGCTTTTCGGCTACCGTTCCTACCAGTGATCCATTTGGGTCGTACTGCTGTATTTTTAAGGTTCCCCTGTCACCGGAATGAACAGCTACATTAAAGTAACCGTGACTGTCGCAAAGGATCCCGGTAGGACTCGCAGGATGTTTGTCCACAAGTGTCTTGATACTGAAAACCTCATTGCCCTTGAGGTCTACGCAGGAGAGGGTTTTATTTTCGTAGTTAGAAATGAACAGGCGCTCCATGTTATCCATCGCTAAAAAATAGTCCACGTTTTCATTTGGAATAGTCGCTACTAACGAGCCATCAAGCAAATGCACAGAAACAACTTTCCTGCCCCTGTCAGCCACAGCTAGTCGTTCTCCAGATGCGTCTAGCGCAATAGCGGTTAACTGACTTGCCTCTTCCTTAGATGGTGTGAATTCGCGAATCCACTGAAGATTGCCGTCAAAAACCTTCACTTTCTTTTTGTCAGTGACAAAAAGCAGACTATCTTTGGTGACAGCAATGCCCCAAGGAGCGTCCAGCTGATGACCGCTTTGAGCAGTCGAAGTTTTGAAACGTCCAGTGGAGGTAAATATCGATAGTCGATGCAGCTGATCGTCTGTCACAGCAATGTCCCCGTTGTTGAAACATGCAACACCTCTGGCAAATTGGAATTCCCCGTCACCGTTTCCTTCCTTGCCGAACTCTTCCTTTACCTGCCACTTCTCTTTGAGCAATACCTTCCCAAGATCCTTTTCACTGACGACATCTTGACATTTGACCCCGATGAACGAAAGATCCACCTTTGCCGGTTCACACTTGAGCTCCTTCTGGAATTCCAAGTTGTGCATCACCTTCGGTTTGAATTCAAAGAGCTCGAAACCATCGACTTGACTCATCAAGTCGTTTACGGCCGTGACGATTTGATCAGCTCGTTTCATCTGGTCACGGTTGCGCATGAGCGCCTTTTCGTACTCGCTGTCTCTCTCCCGACAGATTTTGTTGACTTGTTCGGTGATTACCTTTGCTTTGCTTCTGATTTTAGCAATTTCTGCCTCCGCTTTTGCAGAAATATCATTGCAAGCCTGAGCCAGGTTCGTTTGCAATCCATTCCGTGCATGTTTAATGGAGTCTTCGTTTGATGCAAATTGCTCTTTGCTTTTCTGGAACTTTTGCAATATGTCCTTGACACTCTCACAGAATGATTCGATGGCATCCCCGATACCAATCAACTTATGTACCGCTGTTCGGTGCTCAGTTGCAGCACACATTGAGCAAATCAACACATCACAAGTCTCACATTGAAAGCATATAACCTGATCACTATGTTTTCTACATTTTGGTGTGGCCATCTTAGTAGCATCTGTTGGTGAAGCACTTGGTTTGTCCAAGTCTTCCGCTGGAATAATGCGATGGTCTTTGGTCAACTTCAAGCGACGGTGCGCCTTTTGGCATTTCTTGCAGATGTTCTCCTTGCAGTCAAGGCATCTCGACACGGCCTCATTTCCTTCTTCGCAGGATTCACAAGTCGCACTAGTAGTAGTTACATTTTCTAATAACTGCTCTTGTTTGCTTATCTCATCGACAAGAGATATCAGAAAGAAGCTAGAAGACAGACTCTGCACTCCTTCGTCAGTAACGTCCGTCTCTCTCCTGCATACTGGACATGTTATCTTTGCCCTCTCTGTCGTCTCTTTGCTCACCATCTCTCCCAGACAGTTCAGGCAGAAGCTATGAAGACAGTCTAACATCTTAGGATCCTTGAATCGGCAGCAGCAGATCGGACATTCCAGGTGCCCCTGGCTGATCGTAACCAACATGGTTCGGGCTGCATTCCATTCCCGGGCGTGTAAACACAAGAATGGCCTTCCACCGGTTTACGCACCGCCGGTATTTCGTTCGGTGAAAGTGATTACTTATCGGACAAGGTATCGACTGCCGCAGCATTCTGTGTACATGTATTTGTGTAACAACTGCACAGTATATGATAAGCAGGCATTGTGTGCAGCACAATTTACTCACTAGCACTATGGGGGAAAACCAGTGCTATTTTTAACTTGCGCTAGAGAATATAAAGGCAGCGCTCGGCTCCTTTCAGATGACAATGTGCGCGCGCACACAAGCCTTCGGCGTAAAGCTACGAAAGTCCATAATGGACATTACACATGTCTCAATTTGCAGGAAAGACTATTATCCTATTTTTACCGCGTAAATCAGCCACAATGTCCTTGATTCAAGTTCAGTACTACAGTGGGGATGATTACGAAATTAAAACCAAGATGTAAAATGAACAATAGTACAATCTTACACGAATGCCTTTGTAAAAAGAAAAGTCTTAAGCTTATTCTTAAAAACCGAAAGAACCTGAACAGACTGAATCTCATGCAACTTGTATATCGTTACATTTAATGGAATAAAAATTGTTGACGAAAATTTGTATGAGGCCGCCAAAAAGGTTAATAATGCCAAAAATCATACAGATTCGCCTTGGATGCCCCATAGTATCTGCTTTTTAATTGATCAATGCCACCTGTTAACCACAATTTTGAACCGCCTACGAGTTGTCGTGCGTACGAGTTGACCAATCTGCGTACGAGTTGACCAATCTGCGTACGAGTTGTCTCGCGTACAAGTTCCCTTTGAATAGAGCCTGAAGCTAGCTAGTGGCGCACTTCTGGACCCCTCGAATAGGTAAATCAGCGTGTAAAAGTTGGGGTTTCTACAATTATTTCGGTACATTTATTTCTTTAAGACAGTCCTTCTTTGAAAAGGCCTTTGTAAATTTGTTACGATACACGTAGTATCTCAATTTGTAGAAACTGAAAAATTGCATTACGTTAAAGAGAAATATCGAGCCAAAAATCGACCTCTCACTTCCAAAAATCTGTATGTGGACTCATGGAAGTAGAAACACTTGTACAAATAGGCCACCAGCCTGCGGTCCATCAATCCAATGATCGAGAAGAGTAAAGCTCATAGCGATTCTGGCAAGGTACCCTGTATTTGTTTAGGTAAAATAATGTTCACATGTAAAATAACAAACCATCGCCGTATTTTAGTTTAACTGATTTTGGATGTAAAATTACAGTAATGTGAGCTGGAAAATATCGCCACGAATCCATAAAGTTTTCGTGTTGTAGTGTTAATTTATACAGATAATATAAATTTACACAAGCACTTTCTCAAAATACAACATTTTGTGTAAATATACATCAAACACATACAAAGTGTTGTTTATTTACAGATAATCTTATGCCAACAAAAATCTCATTACGCAGAAACTGACTATTTCGATCAAGGACATTTGTAGTACATGTATGTTAAATTGGCTTAGTAAAAAAAAATGCACGCTCTTGATCATAATGTGTTATTTACTCGAACAATTCCACAATAAATTTCAGTAATAAATTTGAAAAATTTGATCTTTTGTATATATTGAAATTATTTCTGGCAAGCTGTGACTTCATCATGACATGAAAAGATCATGAATATACATCAAAATCGTACGCCCTGTACCTCAACAACAACTACTGCATTCAAAGTTACCATACCACAATGTTTTTGTATTGTCTTAAATTTGAGAAGCACAATTTTACCGAGATGACTTTTCTTTACTAATGTCTTAAACTAAATACCACTGAATGCACGGGAAAAAATATGTGTTTTTTTCTACAAACGAGGCGCACTATTAGCAAAACTAAATACAGTGTACCTATAATTGTAGAAGAGTGAAAACAAATCTATAAGCCTTGTGTAAAAAAAACATGCTTTGATATTTTCGGAGTTAAATTTGACTTTTTAGGATATGTTATTGCTTTCTGGTGGCTAATTTCTTTGTTTGCTGTCTCTGACAATTGCCTTTTCTTTAGAAATAAATAGCGATAACTGGACATAAGTCCATACACGGACATCACTAATTGTTCCCTATACTTTGAGCTATCAGCCATGGATCGGAAAGCAATAACATATTCCAAAAAGTCAAATTGAGCTCAGAAAATATCAAAGCATTTACTGAGAACATTTTTTTCAGACAAGTCTCATAGTGTTTTTGCACTGGGTGCCAAGTGGTGTCCATGTATGGAATTATTTTCCCAGGAACCAGCCACTTAAATTGAAGTCAGATAAAATGGCGTCTGAAATTGATTACCCCAAATTACTTTTTCTTACTGAGCGGCCCAGAGGGGGTACTTGTGCACAAAGCCCACAGCAGATGTACTTTGGTTCAAGTAAGCAGCTGGGCCTCGAAGGCATTTCACATCCGCTGCAAGATCTTGATGGAATGTCTGTCTGCAACAACCATGTCGCCAGTGGGTGAATAGGCCATTTCTATCGGACTGTACAGCTTTTCTGCTACAGTTCCTACCAGTAATTCATTTGGGTCGTACTGTTGTATTTTTGAGTTTCCACTGTTATCGAGATGAACAGTTACATTAAAGTAGCCGTGACTGTCACAAAGGATCCCGGTAGGACTCGCCGAATTTTTGCCCACAAGTGTCTTGATAGTGAACACCTCATTGCCCCCGAGGTATACGCAGGAGAGGGTTTTATTTTTGTAGTTAGGAATGAACAGGCGATCCATATTATCTATCGCTAAATAAAATCTCACATTTTCATTTGGAATAGTTGCTACTAACGAGCCATCAAGCAAATGCACAGAAACAACTTTCCTGCCCGAGTCAGCCACAGCTAGTCGTTCTCCAGCTGCGTCTAGCGCGATAGCGGTTAACTGACTTGCTTCTTTCTTAGATGGTGTGAATTCGCGAATCAACTGAAAATTGCCGTCAAAAACCTTCACTTTCTTTTTGTCCGTGACAAAAAGCAGATCGTCTGAGGTGACAGCAACGCCCCGAGGAGCGTCCAGCTGAAGACTACTTTGAGCTGCCGAAGTTTTTAAATGTCCAGTTGGGGTAAATATCGATAGTCGTTTCAGTGTTGTGTCTGCCACAGCAATGTCCCCGTTGCTAAAACATGCAACATTTCCAGCGAATTGGAATTCCCCGTCACCGTTTCCTTCCTTGCCAAATTCTTCCTTTACTTGCCACTTCTCTTTGAGCAACATCTTCCCAAGATCCTTTTCACTGACGACATCTTGACATTTGACCCCAACGAACGAAAGATTCAACTTTGCCGGTTCGCACTTGAGCTCCTTCTGGAATTCCAAGTTGTGCATCACCTTCGGTTTGAGTTCCAAGAGCTCGAAATCACCGACTTGACTCATCAAGTCGTTTACGGCCGTGAAGACCTGATCTGCGCGTTTCATCTGGTCACGGTTGCGCATGGGCGCCTTTTTGTACTCGCCGTCTCTCTCCTGACCAATTTTGTTGACTTGTTCGGTGCTTACCTTTGCTTTGCTTCTGATTTTTGCAATTTCTGCCTCCGCTTTTGCAGAAATATCACTGCAAGCCCGAGCCAGTTTCGTTTGCAATCTAGTCCGTGCATGTCTGATGGAGTCTTCGTTTGATGCAAATTGCTCCTTGTCTTTCTGGAACTTTTGCAATATGTTCTTGACACTCTCACGGAATGATTCGATAGCATCCCCGATATCTGTCAATAAACTTATGTACCGCTGTTCGGTGCTCAGTTGCAGCACAAATGGCGCAAACCAACACATCACAAGTCTCACAGAGAACGCATATGGCCTGATCACTGTGCTTTCTACATGATTTTGGTGATGTGCCAGTCTTGGTAACATCTGTTGGTGAAGCCGTCGATTTGTCCAGGTCATTTACTGGAATGATGCGATGGTCTTTGGTGTACCTCAGAAATCCATGTGCCTCTTGGCATTATTTTTTGCAGATGTTGTCCTTGCAGTCAAGACATCTCGACACGGCCTCATTTTCCTCTTCGCAGGATTCACAAGTCGCACTAGTAGTAGTTACATTTTCTAATAACTGCTCTTGTTTGCTTATCTCATCGACAAGAGATATCAGAAAGAAGCTAGAAGACAGACTCTGCACTCCTTCGTCAGTAACGTCCGTCTCTCTCCTGCAGACTGGACATGTTATCTTTGCCCTCTCTGTCGTCTCTTTGCTTACCATCTCTCCCAGACAGTTCAGGCAGAAGCTATGAAGACAGTCTAGCATCTTAGGATCCTTGAATCGACAGCAGCAGATCGGACATTCCAGGTGCCCCTGACTGATCGTGTCCAACACGGTTCGGGCTGCAGCCTCCGCCATCGTGATTATGATCCTATAACGAAAAAAGAACAAAAAAGTTAGGAATACTCAAAGTGTGCGACAGGAAGGGGTTTACATTGACATACAGCTGTAAAATGAAGAAGGGAGCACACAGCACTCGGCCTACAGATAGGGCTGTAATTGGCTCTTGTCTTGTGTATTATTTTGTTGCCAATATCTTATCTTATCTTGTCGCCTGTAATAGCGACGAGATTGTAACAAAAGAGAGCCAATTAATACAGTCTTATTTGTAGGGCTAGGTACACACGAGGTCAGACTGATGGAGTTATATTTGCTCTATCCTTTCCATGGTCAAACTGACCGAGAAAGTGACATTGTTTACCCGGAAATGGGTAGAGCAAATGTATATACATTCAGATTCAGGATCAATTAACCTCACCCAGAGTTTGTTCTACCTTGGAGGAATATTCCTCCATGGTTCTACCTACAGACTACATTGTACATACATGTACATGTACACACAACCACCCAAAAGCTAATCGTTCTAACGAATATCAGGCATGTTTACTGAAGCTGTTTCACTCATTACAAAAATCAATTACGTTGAATCTATTCAACATGTACAATGTACTCACCTTTTTAAACTGATTCGCCAGTTCATTGGATGGGGTCTTCAACCACAAATATTTTACACCAGAAATTCCGCGGTAAACTGAAGAATGGCAAAACTACTTCGAATGGCTAAAGGTGTGATCAAGCCTCGTACTGGTAGTAAATTAGTAGTACTGCTTTACGCAACATCGAGGGGAAGAAAGGTTTGTGTCGCACAAAATATTAACACATCAATTCCCTTAATTCAAGTTGGAGGTATAGGTCTACTTCCGTAAACACCATTTTGTGTATTTTGTGTAACAACTGCACAGCATTTGAGGAGGGGGCAACACGCCCGAGAACCAACAGGGCCTTTTTATATAGACAATAGGTTCCTACCTGTACATCGTGTGATTGTACACCACGTGAATTATTCACATGATACGTTGGGTAACTCATAACAATGAACGTGTACATCGTCCGACGAGTACACTGGTAATTTATTAACATATTAACTACACAACAGCTTCATGGGAAAACCCAGTTGCTATTTTTAACTCTCTAATCAAATGTTAAACTACTGGTCTACTACGTAAAACTAAAGGGAAGTTCACAATGGACTTTACACATGTCTTCATGTATGCAATAAAGAATAATAATAAATATTCACAGATTTCATTTGAAATCGAGGTGTATTTATTTTGAATAATAGCTTTTTATAGCAAAGCGTCTCTCCTCTCCACTTTTGAAAAGAGACGTGTTACAGCTAGAAAAAGGCGTAGAACAATTTGTTTCAACTTAATAATCTCGATTTGAAATCAGTTTGTGTTAACTAATTATTATTTACGACTCGATGCTTCTAAAAAACAAAGTAATAGCTAATACAATTGGAGAGTTGATTTCTAAATACAATAAAGTGAAAATAAAGATTAAAAACAGCTGTCGTGTACGTTGTTTTATTTATTAAGGTTTCAAAACCGTAACAAATAGATTTTCAAATGAATCTATCGCGTTACGGAAATATAACCTCTTAAAGGTAGTATACACATTTTGCTTTTGCTGTAATTTTCTAAATTGGATGGGTTAGAAGGTTCGTATACTCGTGAGGCTGACCATAGATGCTGGAAAAAACAAGAACATTAATGTTGTTTTGCAGTCTGGTTCCCCGACTTCATTCAAACAAAACAGAGCAATTTACAGACCTTGGATATTTTTCAGGTTAGGAAACCAGACTCTAGTTGACTGGCACACATTTACGGATGTGTAACAGTATTGCAAATAAATGTTATAAATTGGAGACAGTCTTTGAAAATAGTAAGATATTTTCAACGATTGCCGGCTGGCTTGCGATTCTGGCAAGGTACACTGTATAGTTTTGGGTTAAATAACGGGGGTTTTCACCTGTAAAGTAGCAAACCATCGCCGTATTTTAGTTTAACACATTTTGAATGTAAAATAACGGTACTGCGACCTTGAAAATATCCTACAACGAATAATAGTTTTCGTGTTGTGTAGCGTTAATGTAAACAAAGAGGATATAAATTTACAAAAACACTTTCTTAAAATACAACATTTTGTGTAAATATAGCCCTACATTAAACACATACAAAGTGTTGTTTATTTACAGACAATTTACTGATCTCATTAGGCAGCAACTGACCATTCAGAACTGAGAAAATGTGTAGTATGTCCATTTGGGGTGTTTAGTCAAAAAATGCACGATCTTGATCATAATGTGTTGTTTATTCAAACAATTCCACAATAGAAATCAGATTTCTTGCAAAAATAGGTTAATAATCGTATTAGATCTTTCTGGCAAACTGGGACTTCATTATGACATGAAAAGATCATGAATATACATCTAAATCAGTCACCTTCTTTGGCCTCGCCCTGTGTACCTCAACAACAACTACTGCAATCAAAGTTACTATACCACAATGTTCTTTTATTGTCATAACTTTGAGAAGCACAATTTTACAGAGATGAAATTTCTTCAGTAATGTCCTAAACTAAATACCACCGCAGGAAAAAAGTGTGTTTTTGTTTATCTACGAACGAGACGAACTATTAGAAAAACTAAATACCTATAATTGTAGAAGAGTAAAAACAAATCTATGAGCCTTGTGTACAAACAATGCTTTGATATTTTCGGAGTTAAATTATAATTTGTAGGATATGTTATTGCTTTCTGATGGCCGATTGCTTTGTTTGCTGTCTCTCACAATTGCCTTTCATTAAACAATAATAACGAGAACTGGACAGAAATCCATACACGGACATCACTAATTGTTCCCTACTTTGACCTATCAGCCATGGATCAGTAAGCAATTACAAATCCCAAAAAGACAAATTGAGCTCAGAAAAATATCAAAGCATTTACTGAGAAAATATTATTTTTGTTCAGACAAGTCTCATAGTGTTTGTGCACTGCGTGTCAAGTGATGTCCGTGTATGAAATTCTTTTCATAGCCACTTAAATTGAAGTCCGATAAGGTGTCTGATATGAGGGGGGTACTTGTGCACGGACCCCATATCAGTTGCAACTTGGTTCAAGTAAGCAGCAGTGCCTAGCAGGCAATTTAAATCCGCTGCAAGATCTTCATGGAATGTCTGTCTGCAACAACCACGTCGCCAGTGGGTGTATAGGTCATTCCTAGAGGATTGTACAGCTTTTCGGCTACAGTTCCTACCAGCAATCCATTTCGGTCGTACTGCTGTATTTTAAAGTTTCCCCTACTACCGTAATGAACAGCTACATTAAAGTAACCGTGACTGTCACAAAGGATCCCGGTGGGTTTCAAGGGATTTTGGTCCACAAGTGTCTTGATACTAAACACCTCATTGACCTTGAGGTCTACACAGGAGAGGGTTTTACCTTCGTAATTAGGAATGAATAGGCGCTCCATATCATCTATCGCTAAATAATTTGTCACATTTTCATTTGGAATGGTTGCTACTAACGAGCCATCAAGCAAATGCACAGAAACAACTTTCCTGCCCCAGTCAGCCACAGCTAGTCGTTCTCCAGCTGCGTCTAGTGCAATAGCGGTTAACTGACTTGCCTCTTCCTCAGATGGTGTGAATTCGCGAATCAACTGAAGATTGCCGTCGAAAACCTTCACTTTATTTTTGTCAGTGACAAAAAGCAGATCATCTGAGGTGACAGCAACGCCCCCAGGAGCGTCCAGCTGATGACCGCTATGAGCGGCCGAAGTTTTAAAACGTCCAGTGAAGGTAAATAGCGATAGGCGATTTAGCAGTTCGTCTTTAACAGCAATGTCCCCGTTGCTGAAACATGCAACACTTCTGGCGAATTGGAATTCCTCGTCACCGTTTCCTTTCTTGCCGAACTCTTCCTTCACCTGCCACTTCTCTTTGAGTAACATCTTCCCAAGATCCTTTTCACTGACAACATCTTGACATTTTACCCCAATGAACGAAAGATCCACCTTTGCTGGCTCGCACTTGAGCTCCTTCTGGAATTCTAAGTTGTGCATCACCTTCGGTTTGAGTTCCAAGAGCTCGAAATCATCGACTTGACTCATCAAGTCGTTTACGGCCGTGACGATCTGATCTGCGCGTTCCATCTGGTCACGGTTGCGCATGAGCGCCTTTTCGTACTCGCTGTCTCTCTCCCGACAGATTTTGTTCACTTGTTCGGTGATTACCTTTGCTTTGCTTCTGATTTTAGCAATTTCTGCCTCCGCTTTTGCAGAAATATCATTGCAAGCCTGACCCAGTTTCGTTTGCAATCTATTCCGTGCATGTTTGATAGAGTCTTCGTTTGATGCAAATTGCTCTTTGCTTTTCTGGAACTGTTGCAATATGTTATTGACACTCTCACGGAATGATTTGATGGTGTCACCGATATCAATTAACTTATGTTCAGCATTTGTTCGGTGCTCAGTTACAGCACACATGGCGCAAATCAACACATCACAAGTCTCACAGTAAAAGCAAATGGCCTGATCACTATGTTTTCTACATTTTGGTGTGGCAGCTTTCGTAGCATCTGTTGGTGAAGCCCACGGTTTGTCCAAGTCTTCCGCTGGAATGATGCGATGGTCTTTGATGGACTTTAAGCGTCGGTGTGCCTCTTGGCATTTCTTGCAGATGTTCTCCTTGCAGTCAAGGCATCTTGACACGGCCTCGTTTCCTTCTTCGCAGGATTCACAAGTCGCACAAGTAGTAGTTACCTTTTCTAATAACTGCTCTTGTTTGCTTATCTCATCGACAAGAGATATCAGAAAGAAGCTAGAAGACAGACTCTGCACTCCTTCCTTAGGAACGCCCGTCTCTCTCCTGCAGACTGGACATAATATCTTCGCCCTCTCTGTCGTCTCTTTGCTTACCATCTCTCCCAGACAGTTCAGGCAGAAGCTATGAAGACAGTCTAGCATCTTAGGATCCTTGAATCGACAGCAGCAGATCGGACATTCCAGGTGCCCCTGGCTGATCGTATCCAACACGGTTTGGGCTGCAGCCTCCGCCATCGTGATTATGATCCTAACGAGAGAGAAAAACAAAAACTCTTAGGAATACTCAAAGTGTGCGACAGGAAGGGGGGGCTTAGGTTTGGGAGTAGCATGAAGCTGTAAAATGGAGAAGGGTGCACACTCACCCTACAAATAGAGCTGTAATTGGCTCTTGTATTGTGTCTTATTTTGTTGCCATTATATTATATTGTCCCCTGTAATGTTTACAAGATTATAGACAAAAGAGAGCCAATAAACACAGCCCTGTTTGTAGGGCTAGATACACACTAGGTCAGATTGATGAAGTTATATTTGTTCTATCTTTTCCATGATCAAAATAAGACCTTCCGAGTAAAAACAAATGACAGTTTTCTTATTCATTTTGACTGATAAAGCGACATTTTCTCAGTCAAAATTAGCGAGAAAGTGTCAATTTTTACCCGGAAATGAGTAGAGCAAATAGGTTTTGATTTAGGATCAATTTAATAATCTGACCCAGAGTTTGTTCTACCAACATACTTGTCTTCTTGCCTGTAATGGCGACAATATTATGGACAAAAGAGAGCCAATATATACAGCTCTATTTGTAGGGCTAGGTACACTTGGTCAGACTATTTGCTCTATCTTTTTCATGGTCAAAATGACACTTTCTAAGTAAAACAAATGACATTTTTCTCGTTCATTTTGACTGAAACGTTGACATTTTCTCGGTCGTAAAATTAACGATAAAGTTTCATTTTTTACCCGGAAATGGGAAGAGCATATATAGTATGCGAAAATGGCGATTGTGTATAGTTACGGACCTCTAGTTATAATATTAAAAAATCGACTGTTTCGAGTCGCAGGTGTTTTTTTCATTCTGAAGTGACTTTATCAACCTATTATTTTGTAGGGCTACAGTGCACACGAGAGACCGAATTTGAAACTATATTGGCCCCTATCCTTTTCATGGTCAAAATAATACTTCTTTTTGACCGAGAAAGTGACATTTTTTACCCGGAAATAGGTAGAGCAAACAGACTGCTTTGTACATGTACATGTACATACATACAATCACCCAAAAGCGAATCGTTCTTTTACGAATATCAGGCATGTTTACTATAAAATACTAACCTATTTCACTTATTAAAAAATCAATTACATGAATCTATTCAACTTGATGTACAATGTACTCACTTTTCAAAACTGATTCGTCAGTTGGTTGGGGTCTTCATCAGCCACAAATATTTAGCACCAGAAATCCCGCGGAAGAATAATGGCAAAACTACATGTACATGTACTTCGAACGGATAAGGCAAGGTGTGATCAAGCCTATAGTACTGTAGTACTGCTTCACTCAACATCGAGGTGATAAAGGGTTGTGTCGCACAAAATATTAGCACATAAATTCCCTTAATTCAAGTTGAAGGTACAGGCCAATTCCGTAGACACCATTTATATGTGTATTTGTGCAACAACTGCGCAGCGTTTGAGGAGGAAAACCTTGTAGCTCCATGGGAAAACCCAGTTGCTATTTTTAACTCTCCAGTTGAAAGTTCAGACGACTGGGCTTACGCGTAAAACTACGGTAGTTCATAATGGACATTATTCTTTCCTGCTTATATGGAGAGATAAGTAATCATTATTCTAAGAAAAATTCACAGAATTCATGTGCAATCGAGGTGTATTTATTTTGGATAATAGCTTATTATGGCAAAGCATCTTTCCTTCTTCACTTTTGAAAAGAGACGTGTTACAGGTAGAAAATGGTGTAGAAAATAAATTGTTTAAATGTAATAATATGAAATTTAAATGAGTTTGTGACAACAAATTATTATTTACAACTCGATGCTTCTAAAAAACAAAGTAATAGCTAATAAAATTGAAGAGTTGATTTCTAAATACAATAAAGTGAAAATAACGATTAAAAAACAGCTGTCGCGTACGTTGTTTTATTTATTAAATTTTCAAAACCGTAAATAATAAATGTTCAAATGAATCTATCGCGTTACGGAAATGTAACCTCTTAAAGGTAGTATACACCATTTACTTTTGCTGTATTTTTTTTTAATTTGATGGGTTAGAGGTTTCGTATACTCGTGACGCCAGAAAACCAAGAACATAAATGTTGTTTTGCAGTCTGGTTCACCGACTTCATTCAAACAAAACAGAGCAATTTATAGACGTTGGAGATTTATCAGGTTAGGAAACCAGACTCTAGTTGGCTGGCCCACATTTACGGATGTGTAACAGTATTGCAAATAAATTGTATAAATTGGAGACAGTGTTTGAAAATAGTAAGATATTTCCAACGATTGCCGGCTGGCTTGCGATTCTGGCAAGGTACACTGTATAGTTTGGGGTTAAATAACGGGGGTTTTCACCTGTAAAGTAGCAAACCATCGCCGTATTTTAGTTTAACAAATTTTGAATGTAAAATAACGTTACGCCGACCTTGAAAATATCCTACAACGAATAATAGTTTTCGTGTTTTGTAGCGTTAATGTATACAAAGAGGATATCAATTTACAAAAAAAAATTCTTAAAATACAACATTTTGTGTAAATATACATTAAACACATACAAAGTGTTGTTTATTTACAGATAATCTACTGATCTCATTACGCAGCAAGTGACCATTCAGAACTGAGTAAATGTGTAGTATGTTAAATTGGGGTGTTTAGTCAAAACATGCACGTTCTTGATCATAATGTGTTATTTATTCAAACAATTCAACAATAAAACTCAGATTTTTTGCAAACGTCGGTTAATAATCGTATTAGATCTTTCGTATTCAAGTATTGAAATCATTTCTGGCAAACTGTGACTTCATCGTGACATGAACAGATCATGAATATACATCAAAATCAGTCACTTTTTTGGACCTCGCCCTGTATATACCTCAACAACAACTACTGCATTCAAAGTTACCATACCACAAATTTCTTTTATTGTCACAAATTTGAGAAGCACAATTTTACCGAGATGAAATTTCTTCACTAATGTCTTAAACTAAATACCACTGCAGGAAAAAAGTGTGTTTTTGTTTATCTATACGAACGAGGCGAACTATTAGAAAAACTAAATACCTGTAATTGTAGAAGAGTACAAAATGATATTTTCGGAGTTAAATTTGACTTTTTAGGATATGTTATTGCTTTCTGATGGCCGATTTCTTTGTTCGCTGTCTCTCACAATTGCTTTTTCATTAGGAATATCATAGCGGTAACTGGACAGAAATCCATACACGGACATCACTAATGTTCCCCTACTTCGATCTATCAGCCATGGATCAGTAAGCAATAACATATCCTAAAAAGTCAAATTTAGCTCAGAAAATATCAAAGCATTTACTGAGAATTTTTTTAAAGACAAGTCTCATAGTGTTTACTCACTGGGTGTCAAGCTCGTGTTCGTGTATGGATCTATTTTCCCAGGAACCAGACACTTAATTGAAGTCCGATAAGATGTATGATACGAGGGAGTACTTGTGCACGGGCCCTACAGCAGATGTAGTTTGGTTCGAGTAAGCAGCAGTGCCTAGCAGGCAATTCACATACGCTGCAAGACCTTGATGGAATGTCTGTCTGCAACAACCATGTCGCCAGTGGGTGTATAGGCCATTTCTAGCGGATTGTTCAGCTTTTCGGCTACAGTTCCTACCAGTGATCCATTTGGGTCGTACTGCTGTATTTTAAAGTTTCCCACGTCACCGTAATGAGCAGCTACATTAAAGTAGCCATGACTGTCACAAAGGATCCCGGTGGGTCTCACAGGATTTTGGTCCACAAGTGTCTTGATACTGAACACCTCATTGCCCTCGAGGTCTACACAGGAGAGGGTTTTACCTTCGTAATTAGGAATGAACAGGCGATCCATATTACCCATCGCTAAATCATAATTCACATTTTCATGTGGAATAGTTGCTACTAACGAGCCATCCAGCAAATGCACAGAAATAACTTTCCTGCCCGAGTCGGCCACCGCTAGTCGTTCTCCAGCTGCGTCTATCGCAATAGCGGTTAACTGACTTGATTCTTCCTTAGATGGTATGAATTCTCGAATCAATTGAAGATTGCCGTCAAAAACCTTCACTTTATGTTTGTCAGTGACAAAAAGCAGATCGTCTGAGGTGACAGCAACGCCCCGAGGAGCGTCCAGCTGATGACCGCTTTGAGCGGCCGAAGTTTTAAAACGTCCAGTGTGGGTAAATATCGATAGTCGATTCAAGATTTTGTCTGTCACAGCAATGTCCCCGTTGCTGAAACATGCAACATTTCTGGCTAATTGGAATTCCCTGTCACCATTTCCTTCCTTGCCGAACTCTTTCTTCACCTGCCACTTCTCTGTGAGCAACATCTTCCCAAGGTCCTTTTCACGGACGACATCTTGACATTTGACCCCAATGAACGAAAGATCCACCTTTGCCGGTTCACACTTGAGCTCCTTCTGAAATTCCAAGTTGTGCATCACCTTCGGTTTCAGTTCAAAGAGCTCGAAATCATCGACTTGACTCATCAAGTCGTTTACGGTCGTGACGATCTGATCTGCGCGTTTTATCTGGTCACGGTTGCGCATGAGGACCTTTTCGTACTCGCTGTCTCTCTCCTGACAGATTTTGTTGACTTGTTCAGTGATTACCTTTGCTTTGCTTCTGATTTTAGCAATTTCTTCCTCCGCTTTTGCAGAAATATCATTGCAAGCCTGAGCCAGTTTCGTTTGCAATCTATTCCGTGCATGTTTAATGGAGTCTTCGTTTGATGCAAATTGCTCTTTGCTTTTCTGGAACTTTTGCAATATGTCCTTGACACTCTCACGGAATGATTCGATGGCATCCCCGATACCAATGAACTTATGTACCGCTGTTCGGTGCTCAGTTGCAGCACAAATGGCGCAAACCAACACATCACAAGTCTCACAGAGAAAGCATATTGCCTGATCACTAAAGACTGCCACACCAAAATGTCGAAAACATAGTGATCAAGCCATATGTTTTCACTGTGAGACTTGTGATGTGTTGATTTGCGCGATGTGCGCTGTAACTGAGCACCGAACAGCAGCACATAAGTTAATTGGTATCGGTGACGCCATTAAATCATTCCGTATGTGTCAAGGACATATTGCAAAAGTTCCAGAAAAGCAAAGAGCAATTTGCATCAAACGAAGACTCCATCAAACATGCACGGAATATATTGCAAACGAAAGTGGCTCAGGCTTGCAGTGATATTTCTGAAAAAGCGGAGGCAGAAATTGCTAAAACCAGAAGCAAGGCAAAGTTAATCACCGAACAAGTCAACAAAGTCGGCCAGGAGAGAGACAACGAGTACGAAAAGGCGCTCGGGCGCAACCGTGACCAGATAAAACGCGCCGATCAGATCGTCACAGCCGTAAACGACTTGGTGAGTCAAGTCGATGATTTCGAGCTCTTGGAACTCAAACCGAAGGTGATGCACAACTTGAAATTCCAGAAAGAGCTTAAGTGCGAACCGGCAAAGGTGGATCTTTCGTTCAATTGGGTCAAATGTCAAGATGTCGTCAGTGAAAAGGATCTTGGGAAGATATTGCTCAAAGAGAAGTGGCAGGTGAAGGAAGAGTTCGGCAAGAAAGGAAACGGTGACAAGGAATTCCAATTCACCGAAAGTGTTGCATGTTTTAGCAACGGGGACATTGCTGTGACAGACACAACACTGAAACGACTATCGCTATTTACCTCCACTGGACGTTTCAAAACTTTGTCCGCTCAAAGCGGTCATCAGCTGGACGCTCCTGGGGGTATTGCTGTCACCTCGGATGATCTGCTTTTTGTCACGGACAAAAGGAAAGTAAAGGTTTTTGACGACAATCTTCAGTTCATTCGCGAATTCACACCATCTAAGGAAGAATCAAGTCAGTTAACCGCTATCGCGATAGACGCAGCTGGAGAACGACTAGCTGTGGCTGACTCGGGCAGGAAAGTTTTTTCTGTGCATTTGCTTGACGGCTCGTTAG
Source organism: Crossaster papposus (assembly GCA_037893245.1). Lineage (NCBI taxonomy): Eukaryota > Metazoa > Echinodermata > Asteroidea > Velatida > Solasteridae > Crossaster > Crossaster papposus. Next base: position 460,088 of record JBAIAA010000592.1, read on the forward strand.
TAGCAATCATTCCAAATAAAAATTTGATAAATTATTTAGCGATGAATAACATGAAGCGCCTGTTTATTTCTAACTACGAAAATAGAACCCTCTCCTGCTCAGACCTCAAGGGCAATGAGGTTTTCGGTATCAAGACACTTGTGGACAAAAATCCTGCGAATCCTGCTGGGATCTTTTGTGACGGCCACGGCTACTGTAATGTAGTTGTTCATCAAGGTGGAAGGGAAACCGTACAAATACAACAGTACGATCCAAATGGATTACTGGTAGGAACTGTCGCCGAAAATCTGTATAATCCACTAGGAATGGCCTTTACACCCACTGGCGACGTGGTTGTTGCAGATTTATATTCCATCAAGATTTTGCAGCGGGTGTGAATCGCCTACAAGGCGCTGCTGCTTACTTAAATCAGGGCCAAACCACATCTGCTATGGGCTCTATGCTGAAGTACCTCAGCGGAAAGAAAAGGCGAGCTGGGAGAGTCATCAGACGCCATCTTACTTGACTTCAATTTAAGACCGTTTTCCAAATCCCAGCTTCGTCTTCGTCTGTGGCTTCGTTCATGCAGTTTGGCAATGGTGACGTAGCCGGAGATTAATTGATTGTACAGACAACATATATTGGCATGGGGCTAATTAGGCTAACCATAAAGTGCGTGCCGAGATTTATCACTGAATCGGGAACCTAAACTCTCAGAGATATATTATCTTTGATGTGTGAGGTGCTGGCAACTGCTCAGACTCGTCTCGTTCCCGACGCAACCGATGTCTACAAACTAGTTGTCTCTCTGAATGTATAAGAGTAAAAAGCCCACTCTCAAAAAGAGTGAATCTCTTATAAAACCAATCCAACAAGAGTGAAATTGAGTTTTTCAGAGTGAAGGCAACTCAAAAAAAGTGAAAACCACTCCACAACAGCTATAAAAGAGCTGTCCTTCATAATTATGGCTCCTCGAAAGAGTGAACAGTTAATTACTGTTCTGGAGTGGTTTTCCCTTTTTTAAAGGTGTTTTTCACTCTGAAAAAGTAAATTTCACTTTTTTGTGAGTGAACTTTTCACTTTTATACATTTAGAGAGTTGATCTGTGTTTAGGTACGATGGGGCGCCGCGTTGATTGTTTGATCAGAGCTGCTAAGTTTCCAGCATAGTGTAACAAAACCAGGTACATGTATGTAAACACAATGTGCTTGAAATTCCTTTTTCTATAGTGCGAGCTGATTGTTCTTTTACCAGCCAACTGGCCCTTTTTTCTTTTTCTTACTGGCCTGGACTAGCATAAATACACAATTGTTGCTTGTAACCATTAATAGGATTAACCCAATTGTTAAGCTAATTATATGCAAATTACTCGAACAATAAAATTACCTGTAGATCTGCCTCATCTGACTTGGCTTTGTAGTCAACAGGGCTATCGGTATATAAACTGTGTCACAATGCTTATCATGAAGGACTTGTGACTGGGTGCATTAAGCTGTAGGAGAGACACATGTGTGTATGTGTTGTGTGTGTATTTCGTCTTTGGTTGCCGGCCTCATGTGTCGTACATGTAAGTTTAATTTACATGCAGTTATGTGCCCATGCCCCCCTTTTCAGCCGCACTTGTTTATTCTTTTAGGATTGTATAAGTTTTTAGTAGCGTTAGGTTGTATTCATTTTTGTAGGGCTTTACATGTTACCCAGCATGGATAACATGCCACGCAATTATATATTTGTTTTCATTTCTCAAACTGAATCCATACTGCTTAAATTCATACTGTCTAAACAAATTGTATATAATAATTAAGAATCAAAAGACGTGGCTTTAGGAAATATAATGTATTTCTTCATTGAATTTTGTTGTGAGTTTGGTTGTCTACTGGCGGATCCAAGTTGGGTTTCGTTACAATACTAACGAGGTCCTGCTTGAGTCGGTGGAACATGTGGCCGCTAGACGGCGTCCCACGGCGTTCCATTTACGGCATCGGCCCTGGAGTAGTTTATTCGATGACAAAACATATTTGTTTTGGGTTGGATTGTTCATCAGTGTTCAACAGAGGGCGCTATTCACATTTTTAATGGGATCGCGAAAAACGTGTTCGCTAGACCGTTACTTCATGTTTTGCAGAATAAATCACTAAGTTTGTCTAGATTTGTAGGACCCTGGATCCCTAACCAGCGGTAAGGGGATTTCTTAGATTTCGTAGTTTACTATATGATCGGTTATGAACAGTTTTTAGCGTAATTAGGGAGGTAAAATAGGCATCGTTTTGGCACGGATTGCGTTTACTTTTAGTGCCGTTTATTGAATGTTGTGTAGTGTATAAGTTATAGTGACATTTCTGTAGAACTCTGGCATAAATTCTGCCTATATCGGGGCTTAACTCCTTTGCACATGATCAGATAGTTTACTCTTATTGTTCTAAATCATAAACCGAATATTTGTTGTGATATTTGGATAGATTAGTTGATTGTTAAATTGTATGGGGCTCAGTTCATTGCAGTTGTAGGCAACAGCGCCCTCTTGGGGTGGGACTGCATACGTCCATACTTTCTGGAGCTTTCTTATAGTGTTGGGTAGTTTATAACATATATTGTTTACATGTTTTCTGTATTTTTAATCATAGTTGACGTGGCAACAGGCAGCTGCAGTGGCATTAAAGGGCAGTTGTATGCCGGTACTAGAGAGAGTAAAATAAATCAAGTGTTTTACTCATACCGACGTTACAGTCAACGCTGAGGACAAACCCAGAGTCAGTTGCTAAGAGACAATACTCAAGATCAACAGTGGTGAATTAGAGCAAAATAATGGAGGCCCTTGATGGTATGGAAACCAAGGCCACAGCTATGGCCACACGGGCGAAGGTAAAGTTAGCGATGGTGAGTCGGCAAGACAGTACCCAGGCTCTTATCAGAATAAAGGACAGCATCAAACCGTTGCTGTTAGTACTTCCACCAGATGTGGACAAAGTTAGAGCTGAGCACTCAAGATGGCTTCAGCAATATGAAACATTTTTGATTCACCACGGTGAATATTCAGCACTGGTTACAGAAGAGCAGCTGCCTACAGTGCAGGCAGAGTTACAGCCTGAACTCGGTAGCTTTCAGGACTTTAAGGCCACATTGGATGAGTGGCTGGTGTACCACACCAGCATACTCGATAGGGACAGCGTGAGGTCAGTGAGGTCAGTGAGGTCACATACTTCTCGTTTCGCTGGGAGCCGTATTTCCAGTTCCTTATCAGTAGCCAGAGCAATGGAGCATCAGAAGACTGCGGAGCTATTGGCCCGAACCAGAGCACTCCAAGAGAAAGGGAAGTTGGAGGAGGAGAGGCTTCAGTTTGAATCAAGGAAGAAGGAAGAAGAGCTGAGACTCAGGCAGAAAGAAGAAGAACTGGAGCTCAGGACCGAATTGCAGGTTTCAAGTGCAAAAGCTGCAATCCTGGATGAACTGGAGCAGAGTGAGATTCGAGACGAGCTAAACTTGAGTGCCTTACCCCTGCTCACTTCTAGAACACCCTCACCATTGGGTCAAGCTTTCAATCCTGCCGCACCAGAGTACATCCCCCAAGCATCGCAAGTCACATCACCGTTCACCATGTCAGCTCAACCCCAGGTGAGATATCTCCCCCAAACACCAGTTTCAGACACCAACCATCTTGCAGGTGAACCCACAAGTACCGTGACGAAGCCCTCCCAAAAGGCCCTTACTCAAGACACTAAAGAGCCTAACACTGAAGTAGTAGCAGAGGAAACTAGCCCCGCAAACGACTCAGTACAGCAAACTCAGCAGGAACAGACAGACAGCCTGAAGCAGGAAGATCAAACTGGCCGCTCAAGTGACATTCAGGAGGGCAGCGAGAGTCCGAACCCCACTGCAGCGTCATCCATTACCGCAGTGCACCACATAGTGAAGGAGATCAGGAAGCCTAGCTCTGACTTGGTTAAGTTCAAGGGAGACCCCTTGAAGTACAAGAGATTTATCCGCCAGTTTAAGGCTAGAGTCGTTGCTAACACAGTGGATGATGACGAACGGATGAACTACTTAGAGCAGTTCACCGAGGAAGAACCGCACCATATCGTGAACGGATATAGCTGTCTTTCTGCGGATGTAGGCTACCCGGCTGCACTTAAAGAATTGGAGAAGCGGTATGGCGATGTGGATCTCCTGGCCAATGCTTACGTTCAGCGGGCCCTTGGATGGCCGGAGATCAGACCGGATAACCCATCTGGACTTGACGCATTCTCAATATTCCTTGTTGAGTGTAAAAATGCTGTACACTCCATGAATGCGGCAAGGGTTCTGGAGTATTCTGAGAACATTAAGCGACTGGTCTCCAAACTCCCCTTCTATCTGCATGACAGATGGCGAAATATTGTCATGAATAAGAAGGACAACAACGAGCCAGTGACCTTCACACATCTGGTAGACCTCGTCCAAAGAGAGGCTAGGAAGGCAACAGATCCAGTATACGGACGACTTGCATTAGGATACTTATTTAGCAAAGTGTCCACCTTTCACTTCATCATTGTTGCTGCTTATATGAGTTCGTTTTCGTGTGCTTAATGTTGATTGGAGAGGTTTATTTTAACCGAGCTCCTGAACCACTTTAATATTGTTTTCTTTTCAGAAACCATTTAATTTTCATTGATTTGTTTTGTCTACCATATGTGTATTTACTTTTAAATTGTCGTATGTAGTATGTTTCCTCACTTTAATCGAACCCCCTCTGATGACGGAGAAGATGATTCCGATATTAATGTAAATGATTGTGGTTATCTTGATTGTACCGAATTCAATGCCTTAAATGTTTCGACACCCAGTACTTTTTCTATTTTTTATATGAATTCCAGGAGCCTGTGTAGACATTTCTTCGACATCCATGATTTTCTTGCCACTCTCGACCATTCTTTTTCTATCTACGGCTTCACCGAAACCTGGTTTAAGGAGGTCCCTCCGTCTTATGTCCACATGGATAATTATAATATTGTCCATTCATCTAGATCTCTTCGGCAAGGCGGAGGGGCCGCCATGTTTGTGAGCTCTTCGCTGAATTTTCGTATCCGTGAAGATTTAATACCTTCTTCACCGGACGACTTTGAATCTATTTTCATTGAAATTCAGCGAGACGGTATTCGCAACCTCATTGTTGGAAATGTTTACAGGGCTCCTGGTACTTCTTTTGTTACATTTAACAGTTGCTTTGATTCATGCCTAGCTAAAATAGCGAGCGAAGGGAAGCTGTGTTACATAATGGGCGATTTCAACCTCAATTTACTTAATTGTAATGACCACCAGCCCACAGACGTCTTTTTGAACGCCATCTATTGTTATGGTTTCCGACCTTTAATCACCAACCCCACTCGTATCACTCCAAACTCTGCCACACTAATCGATAATATACTAACCAATTCAGATCTAGATACCTCAGCGGGAATTCTGTATTCTGATATTACTGACCATCATCCACTTTTCCAATATACCACCTCGTGTTTCCAGAACCCAGTGCGTGTGGAGAAGACCTTTCATACCAGGAACATCAATAATAACTCTCTTCATTCTTTTAACACAGATCTTGCCAACACTGATTGGAGTGAAGTTTGTGAGAAACAAGATGCCGACTCAGCCTACGACGTTTTTCTCTCAGTTTTTTCTTCCCTTTATAACTATCACTTTCCTCTCATCACTAACACTGTTGGACACCTTAAGAAAAATCAACCTTGGATCAACCAGTCTTTAATCAATTCTTGTCTATTTAAAAACAGACTACACAGGAGATGTATACGTAACCCAACTGAAGTCAACAAGCATAGGTATAAAGTGTTTCGTAATCGATTAACTGCTACTATTCGATCTACCAAGAAAGAATACTACTCTCATCAACTTCTTCGACATAAAAATAACCTAAAAAAACTCTGGCGAGAATTAAACAGCATGCTCGGCAAGAAAAAAGACACTTCCTTGCCAGATGATTTCACAGATGGACAAAACACTTATACTAGTCCCCCAGATATCGCCGACTCTTTCAATAAGTTCTTCACTAACATTGGTTCTTCATTAGCAAACAAAATTCCGGCCTCTAACACCAACTTTACCGATACCCTTCACAATTCTAATGCTTCCTCTTTCTTCCTCTTACCAACCAATGCAGATGAAATTATCAAGATTGCCAAGAAACTCAAGAATGGAAGCAGTTGTGGATTTGACGGCATCAGCTCTAATGTTGTGAAATCTGTTCTCCCCCTTATTGCCGAACCTCTTAGCTACATCTTCAATCTCTCGTTTCTAACCGCTTCTGTTCCTTTAAAACTCAAGATCGCTAAAATTATTCCCATCTTCAAAAAGGGTGATAAAAGCAACATTAATAACTACAGACCTATTTCTATCTTGCCCTGCTTTTCCAAAATTCTCGAGAGGCTAGTCTACAACCGTCTGTCTCAATTCCTTTCTCAATTCCAGATTCTGTCCGATCAACAATATGGTTTCCGGCCCAAACACTCCACAGACATGTCTTTAATTCAACTCGTCGACAGAATTACCAATGCTTTCACAAACAAACTCTGTTCTATTGGTATTTTTCTTGATCTTTCAAAAGCTTTTGACACTATTAATCATTCCATTCTTCTCTCTAAACTGGATCACTATGGCATTAGGGGAACTCCTCTTCACTGGTTTTCTGACTATCTCTCCAATCGACATCAGTATACTTCTATTAAGAATACTGATTCTACTCGACTTGAAATTCAGCATGGGGTCCCTCAAGGGTCCATCCTTGGTCCTCTTCTTTTCTTGATTTGTCTCCCTGTCTCAGTCTCCACTGTCTCATCCATTGTTTTGTTTTGTTTTGTCTTCTTTGTTCTTTGTCCGTTCGTTCGTGTTAATTCCTATCGTTTGTATATTGCCTGTCTTATGATTGTCTGTGTCAGGCTGTTCTCTACAAGCCTCGGTTTATTTGAACAGCCCCAAACTGTTCACTCCCTTCAATAATCTCTAGTTTATTGTTTCAGATTTTGTGCTCTTAATATTAATAGTTACGCATATTTCTTTTTGTTTATTTAAAAAATCTAACCTAACTTGCTTGTGAAAAGTTTGGAAATAAACGTTTCGAATAATAATAATAATAATAATAATACAAACCCAAGGAAGTTAAACCGGTCATTGGAGGAGGACGCCCTCACCAGTCACCGTTCAGAAAGATTGGGTGCGCTTCCGGAGCAACTGAGTTTGTCGGGACCAGTAGGCAGGAGAAGCACGTCTCTGCGGACTCAGGTATCAGGTACTCAGCAGCCGATGTAGCGAGCTCAAGGCCATGCAGTTTCTGTCAAGGATCAGGACACATGATGCAGGAGTGCCGAAAGCTCAGAGCCACATCACTGGAGGACAGATTGCAATTTCTGAAGTCTAAGGGACTTTGCTTTGGTTGCCTCAGGAGTGGCCATCAGAGTAAAGAATGCAGAGCCAGGGCCAAATGCAAGGAGTGCGGCGCACTGCACCACACAGTACTTCACAAGGAAAGAGAGCAGCAACAGAAGATAAAAGAAGAGTCTCAAAGGCAAGAGACACCAAAGACCACCGACCAGGGGAACTCGTGTTCCACATACATGGCTCCAAGCAAGGATAGGGCAAGTTCCCACATGGGAGTCGGCGCGGGTCTTTGCACTATGGCCATAATACCAGTGAGGGTCAGGTCCCCAACTACCAATACAACAGTGGAGACCTACGCATTCCTCGACCCGGGCAGCAACGTGACTTTCTGCACCGAGAATCTTGCACAGCAGCTTGGAGTAACCGGCAAGGCCACTACCATGGAATTACACACCATGGGACAGACGCAGCATTTAACCACCCACCGTATCTCCGGGCTGGAAGTTTGCGGACTGGACTCAGGTCCTGCCGTAAAGCTACCCTTGGTCTACACCAAATCCGAGATGCCTGTCACCAGAGACCTCATGCCAACGCAAGAAGATGTTGATGGATTTGAACACCTTAGAGGGATAAAGCTTCCAGTTATCCAGGCCGAGGTGGGAATGCTGATAGGCAATAACGTCCCAGCCGCGTATACACCACAAGAGCTGAAGACAGGGTCAGTACGCGAGCCCCATGGAGCCAGATCAGTCCTTGGATGGATAATATGGGGCATGGTCAGAGGCGGAGAGGAGCCCCGTCATCTTTCCAACCTTCAACTAGCCTTAGCAAGAGAAGAAGCAGGACAACTTCAGAGGTTGGAAGACATGATCAGATCGTCCATAGACATGGATTTTCCAGAGCGCCTGGTGGACAGTAAAAAGGAGCCTTCAGTTGAAGACAAGCAATTTGAGAAAATCGTCGGTAGATCTTTGAAGCTAGTTGATGGTCACTACCAATGCGACCTGCCATTTCGAGATCCAGCTTGCAAGCTAGAAGACAAAAAATGTCATGCTATCGACCGTTTGATGTCCCTGAAGAAGAAGCTAAGAAACAATTCGATCTTCCACCACGACTATGTGACCTTCATGAGCTCGCTTATCGAGAAAGGGTATGCAGAGAAGGTCACCGAAGCATCCGATGACAGCGGTGTCCAAGTGCGACGATGGTACATGCCTCATCATGGCGTCTACAACCCCACCAAACCGGGCAAAATAAGAGTAGTTTTTGATTGCTCGGCAAAGACCAGAGGAGTTTCACTCAATGATGTACTCCTCCAAGGACCCATCCTTACGAACCCAGTTGTAGATGTGCTGCTTCGCTTCAGGCAGCAACCAGTTGGACTCATGGGAGACATTGAGGGCATGTTCTTCCAAGTCAGGGTTTCTGAACACCACAGAGACTACCTACGTTACCTGTGGTTCCCAGATGGAGACACATCCCGACCACCAGAGGTCTATCGTCTGAAGTTGCACCCCTTCGGTGCTGTATCATCGCCATCTTGCGCTTCTGCAGCTCTACGTAAGTGTGCTGCAGACAACCAGCATCCTGAGATCCCGAGAAGCTTCTACGTCGATGACTATCTGAAGGCAGTTTTTGATGCCAAGGAAGCTATTGAAACCAGGAGAATCGTCAAGGAGGTGTGCAGTCGTGGAGGGTTCAACTTACATAAGTGGGTCAGCAATGATCAGGCAGTGAACGACTCTATTCCACCAGAGGAGAGATCAAAGTCGCAGCAGTTGACAATTGAGAGCAGTGACCAACCCCCATCAGAGCGGGCGTTGGGAGTCTTCTGGAATACTCTAGAGGACACCTTTGGGTTTAAGGTGAATCTGAAGGACCGTCCAGCCACACGCAGAGGCATTCTGTCTGTCGTCAGCAGTGTCTTCGACCCCTTGGGCCTAGCAGGGCCATTCATCCTTCCAGCTAGAATTATGCTGCAGCGGCTCTGCAAGCAGGGCCTTGGATGGGACAAGGAAATTGGAGACAAGGAAACGGCTGTATGGAACCAGTGGCTGCTGGACATTGTCAAGTTGGAGCATATGTCACTACCAAGAAGTGTGCGACCAAGTGACTTTGCAAAGCCCGAGACCTGCCAACTGCACGCCTTTTCTGATGCCTCCGACGAGGGCTATGGCATTGCCATTTACACACGACTCCAGGATAGTTCAGGCAGAGTCTTCTGCAATCTGCTTATGGGCAAATCAAGGGTTGCTCCTCTCAAGAAGGTAACTACTCCGAGGATGGAGCTAACCGCAGCCAGTCTTTCAGTGAAGTTTGTCGCACTAATTACCTCAGTTATGGAGTTGCAGTTTGACGTCTACTACTGGACAGACAGTACCTCCGTCCTGAGGTACATTGCCAACAAGACGACCAGGTTCCACACCTTTGTGGCAAACCGCGTCACCACCATACAAGAGGGCTCCAGCATTGAGCAGTGGCGCCATGTCCCAACCTTGGAAAACCCAGCTGATATAGCTTCAAGGGGTATTCATCCGAAACTAGATCCTGCACTCTGGTTTCAGGGGCCAGCATTTCTGTGGGAGCCGGAGTCCACGTGGCCGAGGTCAGATATCGTCAGAGACTTACCAGCCAAAGACCCGGAAGTCAAGCAAGTTCACGCTACTACCCTTAAGACCCATGAAGGTACCATGACTGTTGACCAGCTCATCGACCGTTGCTCAACCTGGAGGCGACTGAAGACAACAGTGGCATGGATGCTGCGAGCACAGAGGCTCTTCAAACAGCGCCAGGTTTCCAGTGTTGAGCCAGAGGCATCACAATACAAGAGTCCAAATCCCTTCAGTGTGGACGAATTGGAGACAGCAGGCACAGAACTTATCAAATATGTTCAGCAGAGCCATAACCTAACCGAGTCTGTGCAAAAACTCGACCCCATGATGGACGAAGTGGGACTGCTAAGAGTTGGTGGGCGGCTCCGACATTCAAAGTTGCCAGTAGATGTCAAGCATCCGGTAATCCTCCCCAAGGATTCTCAAGTGTCCAGGCTGATACTTATCAGTGCCCATCAAAGAGTAGGACACCTCGGAACCAACAGCACCCTCACAGAATTGAGACGCAAGTACTGGATTCCAAGGGCCAGTCTATTGGTGCGCAGCATTATTGCGAAGTGTGTGCTGTGCCGTAGGTACCGGGGACGCCTCCAGGTACAGAAGATGGCCAACTTGCCCGAGGAACGTTTGGAACCAGTCTGGTGTTGACTACTTCGGACCCTTCGAGATCAAGCGAGGTCGTAGCATTCTAAAGCGCTACGGAGTGATCTTTACCTGTATGGCTAGCCGAGCAGTTCATCTGGAAGTTGCTCAAGACCTCTCCGCAGACTCTTGCATCAATGCAGTGCGGAGATATGCAGCACGAAGAACCGTCAAGTTCCTGAGATCCGACAACGGAACTAACTTGGTAGGTGCTGAGCGAGAGATGCGTGAGGAGATAGAGAAATGGAATCAAGCCAAGATCGACTCTAGTCTGAAGCAGTTGAGTGTTCAGTGGGAGTTCAACTGCCCGTTAGCCTCCCACCATGGTGGAGCCTGGGAAAGGCTCATCCGCTCAACGAGGAAGGTGCTCTACGGCGTTATGAAGGAACAACCGATCAAACTCGATGATGAAGGCCTCCAGACACTACTCTGCGAGGTAGAGGCAATTCTGAACAGCCGACCTATCACCAAAACCTCTAGCGACCATGAAGACGAAGCGGCACTTGCACCCAATCATCTATTGCGCCTGGACTCCAACCAAAGGCTACCCCCTGGCATCTTCGTCAAGGAAGACATATACCCGAAGAAAAGATGGCGCCAGGTGCAGTACCTGACCAACGTCTTCTGGCGGAGATGGAGCCGTGAATACCTAGTCAGACTACAGGAGCGGCAGAAGTGGCACAAGGAGGCGCGGAACATCAAGGTTGGAGACGTCGTTCTGGTTGCGGACAGCAACCTCTTGCGGAACAGATGGCCCATGGGACGAGTCACTGAAGCTACTCCAGGTGAAGACAACTTGGTGAGAAGTGTCACAGTACGCACCGGGTCATCAGAACTGAGGAGGCCTATCACCAAGCTGTGCCTCTTGCTGGAAGCGGACTAAGGTCGCCAGCTCCGAGTGCTCGAGAGCAGACTCTGATTCACATTAACATTGAAGCAGTGTTGTTTTTCTTTAGTATGAGTATCTTAGTTGTGTTAATTGCTCCTGACATTTCGTCCCGCAATTAGGGAGCCGGAATGTTTTGGGTTGGATTGTTCATCAGTGTTCAACAGAGGGCGCTATTCACATTGTTAATGGGATCGCGAAAAACGTGTTCGCTAGACCGTTACTTCAGGTTTTGCAGAATAAATCACTAAGTTTGTCTAGATTTGTAGGACCCTGGATCCCTAACCAGCGGTAAGGGGATTTCTTAGATTTCGTAGTTTACTATATGATCGGTTATGAACAGTTTTTAGCGTAATTAGGGAGGTAAAATAGGCATCGTTTTGGCACGGATTGCGTTTACTTTTAGTGCCGTTTATGGAATGTTGTGTAGTGTATAAGTTATAGTGACATTTCTGTAGAACTCTGGCAAAAATTCTGCCTATATCGGGGCTTAACTCCTTTGCACATGATCAGATAGTTTACTCTTATTGTTCTAAATCATAGACCGAATATTTGTTGTGATTTTTGGATAGATTTGTTGATTGTTAAATTGTATGGGGCTCAGTTCATTGCAGTTGTAGGCAACAGCGCCCTCTTAAGGTGGGACTGCATACGTCCATACTTTCTGGAGCTTTCTTATAGTGTTGGGTAGTTTATAACATATATTGTTTACATGTTTTCTGTATTTTTAATCATAGTTGACGTGGCAACAGGCAGCTGCAGTGGCATTAAAGGGCAGTTGTATGCCGGTACTAGAGAGAGTGAAATAAATCAAGTGTTTTACTCATACCGACGTTACAATATTCTTTCCATCTTAATCTGATATCTACTGAAACTGTACTTCCAAGAGCTTAAAGATCCAAAAACTTAATAAAATCATTATGATAATCAATCACACGATGGCGTCATCATTACGTCACCTCAATGTATATCTTTAACACATCCCGATATACCTGCGTACAAAGTTTGAACCCAATCGGACTTGTAATTCATTAGAAAGAGGGCCTTCAAATTTGCACCTTCATTTGGCTTCACATGATACCCGATTACGTCATCTTGACAAAAAGGTTTGACACTTGGCGAAACAGCTCTTGTTTTCGTTAATTTGTGTTTCTTCTTGGGGGGTCTCGCTAGCTGAACCAAGTTCAGGAATTGTCTATTCAATCACTATTTGTGTATGTAGTATGTATGGGTTTGTATCCGCATTCAAATAGTGGACGTTGAACAATAGAGAACAATAGGGTCCACAATTGACATAAAGTCCATGATTGAAAATCGTAGGAGGCCTTCCAAAAACGTTCAAGTATAAACAAAAGAGGCACAGTAGGGGGTCCACGATGGAAGGTGTTCACACACATGGGTGTGTGGGTTTCTGAATTCGGTACCATATCGAGACCTAAACACAATAGGGACAATGAGAGTCAAAATGTCTCCAAAGGCTAATTTCTATAGATCAGTAGGTCTACACAAAAGAAATCACGACATATTTAATTTTGTTAATAAAATTACTTAAAAACTAGGGTTAAGATGTATGTTAGTGTTTGATTGGGGTATAATATAGGCTATATTGTATTTTATTGTATCATTTTCCAACGATTGCCGGCCGGCGTAACGCGATAAATTCATTCGAAAATCTGAAAAATCATCACGGTTTTAAAACTTTATTAAATAAAACAACGTACACGACAGCTGTTTTTAAACTTTATTTTCACTTTATTGTATTTAAAAACCAACTCGTTTTTTTGAAGCATCTAGTTATAAATAATAATTTGTTATCACAAACTCATTTCAATTTCAGATTATTACATTTAAACAATTTATTTTCTACAACATTTTCTACCTGTAACACGTCTCTTTTTAAAAGTGAAGAAGGAAAGATGCTTTGCCATAAAAAGCTATTATCCAAATTAAATACACCTCGATTGCACATGAATTCTGTGAATATTTCCTTGGATAATTATTATTCTTTCCTGCATATATAAAGAGATATGTATTGTCCATTATGAACTTCCGCAGTTTTACGCGGAGAGCCAGTCGTCTGAACTTTCAACTAGAAAGTTAAAAATAGCAACTGGTTTTTCCCATGGAACTACAAATACAATTGGTTTTTCACCTCGAACGCTGCGCAATTGTTGCACAAATACACAGACAAATGGCGTCTGCGGAAGTAGGCCAATACCTTCAACTTGAATAAAGAGAATTTATGTGTTCATATTTTGTGCGACACAAACCTTTCATACCCTCGATGTTGAGTGAAGCAGTACTACTAATTTACTACATGTACTAGGCTTGATCACACCTTTAGCCGTTTAAAGTAGTTCTTGTGTTTACCTCGGGGTTTCTTGTGTTAAATCATTTGTGGCTAAAGGCCCCATCCAACTGGCGAATTAGTTTTGAAAAGTGAGTACATTGTACATGTTGAATAAATTCATGTAATTGATTTTTTAATAAGTGAAATAGCTTCGTATTTTATAGTAAACATGCCTGATTTTGTAATAGAATGATTAGCTTTTGGGTGATTGTATTGTATGTACATGTACATGTACAATGCAGTCTGTTGGCTCTACCCATTTCCGGGTACAAAATGTCACTTTCTCGGTCAAAAAGAAGTGTTATTTTGATCATAAAAAGGATAGAAGCAAATATAATTTCATATTCAGTCTCCCGTGTGCATCTCTAACCCTACAAATAGGTTGATAAAGTCACTTCGGAATAAAAAACACACCTGTGACTCAAATTTATTTGACATAATAATAACCCGATTCACGTAACTATACACAATCGCCGTTTCCGCATATGCTCTTCCCATTTTCGGGTAAAAATTGAAACTTTCTCGGTAATTTTTGCGACCGAGAAAGTGTCGCTTTCTCAGTCAAAATGAACGAGAAAAATGTCTTTTTTTTTAGAAAGTGCCATTTTGACCATGAAAAGGATAGAGCAAATCAGGTTAACCTAGTGTACCTAGCCCTACAGATTGGCCTGTATTAATTAGCTCGCTTTTGTCGATCATCTTGTCGCCATTAATATACATGCGAGTAGACAAGTATGTTGGGAGAACAAACTGTGGGTCTGATTAATTAATCCTAAATCTAAACCTATTTCCGGGAAAAAATTGACACTTTCTCGGTCATTTTGACCGAGAAAATGTCGCCTTTTCGGTCATGATGAACGAGAAATTGTCATTTGTTTTTACTCGGAAGGTGTCATTTTGACCATGAAAAAGATAGAGCAAATATAACTTCATCAGTCTGACCTAGTGTGTACCTATAGCCCTACAAATAGGGCTTTATTTATTGCCTCTCTTAGTTTGTAACCATTATAGGTGACAAGACAAGATAACATAATGGCAATAAAATAAGACACAAGACAAGAGCAAATGACAGCCCTGTTTGTAGCGTTAGTGGGCACCCTTCTCCATTTTACAGCTCCACGCTACTCCTCAATGTAAGCCCCTTCCTGTCGCACACTTTGAGAATCCCTAAGGTTTTTATTTCCGTTTTTGTCGTTATAATAGGATCATAATCACAATGGCGGAGGCTGCAGCCCGAACCGTGTTGGACACAATTAGCCAGGGGCACCTGGAATGTCCGATCTGCTGCTGTCGATTCAAGGATCCTAAGATGTTAGACTGTCTTCATAGCTTCTGCCTGAACTGTCTGGGAGAGATGGTGAGCAAAGAGACGACAGAGAGGGCGAAGATAACATGTCCAGTCTGCAGAAGAGAGACGAACGTTACTGAGAAAGGAGTGCAGAGTCTGTCTTCTAGCTTCTTTCTGATATCTCTTGTCGATGAGATAAGCAAACAAGAGCAGTTATTAGAAAAGGTAACTACTTTTATTGCTACTTGTGAATCCTGCGAAGAAGGAAATCAGGCCGTGTCAAGATGCCTTGACTGCAAGGAAAACATCTGCAAGAAATGTAAAGAGGCGCACCGACGCTTGAAGTCAACCAAAGATCATCGCATCATTCCAGCGGAAGACTTGGACAAACCATGGGCTTCACCAACAGATGCTACTAAGACGGCCACACCAAAATGTAGAAAACATAGTGACCAGGTTATATGTTTTCACTGTGAGACTTGTGATGCATTGATTTGCGGCATGTGTGTTGCAACTGAGCACCGAACAGCGGAACATAAGTTAATTGGTATCGGTGACACCATGAAATCATTTCGTGTTAGTGTCAAGAACATATTGCAAACACAAAAATAACTATTTTGACATAGTCCGAATTGCTGTTCAATTGACTTTATTGCCCCTAAACAGAAAAATCGTAACAAATTACTAAAAAAACACATTTTTTGGGACTAAAAATAAAAAATGTGACATGCCACGTAAAAACTCACTTGTTTTAAAGACGTATTTGAAAAAAAAAACACACTCGCATCGTTTGCTAAGCAATTGTTTTCACCTCTTAAAGTGTTTCAATCTACATCCTATCGATTGGTCAACTTGTATCTGACGTTAAAACTGTACACAGTGGGCAGGTGATAAAACACGAATAGATTGCCTTGTGTATACGCGGCATTTTATTACAAAAATGCCAGCAACTTAAAGCTGTCAAGCAATTGATACATATTTTCTAATTAAAAGTATTTTGTTTGTATTTTCTCACATAACTCGGTCGTGTATTAGACTATGGGAAAATAAGGTTGCGAATTGACAACTCTCCGTTCATACTTCAAATAGAAGGAGGTGAATTTGCAACCCTCCATTTAATCTTAAAATGCAAGGATGCGAATTGACAACCATTCGTTCAATCTTAGAATGAAAGGATATGAATTGACGACCATCCATTCAATCTTAGAATGGAAGGATACGAATTGACAACCCTCTATTAATCTTAGAATAAATGGATGCGAAATGACGACCCTCCATTCAATCATTAGAATGAAATGATATGAATTGACGACCCTCTATTGAATCATCATAATGGAATGATGTGAATTGACAACCCTCTATTGAATCATCAGAATGGAATGTTGTGAATTGACAACTCTCCATTGAATCATCGGAATTGACAACCCTCTGTTAAATCATCCGAATGAAAGGATACGAATTGGCGACCATCCATTCAGTCTTAGAATGAAAGGATACGATTTGGCCATTATCCATTCAACCTTATAATGGAAGGATACGAATTTGAGACCATTCATTCAGTCTTAGAATGGAAAGATATGAATTGGCGACCATCCATTCAGTCTTAGAATGGAAGGATACGAATTGGCGACCATCCATTCAGTCTTAGAATGAAAGGATACGAATTGGCGATTATCCATTCAACCTTATAATGGAAGGATACGAATTTGAGACCATTCATTCAGTCTTAGAATGGAAAGATATGAATTGGCGACCATCCATTCAGTCTTAGAATGGAAGGATACGAATTGGCAACCCTATATTAATCTTAGAATGAAGAGATGCGAATTGACGACCCTCTATTAATCTTAGAATTAAGGGATGCGAATAGACGACCCTCTCAATCATCAGATTAACGGAATGACGTGAATTTACAACCCTCCATTCAATCATCAGAACGGAATGACGTGAATTTACAACCCTCCATTTAATCATCAGAATGGAATGACGTGAATTTACAACCCTCCATTCAATCATCAGAACGCAATGACGTGAATTTACAACCCTCCATTCAATCATCAGAATGGAATGATGTGAATTAACAACCCTCCATTCAATCATCAGAACAGAATGACGTGAATTTACAACCCTCCATTCAATCATCAGAATGGAATGACGTGAATTAACAACCCTCCATTCAATCATCAGAACGGAATGACGTGAATTTACAACCCTCCATTCAATCATCAGAATGGAATGACGTGAATTTACAACCCTCCATTCAATCATCAGAATGGAATGACGTGAATTTACAACCCTCCATTCAATCATCAGAATGGAATGACGTGAATTTACAACCCTCCATTCAATCATCAGAACGGAATGACGTGAATTTACAACCCTCCATTCAAGCATCCGAATGGAATGACGTGAATTTACAACCCTCCATTCAATCATCAGAACGGAATGACGTGAATTGACAACCCTTCATTCAATCATCAGAATGGAATGACGTGAATTTACAACCCTCCATTCAATCATCAGAATGGAATGACGTGAATTTACAACCCTCCATTCAATCATCAGAATGGAATGATGTGAATTAACAACCCTCCATTCAATCATCAGAACGGAATGACGTGAATTTACAACCCTCCATTCAATCATCAGAACGGAATGACGTGAATTTACAACCCTCCATTCAATCATCAGAATGGAATGACGTGAATTTACAACCCTCCATTCAATCATCAGAACGGAATGACGTGAATTTACAACCCTCCATTCAATCATCAGAATGGAATGATGTGAATTAACAACCCTCCATTCAATCATCAGAACAGAATGACGTGAATTTACAACCCTCCATTCAATCATCAGAATGGAATGACGTGAATTAACAACCCTCCATTCAATCATCAGAACGGAATGACGTGAATTTACAACCCTCCATTCAATCATCAGAATGGAATGACGTGAATTTACAACCCTCCATTCAATCATCAGAATGGAATGACGTGAATTTACAACCCTCCATTCAATCATCAGAATGGAATGACGTGAATTTACAACCCTGCATTCAATCATCAGAACGGAATGACGTGAATTTACAACCCTCCATTCAAGCATCCGAATGGAATGACGTGAATTTACAACCCTCCATTCAATCATCAGAACGGAATGACGTGAATTGACAACCCTTCATTCAATCATCAGAATGGAATGACGTGAATTTACAACCCTCCATTCAATCATCAGAATGGAATGACGTGAATTTACAACCCTCCATTCAATCATCAGAATGGAATGATGTGAATTAACAACCCTCCATTCAATCATCAGAACGGAATGACGTGAATTTACAACCCTCCATTCAATCATCAGAACGGAATGACGTGAATTTACAACCCTCCATTCAATCATCAGAATGGAATGACGTGAATTTACAACCCTCCATTCAATCATCAGAACGGAATGACGTGATTTACAACCCTCCATTCAATCATCAGAATGGAATGACGTGAATTTACAACCCTCCATTCAATCATCAGAATGGAATGATGTGAATTTACAACCCTCCATTCAATCATCAGAACGGAATGACGTGAATTTACAACCCTCCATTCAATCATCAGAATGGAATGATGTGAATTTACAACCCTCCATTCAATCATCAGAATGGAATGACGTGAATTTACAACCCTCCATTCAATCATTAGAACGGAATGACGTGAATTTACAACCCTCCATTCAATCATCAGAATGGAATGACGTGAATTTACAACCCTCCATTCAATCATTAGAACGGAATGACGTGAATTTACAACCCTTCATTCAATCATCAGAATGGAATGAAGTGAATTGATAACCCTCCATTCAATCATCCGAATGGAATGACGTGAATTTACAACCCTCCATTCAATCATCAGAATGGAATGATGTGAATTAACAACCCTCCATTCAATCATCAGAATGGAATGATGTGAATTTACAACCCTCCATTCAAGCATCCGAATGGAAGGATACTAATTGGCGACCATCCATTCAAGCATCAGAATGGAATGACGTGAATTTACAACCCTCCATTCAATCATTAGAACGGAATGACGTGAATTTACAACCCTCCATTCAATCATCAGAATGGAATGACGTGAATTTACAACCCTCCATTCAATCATTAGAACGGAATGACGTGAATTTACAACCCTTCATTCAATCATCAGAATGGAATGAAGTGAATTGATAACCCTCCATTCAATCATCCGAATGGAATGACGTGAATTTACAACCCTCCATTCAATCATCAGAATGGAATGATGTGAATTAACAACCCTCCATTCAATCATCAGAATGGAATGATGTGAATTTACAACCCTCCATTCAAGCATCCGAATGGAAGGATACTAATTGGCGACCATCCATTCAAGCATCAGAATGGAATGACGTGAATTTACAACCCTCCATTCAATCATCAGAATGGAATGACGTGAATTTACAACCCTCCATTCAATCATCAGAATGGAATGATGTGAATTAACAACCCTCCATTCAATCATCAGAATGGAATGATGTGAATTGACAACCCTCCGTTTAATCATTAGAATGAAATTATGTGAATTGACGACCCTTCATTCAATCATCAGAATGGAATGATGTGAATTTACAACCCTCCATTCAAGCATCCGAATGTAAGGATACTAATTGGCGACCATCCATTCAATCTTAGATTGGAAGGATACAAATTGACAACCCTCTAATAATCTTAGAATGAAGGGATGCGAATTTACAACCCTCCATTCAATCATTAGAATGGATTTTTGTGAAGTAACGACCCTCCATTCAATCATCCGAATGGACAACCATCCATGCAATCATCAAAATGGAAGGTTACGAATTGACAACCCTCCATTTAAACTCGGAAAGGAAGAATGCGAATTTTGACAGCCCTCAATTGATTTTAATTTTGTTTAGCCGTCGAAGGACTAGCATCTTTGGTGCAAAATTGATTGTTTCATTTACGCCTTGGACATTTGTTTTATCAAACGACTTTACTTGAAAGCATTTAATAAAGGAACCAACATTGACAAAATAACATTTCACCGACTTCATTCATGTACGTTAAATTTCATTCACAAACTAGTGTCATGTTTTCACAAACATATTAATTTCAACATATAAATCAAGAGAACGTCTTTTATTAGGCTTCAACATAATCAGTATCCATGACTTGGCCAGTTGGAGTAGTTTTGTGTGGCATAGAATTAGGCGTCCCGGTAACGTTTCTAAAATGTTTTAAACAATTTGGCATTCTACATGTATATTGACAAGTTACAATAATATAAGGACAAGGATAAGTTAAAGTCAAAGGTTAAGTGAGCCTGAAACTTTATAACCAGCCCCGTGCAGGTCGACCTGCGATTTGCTTTTGCCCTGATGGAATTGTCAACATCATGTAGAAAAATAACGCTCGGGTCAAAACTTAGAAATCGTAGAACACAAAATTCAATAGTTATAGTGTTATCGGACGATCAATGAGCGAACGCGCCCTCTTGTGGTGACTTGACAAGACACCGCAGTTCTATTGCCTCACTTGGCCAGTTGTTGTTGACAGATTAGTTTAGACGGGTCGACAATGCTATGCGGTTGATTACATCCCAGGGGTCTGCTTATGCACATCTTTAGACGACATTTGTTTTAAAAACTTTTGACAGCATCTGTTCAACTTTTACAATGTCTAAAGATGTAAAATAAATCTTGTTGGGAACACGTTCCATAGCGGCTGTTGATTTGTGTTTTTAGCGCCGACGAATGGTCTTAATAGTCGTCGCAGTTAGAATGGGGTCGCAAAACAAAAAAATTGGGTCTGTTTCGTCGCGCCCGCAAGGTCGACTTGGTTTAAAAGCCACGGCGGCGGGCTTCCGGCAACCTTAGGTCGTCGATCACTATTAGTTCTTGAACACTGATCGAAATGCAGTTTAACCCAAAAATCTCCTTAAAATCACCGTGAAATTTCACGGTTTTCAATAACTCATAGTGTATTATCTCGCTTACGGTTGTTTTTCACATAGTACATTTGCGTGATAACAAGATATGTGTAACAATGCGAACGAAGATCCACCTACTTACAGCCGATGGGTTCAACATGTTGATGGGCTGGATTGAATGAAGTCGTTGTTAGCGGTTAGACATCATGGTTTTATATTAAATTGTTTGCTTTCATAAATGATGGCCACACAATTATTGTATAATTATTTATTTTTTAATTCCAGAAGTCAGAGGTAAGTTTGGGTTGGGCATTTCTCTTCCATGTCAGGTGATTGAACAGTCTTCAATAAATACCCTTTTGGGGGTGATCATTTTATAGAAATCAATGTACCACGATTATTCTCGGTTAAAAATTTAATATGGTAATTTTGCTTTGTCATTCAAGGTATTTAGAAGCGCGCAACATTAATGTTCAGGCACTATTACATGCCTGTTCAATTTCAGCATACTTGTCTTTAAGAGTACTGACTGTCTGTGATTTCAAACAGCTCTTTTTTGCTGTTAAGGGAAAATCCCACAATATAGCGGTCCTCAGGTCCAGCAGCTCGGTGTACGGGCGCCTACTAGCCCCTGAACCTGTATAGCGAGGCTTGCAAGGGCCCGTCCATGAGCTGCTGTACCAGTGCACGTTTATTATAAGACCCTCCTCATCCTTTGAAACGAGTCGGCCGATCAATGGTCTTGCTGGGAGGTAGTCCACGTACAGTGCCACCAACAGATCGGGTTGCAGACTGCTGTAGTCGTCCATCATTACGACGTCCTTTAATTTTTAGGACGCCCTTGGCTTCCAATGAAGACCTTGATACATGTAATAGGCAAACAAAAGAAAATATTTATTTTGATAATCTATTTTATAATTACGGTTAGAAATACTGCACCACCTACGTATTCATGGCATAGGCTATACACGTGTTCAAAATCTGAACGAAAAGCACAACGTACTTGATCTGTAAAAACATAATAAAAACAAACGATTATTGTAGCAAAATAGTTTTTTATATTAGTGTTTCCCAGTTATTTTGTGAATTCATGGCACCTGGCGTGCTGTCGTTTAAATGTTTGTATCGATTGCTATCGGTCGTCGGCCTCCCATACAAACAAATAATACCCTTTTTTTTTCTTAAAAGCAATGCCCTGATTTATCAAATTTCGTATGTCCACTATAATTATTATGTTTGCAATCTTTCACCCAATCTGAAAACGGGTGCAATCCAGTTATTCTAGTTCCCGACGTGAATACAATTAAGTAGGATCAGGGAGCCAAACTACAAAAACTGCCTTTTTTTCTGGTTTTACCAGCATCTATAAATAGTTTGAACACAAAACGTTAAAACGTTTAGTGTAACAATAATTATTTGCTATAAAATACCGCCCCTGATAATTACAGCAAAAGCATTTTAGATGTATACATTGTTGTCCCAAAACATAGTCGAGCTTAAGGCCATTTAAAATTAATAAAAAGTTTAACATCGCTGAGATTTAAAAAAATTGGTGGGGAGGGGAATTTATATTTTATATTTTATATTTTTAGTATTTTACTTTCCTTCATATCCAAGGTGCCCAAATTATATGTAGCGACCGTTTGCTGTTCATTGTTTATTTAATAGTATCAATACAGTGCATGTGGCTTGAACACATTGGAATGGTCGTCATAGTGGAAGGAATAGGACATACATCTGACATCGTTAGCCACCTGTCCACCAGCGTGCAGCGACTTGCCCTGTTGACTGTAGTCTTTAGGCAAGACGTTGCTTAATCTGCAGCCACGAGAGGGCGCTATCGTGACAAACCATCATCACTTACGAACCTGTCGGTTGCTAATATGATGGTTTGTCGCGATAGCGCCCTCTCGTGGCTGCAGATTAAGCAACGTCTTGCCTAAAGACTGACGATCTTTTCAGAGCGCGCTATTGCATGCCGTCAGCCACGTGATGCGACTTTTCTGAAGGCGGGTTTTGATGACGCGATCGCGTACATCTCCCTACAAGCACTGGATGGCGCGCGCAGTTGTTATCGACGATCTTAGACCATCGATTGCATGCACAGAAGTAGAAAAAACACAGTTTTAGAAAAAAATATAAAATATACAAAAATATCGGGACGGAGCTCAAAATCGGGACGGACGGCGATGTTAAACTTTTTATTAATTTTAAATGGCCTAAATAAAGTTAAAATTGGTAGCATTTTAATTCATCTTATAAGTGTCCTCACACCATAGCGATCACCAGTTGCATATGGTTGCGAATACAACATAGTGGTCATAAGTTCCGAACGCAACTCACACACAACTAATAGGTTTTATAGGTTTTAGTACGCAACAAGCACGCAGGTGATCGCAGACACACGCAGAGTAAGTTTGGAAATTTAGAATGGCGTTAAAATAAAATGTTTATGATATGCGTTAAAATAAGTGGGAAATCTTATAGCGCCATGATGTAACTACTGATGGTTGTGTGTGTTAGTCAAGTTTGGCATGTTCGTATTCACATGCAACGTCAACGAAAAACTTACCGGTGGGCAGTCTTGAGTCAGTTTCTGGTGGATGTCTTGCATTCTGCCTGGGGTCGATTCGTTGGGGTCCTGACTTGTCAACGGTGTTTGTGAAAGAACTCTTGCAGTATTTATATACTGAACGAGTTGTTTCATCTTCCAAATAGGATCTTTAGGTGGGACCTTTTAATGAGAAGTAATACTGTGTTTTAATGGCATGTACACAGTTCGCATAAGTTAATTATTTATTGCAATGGCCTAGTGTTGATTTATCTTGTATGCGTCTGGTTTGAACTCCAGTTCGCCCGCGTTGAATGAATTAAGAACGAACATCAATTTAGGGCTAGATTTGCACATAATAACTGTAATCCATGTATGGGGTGTAAAACTTGATATATTGAATTTATTTTTTGATTAGGGCTAGTTGGGTAAAACCAAAGCTATTTAGTTAACCCTGGGAGACACCAACCAATTTTTGTTACGCAGAGGCACCAAGATGCTCCAATTTGGAGCACATATGTTGTGGGGGTAATGAACTGTGTTTGGGGGCACAATTTCTTTTCTCACGGTCTGAACATATGGATAGAAGTTCCCTGGCCACACTAGTCTTGGTTCCAAGACCTTCGTGTTGTTTATTCCGCGATCACTGACACAAACCACCGATGTTACAAAGGGCGCTATCTCCAGACGAATCGCACCCGCGAACTGGACTCACTCGAAGGAAATTCAAAATTATGTACGTTTGTCAAACGCCGGCTCCAGTGCGACATGGATCCAGCCACATTTTGTAAACTAAGCATGCGTGAGACCAGAAAGCACACGAAGCCGGGATTTGAAAAAGAGACAGCGTTAACGAATCTGTGCGCGTGGTGGGCGCCGAAATAACACAAGGGTCTAGGGCTAGACTATGGCAACACAAACCAAAGATTTAAAAGGTTTTGTTTTAAAGACATCCCGCGGCAATCAAAACATTGAAATCAGTATTGCCATGCAATACACGCACTGACATAAAACAGCCACAGGGTGAAGAAACAAAAACACAGCAAACAACAACTATAACTACCCCCCAGGGTATTTCTGGGTCAGGATTGGAAACTGATATGCTTGCCTTTGATCCAAGGCCGAACACTGATGCCAGAGACCTTTATTGACAGTTGGCTATCCAAAAAAGGGATCAGGTTTCGATTTCTCTGCACAAGTCTATGGCGTTTTGCCAAAACCGTTATTTTGAATGGTTGGCCTGCCCCCTAAATAACCTCTGGGGTTGTAAATGTGTTTTCAGCCTATTGAGCAGGGTCACGTCTAGGGGTAGATGAAAATTCAGCTCCGTTGACTTAACGAATTGTTTTTAATTAACACAAATAGGTTTTTGTTCCACCCGTTGGAGGGGTTTCGCTTCTCCAAGGGTTAAATAAATCGATGATCTATTAAATTCCGTATACTGCCAACCTCTTGTAGTTGTTCAATATCCTTCGTGAATTTAGTCCACCACTCCTTTGCCTCAGTATCAAACCGTCCTGAATATCCTCTGGGAAGGTCTTTCTTCAGTTGACCTGGGTCCATATTTTCCAGATCAGGAACTACCCAATTTGGCCCGTTTTCGAGATTTGGGATTGTCTGTATACAATAAAAACCAATAATAATTCGATTAGAACTTTAACATCAGTTGGTGGATGTCCCGAAATAATGGTGTTTCATCTGGTTTTAATCGAGTACATTTAAAGCCGGGTAATGGAGCGGAGCGAGCAAAAAGAAACCCATTCTTTACCATGGACCCTAGCCGTTTAAAACACGCCAAGCACATTTTATTCATATTCATAACAGAATTACAAATGTTCATCGATTTTAGTCAACAATATGCATATTACTTAGGTGTCCATTTTCCCTACAACTCATTCTTGCATGTTTTACTCCCATCAACTGCATGTTTATATTACCTGAAAACACTTTAGACCAGCGGACTCCTCCAATGGTTCATCACCCTCTTCTGGGGGTTGTGGTCTCCACTCGTCACAGCTCCAGAGCCGGTAGTGCATGACGACCGTCCCCTGAACTTTCCGGAACCGGAAGCAGTGAGGACGACTGTGATTGCCCATTGTTTTAAACATATGGGGCTCCATCCACTTCTTGATGTCATACAACTGGGTCACATCCTCTATTTGCACCTCAGGTGTATAACTTGTTCTTATACTGGAATACAGATCTGTAAGAAATATGAATTATTTGCCGGGGGAAAAGTATTAAACAAATGCGTGTAAATCATTCCACGGGGTTTCAACAGTAATGTCAGTTTTAATTTAACTACGTTTCCGATCACTTTGAAACTAGATGTTTATCCGTTACGTTATTTAAAGAACAAACGTATAGAGAATGTATTTACCCGGGAGAGTGTACACATTCCGCCTTGCTATCTTGCTCGCGAAGGCAGAGAACATCTGATCTACGTCTTCGTGCGTATGGCCAACCACGAGAAAGTTAACATAGACCTGAGAAAGAAAATACAGACTGCTTTAGTGTGGAAATCGTATTATTAACCCGCTTATGGTTTTACCTTTCAAAACCTTTCAAAATCTGCTTAATGGGCAAAATGGCTATCAATAAGTATGAACCTTTCAAAACGCTCCAGAATTGTTTGCTACTGCACTGCTACACCTTTCAAAACCTTTTGAATTTTTTTTTTTTTTTAACACCAGTTTGTTCAGAGAGTTGTTTTACCTTTCAAAACCTTTCATAGGTTCTATTCGTCAGACAGCTTTCTCATCTTTCAAAACGTTTCAGTCCAGAAAACTTGAAACGTTTTGAAAGGTGTGACAGCTCTATGGTAACTGCACTGTATATAGGAGGGTTAATCTCTGAAAATGTTGAAAACAAATCGTGGACGGAAACTGACTTTTTCGATAGATTCTATCGTTGGTGCGATTTTGTATCATCATTTGTGTCAAAATTCCTTGAATGGGCAAATTTAAAAAGCGAGGGGGTGTGTTGCGACAGAAATTTCCAAAGCCAACTTGCGCACTTAATTGTCTTCCTAATCCTTACACCAAAGCGATGCATTTACATATGTCAGTGTTGTATTTCTGGGTTTTTTTACTTTTCAATATTGAAAAATTACAAAACAAAGATCTGAGGGGGTCTTGATCCAACCAACCTCCGTCAAAAAATATGTGGGAATATAAATACCCTTTCCATGATTGGCGCCCACGAAAACAATTTAAGTCGCTTATTTCAACTATAACTTGCATAATGATTTGCATAAATTAAATTCCCTTATTAACGAATTACCGCTTAACAAAACAGCTGACTGCGGAATGAATGTCAGGGTGCGAAATTTAATGTTCTTACCTCTGAAAATATTCCATACTCAACCATTAATGAGCAGAAGGACAACACGAATCGGTTTTTGTTTTCTCTGAAACAATTGTCCAGTTGCAAATGTAAGATTTTGCCAAGATGTTGCTTTTTATTCCACAGTATTCTCAATAGAACGTTCATGGTTAAATTGGGGTCATGTGGAAACTGTCTCAGGTCCATGAAGGCAAGTGGTATTTTGCCAGACGGCACATTTGTGTGCAGTATGGCACCTATGTGGGAAACGAAAAAGAAAAGCAATTTAATGCTGCCAATTATGGTATTAACAGAACATTTTCTGTGTTTTGTTATTTGCATTTGAATAATTATTAAAATCCAAGAAGTGGGCCAGGAGGACCATTGAAGAGGGAGAGTGGCAGCTTATTATTACCTGCAACATAATACCCGGGATATTGTTTATCTCAAGCTAGCTATCATCATTACAAAAGCCCGGCCTTTTGGGACAAAATTCCAATTTGTTTGTCTCTGTGCAGTTGACACATTTACCTAACAGTAATCTTAGTCACGAGGTCAACCACTAACCTGTTATATGAGTCCGAAGTCTTGCCAGATGTTCCGTCGATTTATCTGAAGTGGTCAGATGGGGCACATCGGTTTT
This sequence comes from Crossaster papposus, assembly GCA_037893245.1. Classification (NCBI taxonomy): domain Eukaryota; kingdom Metazoa; phylum Echinodermata; class Asteroidea; order Velatida; family Solasteridae; genus Crossaster; species Crossaster papposus. The sequence goes on from JBAIAA010000592.1 coordinate 487,688, forward strand.
TCGCTGGTCCATGCCATCGATTATTAAGGCTACGTCCTCGGTAGAACCTAGACGCGCCTTCTCCCTACTGTTATAGTATTGCTGAGGCTCCATCCTAACAAAAACATGAAACCACATAAAACGTGCCTTAGTTGTATGCATCTTTTATTTTACTCAATATGCTGTACACTTAACACGAACTCCATCCTTTGGACGAGTTGAAATTAATGTTAGGTTTTTAGCACTCAGAAAATCAGTCTGAAAATCAATTCATATTTTATAAATTCCATTTCATCAATTTAATTAGTTCTAGTTGTACATCGCCAGTTATGGTTTTAAGGACAGTGACGCTATAAAAACAAACATTTTTACCTTTAAAAAATCCTGATATTTTGTGTGGTTTCGTGTGGTTGTGTGCGTTGTGAGCTTGAAATAATTATTGTTGTCAAAGTGTGGATATTCTAGCATGCACGCCGGCTTTTGGCCGCCACATTGTTATGGGTTGTTCTAAAAAAAACTCGACCCCCAATCCCTCGACCCCCATTTATATAGATAAATATTAGCAGTAACAACAATATTATTATCGGAAAATGAATGCGCGTATGTTTTTTTGGGGGGCGTGTCGATTTGTTGGGAAAAAGCTTGTTTGTGTGTGTGTAAAAATAAAATATACAAAATATACAACAATAATGGGGGGGGGGGGGGGGGGGGGACTGAAACAGTTGAAATAATATTGAACTGGCGTTACAGGACTTGTAATTTCTGTAACGATATTATTATGTTTTCACAGGACAGTCTTGGCGTTCCATTTTGTAAGATTTTGTGTGAAAATATGATTTCTTTTTTTTCTTCAACAAAGTGAGTAATGTCTTACGATGGTACTTACATCAGCTGCTGGCAATGGATTTCTTTCAGATCAGCTATCTGCTTCTTAATGTCCTGGTTTTTTGTGCTGTGATACCGTTCTTCAAGCTCCACACAAGTGCTACACTTTGTGAATTCAGAGCCCTGTATAAAATACGCATATTGTTTTGTATTACTTCAAGTTAACCCGAGCGTACATTGCGGTTTCAATCGTAATGTACACAATTTTCTAAACAAAAGGACATATCCGTTTAATCTAAAATTGCAAATAACATTAACAAGTTACTGTCTGAATACGTATACCTTATCTTTATAGTACTTAGTAGTAATCACAACAAAATCAAAAATTGGCTAGCGTGGAACAAGATTTATTACACTATACGTTCGTCGCCTTGAAGGCAATGACCACCTCAAAGCAATGCCCCAAGGCCTTTCTTTAAGATCCCATGTCGCCAGTTTCGGAATTTCTGACATGTGAACATAATGTGATGACCACCTGACTTTTCCAAGTAACCCTGAATACTGATTCAGGCAGTTTTAGTTAGATTGTATATTGTGCTGAAAATTTGGAGGACTAAAAGAAAATGTTCTAGCCCGTTTTTGCAAAATTAGGTCATACCACTCACCAGCTACACAGTAAAGTAATCAAGTGTAATTTATTTTTCTTTAAAAAAGTATGCTGCATTTTTTAAATCAGTGTCGATGTTGATATTACATTTTTCGTGTGAATTTTGTTTCAATTTCTGAAAGTTTTTCATTTAAAACATGTTTTCTCAACTTTTACCTTGAAACAAAAACTTGCCTGAATTTCACAAAAAAATAAGGACGAGTCTTAAAAAAGAACAGAGAAATGTAACGTCGTTCACACGGTTGATGGTAACATTGCGGCACTGTCCGTAAATAGAACTCAGCGACTGCGTCTGTACTATGTATCCCAAAAACAACATTGCGGGGGTATGACGCAAAGGAAACTCACACAAAACGACTCACAAATATAATTTTTAAATGAAGTCATTAAAACGGAAATTACATACAAAGATTGACGGTTTTCTGTAAATAAACTTTAAAAACTTTCTTTCTCTAAATTATAGTTTCGGCATTTTTACTAGGAAAAAAACCCCAAAATATTTATTGCGAGTGTGGGCAACAAATTACAAGCATTTTAAAAGCGTTGTCATCAAACAAGAAAATACAAATTATTTTTGTTTTACTTGCCGTGTGAAACTTTAGTGTCGCACCATTTTTCTTTCCTTGTTTTTTTTTTACTTTGGGAGCAGTCAGGGCGTAGCGAGGACATTGAATCAAATTTCATAAATTTGCCTTGACATTTTGGGCTGCATTATCTTTCTTCTGAGCGGAACCCATCACCTATTCAACAGTTTACTGCAAAAACCATGTGTATTGTGCAGGCCTATTTCTTCAACCAAGGTTAAGAATTCAGATTAATAGTTCTGTTAAAAATTGAACTGAGGTGAGGATTAAGATCTCAGTGACCTGCCTAATGGTCACTTTAGTCTCAAGTCTCGCAAGAACTTAGGGTCAAATGGGGGTCAATGTACACTTGACGATAGATGATGAATAAAGTATGCTGGATAATTACTGAGAAGGCTTTCTGCGCTATTTTCTTCAGTCGGCTTTTGAGCCTGCAATGGGCCATTTTGGGGCAAATGGGCTCATTTTTTTGAGTGATTTTTTGTTGTGGTCCAGTTGCTGACTGAGGCTTGAAATGCCGATTGAGGGAAATTACTTGGGTGTGACACACCAACACATATTCGTACGCATACAAATACAGCGGTGTTATTATTTTGACATAACTAGGACTGTACATGTGTTTTCCTTACCTTTCCTATGTGAACGTTTGCAAAGGAAAACTTCCACAGAGCCAGGAAATGTCCGTAAGAAATGATTCCTTCTTCTTCGATTCCACGTGCCTGAATATTGTTTTACAAAATGAAATTGCTATTATTTTGGGCAAACTCATTTGGCCAGGCACGCAAGGATCGAGTTGTAAATCTAACTTTGACCCAAAATATAATATTGACAATTTCAAATAAGATCTTTGTAAATGTGACAAAATATATAATACAACCCTGTAAATGCAATCTTTATCGTTGGCTATTTTGAGGGCCGTGGGAGTAGAGAGAGGGGTTTGAGGGGTAAGTGAATTCGCCCGTGTTTGGCAATAACAAAAACCCAATAAGTTTGGACCCTCTTCAAATACAAATTAGAATGGTAATTGGTATGACATAACAAACTTCAGGAGATGCTGGTGTTTAATACTCATTGTTCGTTTTCAAAGGATTATTGAATTTGACTCAACGCCATGCAAGTAAATTTTGTAATATTTATACATATTTTTCTGGAAGTAGAAGTAAAGAATCTTACCTGAAATTCTGCAGTCATATTGGCATACACTTGTTTTTTGTTCCAAGTTGGCGGAAGATTGATAACGCTTTTGTGAGGCATAAAGTCGCCGAATGTGTGGAAAAATACATCCATCCACCCTGTTGCCATGGTTGATTTTTCCCTTGGATGTTTTTTACCCAGGTTACCATGAGATATGCTGTGATAACCTTCCTTGACGAGCTTGAGGCATCTGTCAAAGCGTGATTGTGAAACTTGGTAAACTTTCATCCAAGCGTCGTTACAAAGCGTGTGTCCACGTAGACGACTAGATTCGTATGAACGCACACTTTGTGGGGCTGCCCGCTATTTGACGCTGCAGTGATTACTGCATGTCGTCTCATCTGTTCTAATAGGAAATTGCGTTGCATTGCCTCATCTAAACCGATAAACTCATCGTGGCACTGGGTGATGTCGTTTAAACTAAGCATACTTAAACACTTTCTGGTACAACGACAGGTCTTTTTAATAATAGAAAGGGGAGATGCTAGGTTTTTTCGTCTCCTTTGCCTTTTCGATACCGTGTAACTTGATTTGTCAATGGATGCGGCTGGTTGTATTTCGCTGTCTGAAAACTCCGAATCACTTTGTAGGATTCCAAAATACGAATCTGTCAGTGTCGTATCTCTTGTATGGGGAGAACTGGTTGAATCGTTTTCATTTGAATCAGTTAAGGAAAGCGTGTACTCATTCTCGATCGGGCTAGTGCTGTCTCCGCGCGCCCCTGAAAGACACTCGTTCTCAATATCGGATTCGCCTAAAATGTCGAAGTACGAATCATTGAGTGTTACGTTCCTTATTGGAGTGTGTTCATTTGAGGGAGAACCCAGATTGCCATAAGCAGCACAACTACTAGTAGTATCAGTACTGGTTATCGGTGTCGATGTGAATCGTGGTAGGCGAATTCTGACCGGTGTTTGACTCAGCTCAGACCATGGATCAGAAACAGTAGGTTCATCATGTTCATCATCGGAATCAGACATAAGTCCAAAATAAGAGTCTGACAGTGTTTGGTTCTTGGTTGGAGATGGTTCATCACACGAAGACATTTCAATCTCAAGTTTCGAAGTGGCTGTGCACTGTGCAGGAGCTGGACACAGCATACATGTACATGTAAATGATATACATGCACATGTAAATGATGTACATGTAGTATAAAACGAAGAGTATCGAATATGGGGATGCAGTCAGTCCGCAGCGCACTGAAAAGCCGTTCATTTTATGTGCGCTTTATGCATGGCACTTTGTGGGTGACCACGTTTTTGAATACCTAATGAGCTGGCGACGACGCCTGGAATTTGGTCCGAAACATCCGTTTTATTTACCGACTGTCAATATTAGGTATATTTTCTTTTGGATAAGAAAACATTATTGTATAACATACAATTATATTAGAAATTATATGACATTGAGAGGGTGAAATTTATAACGTAAAAAAAGCTTCCGAACTAACAAATTGACCTTCAGAAAACGAAGAGATTTTCCCATTTTCTGGCGGTGGCCACAACCCAATTTCACACTGATGTTAAAGATAATTTCATATTCTATCGAAAAACTGTCGATTTGGGGTTGATTTTAACTTAGTCCAGTCAGGGCGCAGAAAATGCTAACGTCCACAAGAAAGTAACGAACGGAATATCCCACCATGACAGTCCATAGTCTTCCTGCGCCCTCATTGGTCGAAAATGACGTCATTGAAAGGGCTTCGTGATGATAGGTGGTTTAGAGGTCAGTGGGTGATAGTGATACCCATACTAGAGAGGCGGCCGACATGCTGATAGCGTGGCTGCGATGGCTGTGGTGGGCATGGCCATGGTGGTGGACGGCATGACCTACTGTCTACATGTAATAAGAAACATATTGGAAGACAGAAAAAGGAACTGTGAAGTTTAGCAGTAACTATTAAACAAGTTTTATAACTTTGAACAAAACGTAGGTCTAAGTCGTTTTTATACAAGACAAATCAATTGTGTATGCATGACATGAAGGCAGAAACCTAACTTGGGCATATAAATAAGCCACAAAAAACAAAACAATTTACATGTTCATGTACATGTACATGTGCTTGTGTGCATAATACAGTAATACACGCTCTGCGTATTAAGTACGCGCCGAAAGACATGGCCGAAAAAAAGTAAAAATCGCGCGCACGAGAATCGCCGCAGAATACATGAAAAACATGTCGCCACAGGCTAAATTGTATATCAAACGAAAGATCATTGCTTTCTTTATCGACGTGTAGTGATCATTTTTGGCAATATTTGTTAGTCCAGTCAGGGCGCAGCTAGGGGGCGTCGGAACGCAGGGGGCGTCGGAACGCAGGGGGTGTAACCAGCCAAAACTATAGGTCAGAGTGAATATTTGCTTTACCCGCTTCATGGTCAAAACGACACTTTTCTGAGTCAACAAAAATGTCATTTCGATTGGGAAAGGGATTGGGACATTTTCGACCAAATTTTGGCCGGAGAAAGTGTCATTTTTTACACGGATATGAACAGAGCAACTTGGTTCTGATTCAGGATCAATTATTGTGTTCTATTACAGACTACAAAAGCTAATCGTTCCTTTATCTTACGAATCAGGCATGATTCAAGCAACACCCAATCACATTGAATCTGTGCAACATGTAATGTGTATTACATGTAACATAATTCATATGTATTGTACATGTACTACAACTACAATGTACTCACTTTTTAAAACTGATTCGTCAGTTGGATGGGGTCTTCAACCACATTTTCGGTGGGTGTAAAACACAAGAATGGCCTTCCACCGGTCCAGGTACCGCCGGTATACTTTCGAGCGGCGAAAGGTGATCACTTGTGTAGTTGTACTTATCGAAACAAGGTACGTATCGACTACCGCAGCATCCTGTGTACATACATGTACATGTACTTGTATTTGTTCAACAACTGCGCAGTATTTGATGAGGAGGCATTGCGTGCAGCGCAATTTACTCACTGTGGGGAAAACCTGTTACTATTTTTAACTCGCGCCATTAATGAAGGGCAGCGCGCGCCCTCTAGGCCCCTGTCTTTCAGAAGACAATGTGCGCGTGCAGGCCTTCGGCGTGAAGCTACGGAAGTTCATAATGCCATTATGAACTTTTGTTCATAATGCCATTATGAATTATGTGAATATTTCACAGGATAATATTCTTTCTTGCGAATGGAGACATATGTAATGTCCATTATTAATGGACATTACATATGTCTCCATTCGCAGGAAAGAATATTATCCTGTGAAATATTCACATAATTTATTTGCAATCGAGGTGTATTTATTTTGAATAATAGCTTTTCATGGCAATTATCTCTCCTCCCCACGGGTATTAAAGGGTGGAAAATTAAATTTAATAATCTGAAATTGAAATCAGTTTGGTAACAAACAATTATTGTTTACAACTGGATGTTTCTAAAAAATAATATCTAATAATAAAATTGAAAGTTTATTTCCAAATGGACCATTCCATGAAGTTGAGATACAAAGTGTGACATTATGGTATATTTCTAGTTTCATGCCATATATCAACTAAATTATTTGACTATTTATTTCTGTTTGTCTTGGACGTTGGACAGATTTGGCAAGTCTTGTACCATTCAAACATTGGTTTCCAGAGTAATTGGATATTTAATAAAAATATTTAGGTATCACAAGTACCACGCGTCTCTTTCACATCTTTTTGTCATGTTGCAAAATGTATTGCATAAACTAAACCTCGGCTTACTATTACATGACCACAAAATGGAGCCATACAGGTCTTTATAAGGTTATTGCATATCAATTACAAGGGATATGTTGAGAAATATGTTCCAACATAACACATGTTACACTAGGGTACACCATGTTCAATTGTTTATAGTGACTGATTCACTTGTATTTCAGGTAAGAGTTACACAAAGATAATTACACAAAGATAATAAACTGAAATAAATCAAAACATCTCTCGAGAATGTTAGCGCCAACACTATATAGCAACTGCTCCAAATAACACCAGCCATTCCCGAAGGCTTTTAGGTTTGTTTTTTTATTAAAAACTAAAATCTATATCAAAATATGCAAAATGCTAATATACGCAAAAGTCCTTAGAGTACTGCATACTACAGTTTAGTAAATGTATGTACACGTACTACTGTATATACGTAGTAGTATTTTATAGCTTTATGCGAGGTTCGAGTTAAGTGTGAGGTTCGGGTTTAATCTAAACTGCGGTCAGGTCACCTGAGCATTTCACCTTTCATTAATTGGCTAGCTCGTCAGGTACCAGTCTGGGTTTCATACCCTGCAACCATTAGCCTGTCATGAATTGACGAAAATCAACCGAAGAGGGCGTTTTGCGGAAATTTGTCAATATGGCTTCCAAGCTCTTGCGTAAGACTAACGTTACTGCTATACCATGGAGGAAGGAAAACAGACAGTTAGTGAAGTGCGGGGAAATACTTAATAAACAAATGGCCAATCATAAAACTAGATTTGCTTTCCTGAACTTGAAGTGTATGCTCCTCAGAAAACCGGTTAGGCCCAACATTTTAACTATAGTGCCTACACTTTTTTGTTTTCACTGGCACTGAACTGAAGTTTTATTTGAATGCCATATATTTGGATGCCATACAGTAAATATTTTCCGGGGCCAATTCATACAAGCAATATTCTTTTTGCATTTTTGCATTTTTGCATTTTTTTTTTTTACATCAAATGTAAATTTGGGGCTTTACACACAAGCACTTTGTTCACATAATTACTATGGGCGTTAAACCTCAACATTTCTGAATCCTGCAATGTTAATATAAAAACCAACCAGTTTTAAACACTTTTTATAGTGTCACAATAAATGTAGACGCCTGTGAAATCTAGTATCTTTCACCCTTTATTGACTGAAACCTCACATGGGTCATAAATGACATTTACTATTAAAAGAAGTTCGTAAATATTAAACTTTTTCTTTTGTGTTTCTTTTGCCAACCATGATGTGCATCATATATCATGCCCTATATACATGTATGTCTGTATCTTGTACACAGCCATTTTGTCTCTGAAGAAGATCTTGTTGAGATCAAAATATTAGGCCCTCTTAACTTATTTGATTTGTACATTTCAGGCCATTCCAGCTAGTAAGCAGTTTGTAGCAGTTTTAATATTATTCATGTTTCATTTACCTTGGCAGATATTTGAACAAGATGTAAATTTTTTTACTCAGTGTCATTTTTAACATAACTGTAATATCTCCAAAAATAAATCTATAATAAAAACTTGCTTTTGGGACTCCAGTCAATGTTTTGTAACTAAATCTCAAAATGAATTTTGGACGTGATGTCTGGGTCTTAATTCCACTGTGGAGGGTGCACACCAACCCTACAAATAGGACTGTACCTGCATAGCTCTCTGTTGTATGTTGTCTTATTTTGTCACCATTATCTTATCTTATCTTGTCACCTATAGCGACAAGATAAGACAAAAAAGAGCCAATTACAGCCCTATTTTTAGGGTAAGGTGCACTATAGCCATTACAGTGACTGCTCTATGTTCAGAAAACCCTATTATCTGACTAAACCTATGTTCCGACACTCCTATGATCCAACTACCCGCATATAATAAGATTTTACTAGCCTGCTTCATTAGTGACTCAATTCCATGTGGTAACATACATTTTTTGAAGGCGTGTCAGAACGCAGGGGTGTCGGAACGCACGGGTGTCAGAATCATAGGTCGAGTAGTCGGAACAAAGGCCGAGTAGTCTAAACATAGGGGGCGTCGGAACGTGGGGGGCGTCGGAGCGTGGGGGGCGTCGGAACGTGGGGGGCGTCGGAACGTGGGGGGCGTCGGAACGTGGGGGGCGTCGGAACGTGGGGGGCGTCGGAACGTGGGGGGCGTCGGAACGTGGGGGGGCGTCGGAACGTGGGGGGGCGTCGGAACGTGGGGGGCGTCGGAACGTGGGGGGGGGGGCATCGGAACGTGGGGGGCGTCGGAACGTGGGGGGCTTCGGAACGTGGGGGGCGTCGGAACGTGGGGGGCGTCGGAACGTGGGGGGCGTCGGAACGTGGGGGGCGTCGGAACGTGGGGGGCGTCGGAACGTGGGGGGCGTCGGAACGTGGGGGGCGTCGGAACGTGGGGGGGCGTCGGAACGTGGGGGGCGTCGGAACGTGGGGGGCGTCGGAACGTGGGGGGCGTCGGAACGTGGGGGCGTCGGAACGTGGGGGCGTCGGAACGTGGGGGCGTCGGAACGTGGGGGCGTCGGAACGTGGGGGCGTCGGAACGTGGGGGTGTAACCGACCATCACTATAGGTCAGAGTGAATATTTGCTTTATCCGCGCTTCATGGTCAAAACGACACTTTTCCGAGTCAACAAAAATGTCATTTCAATTGAGAAAGTGACATTTTCGACCAAATTTTGACCGAAAAAAATTTTACACGGAAATGGACAGAGCAACTTGGTTCAGATTCAGGATCAATTATTGTGTTCTATTACAGACTGCAAAAGCTAATCGTTCCTTTATCTTACGAATCAGGCATGATTCAAGCAACACCCAATCACATTGAATCTGTGCAACATGTATTACATGTAACATGATACATATGTATTGTACTACAACTACAATGTACTCACTTTTTAAAACTGATTCGTCAGTTGGATGGGGTCTTCAACCACATTTTCGTTGCGTGTAAAACACAAGAATGGCCTTCCACCGGTCCAGGTACCTCTGGTATACTTTCGAGCGGCGAAAGGTGATCACGTGTAGTTGTACTTATCGAAACAAGGTACGTATCGACTACCGCAGCATCCTGCGTACATGTACATGTATTTGTTCAACAACTGCGCGGTATTTGATGAGGAGGCATTGCGTGCAGCACAATTTACTCACTGTGGGGAAAACCTGTTACTATTTTGAACTCGCGCCAATGAAGGGCAGCGCGCCCCCTCTAGGCCCCTGTCTTTCAGAAGACAATGTACGTGCGCGTGCAGGCCTTCGGCGTAAAGCTACGGAAGTTCATAATGGACATTACATATGTCTCCATTTGCAGGAAAGAATATTATCCTGTGAAATATTCACATAATTTATTTGCAATCGAGGTGTATTTATTTTGAATAATAGCTTTTCATGACAATTATCTCTCCTCCCCACGGGTATTAAAGGGTGGAAAATATGTTTAAATTTAATAATCTGAAATTGAAATCAATTTGGTAACAAACAATTATTTTTTACAACTGGATGTTTCTAAAAAATAATATCTAATAATAAAATTGAAAGTTTATTTCCAGATGGGCCATTCCATGAAGTTGAGATACAAAGTGTGACATTTTGGTATATTTCTAGTTTCATGCCATATATCAACTAAATTATTTGACTATTTATTCCCGTTTGTCTTGGACGTTGGACAGATTTGGGCACTAGGTCTTGTACCATTCAAACATTGGTTTCCAGAGTAATTGGATATTTAATAAAAATATTTAGGTATCACAAGTACAACGCGTCTCTTTCACATCTTTTTGTCATGTTGCAAGATGTATTGCATTAACCTCGGCTTATTATTACATGACCACAAAATGGAGCCATACATGTTTTTATAAAGTTATTGCATATCAATTACAAGGGATATGTTGAAAAATACATGTTACACTAGAGTACACCATGTTCAATTGTTTATAGTGGCCGATTCACTTGTATTTCAGGTAAGAGTTACACAAATATAATTACACAAAGATAATAAACTGAAATAAATCAAAACATCTCCTGAGAATGTCAGCATCAACACTGTATAGCAACCGCTCAAAATAACACCAGACATGGCAATTACAATCCCAATTTTTTTTTTAAACTAAAACCGAATATAATGGGGGGACAATGAACACAATTTGGACAACGGGAGTCAAAAGGTATCCCAATGTAATTTCTATAGATGAATAGGTCTCCACAAAAATTTTCACGAAATACATTTTTGAATTTTACTCAAACTTCCCAAAAACTAGGGTTAGGATGTGGGTTAGGGTTAGTGTTTGGGTTAGGGTATAATATAGGGTATATTTTGTTAAAATGTCAACCTAGGAATTTAATTGTGGTTGAAATAGAAGCATTTTGGAAAAGGTGCTCGACATTCCAACCATTTTGAAAACGAGACCAAAGAGATGTCTCCACAAGGATACAACGTTGAGGATGGTTGTTCCCGGAATCTCAGGAATTCTTTTCAGGTATCTGAGGCATGTGTCAGGTGGCAATACACTGTTAAAATGCTGTTGGTTAAACTTTTTTAACAACCTCGGTTGTCCAAGTGCCCTGCTTAAACAAATGTTGTTCGCTGTTTAAGCAGGACACGTGAACAACCCCGGTCGTTGTCCTTGTTTAAACAACTTTTTTAACAGTGTTTAAACAGTGTGTATGGCATAGGGGCAAGAGGGAGTCTCCTCTATTGTGCTGGGTATTTAATTTGTCGTATACGAGGCACTAAGAGCTTTCACTCGTTGGAAAGTGATACAATACAATTATAGACACTATATTATACCCTAACCCAAACACTAACCCTAACCCACATCTCAACCCGTTTTAAAGTAATTTGAGTAAAATAAAATAACACATTTTTTGAAATTTCTTTTGAAGACCTACTAATCTATAGAAATTACCCTGTGGAGACCCGACTCCCATTATCCCCACGGTGTTTAGGTCTCGACAGGGTACCGATTTTAGAAACCTACACACCCGTGTGTGTAAACACCTTTTATCATGGACCCCCTATTGTCCCTCTTTTGTTTGTAGTACTTTAACGTTTTTGGAAGGCCTTCCATAGGTTTTGTAAACGAATATATAATCGTGGACTTTATGTCAATTGTCCTCTATTGTTCCACGTAAACTATTTGAATGCGGATACAAACTCACACATACTACAGTACATGCTACATACATAAATAGTTATTTTGTAGTCTCTTCAGTTCTGAACTTGGTTCAACTAGCGAGCCAAAAATATAGAATTCACGAAAACAAGAGATGTTTCGCCAGATATCAATCCTTTTTGTCGCGATGACGTCATCGGTAGTCATGTGATGTCACATCATGTGATTTATTATGATTTTATTAGGTTTTTGGATCTTTAAGCTCTTGGAAACAGTTTCAGTAGACATCAGATTAAGTTATAAGGAACATGTTTTGTCGTCGAATAAACTACTCCAGGGCCGATGCAGCGCGCAGCACGAGCGAGGCGCCGTATGATGTCCACATGTGCCACCGACTCAAGCAGGACCGCGTTAGTATGCTGGGAACTTAGCAGCTCCGATCAAACAATCAACGCGGCGCCGCATGTCCCCCTGGATGTGCTGAAACCTAAACACAGATCAACTCTCTAAATGTATAACAATGAACGGTTCACTCGGAAGAGTGAACATTTACTCTTTTTGAGTGGTTTTTACTTTTTGGGAGTTACCTTCACTCTGAAAAACTCGATTTCACTCTACGGGAACGAGACGATCGAGTCTAAGCGGTTGCCAGCATCTCACACATCAAGGATAATAATTTCTGAGATTTTTGGCCCCCGACTCAGTGATAAATCTCGGCACGCACTTTTAGGTTAGCCTAATTAATCTCCGGCTCCATCACCATTGCCAAACTGCTAAACGAAGCCACAGACGGCGACGAAGCTGAGATTTGGAAAACGGCCTTAAATTGAAGTCGTCTAATGACTCCCCCAGCTCGCCTTTTCTTTCCTCTGCGGGGGTACTTCAGCATAGAGCCCATAGCAGATGTGGTTGGCTCTGATTCAAGTAAGCAGCAGAGCCTCGTAGGCGATTCACATCCGCTGCAAGATCTTGATGGAATGTCTGTCTGCAACAACCACGTCGCCAGTGGATGTATAGGCCATTTGTATCGGATTGTACAGCTTTTCGGCTACAGTTCCTACCATTGATCCATTTGGGTCGTACTGCTGTATTGTTGCGGTTCCCCTGTCACCGAGATGAACAGCAACATTAAAGTAGCCGTGACTGTCAAAAAAGATCCCAGTTGGACTCGCCGATTTTTTGTCCACAAGTGTATTGATACTAAACACCTCATTGCCCTTGAGGTCTACGCAGGAGAGGGTTTTATTTTCGTAGTTAGAAATGAACAGGCGCTCCATATTATCCATCGCTAAATAAAATGTCACATTTTCATTTGGAATGGTTGCTACTAACGAGCCATCAAGCAAATGCACACAAACAACTTTCCTGCCAAAGTCAGCCACAGCTAGTCGTTCTCCGGCTGCGTCTAGCGCAATAGCGGTTAACTGACTTGCCTCTTTCTTAGATGGTGTGAATTCGCGAATCAACTGAAGATTGCCGTCAAAAATTTTCACTTTATTTTTGTCAGTGACAAAAAGCAGATCATCTGAAGTGACAGCAATGCCCAAAGGAGCGTCCAGCTGATGACCGCTTTGAGCGGCCGAAGTTTTGAAACGTCCAGTGGAGGTAAATATCGATAGTCGATTCAGCTTTATGTCTGTCACAGCAATGTCCCCGTTGCTGAAACATGCAACACCTCTGGCGACTTGGAATTCCCCGTCACCGTTTCCTTCCTTGCCGATTTCTGCCTTCACCTGCCACTTCTCTTTAAGCAATATCTTGCCAAGATCCTGTTCACTGACGACATCTTGACATTTGACCCCAATGAACGAAAGATCCACCTTTGCCGGTTCACACTTGAGCTCCTTCTGAAATTCTAAATTGTGCATCACCTTTGGTTTGAGTTCCAAAAGCTCGAAATCATCGACTTGACTCATCAAGTCGTTTACGGCCGTGACGATCTGATCTGCGCGTTTTATCTGGTCACGGTTGCGCATGAGCGCCTTTTCGTACTCGCTGTCTCTCTCCTGGCCGATTTTGTCGACTTGTTCAGTGATTACATTTGCTTTGCTTCTGATTTTAGCTATTTCTGCCTCGGCTTTCGCAGAAATATCACTGCAAGCCTGAGCCATTTTCGTTTTCAATCTATTCCGTGCATGTTTGATGGAGTCTTCGTTTGATGCAAATTGCTCTTTGCTTTTCTGGAACTTTTGCAAAATGTCCTTGACACTCTCACGGAATGATTTTATGGCGTCACCGATACCAATTAACTTATGTTCCGCTGTTCGGTGCTCAGTTGCAACACACATGCCGCAAATCAATGCATCACAAGTCTCACAGTGAAAACATATAACCTGATCACTATGTTTACTACATTTTGGTTTGGCCGTCTTAGTAGCATCTGTTGGTGAAGCCCATGGTTTGTCCAAGTCTTCCGCTGGAATAATGCGATGGTCTTTGGTGGACTTCAAGCGACGGTGCGCCTCTTGGCATTTCTTGCAGATGTTCTCCTTGCAGTCAAGGCATCTTGACACGGCCTCGTTTCCTTCTTCACAGGATTCACAAGTCGCACTGATAGTAGTTACCTTTCCTAATAACTGTTCTTGTTTGCTTATCTCATCGACAAGAGATATCAGAAAGAAGCTAGAAGACAGACTCTGCACTCCATCCTCAGGAACGACCGTCTCTCTCCTACAGACTGGACATATTATCTTTTCCCTCTCCGTCGTCTCTTTGTTCACCATCATACCCAGACAGTTCAGGCAGAAGCTATGCAGACAGTCTAGCATCTTAGGATCCTTGAATCTATCGCAGCAGATCGGACATTCCAGGTGCCCCTGGCTTATTGTGTCCAACACGGTTCGGGCTGCAGCCTCCGCCATCGTGAGTGTATCCTCCTTACAAGGAAAAAAATCAGTTTCGACTATTACTCAGTGTCAGGAAGGGGCTTAAAGGCATGTTCCCATTGGACTTAATTTTGTTAGAGTACCGCGACTTTTCTTTAGAACGACAAAATTAAATCCAATGGGGACGCACGGTAAACACACCTCCCTGTCTATTTACCGCGACCGTGATGTAAAAAAAACAGGCCGAAAGAGGTCGCGGGAGACTTCCGCGCAGCCACGGTAAATTATCAGGGCCGCTAAAAAGTCCAATGGGAACGCTCCGCGCTGTAAAACTACCGCGACCACGCTGTAAAACGCTATGCAAACAACAACACTTCCTGTATACGTCACAACTATACACAGAACTCGCGCGAAAATGGTAGTATGGTTCCCTGTCTCGTTTGCATTGATGGCGGTGTGGTATATCATCGTACCGTACGCAGCGTGTGTAGGATGCAATACGGTCAGCGCTTTTTTCAATCTCGTCCAGTTGCTGCAGTTTCGCTACTTGACTTGTTAGAAACATGGCAGATTTGATCGATTTTATGAGGAGTTTAATTGCGCGCGAAAAATACGTCACAGGCACGTCATATCCCGCATAGGTCAAAGGTGACTGTGCACAGTGCCCGCAATGTGTGACATTCTGCCAGTCTCGAACAGCGAATGTACCGTTCCGTCGCGGAATATAAGTCCAGGTGGGAACGCGCGGTAGATTCACGCTAAGGAATGCCGCGGTAAGTCTCCGCGTGGCCGCGGAAGAAAAAGTCCAATGGGAACACTGCTTTAGGTTGAGAAGGGGGCATGGAGCTGTAAAATGAAGGAGGGTGCACACCAGCCCTATAAATATGACTATAACTGGCTCTATTTTGTCTGTTCTTATTTTGTCACCATTATCTTAAGACAAAAGACAAAGGATATCCAATTACACCCCTATTTGTAGGGTAAGGTGCACACTATACATGTAGGTCAGACTGAATAATTGCTTTATCTTTTTCATTGTCAAAATTACACTTTTCCGAGTCAACAAAAATTACATTTCTCTCGGTCATTTTGACTGAGAAGATCACATTTTCTTGGTCATTTTTACACGAAATTTGGCAGGGCAAATTGTATAGGTTTAGATTCAGGATCAATTAATGATGTGACCCAGTGTGTTCTACCAACACCGCTGTTCCTCATAGGCCGTATGGTGTGGCTGAAAAGATGCCTAGAAAACGAGTTTCGTTTCGACCCCCATGGGTCTACTTTTTGAAGGCATATATAGTTTCTAGTAGCTGTTTAAAATACTATGCTAAAAGTTCTCCAAAAAATATCCAGTCGAACTTGGGTTATTCACTTTAAAAATGTAATGGGGCGAAACTAGCATGGGGCGAGTTGGTTTTTCTCGCCTAGTTTTTATAACAATTTTGCCCCAAAGCCACTTCGCCCCATACTTTTTTCCCCCACCTAATGTATATTGACTCAAACCAACTTGCCCTGTATAACACATGTACATCACAGGACATCAACGTTTTTTTTGTGGCAAATATAACTTTTTACCCCTGTCTACAAGTAATTGTAAATCACTCCCTTTGGCTTGATAGGTGCCCAGATTGATCTATTTAAATACGTTTTTTGATATTTGATTGATAAATAAAATGGCTTATTCAATCTGCATTATTTTTTATAATTTAAAAAGAAAACAATATTATTATTAATATTTTTGGAGGGAGGGGGGATGGGTAATCAGCTGTTTTATTTAAAGGGGTCAATAAGTTTCATGTGTAAGGCAAGCTTGTAATAAAATACATAATGAAACAAATCAAAAATAAGATCCACACAAAATCTATTGTTTGTCATATTCTTGTCAGCACTACACAATCTTCTGTGCTCACTTATGAAACATAACATTGCAAAGTGACAATAAAATAAACAGAATCGCATGACAACCCTACAGTTTTATTTTACACTGGATCTGTATTAACCTTACTGAGCATACTGTAATCAATGGCATACTGAATTGTCTCTGAACAATTATTGTGATTAAAGTCAATGTTGCAATAACATTTGAAATGACAGAAAGAGTGAATTGTATGCACAATTTGAATAAATTTGTGTGAATGCCCATTTTCAGTACAATAATATAATCCATAATGGATTGTCAGTGTGTAGTTCCAATAAGTTTAAACTGGGTTACACTTTTCAATTAAAAAGAGCGTTGAAACCAAATTCAGTTAACTAAATGAAAATAATTAAAAGTGTCAAAAAGGAAATGCTACTGACGTGTCTTAAATATCATCAACCAGTTCGAGCATAATTCTCTCAACTTTTCCGTTAGAACAAATACAAAAATCACTGAAGTGATACAAATTTAACAACCCATGCGATATTTGGCAGATGATGTACATGGCTGGTAGGACGTGCTTCGAACTGTGGGGCTTATAGATGGTAGGCTGGCACTGGATCTGAGTAAATGCTTCTTTAGAGATCTGCCATCATCACTGCTTGTTTCTTGATTAGCAACTGCATAAAAAGGTTTAATCTGGTGATAAACAAGAGGGGGTAAAATATATAATCAATAATGGATTTATTGAACGACCTGTTACCAGAAAAAAACATGTAAAAAAGGTCAATATAGCCCCACTTGGGTCATCATTTGTGCAGTTTGGTAATGGTGATGAAGCTGGACTGAAGCATATAAGCAGGGGTTATTTTCCAACCCCCCAACCAACCCCACCCCCTGTCTGGGCTGTCAAAATCGGGGTAGATCTGGTAATTACCAGAACTTCGGAAGCAGATTTTCCGGGGCCAAGGTAAGAGAAATGAATTTTAGGTTTATGTTGTCTACATGTATGTCTATTCAACATACAATTTAAAACAGGTAAAACAGCCTCTCAAAATTCGATATAGACACAATCTGGGAAGCTGGGGAAGCAGATTAGATTGTTAATTTTGACCTTACTATATGTACATGACCTACCTGCATCTTTACTGTTTTGGCCTGTCTGAGATTATTGGGTAACTCAACCTCTTGCTTGGTTCCTTGCCAATAATAGTGACACAAAGTACTGATCTGGGCGGCAATATACGGGACCCGATGATGACAGCGAACCCTACAAGGCCGAGACTGAGTTTTGGGAGGCAAATGTGCTTTCTCCGACAGTGTCTCTGCACGTTTACGATCCGCTGCCAGGTATATTGCAGTTGTGAATGTGAGACGTCAATAATCCAGCGGTACATACACTACACAGTACTAACACGCAACGTTTAGCGTAAACCCGATGCGTATAGTGTCACGACTGTTTGGCTAGTTTTCACGACCAATTCTCGTACGACAGTTCTCTAGCACACAGTAGCAGGTCTAGGCTCACCAACTTCTCTGCCAATTCGTTGTTATTTTCACACAGATTTTCTCGGCCGTAACATTATTGTAAGTGAACAAAACAACTGGTTTTATCACGGAGTCTTCGACACTCGACGATCGTGACATGGGCGACGCCATGATTGTTTTGATTCGCAATGATACAATGGCCTATGACCTGAGTTGTGATTGGAGAATTCGGATCACGTGGTACCAGAGCGCATATATTTCAAACTAATGTGACACGATAGCGTAATGCGACCATGAACAAATCGCCCGTCGCTGTTGATCATTTAGTGCCGATTTTGGTCGATAATTACTCAAATTCGACAGGCGTTTTTGTGGAGAACTGTTTTTAATCATAATCTCCAGACAAAACTATGTCCAAAACCAAGAGTTCTCTTAGACCCACGAGGTCAAAACGGGATGAAAAGAAAAACGTGGACAGCGTACGGCCTATCAGGCTCCGTGGGCGACATAAGGTTTATGCACATGCGCTAGTTTTATCAGACTGGATCGTAAAATGCATTATTCATGAGCTCGACAAAAAGTACAAATTAAAAATTAAAAAAGCTGGAACATTCCTAAAAACTGCTCTTATACACTCAATGTTTAATAGTATGCAGTATGTTTCACCCAAACAGGATGGGAATATAAATCATATTCACATTTTAGTGGGTAAAATTTAATTTAATGTCGGCAGCTCTGTGAAATTGTGTTGAACGAGAGGCACCACATAACGTAAATAGTCTAAAATAAACATCATTTTTCGACAAGAAGCTAAGTTTACCTTTTATTAACAAAGATACTGCGACAATTTGGGAGACCGCAAAAATAGGGCAATATAGCTCGGATGGTAGAGCGGTATTCCGGAGGTTGCAGGTTCGAGTCCTGTCTTGCCAATTTCTTTGTTCACTTTGAAATTTGTAATAAGACTCTCAGGAAAACATCATTTAGACTTTAAATTTTACATTGACGCTGGTTTCGAAAGTAAAAACTCTTAAACTCTCCTACAAAATAATGGGGAATTCCCTGGTTGGTTTACTGAACGCGGAGTGTGATTTTCGCAATTTAACTGTACAACACACGGCGGTAGGCAGGGTGCACAAACAACTCCCACCGGCGCCCCGGGTATTATGTATTTGACAAGGCAGCGATTGGATGTACATATAGCGCCTGCTATATTGGATTTGTGTAGATAACGCAGTTTGTTTACATTAATTAAAGTGTATTGAAGTGCATGGCTCCATGTGGTATTTGTCCTTTAATAGTCTGTCCAACGGTACTTCTCTTGATTCAAAGTAAAGTTCCCAAGACGACTAAAAATCCCAAGAAACACAAACTTAATTTTCATTCAAATTAAAACACCGATAAACATCTCAATTAAAGGTAATTATTCGTAGGTATTTTCTCATCAAGCGTCTTGCCGAAAGGTTCACAGTCTATATGATAATAAATTATAGTCGTTATTCTGTCGATTTATAGCCATCTCTCAAATATCAACAATTTATTTTTAATATAAACAAGCTATTGAAAAGACCTATTTTTATTAAAAAACGGGACCGGGTACAATTTGGCCGCAAGAGGACGTTTTATACGGGTTAAAGCACGGACTATACAGACATCTAAATAAACCCTCTATGGCCGGTGGAGGATGAATTTCAGACTCCATGAAATCTGTACTCATTGGTAGTATTGCGCATGCTTAAATGAAGATAATTAGGAGCGTGACCTGTCACGTGAGAGGGTTTAACCAATAATAGAAAAAACGGGTCCGATTTTCATAGGAGTCTGGTTTTAGTACGACACCGGCACCATGAACATGATGGAGGAAGGACACGGACAAGCAAACAAACCTAATGTCGCCCTGGCAACAGCTATGCCAACACAATTAAGCTAATCATTCCTTCTCTTGCGAATCAAGAATCAGGCAAGATTTCTATGCTATTTCAATAACAAAACACTCAATCCGACATTGAATCTGTGCAACATGTAATGTACAATATATACCTCCATGGTAGACCCAATAATTGGGGCGTTTTCACTCCTTTTTCGAATTTTGGATTTTGTCTGTCGTTTTAACGCCCCAACCGTTGTAAAGCCTATTGCCAATAAAAAAAGAAGTTGTGACCACAAAAGTTGCCCAAAACAGGCCAAATACTTGACAAAATATTTTGGAAAGCGCACACTGGCTTCTATACATGTTAAAGAAGAACTGTTATGGCTTTATTAGTACTCACGATTATTTGGGGTTGCAAATCCGAGCAATTTCGACCAGCTTTTCAAAACAATGATGCCCATAACGTTCGGTCGATATAAACTACATAGACGTCCCGACAGCACCCGACTCACGTAAAGAGCACACTATGCAAAGACGGGGGACACGACAATGGATTTTCGAGCGACCACCAACGACTGTTTTATGGTGCAAGGGTGCAGGCCTGCGTCGCTGCATGTACAGTGCAGCGATGCAGGCCTGCGCTCTTGCACCATAAAACAGTCGTTGGTGGTCGCTCGAAAAGCCATTGTCGTGTCCCCCGTCTTGCATAGTGTGCTCTTTACGTGAGTCGGGTGCTGTCGGGACGTCTATGTAGTTTATATTGAACGAACGTTATGGGCATCATTGTTTTGAAAAGCTGGTCGAAATTGCTCGGATTTGCAACCCCAAATAATCGTGAGTACCAATAAAGCCATAACAGTTCTTCTTTAACATGTATAGAAGCCAGTGTGCGCTTTCCAAAATATTTTGTCAAGTATTTGGCCTGTTTTGGGCAACTTTTGTGGTCACAACTTCTTTTTTTATTGGCAATAGGCTTTACAACGGTTGGGGCGTTAGAACGACAGACAAAATTCGAAAAAGGAGTGAAAACGCCCCAATTATTGGGTCTACCTCCATGGTAAAATGTACTCACTTTTTAAAACTGATCCGTCAATTGGATGGGGTCTTCAACCACATTCTATTCCCGGGTGTGTAAACACAAGAATGGCCTTCCACCAGTTTACGCACCGCCGGTAATTTCGTTAGGTGAAGGTGATTACTAATATCGGACAAGGTATCGACTACCGCAGCATTCTGTGTACATGTATTTGTGTAGCAACTGCTCAGTATATAATGAGCAGGCGTTGTGTGCAGCACAATTTACTCGCTAGCACTATGGGGAAAACCAGTTACTATTTTTAACTCGCGTAAGTGAACAAAGGACAGCCCTGGCCCTGGGCTCCCTTAACCTTTCAGATGACAATGTGCGCGCGCACCCAAGCCTTCGGCGTAAAGCTACGGAAGTCCATAATGGACATTACACATGTCTAAATTTGCAGGAAAGACTATTATCCTATTTTACCGCCTAAATCAGCCACAATGTCCTTGATTCAAGTTCAGTACTACAGTGGTGATGATTACAAAATTAAAACCAAGATGTAAAATGAACAATAGTAGAAAATTACACGAATGCCTTTGTAAAAAGAAAAGTCTTAAGCTTATTCTTAAAAACCGAAACAACCTGAACAGACTGAATCTAATGCAACTTGTACATCGTTACATTTAATGGAATACAAATTGTTGACGGAAATGTGTATGAGGCCGCCAAAAAGGTTAATAGTGTCAAAAATCGTACAGATTCGCCTTGGATGCCCCAGAGTATCTGCCTTTTTAATTGATCAATGCCACCTGTGAACCACAATTGTGGACTGCCTAGCTACGAGTTGTCCCGCGTACGAGTTGACCAATCTGCGTACGAGTTGACCAATCTGCGTACGAGTTGACCAATCTGCGTACGAGTTGACCAATCTGCGTACGAGTTGACCAATCTGCGTACTAGTTGACCAATCTGCGTACGAGTTGTCTCGCGTACAAGTTCCCCTTGAATAGAGCCTGAAGCTAGCTGGTGGCGCAGTTCCGGACCCCTCGAATAGGCAAATCAGCGTGTAAAATTTTGGGGTTTTAGAATTATTTCGGTACATTTATTTCTATTAAGAAAGTCCTTCTTTGAAAAGGCCTTGGTAAATTTGTTACGATGTAGTATCTCAAATTGATGAAACTGAAAAATCGCATTAAGTTAAAGAGAAATATCGAGCCAAAAATCAACCTCTCACTTCCAAAAATCTTTATGTGGACTCATGGAAGTAGAAACACTTGTACAAATAGGCAACCAGCCTGCGGTCCATAAATCCAATGATCGAGAAGAGTAATGCTCATAGCGATCTGGAAAGGTACACTGTATTTGTTTAGGTAAAATAATGTTCACCTGTAAAATAACAAACCATCGCCGTATTTTAGTTTAACTGATTTTGGATGTAAAATTACAGTAATGTGAGCTGGAAAATATCATCACGAATCCATAAAGTTTTCGTGTTGTAGTGTTAATTTATACAGATGACATAAATTTACAAAAACACTTTCTCGAAATACAACATTTTGTGTAAATATACATCAACACATACAAAGTGTTGTTTATTTACAGATAATCTTCTGCCAACAGGAATCTCATTACGCAGAAACTGACTATTTCGATAGAGGAAATTTGTAGTATGTTAAATTGGCTGTTTATTAAAAAAAATGCACGTTCTTGATCATAATGTGTTATTTATTCAAACAATTCAACAATAAAATTCAGATTTCTTGCAAACATAGGTTAATAATCGTATTAGATCTTTTGTATTCAAATATTGAAATCATTTCTGGCAAACTGTGTCTTCATCGTGACATGAACAGATCA
The DNA here is from genome assembly GCA_037893245.1 of Crossaster papposus. NCBI lineage: Eukaryota > Metazoa > Echinodermata > Asteroidea > Velatida > Solasteridae > Crossaster > Crossaster papposus. The sequence goes on from JBAIAA010000592.1 coordinate 510,674, forward strand.
TGAATATACATCAAAATCAGTCACTTGTTTTTACCTCGCCCTGTCTATACCTCAACAACAACTACTGCATTCAAAGTTACCATACCACAATGTTCTTTTATTGTCATAAATTTGAGAAGCACATTTTTACCCAAATGACATTTCTTCACTAATGTTTTAATACCACTGCAGGAAAACAAAGGTTTTTTTAGAATCTACGAACAAGGCGCATATTGTAGAAGAGTCAATAAAAAATCTACGAGCCTTGTGTAAACAAAACATGCTTTGATATTTTCGGAGTTAAATTTGAGTTTTTAGGATGTTATTGCTATCTGATGGCCGATTTCTTTGTTCGCTGTCTCTCACAATTGCCTTTTCATTAGAAATATAATAGCGATAACTGGACATAAGTCCATACACGGACATAACTAATTGTTCCCTACTTTGACCTATCAGCCATGGATCAGAAGGCAATAACATATCCTAAAAAGTCAAATTGAGCTCAGAAAATATAAAAGCATTTACTTAGAAAATATTATTTTTGTTCAGACAAGTCTCATAGTGTTTGTGCACTGGGTGTCAAGTGATGTCCGTGTATGAAATTATTTTACCAGCCACTTAAATTAAAGTCGGATAAGATGTCTGATATGAGGGGGTACTTGTGCACGGAGCCTATAGCAGATGTAGTTTGGTTCAAGTAAGCAGCAGTGCCTATTAGTATTAGGCAATTCACATCCGCTGCAAGATCTTGATGGAATGTCTGTCTGCAACAACCATGTCGCCAGTGGGAGTATAGGCCATTTCTATCGGATTGTACAGATTTTCGGCTACAGTTCCTACCAGTAATCCATTTGGGTCGTACTGTTGTATTTGTATGGTTCCCACACCACCGTAATGAACAGCTACATTAAAGTAACCATGACTGTCACAAAGAATCCCGGTAGGATTCGCAGGATTTTTGTCCACAAGTGTATTGATACTGAACACCTCATTGCCCTTGAGGTCTACGCAGGAGAGGGTTTTATTTTTGCAGTTAGGAATGAGCAGGCGCTCCATATTATCTATCGCTAAATAATATGTCACATTTTCATTTGCAATAGTTGCTACTAACGAGCCATCAAGCAAATGCACAGAAACAACTTTCCTGCCCGAGTCAGCCACAGCTAGTCGTTCTTCAGCTGCGTCTATCGCAATAGTGGTTAACTTACTTTCCTTTTCTTAGATGGTGTGAATTCGCGAATCAACTGAAGATTGCCGTCAAAAACCTTCACTTTATTTTTGTCCGTGACAAAAAGCAGATCATCTGAGGTGACAGCAATGCCACAAGGAGCCGCCAGCGGATGACCGCTTTGAGCGGCCAAAGTTTTGAAACGTCCAGTGGGCGTAAATATCGATAGTCGATTCAGTGTCGTGTCTGTCACAGCAATGTCCCCGTTGCTGAAACATGCAACACTTCTGGCGAATTGGAATTCCCCGTTACGGTTTCCTACCTTTCCGAACTCTTCCTTCACATGCCACTTCTCTTTGAGCAACATCTTCCCAAGTTCCTTTTCACTGACGACATCTTGACATTTGACCCCAATGAACGATAGATCCACCTTTGCCGGTTCACACTTGAGCTCCTTCTGGAATTCCAAGTTGTTCATCACCTTCGGTTTGAGTTCTAAGAGCTCGAAATCATCGACTTGACTCATCAAGTCGTTTACGGCCGTGACGATCTGATCTGCGCGTTCCATCTGGTCACGGTTGCGCATGAGCGCCTTTTCGTACTCGCTGTCTCTCTCCCGACAGATTTTGTTGACTTGTTCTGTGATTACCTTTTCTTTGCTTCTGATTTTTGCAATTTCTGCCTCCGCTTTTGCGGAAATATCACTGCAAGCCCGAGCCAGTTTCGTTTGCAATCTAGTCCGTGCATGTCTGATGGAGTTTTCGTTTGATGCAAATTGCTCCTTGTCTTTCTGGAACTTTTGCAATATGTTCTTGACACTCTCATGGAATGATTCGATAGATCCCCGATATCGATCAACTTATGTACCGCTGTTCGGTGCTCAGTTGCAGCACAAATGGCGCAAACCAACACATCACAAGTCTCACAGAGAACGCATATGGCCTGATCACTATGCTTTCTACATGATTTTGGTGATGTGCCAGTCTTGGTAACATCTGTTCGTGAAGCCGTCGATTTGTCCAGGTCATTTACTGGAATGATGCGATGGTCTTTGGTGTACCTCAGAAATCCGTGTGCCTCTTGGCATTTCTTGCAGATGTTATCCTTGCAGTCAAGGCATCTTGACACAGCCTCATTTCCTTCTTCGCAGGATTCACAAGTCGCAACAGTAGTAGTTACTTTTCCTAATAAATGCTCTTGTTTGTTTATCTCATCGACAAGAGATATCAGAAAGAAGCTAGAAGACAGACTCTGCACTCCTTCCTCAGGAACGTTCGTCTCTCTCCTGCAGACTGGACATGCTATCTTCGCCGTCTTTCTCGTCACCATCTTACCCAGACAGTTCAGGCAAAAGCTATGAAGACAGTCTAACATCTTAGGATCCTTGAATCGACAGTAGCAGATCGGACATTCCAGATGCCCCTGGCTAATTGTGTCCAACACGGTTCGGGCTGCAGCCTCCGCTATCGTGATTATGATCCTATAACGAAAACAGAACAAAAACAGTTAGGAATACTCAAAGTGTGCGACATGAAGGAGTTTATGTTGGCATAGAGCTGAAACGGAGAAGGGTGAACACTCATCCTACAAATATAGGGCTGTAATTGGCTCTTGTCCTGTGTCTTATTTTGTTGCCATTATCTTATATCATCTTGTCGCCTGTAATGGTTACAAGATTATAGACAAAATGGAACAAATAAATACAGCCCTATTGGGCTAGGTACACACTAGGTCAGACTGATGAAATTACATTTGCTTTATCCTTTCCATGGTCAAAATGACACCTTCCGAGTAAAAACAAATGACATTTTTCTCGTTCATTTAGACCGAGAAAGCGACATTTAATCGGTCGCAAAATTACCGAGAAGGAATCAATTTTTACCCGGAAATGAGGTGAGCATAGCATGTAGAAAAGGCGATTGTGTAAAGTTATGGGCCTCAAGTCATGACCAAATAAATTCGAGTCACAATAGTTTTTTATCATTCCAAAAGGACTTCATCAACCTATTTGTAGGGCTACGACTGAATCTTAAATTATATTTGCTTCTATCCTTTCCATGGTCAAAATGATACTTTTTGGTGGAGAAAGTGACATTTTTTACCCAATAATGGGATGAGTCAACAGACTGCATTGTACATTTACATGTACAGTAAGTACATTATACAACCACGGGGCGTCGGGAAATAGGCCGGGGCGTCGGGACATAGGCCGGGGAGTCGGAAGTCGGAACATAGGCCGGGGCGTCGGAACATAGGCCGGGGCGTCGGAACATAGGCCGGGGCGTCGGAGCATTAGGGGGAGGGGGGGGGGTCAGAACATAGGGGCGTCAGAACATAGGGGTGTAACCAGCCATTACTATAGGTCAGACTAAAACAAAAAAAACAAGTATTCACTCTGAGTCAGAGTGACAAATATTCACTCTGACTCAGAGTGACAAATATTAACTCTGACTCGGAGTGAATATTTGTTTTATCGGCTTCATGTTCAAAACGACAATTTTTTGAGTCAACAAAAATGACATTTTGCTCGGTCATTTCGATTGAGAAAGTGACATTTTCTTAGTAATTTTGACCGGAAAAAGGTGTCATTTTTTTCACGAAAAAAAGCAAAACAACTTGGTTCAGATTCAGGATCAGTTATTGTGTTCTACTAACAAACTAGCTAATCGTTCCTTATCTTACGAATCAGGCATGATTTCTAAGCTATTTCATAAAAAAAAACTCGATCACATTGAATCTGTGCAACATGTAATGTATTATGCATTTGTACAATGTACTCACTTTTTAAAACTGATTCTTCAGTTGGATGGGGTAGTTCAACCACATTCCGGTGCGTGTAAACACAAGAATGGCCTTCCACCAGTCCAGGTACCGCCGTTACCTTCGAGCGGCGAAAGGGGATAACTTAATTCAGAACACCCATTGACTACCGCAGCTTCCTGTGTATGTGTATTTGTGTAACAACTGCGCAGTACATGTATTTGATGAGGAGGCACAGCACAATTTACTTACTATAATAGGGGAAAACCAGTTACTATTTTTAACTTGCGCAAGTAAAGGGGCAGCGCTAATTGCTCTTTCCTTTCATATGACAATGTGCGCGCGCAGGCCTTCGGCGTAAAGCTACGGAAGTTCATAATGGACATTACATATGTATCCATTTGCAGAAAAGACTATTAATATTATCCTTGTTTGTCACGTAAATGAGCCACAGTGTCCTTGATTCAAGTTGTAAAATAAACAATAGTACAATATTACACGAATGCCGTTGTAAAAAGAAAAGTCTTAAGCTTATTCTTAAAAACCGAAAGAACCTGAACAGACTGAATTTCATGCAACTTGTACATCGTTACATTTAATGGAATACAAATTGTTGACGAAAATGTGTATGAGGCCGCCAAAAACTAAGGTTAATAATGCCAAAAATCGTACAGATTCGCCATGGATGCCACAGAGTATCTACATTTTTAATTGATCAATGCCACCTGTGAACCACAATTGTGGACCGACTAGCTACGAGTTGTCCCGCGTACGAGTTGGCCAATCTGCGTACAAGTTGTCTCGCGTATACGTTCCCCGTAAATAGAGCCTGAAGCTACACTCTTAAAAGTCCCGGGTCAGAATTTTGACCCGGACTCCGGGTCAATTGTTTTTGACCCATTCCGGGTCAACACGACCCGGAAAAGGGTCATTGTGCTTGACCCGGTGCCAGGTCAGCCTTCGGTAACCCTTTTCCGGGTTAAAATTGACCCGGAAAGCCGGGTCAGCCATAGTTAACCCGTTTCCGGGTTAAGTTTGACCCGGTGGTGCCGGGTCATTTAATGAAATATCATTTCCGGGTTAAATTTGACCGAGAGATGCCGGGTCAGCCATACTTAACATACTTATCATCCTTAACACATTTCCAGTTTATTTGACTAGAGATGCCGGATCGGCCATAGTTAACCCGTTTCCAAGTTAATTTTGACCCGGAGGAGCCGGGTCATTTCATGCAATGTCATAGTTAACCCGTTTCTGGATTAAATTTGACCCAGACTCGGAGATGCCGGATTAGCTATGTTAACGTGTTTCCGGGTTTTGACCCAGATCGAGGAATACCGGGTCATTTCATGTTAGGTCATCACGTTTCCAGGTTGCGGATTTTGACCCGGAAGGTACCGGGTCATTATGCGGGGTCACCGTTAACCCTTTCCCGGGTATAATTTTACCGGGTACTATATAGGTCATTATACCAGCTCATTGTTAACCCATCATGTTTACCTGGTTAGTTTGGATAAACTGCCCATCATGTTAAAATTAGCCTGGGATTGAGCATTTACAAATACCCCTATATTATATTTTTATAAAAACAAATTTCAAATGCATGTCAGTGGTAAAATAAATGTGTATTCCATTTCATTTTTTTCGTATAACTGACCTAAGATTTATCAAGAGTCGTCAGTGAATCTTCAAGATCAGGTCAGAATTTATTTAACCAGACCACCATGGAAGTAAGAGATTAGCAGATTTCGAGGATCAATCGAAAGTGAAACTTTCTCAGAGGCCGTATAGACAAAAAGATCTAGACCCGGCCTATTCTAAAACATGCAAATTACATGATTGGTTCACATACATTTTGTCAGTAGCCATGACCGTAACATGGCAAGGGTACCAGTTGAGCTGCAGCATTAACTTAAATGATTGGACGAGGTCGATCATGTGACCTCACTGCGCGGAAATTGAAGCGAGCGCAACCAAACCGTCAATTCAAACAGTCGACGATCACTAATGACAATGTCCGAATTTGTTCAACTTGAACAGTTAAAAGAATGGGGATTGGAACGGTACTCGGATACATTTGAAGGTAAGATAGAGCGAGATAAGAGTTTATGTTAGTTTTGTCATGGTTTTGTCGAACGCATCACTTTGTTTACCATGGTTTACATACGATAGGCCTACGACGATGAAGCTAAAAACAATTCAGTGTAAACTCCGTACTCTGTTGTACATGGAGTACCTCGCCACATTACCCCCGCCATGCCCACATGCACGCTACAGGACAGGCCACCATTTTTGTATTTTCGCAGGCAGCTGTCCAAGGAACTGTACTAGTTTTTAATTTTACTCCTATGTTCTATAATCTAGTATCAATCACTCGCTTTTATTATGCTGTAAAAAGCCTGAGTACTAGTACTAGTCTTACCTTACAATTTACAATTTCAGTCGAGCATGACGAAGTAAGTGTAGCCATAGAGCAAGGAACAGTGTAGCCAAACTCTGTTTATTTAACTCGTGACCGTTTTCCCAAACTCCAGCTTCGGCTCCATCAACATTGCTAAACTGCATTAACGAAGCCCACTACCAGAAACACAGCTGTGGTTTCCAAAACGACCATAGGCGTTTTCCAAACCACAGCTTTGTCTCCGATGGAACTTCGTTCATGCAGTTGGCATTGCAATGGTGATGGAACCCGAACCGAAACTGGGGTTTGGATAACTGTCAAAATACTTTTACTGCACCATACATTACATGTAATGTTTAAAGATGACTTTTGCAAGATGAAATTAATATAAATATGAAGAAGTGTCTCGGGTGAAGATGAAGATTGTGTTCAATTTTGTGGTTTATATGCATACATCATGTGTACCGTACATTCAAATGTGTATCTTTATTTTTACCCTGAATGTAGATTGGTACGTATACGAACATCCCAGAGTACCTGGACACGCTAACACTCAAACAGCCTTTCGTACTGATCATTGGTGAGCAACTCAAGCCGGAGCAGATAATGGTATTTGTTGAAAGACAGGCAATGTTTGCTTTAAACTGTTTTGTACTAGATATCTCCTTCCCTTGGCAGTGTTTCATTGGGAGTGTATGGCCTCGGGGAGGGGAAAGGGAGACAATCGACCTCTGCGTGTGTTTGGTCACTCAGGGCATTTCTTGGCTCCCAAAAGTCTGAAAACCAGTGATAACATTATTCTGCTGGATGTTTAGACTCATTATTTTACTTTCAAATAAGATATTTCTTAATAATTCGGTAGTAAACTTTTTAAGTAAATACTTGCGTGAATACTACAGTAAAAACAATTTTTATAAAACGTTTCGTACAATGTATCTTTAGTCCTCATAAATGGCTGCTGAGTTTCAAGGCATAGGTATAACAAAACAATTGTCAACTGCTGTGATGTGGGATATGACGTTTTGAACACTCTCGGGGACGCATAGCACACTCGGCTTCGCCTGGGGTTGCTTATGCATATCTCGGGTGTTCAAAACGCATCCCACACCACAGCAGTCAACAACTGTATAATGGTGTATCCTACCTTTCATGAAACTTTGCAGTTTGTACACACTCCAACTGACTCTGAAATTAGTATTCCAGTACTTTGTGTGTATTACACATGTTATGATGACGTCATCTTAAAGTTGTAACTTTTCATAATTTTTTTTTACATATTTTTTTAATTCTTTGCCTTGCATTTTAAAAACAATTTACTCTTTCTTTTATTAGAATCATAGAATGACTACAAACTTGACAGACCAAGAAGGTATCATTTTTCAACTCATCTGCATATCATAAACAAAACATGCTCACGTAGGACTTGCATGTCTCACGTAGGACTTGCATGTCTCACGTAGGACTTGCATGTCGTACGTAGGACTTGCATGTCGTACGTAGGACTTGCATGTCGTACGTAGGACTTGCATGTCGTACGTAGGACTTGCATGTCGTACGTAGGACTTGCATGTTGTACGTAGGACTTGCATGTCGTAGGTTGGACTTGCATGTCGTACGTGGGACTTGCATGTCGTACGTGGGACTTGCATGTCGTACGTGGGACTTGCATGTCGTGCGTGGGACTTGCATGTCGTGCGTGGGACTTGCATGTCGTGCGTGGGACTTGCATGTCGTGCGTGGGACTTGCATGTCGTGCGTGGGACATGCGAGTCGTGCGTGGGACATGCGAGTCGTGCGTGGGACATGCGAGTCGTACGTGGGACATGCGAGTCGTACGTGGGACATGCGAGTCGTACGTGGGTCATGCGAGTCGTACGTGGGACATGCAAGTCCTACGTACGAGTTAGCTGAAGTGAGAGAAATTTATTATTTTTGCCATGTCCCTAATGCAGCTTCGTATGGTTCAGTATCAAAGCAGGGAATATCCACTAAATCTGCATTATAATGTGAACACACTGCAGCTGTTTCGTTTTTACTGTACAGTTTTTGTAGTTTTGTTTGTTTGAGAGTAACAGTATATGTATACATTAATAGATTATTTCCCACTGTGCAACTTTCCTGCAAAGCCTAAAATTGTTATTTTTGCCCTAGATGAATAAAATGTGATATTTAACTGGCATGTACGTAAACACAAAATTGTAGTTTCTCTTTTGTCCTTATTGCTCTCCATCTTGAAGAAAGCAGGTCTTAAATGAGATAAGCATCCATGTTGTGGAGAAAAAAATTACATCTCTTCATGAAATTGGACGGACAAGACATGTATATTACTTCTGAAATTGATCTGACTTAAGATGCCGGGTGCACGTCGGTAATACCAGTATGACAAGTCTAGAACAATAGAATAAGTCACAGCAATCTAAATACAATTTCCGAGTCGATCCAACCCCGTTCTCCGGGTTAATCTAACCCTGAGCCTCAGATTCCGGGTCAGTTTTAACCCGGAATGGGTCATATTTGACCAGTTCCGGGTCAAAAACACGACCCGGAACGGGCTAATTTTTTACCCGGATATTTTGGATTTCGACCCGGTTTCTTGGTCATTGTGAGTGACCCGGGTCCCGGGTCAGAAAATATTGACCCGGAAACCCAGATTTTGGGTCACAAAACCTTTGACCCGGTAATCCGGGTCAGTATTATTTAACCCGGAAACCCTATTTCCGGGTCATTTAAAAGCAACCCTTTTCCGGGTCAGGAAATTCTGACCCGGAACTCCGGGTCACGCTGACCCGGAATGGGTCAGGCCCCCTGGGACCCGGAATCCGGGTCAGATCTGACCCTTTCCGGGTTAAATCTGACCCGGGATTTTTAAGAGTGTAGCTGGTGGCGCAGTTCCGGACCCCTCGAATAGGTAAATCAGCGTGTAAAAGTCGGGGTTTCTACAATTATTTAGGAAACATTTATTTCTTTAAGACAGTCCTTATTTGAAAAGGCCTTTGTAAATTTGTTACGATGTAGTATCTCAAATTGATGAAACTGAAAAATCGCATTACGTTAAAGAGAAATATCGAGCAAAATATCGACCTCTCACTTCCAAAAATCTTTATGTGGACTCATATGGAAGTAGAAACACTCGTACAAATAGGCAACCAGCCTGCGGTTCATAAATCCAATGATCGAGAAGAGTAATGCTCATAGCGATTCTGGCAAGGTACACTGTATTTGTTTAGGTAAAATAGTGTTCACCTGTAAAATAACAAACCATCGCCGTATTTTAGTTTAACGGATTTTGGATGTAACTGAAATTACAGTAATGTGAGTTGGAAAATATCATCACGATTCCATAAAGTTTTCGTGTTGTAGTGTTAATTTATACAGATGACATCAATTTACAAAAACACTTTCTCAAAATACAACATTTTGTGTAAACATACATCAAACACATACAAAGTGTTGTTTATTTACAGATAATCTTCTGCCAACAGGAATCTCATTACGCAGAAACTGACTATTTCGATAGAGGAAATTTGTAGTATGTTAAATTGGCTGTTTAGTAAAAAAAAATGCACGTTCTTGATCATAAAATGTTAGTTATTCGAACAATTCCACAATAAATTTCAGTAATAAATTTCAAAAGTTAGATCTTTCGTATTTAAATATTGAAATTATTTCTGGCAAACTGTGACTTCATCATGACATGAAAAGATCATGAATATAAATCTAAACCAGTCACTTTATTTGGCCTCGCCCTGTATACCTCAACAACAACTACTGCATTCAAAGTTACTATACCACAATGTTCTTTTATTGTCATAAATTTGAGAAGCACAATTTTACCGAGATGAAATTTCTTCACTAATGTCTTAAACTAAATATCACTGCAGAAAAATGTTTGGTTTTTTTTTAGAATCTACGAGCAAGGCGCACTATTACTAGAAAAACTCATTACCTGTAATTGTAGAAAAGTAAAACAAAAAATGCTTTGATATTTTCGGAGTTTAATTTGAGTTTATAGGATATGTTATTGCTTTCCGATGGCCGATTTCTTTGTTCGCTGTCTCTCACAATTGCCTTTTCATTAGAAATATAATAGCGATAACTGGACATAAGTCCATACCCGGACATTATACAATTGTTGCCTGCTGTGACATGGTCCATGGCGTTTTGTACACCCGAGGGGGCAAATGGCACCCGAGGCGAAGCCGAGGGTGCCATTTGCCCCCGAGGGTGTACAAAACGCCATGGACCATGTCACAGCAGGCAACAATTGTTTTGTTATACCACGGTAATAGATTTTTACGGAGAAAATAAGGCAAAATTGGAACAGAAAAAAAGAAGACGAACAGCATAAACGAAAGCCGGTTTAAACAACAATGGCGGTCGTCAGTCGTTGCCGAAAGTGCTAACTTCACTGTTCCCTGTTTACATCGCACAGGAACATACATCAATTTACGTAGTACCAGCTAATATAACACAGCGCCATGTCAAAGGTTGCTAGACTCTAATATCAGTCGCTTCCATGGTATTTATCACAGAAATGGCCGGCCAGGCTATGCGCTAGCGTGTAAAAAAAAATTCCGCGGCCTGGAAAAAGAAAGTTCATGTACCCCGTGGGGTACATGAACTCATGTACCACGCGTACTCAGCGTACATCACTCATACCATGCTCATACATCGGCACACTCGGATACATGCGTTTTTGTGGCATGTCACGTAAACGCTTCTCGACCAATAAAAATTCACAATCTATTGCCGTGGTATAACAAAACTAATTGTTCCCTACTTTGACCTATCAGCTATTGATCAGAAAGCAATAACATATCCTAAAAAGTCAAATTGAGTTCAGAAAATATCAAAGCATTTACTAAGAAAATATTATTTTTGTTCAGACAAGTCTCATATAGTGTTTGTGCACTGGGTTTCAAGTGATGTCCGTGTATCAAATTATTTTCCCAGCCACTGAAATTGAAGTCCGATAAGATGTCTGATATGAGGGGGTACTTGTGCACGGAGCCTATAGCAGATGTAGTTTGGTTCAAGTAAGCAGCAGTGCCTATTAGTATTAGGCAATTCACATCCGCTGCAAGATCTTGATGGAATGTCTGTCTGCAACAACCATGTCACCAGTGGGAGTATAGGCCATTTCTATCGGATTGTACAGATTTTCGGCTACAGTTCCTACCAGTGATCCATTTGGGTCGTACTGTTGTATTTGTATGGTTCCCACACCACCGTAACGAACAGCTACATTGAAGTAACCGTGACTGTCACAAAGGATCCCGGTAGGATTCGCAGGATTTGTGTCCACAAGTGTATTGATACTGAACACCTCATTGCCCTTGAGGTCTACACAGGAGAGGATTTTATTTTCGCAGTTAGGAATGAGCAGGCGCTCTATATCATCTATCGCTAAATAATTTGTCACATTTTCATTTGGAATAGTTGCTACTAAAGAGCCATCAAGCAAATGCACAGAAACAACTTTCCTGCACCAGTCAGCCACAGCTAGTCGTTTTCCAGCTGCGTCTAGCACAATAGCGGTTAACTGACTTGATTCTTCCTTAGATGGTGTAAATTCGCGAATCAACTGAAGATTGCCGTCGAAAACCTTCACTTTATTTTTGTCCGTGACAAAAAGCAGATCATCTGAGGTGACAGCAACGCCACCCGGAGCGTCCAGCTGATGACCGCTTTGAGCGGCCGAAGTTTTAAAACGTCCAGTGGAGGTAAATAGCGATAGGCGATTTAGCAGTTCGTCTGTAACAGCAATGTCCCCGTTGCTGAAACATGCAACACTTCTGGCGAATTGGAATTCCTCGTCACCGTTTCCTTTCTTGCCGAACTCTTCCTTCACCTGCCACTTCTCTTTGAGTAACATCTTCCCAAGATCCTTTTCACTGACAACATCTTGACATTTTACCCCAATGAACGAAAGATCCACCTTTGCTGGCTCGCACTTGAGCTCCTTCTGGAATTCCAAGTTGTGCATCACCTTCGGTTTGAGTTCAAGGAGCTCGAAATCATCGACTTGACTCATCAAGTCGTTTACGGCCGTGACGATCTGATCTGCGCGTTCCATCTGGTCACGGTTGCGCATGAGCGCCTTTTCGTACTCGCTGTCTCTCTCCCAACAGATTTTGTTGACTTGTTCGGTGATTACCTTTGCTTTGCTTCTGATTTTAGCAATTTCTGCCTCCGCTTTTTTAGAAATATCACTGCAAGCCTGAGCCAGTTTCGTTTGCAATCTATTCCGTGCATGTTTGATGGAGTCTTCGTTTGATGCAAATTGCTCTTTGCTTTTTTGGAACTTTTGCAATATGTCCTTGACACTCTCACGGAATAATTCGATGGCATCCCCGATACCAATGAACTTATGTTCCGCTGTTCGGTGCTCAGTTGCAGCACACATTGAGCAAATCAACACATCACAAGTCTCACAGTGAAAGCATACGTTGTGATCATTATGTTTTCTACATGATTTTGGTGATGTGACAGTCTTGGTAACATCTGTTCGTGAAGCCGTCGATTTGTCCAGGTCATTTACTGGAATGATGCGATGGTCTTTGGTGGACCTCAGAAATTGATGTGCCTCTTGGCATTTCTTGCAGATGTTATCCTTGCAGTCAAGGCATCTTGACACGGCCTCGTTTCCTTCTTCGCAGGATTCACAAGTCGCACTAGTAGTAGTTACCTTTCCTAATAACTGCTCTTGTTTGCTTATCTCATCGACAAGAGATATCAGAAAGAAGCTAGAAGACAGACTCTGCACTCCTTCCTCAGAAACGCCCGTCTCTCTCCTGCAGACTGGACATGATATCTTCGCCCTCTCTGTCGTCTCTTTGCTCACCATCTCTCCCAGACAGTTCAGGCAGAAGCTATGAAGACAGTCTAGCATCTTAGGATCCTTGAATCGGTAGCAGCAGATCGGACATTCCAGGTGCCCCTGGCTAATTGTGTCCAACACGGATCGGGCTGCAGCCTCCGCCATCGTGATTATGATCCTAAGGAGAAAAAAAAACCACTTAGGAATACTCAAATTGTGCGACAGGAAGGGGGCTTAGGTTGGGGAGTAGCATGGAGCTGTAAATAGTCAGGTAGCTTAGGGATGGAATCGTGACCGACTGGCCCAAAGCACCAAATTTGGTAGGTACCTTCTATAGGCCCCAGAAATAAATTTTAGAAGGGGTGACACCAAAAAATATTTTTGGAAGGTACCTAATTTGCATAATTTCAAAATGGCTGCAAAATCCTATACTTAAGCACTAATTTCGGTACATTTTTTTCATTTGAAAGCAAAAGTCATTTTGAAATATTTACTTCGGTGGTTTTGTTTACATATTCTGCACTTAAACAACATTAATTAGCTGATGATGTGCCTAGGTAATTATGTTTAGTCAGAAATCCAAGATGGCCTTGATAATAATAAATTAACCATCGTATTTATTGGGAAGCAGCGTAATCATACATGTCACTCACCGGTTTTTTTAATTTTTAGAACGATTCTCGGTCACCTGGGACGGACATTAACGTGAAGGACGTGTAATACTGGGTTTTGTGGAATTTTCTTTCTTTTTCTGTGAGGCTATTAGGTTTTTTAATTATAATGGAGTGTTTTTGCAAGAAGGTATAGCTCAGAGAAACCGGTGTATGCAGGCATACTTCAAGGAATGATCAGTAAAAATTGTTTGTGTTTTTTTGATCAATTCTAGAGTTAGCTGCAGTGAATCAGAACTCATTCTATGTGGGAAGGGGAGTGTGTTTATGGGAGTTGTCACAAGTCAGAACTTTTTCTCATCGTTTTCGTTATTTTTTTTGGATATGCTGAAGCAGTTCTGCTGCGTGAAGTATCATTGGATTGTAGGTGTGTGGCTGGTCTACAGAGATAGATCTGTATAATTTATGATGTGCTGGTATGCCAGCAGTGTGGTTGCGTAACTATCCCGCCCAGAGCGTAATTCTTAATTTAAGTTTTTGTTGCTAGTGATATACGCTTCATGGGAGGTCAGTTCAGGCCACATTTTGTTCGCGAGATTGCAGTCTGTAGGAATGGGGGGGGGGGGGGGTTTCTTGTACAAGTTTCAAAAGAACCCCCTCCGTGCTTTTCGTTATTTTTTTGAGACGCGGAAAATGTTCTGCTGACAAGTATCATATGGATTGTATTTGTGACTGGTCTATACAGAGATAGATCTGCAATTGTACGTTAACTAGTGGGTATGCTAGAAAGTGGTTGTTTGACTGATCTCTTCATCAGAGCGTAGTTCTTGACTCTTTTTTTCCCTATTTTTGTGTAAGATACGCATCTGGGGGTCAGTTCTAGCCACATTATCTCTGCTAATTGACAGTCAGTGGTTGGAGTTCGTGGACGGGCAAATACATCAGACGTCTGCAGGCCAATTGGGTTAGACATTCCCTAAATGCGGAAGTTTCAAACCCTGTCTCGGGTTTTGGCGACGCGATGACTGGTTTGTGTATTGCAACAGTGGTCCCTTTGTTTTTCGTTCACACAGTGATTGATTATTACCGGTGATAATATGCCGTCCCCTCTTTTTTCCCCTTTTTTGGAAGGAGAGCAGGGCATATTTTCTGTGCTATATCATGCACTTCATCAGTCACCTTCTTATCATTTTCCCTTCCTTGTTTTTATTTGTGTGTCGGTTTATATGACGCGTGGCAAGGACAAGGGGTGGGGGGGGGGGGGGGGGGTTGACTTATTTATTTTGTTTTAGTCTTGAGATCCATTTCTTTGATCATTGTTTTGTTCTTTCAATAGTTCCAATAGAATTTGCAGATTCTCCTCATCAAGATTTTGTTCCTCTTGGTTGGATTGTGGAGATGCTTTAGTCCTAGATCGAACAAGTTCATACCGTATTTTATGTTTTTGTGCCGTTTGTTGGGTATCAAATATCCTATTCAGATATTCGTTTTCGCTAATCAAGGGCCAGTGTTTGAGGATAGCCCATTTGAGGGCTGGGTGCGCGACATGTGGGTAGTATGGTAGGACGAACACCAGTGGGATATTGTTTTTGGGTTTTTTTCACGCTTAGGGTCCGCGGGAGTCTTGCCCCTTTGATAAAGGAGGGCTAGGTCTTCGTTTGTGTATCCGCGCTTTTGAAGTTTGTCTTTGAAGAATTCAACCCTCTCCTCAAAGTCTTTTAAATGGGTACATATACGTTTGTATCTGGTCACTTCGCCCTTGATTAATCCGCCAAATACCGACTTAGGGTGTGCTGCATCTCGAGCTAGGTACTGAAATGTATCAGTTTTTTTGCTAGCGACTCGAGTATCCAATATCCCTTCATGTATGAATCGTTCGCCTTTGTAGATAATAAGGTCGAGGAAAGTGACTTGGCGGTGCGAGATCTCAGACGTGAACTTCAGCGTGGAATGAATTTTATTAAGTGATTGCACTAGGTCAGCAGCCTGCTTTTCATTTCCGTTAAAGATTATAAGAACATCGTCTCTATATCTCATGTAGCTCACAATTGAGGGATTGTGAGGGAGGATTTTGTCTTGTTTGTATTTGAATAGGGTTATGTCACAAATCTCCGGACTGCATTCGCTGCCCATGATCACGCCAATTTTGTGTCTGAAATCAAACGTGTTTCGACGCGTAATGAGTTCAAGGAGACTTCGCGCGTGGTCTGTCGTGGGCTTGGGCATTGCGTATAGTCTGTCGTCGGCCATTGAAAGTGCCTCACAAACTGATTCAATTGCCTCATCTTGTGGGCAGTTAGTGTACATGGATACTATATCCAGTGTTATCAATAAGTTATCTTGCTCCAATGTCAGGTTATTTAGTTTTTCAAGCACATGCCCAGATTCGCGTGTGTATCTGCTTTGCTGTTTGACAATTGGGAGTAAGAAATAGTCTATGTATTTGGATATGGATTGAGTCGGTCCTCCGCAACCACTAATGATTGGCCTCCCCACGAACCGTGTTCCTTCTGGTACTTTTTTGTGAACTTTCGGTAGGAGGTAAAGGCAAGGTGTTTTAATGTCGTGGTTGCGGGGGTTAAGAAACTCAGACACGTCTTTCGATATGAGTCCGTCCACGTAGAGTTGGCGTATGGCTTGAGAGACTAATTCCGCGGTTTCATCGGTCAGGTCCATGTTAATTTCTTCATAGTGGTGGCCTGTTAATTGTCGTGTCCCTTCACGTACCGGTATGTAGTCTTGTTTGTTAAGGACACACCGCGGCCTTTATCGAATTGATGAGTTAGTCTTGCATACGCACTGTGGACCTCCGAACAATAATAGGTCCACACGATGCGGGAAGAGGTTACGGTTTGTGGACTTGCACACGTCCACAATCCGTTTTTCAGTTTCCGAAAAAGAGCGCTAGAGGAAAAACGGGTTAGGGTTATATATAGAAAAGATAGAAGGGACAGCTGAGAGGCCCATAATCCAAATTTGAGGGTAAATTTGTTTTGGGGAAGCGAGAAAAATGAGTATTTAGTCAAAGTTTGTTAACTACACGAATACAAAGGAATGTCCACAGTGCGTATGTAAGGTAAAGCTGTTTGTGTATGTTGTGTACACCCTATGGTATCCCTATGTGTCGTGGATTTCGAGCTTAAACTTTCTTCTTTTTTTGGAATAGTGTCGTAATCAAAAAGAATGAAATAATAAAGCAATCTAAAAAAAAATAAGAATTATATAATAATTTGTTTTTAAGAGTAATGGTAGAAACCGGTGTGTGCAGGCCGATATTAAGAGATATCCTTTTAAGAAGGATAAGAAGGGGGTTTGTGCACGTGTCGGTTGCACTACAATTAACCCCGTATTTCTTTTGTTTTTTGTTTGCTTTGTATTTAATGGGGGAGGTTCTGCTGAAAAGGGCGCCTTATTAGGATTCCTGATTAAACGTGTGCAACAAGAGTGCCTTCTTTTTAAGATATTTTTTGTTTTTTATTTTTACAAAAAAAAAGGATTGTGTTTAGTAAAGCTGTTGAAAAATAAAACCTCGTTTTTATAGTTAAGGTTAAATTGTGTTTCGAGATGTGTGGAGTGAGGAATAGCTATATTCGTTTCTTGTGAGTTGAGGGAATAGGGCTACACCAAATATTAATACTGTTTTTGTCAAGGTAAGGAAACTGAAAAGAAGGTAACATATTGGGTCGAGAGTAAAGAAAGATAATCTCCCCTAGCGATAAGAGAATAACTTTTCCAAACATACGACAGGAAGGATAAAAACAATTTTTGAATTGGCAAATTGAAGCCCACCTCCAAATTGTAGGTGCAAATAATAAAACAAATACATAAAATGGTACACTGAATCTTTCTAAATGAATTATTCATCAAATCACTAATAATTATGTTGTAATTAGTCTTAATTAGTGATAATTAGTTATAAGCATCAGTCTACTTTGACTTTAAAGTAAAACATACATAACTCGAACCCTATCAATAATTAATATAGGGCTGAATACAGCACTCAACTGAAAAAAAATCGCCACATAATTTTTAAAAAGATTGTATATGCAAATTAGGCACCAAATAAGATTTATGCAAATTAGGTACCCTTCCAAGATAATTTTCAGGTGTCACTCCTTCTAAATATCTTCTCTAGGACCAAAAGAATATATCTACCAAGTTTGGTGCTTTGGGCCAGTCGGTCACGATCTCGTCAAAATTTGGACCTAAGCAACCTGACTAAAAATGGAGAAGGGTGCACACTCACTCTACAAATAGAGCTGTAATTAACTCTTGTCTTGTGTCTTATTTTGTTGCCATTATATTATCTTGTCGCCTGTAATGGTTACAAGATTATAGACAAAGGGAGGCAATAAATACAGCCCTATTTGTAGGGCTAGATACACACTAGGTCACTGATGAAGTTATATTTGCTCTATCTTTTCCATAGTCAAAATGACACCTTCCGAGTAAAAACAATTGACATTTTTCTCGTAAATTTTGACCGAGAAGGTGACATTAATCGGTCAAAATGACCGAGAAAGTGTCCATTTTTACCCGGAAATGAGTAGAGCAAATATATATAGGTTCAGATACAGGATCAATTAATCTGACCCAGAGTTTGTTCCACCAACATACTTGTCTTCTTGCCTGTAATGGCGACAAGATTATGGACAAAAGAGAGCCAATAAATACAGCTCTATTTGTAGGGCTATAGGTACACACTAGGTCAGACTATTTGCTCTATCCTTTTCATGGTCAAAATTACACTTTCTAAGTAAAACAAATGACCTTTTTCTCGTTCATTTTGACTGAAAAGTTGACATTTTCTCGGTCGTAAAATTAACGATAAAGTTTCAATTTTTACCCGGAAATGGGGAGAGCATATATAGTATGCGAAAATGGCGATTGTGTATAGTTACGGACCTCTAGTTATAATATAACAAAATCGACTGTTTCGAGTCACAGGTGTTTTTTTCATTCCGAAGTGACTTTATCAACCTATTATTTTGTAGGGCTACAGTGCACACGAGAGACCGAATTTTAAACTATATTGGCCCCTATCCTTTTCATGGTCAAAATAATACTTCTTTTTGACTGAGAAAGTGACATTTTTTACCCGGAAATAGCTAGAGCAAACAGACTGCATTGTACATGTACATGTGTACATGCAATACAATCCCCCAAAAGCGAATCGTTCTATTACGAATATCAGGCATGTTTACTAAAAAATACTAAACTATTTCACTTATTAACAAATCAATTACATGAATCTATTCAACTTGATGTACAATGTACTCACTTTTCAAAACTGATTCGTCAGTTGGTTAGGGTCTTCATCAGCCACAAATATTTAGCACCAGAAATCCCGCGGAAGAATAATGGCAAAACTACATGTACTTCGAACGGATAAGGCAAGGTGTGATCAAGCCTAGTACATGTACTGTAGTACTGCTTCACTCAACATCGAGGTGATAATATAAGGGTTGTGTCGCACAAAATATTAACACATGAATTCTCTTAATTGAAGTTGAAGTACAGGCCAACTTCCGTAGACACCATTTTCATATGTGTATTTGTGCAACAACTGCGCAGCGTTTGAGGAGGAAAACCTTGTTGTAGCTCCATGGGATAACCCAGTTGCTATTTTTAACTCTCCAGTTGAAAGTTCAGACGACTGGGCTTCCGCGTAAAAGTACGGTAGTTCATAATAGACATTGCATATGTCTCCATGTATACAGGAAGAAATATTAATAATTATTATAGGAAAAATTCAAAAAATTTATGGCAATCGAGGTGTATTCATTTGGGATAATAGCTTTTTATGGCAAAGCATTTTTCCTTCTTCACTTTTAAAAAGAGACGTGTTACAGGTAGAAAATGTTGTAGAAAATAAATTGTTTAAATGTAATAATATGAAATTAAAATGAGTTTGTGATAACAAATTATTATTTACAACTAGATGCTTCAAAAAAACGAGTTGATTTTTAAATACAATAAAGTGAAAATAAAGTTTAAAAACATCTGTCGTGTATGTTGTTTTATTTGAATTTATCGCGTTATGCCGGCCGGCAATCGTTGGAAAATGATACAATACAATAATAGCCTATATTATACCCTAATACAAACACTAACCCTAACACACATCTTAACCCTAGTTTTTAAGTAATTTTATTAAAATAAAAAATATGTCGTGATTTCTTTGTGGAGACCTACTAATCTATAGAAATTACCCTGTGGAGAAATTTTGACTCCCATTGTCCCCATTGTGTTTAGGTCTCGACAGGGTACCGAATTCAGAAACCCACACACCCATGTGTGTGAGCACCTTCCATCGTGGACCCCCTACTGTCCATCTTTTGTTTTTACTTAAACGTTTTTGGAAGGCCTCCTCCGCTTCCCGTGTCACCGGTATGAACAGCTACATTAAAGTAGCCGTGACTGTCGCAAAGGATCCCGGTGGGTTTCACAGGATTTTTGTCCACAAGTGTCTTGATACTAAACACCTCATTGCCCTTGAGGTCTACGCAGGAGAGGGTTTTATTTCCGTAGTTCTGAATGAACAGGCGATCCATATTATCCATCGCTAAATCAACATCCACATTTCCATTTGGAATAGTTGCTACTAAGGAGCCATCAAGGAAATGCACAGAAACAACTTTCCTGCCCGAGTCAGCCACAGCTAGTCGTTCTCCAGCTGCGTCTAGCGCAATAGTGGTTAACTTACTTGTCCTTTTCTTAGATGGTGTGAATTTGCGAATGAACTGAAGATTGCCGTCGAAAACCTTCACTTTATTGTTGTCAGTGACAAGAAGCAGATCGTCTGAGGTGACAGCAATGCCCCGAGGAGCGTCCAGCTGTAGACTGCTTTGAGCGGCCGAAGTTTTGAAATGTCCAGTGGGGGTAAATATCCATAGTCGTTTCAGTGTTGTGTCTGTCACAGCAATGTCCCCATTGCTAAAACATGTAACACTTCTGGCGAATTGGAATTCCTCGTGACCGTTTCCTTTCTTGCCGAACTCTTCCTTCACCTGCCACTTCTCTTTGAGCGATATCTTCCCAAGATCCTTTTCACTGACGACATCTTGACCTTTGACCCCAATGAACGAACGATCCACCTTTGCCGGTTCACATTTGAGCTCCTTCTGGAATTCCAAGTTGTGCATCACCTTCGGTTTGAGTTCCAAGAGCTCGAAATCATCGACTTGACTCATCAAGTCGTTTACGGCTATGACGACCTGATCTGCGCGTTTCATCTGGTCACGGTTGCGCCCGAGCGCCTTTTGATACTCGTTGTCTCTCTCCTGGCCGATTTTGTTGACTTGTTCGGTGATTACCTTTGCTTTGCTTCTGATTTTAGCAATTTCTGCCTCGGCTTTTGCGGAAATATTACTGCAAGCCTGAGCCAGTTTCGTTTGCAATATATTTCGTGCATGTTTGATGAAGTCTTCGTTTGATGCAAATTGCTTTTTGCTTTTCTGGAACTTTTGCAATAATGTCCTTGACACTCTCACGGAATAATTCGATGGCGTCACCGATACCAAGGAACTTATGTTCCGCTGATCGGTGCTCAGTTGCAGCACACATGGCACAAATCAACACATCACAAGTCTCACAGTGAAAGCATACGGCGTGATCACTATGTTTTCTACATGATTTTGGTGATGTGACAGTCTTGATAACATCTGTTGGTGTAGTGGCCGATTTGTCTACGTCATCTGTTGGAATGATGCAATGGTCTTTGGTGAACCTCAGAAATTGGTGTGCCTCTTGGCATTTCTTGCAGATGTTCTCCTTGCAGTCAAGGCATTTCGACACGGCCTCGTTTCCTTCTTCACATGATTCACAAGTCGTCTTTCCTAATAACTGCTCTTGTTTGTTTATCTTATCGACAAGAGATATCAAAAAGAAGCTAGAAGACTAGCCTTGGTCAAGGCGTTCATCGTTACCCGTCCGTACGTACAGCGCAGCGGTAATCGGAGCTCAAACAACGACCTCACGCGGCCACTATTATATGCAAACTAACTGAGGATACTCGAACGCCTTGGATCATTAGGTTTTTGGGGCGGTGCTCATTATGCTAATAGATTAAGCTGACCTTTATAGTCGTTTTCTTATTGGTCGATCGTTGCGTAGAAACTGCATAATTTGAGCTAGCGGTGAAAGGTCATAGCTAGCTCGCAAGTGTTTACGAACACCGCGCCATCGTTGACATATTTTATCGGAGAAAGTTGAGTGATTTGTACGAAGGCTTGTAGGAATTACACATGAAGATTTCAACTGTCTTGCTTGATTGGTGAGGGTCGCAGTTATTTTCGCTCGTTTTGCTGGGTATTTTCTTGAATGTTGACAATGTTATGGTCAAAACTAGTTGTGTTTAGCTGCTTAGTTTTAAGTTTTCAACCGCGGTGACTGGAGAAGGCCGCGACTCTATTGAAACGTGTCGAACTCGGCCCTACATTATGTCGCACACATCTAATCCAGCTGATCTGAAAACCGTGGCTCGGTAAAACGCGGAACTCTGATAATTAAATGCCTTGCCGGCTGAATTTTGCCAAGAAAATAATCTGAGGAGTTATTGGGGATATAATCCACTTGTCCCTGTTTAAATTACGATATTGCGATCACTTTGAAGGTTGGTTCTGCAGCCGTAAACATGCCCCCTCCCCACAGCGTTGGACCATGCTTGAACCACAATGTGGCGATACCGCACAGACCAGCATGCCTGGGTTAATGCCGATTATGCGGCGATAAGAAACTGACCGAACACGCTGAAAACTGACGCTGAGTACCAGGCCGTACGTGCGAGCTCCGAGCAAAATGGGGCTCAGGCTGCCTGAAAAATGACGGATTTCCCATAACCTGTCGGCAAATTCACAAGACTTCGGACGAAAGACGACGCTGAATATCTGCCATTTTGTCTTAAATGTCATGCTGCATCAAATTTGATGACGTCGGGTTTCAACCGCGTTGTGATTGGACACTTCACATCTTAGCCCCGCCTATACTTATCTGTATTCGCATACGAGGTCATGCGCCACAAATGTGGCGCAAAATATAGGAAAAACATAAGATTTCAAAAACCCAATGATCCAAGGCGAAAAAGTAGCCTCAGTAGATTTGCATAAATAGTGGCCGTATGAGGTCGCTGTTCGCGCTGTATCTTTGCATGGGGCGCAAGCTAGCAGCATATATGCGGGGCGCGCGCACAGTGTATTTCTGGACGGATAACGACGGACGGATAACGACGAACTCGCCTTGACCAAGGCTACTAGAAGACAGACTCTGCACTCCTTCGTCAGTAACGTCCGTCTCTCTCCTGCAGACTGGACATGTTATCTTCGCCCTCTCTGTCGTCTCTTTGCTCACCATCTCTCCCAGACAGTTCAGGCAGAAGCTATGAAGACAGTCTAGCAGTTAGGGTCCTTGAATCGACAGGAGCAGATCGGACATTCTAGGTGCCCCTGGCTAATTGTGTCCAACACGGTTCGGGCTGCAGCCTCCGCCATCGTGATCATGAAGTGTATACTTCAGAAAAAAGAAAGAAACAAAATCCGTTTCGACTATTACTTTCAGGAATACTGTGTCAGGATGGTTATGTTGAGGAGGGGCATGGAGCTATAAAATGGAGGGCAGTGGTTTAAAACCATATGTGACCCAAACATCAGTAAATATCAGGACAATACAAAGTCAAAATTCCCAAAACTATATCAAGTATGTTTAAACATCATCGCTGGGTACGAAAAACAAGGTTAAAAGTTTTCTAAAAACGTAACTCACCGTAATTGACCAAAAAAGAGAGATACATTTGAAAGAGGGCGCTTTTTCTGCATAGCGCCCTCTTGTGACAATTTGTGCATTTAATACTACACGTCTGTTGCTATCTTACCGGTATCAACACAAGTTGTGTTGTTAATTTAATACTTGGTTAGATTTTAAGGTGGTCATTTTGTTACTTTCAATTATTATGTTGGTTTGTGTACCAAAAAGACTATTTGAATATTAGTAATAGTAGGCCTACCGGTAATTAATTTTCCCCCAAGCTGTTTTGAAGTTCTTCATAAGGCTTTGCTCCCGTTCTTCTGCATGCACTCGGTTGGCATGGTCCCACTTCATCTAAGGAATCAATTCTCGGGGTATCAATCTCAGTTTTGTGAACATCAGCTTTTAGCTCATTCTTGCGAAGTTGACAAATTCATTCAACCTCTGCGACAGCAATAAATAAAGTATCGACCATTATTTTGTGCACGAGATGGCTCTTAAAACAATTTTATGTACACAATTTCATTTTTTAAATGCTGGCTTGGATGTTGAGAGATGCGGTGATCTGTTAAATTTCATACATTTCTGCAACAATTTTCTTAGTCGCCTAGAAATGTTCAGTTCCACACATTTCCCTGTAGGTTGTATGTAGTTCGTTATAATTTCTCTAGCTACAGTTATATAGTCCGGCCTCTTGTTGCAGCCGACCCATCTTCTCTTCAGGTATTTATTCCAGATCTCCTCAGTAGAGGGTGGCGTACTTGACTGCTCCATCTTCCTGTTGACACCATTCGCAATAGAGGAGTCTTTTTCAATAGGGAACCGGCCACCGTCCACGGATTGGTTTCAGAGAGGTCACACATCGGGAAATAATAATAATAATGTTTACATTAAAGTCATTCAGATGTCTGCTTCACATCGTCGTCAGTCCATGGCTGGACATTATGATAAATAAAAGCAGTCCTTGAAAGTATCCCTGGGGGAAAACGCGTCTGGCTGGTTGAAATGGTGTTTACTTTTTGTTTGGCTCTGAACGCTGTCGTATAATTGTAACAAAGTTAAATACTCGTGTTGATTGTTTTATGTTTTTGTTTAACCTAGTTTGTTTTACCAGTATTGCTTTTTGAGGTAGTTTCAACAACCCACCCTCTGGTCGATGCGCGACATAAGGCACACGGTAATGTACCTGCATCGCAAATGACGTCATACAAACCCCATGGTAGGAAAATACGTTGCATTGATGAAACGCGCGATGACTACGCCTTTCAACAGAGGGCGCTATTTGGCGCACTGGTTCATTTTTTGTGGAAAAACACCCTTACGAATGTCGACTTTTACGGGCAAAAGGAACATTTTCGCTAATTTACCGGCATTTAATATTGACAAGGATATTTAGTCTTTCGATATATTACAAATTTATGACATTTTACGGTAGGTACTAGGAGGTACTCGTTAAAATATGAAACCGTAAATGTTTAAAAACTAATGATAAAGTATCATCAATTCCTTGATCCATATCATACTTTACATCATTCGAAGGGTTGTAAAATGGGTATATTAAAAGCAATATACCCAAACCCATCAAACTCCAACTGCAGGTTTCGCTAGATTTTGGCAGGTCTGGTACCAAATCATAGCAACTTGTTGTTGGGCTTTGTTTGACTCAGTACCAAAAAGCTAGGGAGATCGACCCTGTTAAATTCAGTCAGGTTCAGGACAGAAATGAATGAGACTTGTACAAATGTTGGAGTTTGGGGGGATGCACAGGCATTTATTAGTGGGTGACCCACGGCTGTTCACGTCACAGTTTCTGGTAAACTGCTTGTGTATAACATGTACCCCTCTGTGTGTCCCCACTCGTACTCAAGCACATTCATATCGCTTGACAGTCATCACTGTACTGATTCCATACTGAACAATACATTGACTCATCTGTAATAAGTCAATCAAACTTCAACTGTTGGAGTTTGGCAGGTTTAGTACAGTTAGGTTTAGTAGAGTGTACGAATAAGTACCTGTGTAAAGTTGTGAAAGTTCATGTAGAAGAAAAACAATTAGGGTGATGACGAACATTTTAGAATTTTAGAGTGTTCTGACTGATTTTGAGATTAGACATATTTCACTTAACACACAAACCCTATGGATTGTCCCCATTATTAGTATACAATAATTGATGGTTTGGTTTACTTTCTCTTGCGAGAGCCTAAGGGGTTAGGGTTAAACGAAGTTTCATTTACCAAATGAGAACAAACGAGACCAAAAAATGCCCTAAAAATCGATCTACTGTCAACACCAAGAAACATGATACCCCCGTCGGTCATCACTTTAACCAGCCTAACCATTGTATTTCTAATATGATTCTACAGGGCAAAGAATCACTTGGCCATCGGAAAGACTCAGTCCGCCTCAGCTGGGAGAAAGTTTAGATGAATCGTCTTCGGACTATTCAACAACGTGGGCTCAATATCTAACTAGGAAATGATTAACTTCATTTTGTTTTCTCCTATTTGTCATCTGGTTCAGATTTATTCATTTGTTTGTTTTTGTCTGTTCTCACTCCTCCGGTTTTCCCTGTCTATTTTCAACCCCCCCCCCCCCCCCCCCCCCCCAAAAAAAAAATTACTCCTAGTCATACTTGTTTATTAGTTCTTCCCTTTGATCTTTACCCTGGACCCCCTTCCTTGTGGTTTTACTCCGTTTGTTTTTGTTCCCCACCCAAATTCACACCACTTTACCCCTTGGTCTGTCTTTGATCCTACCCACACTTACCTTACCCTTTAATCCCTCAGCCTAAGCCTCCCTTTGTTGATTGTTCCACTGGACTCTGCGCTTTTTCTTTTGTGTTTCTTTTGCCAACCATGATGTGCATTATATATCATGCCCTATATACATGTACATGTATGTTTGTATCTTGTACACAGCCATTTTGTCTTTGAAGAAGATCTTGTTAAGATCGAAATATTAGGCCCTCTTAACTTATTTGATTTGTATATTTCAGGTCATTCCAGCCAGTAAGCAGTTTGTAGCAGTTTTAATCTTATTCATGTTTCATTTACCTTGGAAGATACTTTATATTTGAACCAGATGTAAATATTTTTATAATTTTTTACTCAGTGTAATTTTTAACATAAGGCGTTTTTTGAAGAGCCATTTTTTTGAAGGCGTGTCAGAACGCAGGGGTGTCGGAACGCAGGGGTGTCTGAACACTCGGGTGTCGGAACGCACGGGTGTCAGAATCATAGGTCGAGTAGTCGGATCAAAAGGCCGAGTAGTCTAAACATAGGGGCGTTGGAACGTGGGGGGGGGGCGTCGGAACGTGGGGGTGGGCGTCGGAACGTGGGGGAGCATCGGAACGGGGGAGGCGCGCGTCGGAACGTGGGAGGGGGGCGTCGGAACATGGGGGGGGGGGGGTGTCGGAACGTGGGGGGGGGCGTCAGAACGTGGGGGGGGGGCGTCGGAACGTGGAGGGCGTCGAAACGTGGGGGCGTGGAAACGTGGGGGCGTGGGAACGTCGGAACGTGGGGGTGTAACCGGCTATCACTAGTATAGGTCAGAGTGAATATTTGCTTTATCCGCGCTTCATGGTCAAAACGACACTTTTCCGAGTCAACAAAAATGTCATTTCGATTGAGAAAGTGACATTTTGGACCAAATTTTGACCGAAAACAATTTTTTTTACACGGAATTGGACAGAGCAACTTGGTTCAGATTCATGATCAATTATTGTGTTCTATTACAGACTATCTTACGAATCAGCCATGATTCAAGCAACACCCAATCACATTGAATCTGTGCAACATGTAATGTGTATTAGGCCAAATAAATAAAAAAACATGTTTAGCGTCACCGCCCGCTTCCTTTTGGGGGGCCGCCTCCTTTTTTCTCCTTTTTTTCTTTAAAAAAAAAATAAATAAATAAAATAAATAAATCGTATTTTAGACTTTTAGAATCATGTGTGTACATGCTCTGGAAATATTTTGTTTCTAATATGAGGGCTAGGGTGTGACGTGTAGTCGTGTACGGTGCATACATGATCAACCCACATGAATTTTGATTTTTAATCGTGGGTGAACCATGTTTTAATTTTAAATTGCAAGATAGGGTGTGACATGTTCACTACATGACTCGAATTAAAATGTGTCAGGCGGCCATTTTGAAAAGAAAAAAAATAAAAAAAATAAAAAATGGGCCTCCTCCTTCCTTTAAAAAAAAAGGCATGACGCTAAACATGTTTTTTCTTTTATTTGGCCTTACATGTAACATGATTCATATGTATTGTACTACAACTACCATGTACTCACTTTTTAAAACTGATTCGTCAGTTGGATGTGGTCTTCAACCACATTTTCGGTGCGTGTAAAACACAAGAATGGCCTTCCACCGGTCCAGGTACCGCTGGTATACTTTCGAGCGGCGAAAGGTGATCACTTGTGTAGTTGTACTTATCGAAACAAGGGAGGTATCGACTACCGCAGCATCCTGTGTACATGTACATGTATTTGTTCAACAACTGCGCAGTATTTGATGAGGAGGCATTGCGTGCAGCACAATTTACTCACTGTGGGGAAAACCTGTTACTATTTTTAACTCGCGCCAATGAAGGGCAGCGCGCGCCCTCTCTAGGCCCCTGTCTTTCAGAAGACAATGTGCGCGTAAAGCTACGGAAGTTTATAATGGACATTACATATGTTTCCATTCGCAGGAAAGAATATTATCCTGTGAAATATTCACATAATTTATTTGCAATCGAGGTGTATTTATTTTGAATAATAGCTTTTCATGGCAATTATCTCTTCTCCCCACGGGTATTAAAGGGTGGAAAATATGTTTAAATTTAATAATCTTAAATTGAAATCAGTTTGGTAACAAACAATTATTTTTTACAATCTAATAATAAAATTGAAAGTTTATTTCCAAATGGACCATTCCATGAAGTTGAGATACAAAGTGTGACATTTTGGTATATTTCTAGTTTCATGCCATATATCAACTAAATTATTTGACTATTTGTTCCCGTTTGTCTTGGATGTTTGACAGATTTGGAAAAGTTTTGTACCATTCAAACATTGGTTTTCAGAGTAATTTGAAATTTAATACAATATTTAGGTCTTATCATATGTAACAAGTACAACGCATTTATTTCACATCTTTTTGACATGTTGCAAGATTTATGGTATAAACCTCAGCTTACTATTAAATTACCACAAAATGGAGCCATACATGTTTTCATATAGTTATTGCATATAAATTACAAGGGATATGTTGAAAAAGATGTTCCAACATAACAAATGTCACACTAGGATCGATCAATACACCATGTTAAATTGTTTATAGTAACTGATTCCCTTGTATTTCAGGTAAGAGTTACACAAATATAATTACACAGAGATAATTAACTGAAATAAATCAAAAACTCTCCAGAGAATTTCAACACCAACACTATATAGCAACTGCTCCAAATAACACCAGCCATTCCCGAAGGTTTTTAGGTTTGTTTTGTTTTTAAAAACTAAATCTATATCAAAATATGCAAAATGCTAATATACGCAAAGGTCCTTATAGAGTACTGCATACTACAGTTTAGTAAATGTATGTACACGTAATACTGTATATTGTAGTACATGTAGTATTTTATAGCTTTATGTGAGGTTCGAGTTAAATGCGAGGTTCGGGTTCAATCTGAACTGCGGTCAGGTCACCTGAGCATTTCACCTGTTATTCATTGGCTAGCTCGCCAGGTACCAGTCTGGGTTTTATACCCTGCAACATGGAGAAATAAGCTACAACTGTCAACCCAAGCATGCCAAAGGCTGGGGGAAATCGCGGCATTAGCCTCTGTCATGAAATGAAGAAAATCAACCGAAGAGGGCGTTTTGCGGAAATTTGTCAATATGGCTACCGAGCTCTCGCGTAAGACCGATAGCTATACCATGGAGGAAGGAAAACAGACAGTTAGTGAAGTGCGGGGAAATACTTAATAAAAAAAATGGCCAATCATAAAACTAGATTTGCTTTCATGCACTTGAAGTGTATTTATGCTCCTCAGAAAACCGGTTAGGCCTAACATTTTAACTAATTAGTGCCTACAATTTTTTGTTAAGTGAACTGAAGCTTTATTTGAATGCCATATAATTTATTTGAATGCCATACAGTAAATATTTTCTGGGGAAAATTCATACAAGCAATATTCTTTTTGTATTTTGTATTTTTTCTTTGGACATCAAATGTAAATTTGGGGCTTTACACACAAGCACTTTGTTCACATAATTACTATATGGGCGTTAAACCTCAACATTCCTGAATCCTGCAATGTTAATTTAAAAACCAACCAGTTTTAAACACGTTTTATAGTGTCACAATAAATGCAGACGCCTGTGAAATCTAGTATCTTTCACCCTTTATTGACTGAAACCTCACATGGGTCATAAATGACATTTACTATTAAACGAAGTTCGTAAATATTAAACTTGGATTTTCCAAGAATTGTTCAATTGCGCCACGACTTAGGGAATATACTCGGTCGATTGTGTGAGCCATATTTTTAACAATCAAGGATCAAGGCACACAGAAACCAGGATGCAGTGGCATGTACTTTAATAGGACACGGTTAAAACAAAAACCCTGTCAATAACATAAGAAATAAACAAAATAATTACAATTAAGATATGCAAAATAAAACGTGTAATAAACTTTAAAATACATTTTAACATTTGTAAGTCATTTACTGGCCAGTCGGTGTTAAAATATATTATCAATGCAAATCGCGGCTTGATATACCAGATCCCTTGTTTCTAGAAAGCGAGTAACAAATAATAATTTGTCAATGGCCAAATCTTCAACTTCAAGAAAAACAACTGCTGTATAATTCATATGGCATATACTGTACTTCATGATTAGAATAAAACAAAACCACAAACTGACCGTCAGTCAGTACATACCCCATCCAACCTAGTAATATGAGGCTAATGGTTCTTCCAGAGCCAGTGGCACCAAGGCCAACTGCATGGCTAGGCCCAGTTAATCTTGGCACAATCCAGCTGTTGTTTCACCCTATTATAAGGTCAAAAGATCAACAATACAATTTACTCGAGTGGCCTTTGACTGAAATAGAACAACTTTACGTTGATTTTCTTATTTAGCCAATTCACTACAAAAATGTTTAAACAGAACCTTATGGTCTTTACATTACTAAACAATTATAAAATCCAAAGTTAAATACAATATTAAATGATATTTTACTAGCATAAGACCAAGAGGCAAAAACGATTACATGCACATATCTTTCCCATTATAACATTATAAAATTGTATAATGCACGTAAAAGAACCCAGAACACTTATCGCTAAGAGAAGGGGTTTGCCCCGGTGTTCCTGGCTGACACAGCCTCTGTCTACGGGTTTCTTCAGGCTTACGAGCTACAGTGCCTTGAGCACTTTTGAAGGATCCTTGGTTTCATTACCAGAAATTAATAATAATAATAATAATAATAACATGTATGTATATGCCGTATGTTGAATTATATAAACACGAAAAGAATTTACAGTTTCATCAGCAGTCCGTAACTCAACACGCGTTGTATGTGCGCTGTACTTAACTTTCACTTTAAGAATAACACGATATTTTCCATTGAGAAAACATCCTTGCAATCAGACTGGAATTAGATTTACTTCATCTGTTGTCATCAAAGTTTCAAGGAATAATGACATTAATCCAACATTGGAGAAATATCACTTTATAAACCGCAATATTTCGAAATCACACAATTAAAAGATATAAACGTATAAACTAATGCCTAATAAAATTACAAGTATAAAAGAAAAGAATAATTTTACCTGCTAAGTTGGCTAGGGGAGAACCTGAACAAGTCCAGCGCAAGCTTTATAATGCAGAAGATTGCAGCTGCCAACTGGCACGACTAGCACGGAGCAGGTCCCAACACAAAGTGCCCAGCCCTGTCTCGAACAACCGCTCAACTTTTTCGTGAGGGCAATAACCCTAGTAAGGCCAGTACCCATCCACGTCATCAGACCATGATCGATCAAAGCCGATGTTAAGAGTCCAAACCGCACGAATTCGAGTAACACACAAGATTTGGGTGAGACCCTGAGATTTAATAGCGCTCTAACTGTGGTAAGATTGATGGCTCTGGCAGCAAGCTTTGAATTAAGGGGAACCTTAAATGTTAGTATAAAATAAACAGGAAAATCTTAAAGGTTAGTATCATCGTAAATGAGATGTAAAATACACAAAAGTGGCTAACTACAAAAGGAATATAGAAAATCAAAAGAAACTATATAAAATAAAAGGGCCTATATTCACTCGGTTACAATTGTGTGCCAAATTTCTGGACGCCACGGTTTTGCGTATTTTCGCACTAAATTTACACCTAACTTGTTAACAGAGGGTAAATAGCAAGCATTCATAATATTAACATGGTAAAGGTACAATGAATTTGCAGTTGGTCAACAAAGAAGTTTGGCAAAATTGCATGGGGAAAGTCGGCCCAACATTAACTGTTTATAAACAATGTAAATGTCGAAGTACAGCTAGCTACGCACGTACGTATAGCGCAGCACACTTTCACCAACTGATCATTTTGTTCAGTCACTGTTTCTTTCTCTTTCGTAATTTTACGGTTTTGGATGACATTTAGCCTTATGCCTACGGTTTATTCTTCCGAAATAGCCACAGCCTTTAGAGCTCCGTCATAAGCCATAAAGTTATCACATTGACGACACACGTGTTGCTGTTGACAAGCGCCGCCATTTTGACAATTTTCCGTGCGTTGACCTCTTAAAAAGGTCATGACAGAGGCTAATGCAGTGCACGTAGCCCACCGACGCGACGCGGGCGCCCTCTAACGTACGCCGTAGACCACGCCATGACCTTCGAATATGACGCATCGGCGGCCTACGCAATAAAGACTGGGGAAAATTAAAAAACAGATCCAGTCATTAACTGTATGTATGTACATGCATAGTACATGGATAATTATATGTACAATGTATGCATTCATTAAACGCTAAGTGGTGGCTCAAGAGATACAGTACATGAGTGGGATGGCTAAAATCGATCTCATTTTGTAATTGTTTTTCTCACAATTTTCTTAACCCAACTCCCTACCCCGGTTTTCTTATACATAACCTGAATCCTGTAAAAAAAATCCTCCAATATTTTTACTGGTCCTGCAAAATCCTGGGTTTAGGCCTGTACGTGTTTTACCGAATCTTGATAACAGAAAAATGGCAAAGTTTTACCTTATACACAAAATGGACATGGCTGGGGAAAAATATAATAACAAATTGCCTTAACGAGGGTAGTGGTATAATGTTACACCATTATACTGAGTGCTCTGAAATCAGACAACTGTCGTCGGTATTTACACTAATTTTTCCAGTAAGTACAAGTAGCTGTTTGATAATTTTACCCTAGTATATTTGTACATAGACACACAATAAACAAAACAGCCAAAAATAGAACAACTGCTTAGTGCACAATTTACGACATTACAACAATAGACCTAAGCCGTACACTTGACCCTTGGTGTGCACACTTTTCCTATCCTCGACACGTCACAGATACTTTACTTGCACCTTGACTGTACCTCTATGGAAAATGAGCAGTGTGAATATACAAAGTAACAAATAACCTCAATCCTGCAAAATCCTCCAGGATTAGTTTAGGCCTTATGACCTGGATCCTGCATTATCCTCCAGTGGCAAAAACACTCAATATGCCCTCCTGCAAAATCACCCGATGCATCAACTTCCAAGTGCCCTTAATTCTGCAAATTCCTCCATTTGGCAAAGACGATTTTGGAGGATTTGGGATGGTTAGGGTCGATTGTTAAGAAAAACATTATAAATTCTACTTCGTTATATTTTTATTTTTCAAATGTTTTACTTTATTGATGTTGAGGGGGGGGGGTATCTTAAAGGGATCGTATACGTTTGGTAATTACTCCAAACATTAATGGCAAAAAACCTTCTTTGTAAGAAGTATACAGCAGCTTTGGATAGTATAATGCATTTTTAGAAACTTTTCACTTCGAAGTACTGCGGTTATGGAAAAAGATGAGAAGCTGAGAATCTGAGAAGCGTTACTGCAGTGACGTTTCTCAGACTGTATTCCAATGCAGATTATTCTTCCTGCGTGGACATAACCGCTCCAGGTTTTCGGCAATATCTCAAAATCGCTACCACCTTTGGAAATGAAATTTTTACAGGTTAGTTTTATATATAGTTATATATCTATAACTATATAGGATTGAAACAAACATTGGGTTCCAATTACCAAACGTATACGATCCCTTTGAACCTGATCAAGAAAAAAAAGTTTTTCAAAAACGCCTAATTTAAAAAAAGAAACATGTTTTGTATTCTTCATATGCACAAACTAATTGTGTCTTTGCATTTAGCAACGTCTCCCCCAATTTGTTACTTTTTTTAATCACTCTTACAAAATGATTATGTTTTTAGTCTAATTATGTTTTTAGCCGTCTGTTATATTTTTGTTTCAATTTTATTTAATAATACAACAAATTTGACTACTGAGATAATTGTCTCCAATTAAAGCAGACTACATCCTCTTATAGATCTTGACGGATAATTTGTCGGCGACACTGACGTCACCAGAGGGGGTGAATGCCATTCCTATCGGATTGTACAACCCTTGAGCCACCGTCGCTATGAATGCACCACTGGAGTCAAAATGTTGAGCTTCAGCGTTTCCGAATTCACCGGAGTGAACTGCAACATAGAAGCTCCCATCACTGTCGCACAGGACACCAGTCGGACTCCCTGGTTCCCCGTTCAGCAAGGGCGTCACATTGAATACCTCGTTGCCTTGAAAATTTACACACAGCAACCTCTTTTCGTCGTAGTTTGTAAAGATCAGCTGCTGTCTGCTGCTCATTGCCAACTCGTTATCAACCATGTTGTTTGATATGCTTGCAATCAACGATCCATCCAGGTTGTGGACACTGATGACCTTTCTCCCCTTATCAACCACTGCTACTTGTTGCTCGGACAGACCAATACCAGCAAGATTACTTTCGGCATTGTCAACCGATGGTGTAAACTCTCGAACAAACTGTAGCTCATTGTCAAAAACCTTCACTTTATTTTGGTCTGTGACAAAAAGCAGATCACAACATGAAACGGCAACACGAAAAGGATTTCCCAGCTTTTTACTGTCGGAGCTTTGAGCAGTCGATGTTTTGTAACGTCCACTAGTACTGGAGGTAAATAACGATAATCGTTTCAGCGGTATGTCTGTCACAGCAATGTCCCCGTTGCTGTGACATGCAACACCTTCGGCGAATTGGAATTCCCCGTCACCGTTTCCTTCCTTGCCAAACTCTTCCTTCACCTGCCACTTCTCTTTAAGCAATATCTTGCCAAGATCCTGTTCACTGACGACATCTTGACATTTGACCCCAATGAACGAAAGATCCACCTTTGCCGGCTCGCACTTGAGCTCCTTCTGGAATTCCAAGTTGTGCATCACCTTCGGTTTGAGTTCAAAGAGCTCGAAATCATCCACTTGACTCATCAAGTCGTTTACGGCCGTGACGATCTGATCTGCGCGTTTCATCTGGTCACGGTTGTACACGAGCGCCTTTTCGTACTCACCGACTCTCTCCTGACCGATTTTATTGACTTGTTCGGTGATTACCTTTGCTTTGCATCTAATTTTAGCAATTTCTGCCTCGGCTTTTGCAGAAATATCACTGCAAGCCTGAGCCAGTTTCGTTTGCAATCTATTCCGTGCATGTTTGATAGAGTCTTCGTTTGATGCAAATTGCTCTTTGCTTTTCTGGAACTTTTGCAATATGTTATTGACACTCTCACGGAATGATTTGATGGTGTCACCGATATCAATAAACTTATGTTCAGCAGCTGTTCGGTGCTTAGTTGCAGCACACATTGAGCAAATCAACACATCACAAGTCTCACAGTGAAAGCATATAACCTGATCACTATGTTTTCTACATTTTGGTGTGGCCATCTTAGTAGCATCTGTTGGTGAAGCACTTGGTTTGTCCAAGTCTTCCGCTGGAATAATGCGATGGTCTTTGGTCAACTTCAAGCGACGGTGCGCCTTTTGGCATTTCCTGCAGATGTTTTCCTTGCAGTCAAGGCATCTCGACACGGCCTCATTTCCTTCTTCACATGATTCACAAGTCGCACTAGTAGTAGTTATCTTTTCTAATAACTGCTCCTGTTTGTTTATCTCATCGACAAGAGATATTAGAAAGAAGCTAGAAGACAGACTCTGCACTCCTTCCTCAGGAACGCCCGTCTCTCTCCTGCAGACTGGACATGTTATCTTCGCCCTCTCTGTCGTCTCTTTGCTCACCATCTCCCCAAGACAGTTTAGGCAGAAGCTATGAAGACAGTCTAGCATCTTAGGATCTTTGAATCGGCAGCAGCAGATCGGACATTCCAGATGCCCCTGGCTAATTGTGTCCAACACGGTTCGGGCTGCAGCCTCCGCCATCGTGATCAGGAAGTGTATTCTTCAGGAAAAAGAAAGAAACAAAATCCGTTTCGACTATTACATTCAGGAATGGTTATGTTGAGGAGGGGCATGGAGCTGTAAAATGGAGGGCAGTGGTTTAAAACCATATGTGACCCAGACTTCAGTGAATTTCAGGACAATGAACAGTCAAAATTCCCAAAAACTATATCAAGTATGTTTAAACCTTATCGCTGGGTACGGAAAACAAGGTTCAAGTTTTCTAAATACTTAACTTACCGTAATTGACCCCAAAAAATACCTTTGAAAGAGGGCGCTTTTTCTGCTTAGCGCCCTCTTGTGACAATTTGTGCATTTAATACCAGTCCGGCCTCTTGTTGCGGCCAACCTATCTTCTCTTTAGGTATTTATTCCAGATCACCTCATTAGAGGGTGGCGTGCTTCACTGTTCCATCTCAGTGTTAAAACCTTTCGCAATGGAACAGAAATAAAATAAAAGCGAGACCGTTCACAATGGAGGAGTCTTTGTCATAAGGGAACCGGCAACCGCGTCCACGGATTGGTTTCAGAGAGGTCACGCATCAGACAATAATACGATATATGTTTAGATATTTGCTTCACATCGTCGTCAGTCCCTGGCCGGACATAACCAGTTCGCGCCGGGATTATTTTAACAACGCCGAGCCGACGGGCGGGATTATTTTTAACGAAACTCGATCCGAAGCGTGTTCAGGCTGATAGTGCCGGGAAGCACACCCACGCATTTCCGGCCTTGCGCGCTGCTGACATACATTTCCGAACTTGAACTTGGCGTGTTTATGCGTCATCCGTTTTGAATGTTGGAAAATTTTTGCGTTTATATACGTCATCCGGCGCGAACTGGTAGTCCTTAAAAGCATCCCTGGGGGGAAACACGTCTGGCTGGTTGAAATGGTGTTTACTTTTTGTCTGGCTCTGAACGCTGTCGTGTAATTGTAATAAAGTTAAATACTCGTATCGATCGTCTTAATTTTGTTTAACCTAGTTTGTTTTACAGGTATTGCTTTTTGAGGGAGTTTCAACAACCCACCCTATAGTCGATGAGCGAAATATGGCACACGGTAATTCACCTGCGTCGCAATTAATGACTTCATACAAACCACTCGGTAAGAAAATACGTCGCATTGCTGAAACGCGCGCTGACTATGCCTATCAATAGAGGGCGCTATTTGGTGCACTTGCAATGTTTTTGTTGAAAACACCTTTACGAATGTCGACTTTTACGGGCAAAAGGGACATTTCCGCTAATTTACAAGGACGTTTAGTCGTTTGATACCTTACAAATTTATGATCTTTCACCGTGGGTACTAGGAGGTACTCGTTACAATGTGCAACCGTAAATGTTTAAAAACTAATGCATTTTGTACCATGTATTGTTAGTCGACGTTTTCAATACTGTAACAATTGTTACAGTATCATCCATTATTACTTGGCTCATGTACTTGACACCATTTGAATGGTTGTATGATGGGTAACATTAAAAGCAATATGCCCAATTAAACCCATCAAACTAAAAACTGCAGGTTTTGCTAGGTTTGGTACGGTAACAAACCATAGAAACTTCTTGTTGTGCTTTGTTTGACTCAGTACCAAAGGCCCAGGAAGTGAGGTTCAGAACAGAAAGGAATGATACTTGTAAAAAATTTGGAGTTTAGGATAATGCACAGGCATTTATTAGTGGGTGACCCACGGCTGGTCACAGCACAGTTGCTGGTCAACTGCTTGTGTATAACATGTACACACCCTGTGCTTCCCCACTCGTACATTGACTCATCTGTAACAAGTCAATCAAACTTCAGGTTTGGCAGGTCTAGTAGTAGGCCTACTGTTAGTTTCAGTAGAGTGTACCAATAATTACCTGTGTGAAATTGTTCAAGTTTGTTCGGTTTGGTTTGCTTTCTAGTGCGAGATCCTGAGTGTTAGGGTTAAACTAAGTTTAATTTGCTTTGGCAGATACTTTCTATTTAAACAAGATGTGAATCCTTTAATTTGTTTTACTCGTGTCATTCTCCACATAACAATAATATTACAAAGCAAGGCATTAACATTTCAAAATATTTTTGTCTATAATATAAACTTGCTTTTCAGACTCCAGTCAATGTTTTTTAGCTTAATCTCAAAAAGAATTTCGGACCTGATGTCTGGGTCTTATTAAACTACTGTGGAGGTTGCACACCAACCCTACATATAGGACTGTACCTGCATAGCTCTCTGTTGTATGTTGTCCTTTTTTGTCGCCATTATCTTATCTTATCTTGTCACCTATAGGGACAAGATTAAGACAAAAGAGAGCCAATTACAGCCCTATTTGTAGAGTTAGGTGCAATCTCATCAGCCTCGACTCCATTAAGATCGCGCAAGGCATGATGGGAAAACATGGCGCAGCAAGATCGTAGCCATGGTAACGAGGTTGGTGGACACTATAGCCATTACAGTGACCGCCCTGTATGTTCCGACTACTAAACCTATGTTTCAACACACCTATTTTCGACACCCCTATGTTCCGAATACTCAACCTATGTTCCGACTACCCGCATATAATAAGATTGTGCTAGCCTGCTGCATTAGTGACTCAATCCCATGTGGTGACATACAAATTTGTTTAGGCGTGTCGGAACGTAGGCCGGAGTAGTCGGAACGTAGGCCGGAGTAGTCGGAACGTAGGCCGGAGTAGTCGGAACGTAGGCCGGAGTAGTCGGAACGTAGGCCGGAGTAGTCGGAACGTAGGCCGGAGTAGTCGGAACGTAGGCCGGAGTAGTCGGAACGTAGGCCGGAGTAGTCGGAACGTAGGCCGGAGTAGTCGGAACGTAGGCCGGAGTAGTCGGAACGTAGGCCGGAGTAGTCGGAACGTAGGCCGGAGTAGTCGGAACGTAGGCCGGAGTAGTCGGAACGTAGGCCGGAGTAGTCGGAACGTAGGCCGGAGTAGTCGGAACGTAGGCCGGAGTAGTCGGAACGTAGGCCGGAGTAGTCGGAACGTAGGCCGGAGTAGTCGGAACGTAGGCCGGAGTAGTCGGAACGTAGGCCGGAGTAGTCGGAACGTAGGCCGGAGTAGTCGGAACGTAGGCCGGAGTAGTCGGAACGTAGGCCGGAGTAGTCGGAACGTAGGCCGGAGTAGTCGGAACGTAGGCCGGAGTAGTCGGAACGTAGGCCGGAGTAGTCGGAACGTAGGCCGGAGTAGTCGGAACGTAGGCCGGAGTAGTCGGAACGTAGGCCGGAGTAGTCGGAACGTAGGCCGGAGTAGGCGGAAC
The DNA here is from genome assembly GCA_037893245.1 of Crossaster papposus. Classification (NCBI taxonomy): domain Eukaryota; kingdom Metazoa; phylum Echinodermata; class Asteroidea; order Velatida; family Solasteridae; genus Crossaster; species Crossaster papposus. The sequence goes on from JBAIAA010000592.1 coordinate 549,921, forward strand.
GTAGGCCGGAGTAGTCGGAACGTAGGCCGGAGTAGTCAGACATAGGCCGGGGCGTCAGAACATAGGCGGGGGCTTCGGAACATAGGCGGGGGCGTCGGAACAGTAGGCTCGGGCGTCGGAACAGTAGGCTCGGGCGTCGGAACGGTAGGCCGGGACGTCGGAACGGTAGGCCGGGACGTCGGAACGGTAGGCCGGGGCGTCGGAAGTCGGAACGGTAGACTGGGGCGTCGGAACGGTAGGCCGGGGCATCGTAACAGTAGGCCGGGGCATCGGAACATGGGGGCGTCGGAACATGGGGGTGTAATCAGCCATTACTATAGGTCAGAGTGAATATTTGCTTTATCCACTTCATGGCCGGCAAAACCACACGTTTCCGAAAATAACAAAAATAACATTTCTCTCGGTCGATCATTTCGATTGAGAAAGTGAATTTGTTTTGTAATTTTGACCGAAAACAGTTTTTTAACACGGAAATGGGCAGAGCAACTTGGTCCTTGATTTATGATTTAACAGACTACAAAAGCTAATCGTTCTTTATCTTACGAATCGGGCATGATTCAAGCTATTTCATTAAACAAAAAACATGAACACTCATATCACATTCAATCTGTGCAGCACGTAATGTATTAACATGATTATTATGTATTGTACAACTACAATGTACATATACTCACTTTTTAATACCGATTCGTCAGTTTGATGGGGTCTTCAAACCACATTCCGGTGCGTGTAAACACAAGAATGGCCTTCCACCGGTCCAGGTACGTACCGCCGGTACTTTCCCGGCGGCGAAATTAAAGGTGATCACTTGTTGTACTTATCGGAACAAGGTATGGACTACCGCAGCATCCTGTGTACATGTTTATGTAACAACTGCGCAGTATTTGATGAAGAGGAATTGCATGCAGACTCTCAATTTACTCTAGCAGTACTAGCACTATGGGGGAAAACCAGTTACTATTTTTACCTCGGGCAATTAAGTGAAGGTCAGCGCCTTAGCTCTTCAGACGACAATATGCGGCGCGCGCAGGCCTTCGGCGTAAAGCTACGGAAGTTTATAATGGACATTACATATATCTCTATTCCCAGGAAAAATATTTTTCTTGTGGAATATTCACATAATTGATTTGCAATCGAGGTGTATTTATTTTGGATAATAGCTTTTCATGGCAAAGCATCTCTCCTCCCCACGAGTATTAAAGGGTGGAAAATGTGTTTAAATTTAATAATCTGAAATTGAAATCAGTTTGGTAATACACAATTATTTTTTACAACTGGATGTTTCTCAAAAATAATATCTAATAAAATTGAAAGTTTACTTCCAAATGAACCAATTTCATGAAGTTGAGATACAAAGTTTGACATTTGGGTATATTTCTAGTTTCATGCCATATATCAACTAAATTATTTGACTACTTATTCCAAGCTCTTTTATAGTTGTTCTTCATGGTTCCTCGGAAGAGTGAGAATTTACTCTTTTGGAGTGGTTTTCACTTTTTGGAAGTTGCCTTCACTCTGAAAAACTCAATTTCACTCTTGTTAGAGTATTTTTATAAGAGATTCACTCTTTTTGAGAGTGAGCTTTTTACTTTTATACATTCAAAGAGACAGCTAGTTTGTAGATATTGGTTGCGTCGGGAACGAGACGAGTCTGAGCAACTCACCCATCAAGGATAATAATCTCAGAGAGTGGAGGGGCGCTCGATTGAGTGATAAAAATTGGCACGAAATTTATGGTTAGCCTAATTAGTCCAATGCAAAGCTGCGATTTGGAAAACGGCCTGAAGTCGGGTAAGATGGCGTCTGGTACGACTCCCCAAGCTCGCCTTTTCTTTCCGCTGAGAGGGTAATTGGGCATGGGTTAGATGTGGTTTGGCTCTGATTCAAGTAAGCAGCAGCGACTAGCAGGCAATACACATCCGCTGCAAGATCTTGACGGAATGTAAGTCTGCAACAACCATGTTGCCAGTGGGTGTATACGCAATTTCTAGCGGATTGTACAGCTTTTCGGCTACAGTTCCTACCAGTGATCCATTTGGGTCGAACTGTTGTATTTGCGAGGCTCCCCTGTCACCGGGATGAACAGTTACATTAAAGTAACCGTGACTGTCACAAAGGATCCCGGTGGGACTCGCAGGATTTTTGTCCACAAGTGTCTTGATACTAAACACCTCATTGCCCATGAGGTCTACGCAGGAGAGGGTTTTATTTTTGGAGTTAGAAATGAACAGGCGCTCCATGTTATCCATCGCTAAATAATATGTCACATTTTCATTTGGAATGGTTGCTACTAACGAGCCATCAAGCAAATGCACAAAAACAACTTTCCTGTCCAAGTCAGCCACAGCTAGTCGTTCTCCAGCTGCGTCTAGCGCAATAGCGGTTAACTGACTTGCCTCTTCCTTAGAAGGTGTGAATTCGCGAATTAACTGAAGATTGTCGTCAAAAACCTTCACTTTATTTTTGTCCGTGACAAAAAGCAGATCTTCTGAGGTGATAGCAATTGCCCTAGGAGCCACCAGCGGATGACCGCTTTGAGTGGTCGAAGTTTTGAAACGCCCAGTGGAGGTAAATATCGATAGTCGATTCAGCTCTTTGTCTGTCACAGCAATGTCCCCGTTGCTGAAACATGCAACACCTTTGATGAATTGGAATTCCCCGTCACCGTTTCCTTCCTTGCCGAACTTTTTCTTCACCTGCCACTTCTCCTTGAGCAACATCTTCCCAAATTTTTGTTCACTGACGACATCTTGACATTTGACCCCGATGAACGAAAGATCCACCTTTGCCGGTTCGCACTTGAGCTCCTTTTGGAATTCCAAGTTGTGCATCACCTTCGGTTTCAGTTCAAAGAGCTCGAAATCATCGACTTGACTCATCAAGTCGTTTACGACCGTGACGATCTGATCCGCGCGTTCCATTTGGTCACGGTTGCGCATGAGCGCCTTTTCGTACTCGCTGTCTCTCTCCTGACAGATTTTGTTGACTTGTTCGGTGATTACCTTTGCTTTGCTTTTGATTTTAGCAATTTCTGCCTCCGCTTTTGCAGAAATATCATTGCAAGCCTGAGCCAGTTTCGTTTGCAATCTATTCCTTGCATGTTTGATGGAGTCTTCGTTTAATGCAAATTGCTCTTTGCTTTTCTGGAACTTTTGCAATATGTCCTTGACACTCTCACGGAATGATTTGATAGTGTCACCGATACCAATGAACTTATGTTCCGCTGTTCGGTGCTCAGTTGCAGCACACATGGCGCAAATCAATGCATCACAAGTCTCACAGTAAAAGCATATGACGTGATCACTATGTTTTCTACATTTTGGTGTGGCAGTTTTAGTAGCATCTGTTAGTGAAGCCCTCGGTTTGTCAAAGTGTGGAGGGGGGGTTTTATTGTGGAGGCTACAGAATGACTGAAACCTCTAAATCAGTGGGTTCAGATTGACTCTTTTATTCGGTACTGTAATTGGAAGTCGGAAGGCAACCGACCAGTGACGGAGGTGGGAGAATGGCATAACCAGACTCCGCCGCATGGTGGCGCCCTCCCAACTCACCGTTCTACTGTTACTGCATCGAAGACGACACATCGCTGCCTCCACATCTTCTCCCACACAAAATTGTCGTCGACCCGACGACAAGTCAATGTCTAATCGCTAAACTTTAAAACACTTGAAACTTTTGTCAAACAAGTAAACGGGTAAATACAACACCTTTAAGAATAACAGGCAACTACTTTAAACTCCTCACTAAAAAACTCCTACTTTAAGCTTCTCAACTTAACTGTTCTGGCAAGACTTACAAGTAAGTAGATACATGTGCATACAACATTTCTATAACAATTTTGCAAGATTAAGCAAGGATGAAATGCCCATGGGTCCTTTGAGCTTTCTCACTTTAACTGTTCTTATTCCAATGATAAGTACGACAAAATCTTGTCACACAGTCCAATACAGTTCTGTTTCTGCTTGTGATCGGTGATTGGAGCAGCAATAATTCATACTGATAATTAGTCTGTATCTGAGCTACTCAAGTCCATCTCAGCAGTGGCTGCCATCATATTCTTGACTTGAGTTAATAAGCGCACAACATTAGAAAACTGGTACCTGCTTGGGGGTTTTCCTTTCGTTGTGCGATTGGAGCGTCTGGCTTTCCTGGACACTCCTGTGGCTGCCGTAGCCTCGGTGGTTGTCTCAGCATTCTCAGTTGTATCGGTTGGTGACATCTGTGCTTCTTCCACAGATGAGATGTCATGGGCAGTTCTCAGGATAATGTTCTCACCTGGAGCACAGAGGATCCGATCTGCTGCGAGGGGCTCATCTGAAGAAGAAAGGGCTGGAACTGCTACAAGGGGCTCATCTGAAGAAGAGAGGACTGGAACTGCTACAAGGGGCTCGTCTAAAGGAGAGAGGGCTGGAACTGCTACAAGGGGCTCGTCTGAAGGAGAGAGGGCTGGAACTGCTACAAGGGGCTCGTCTGAAGGAGAGAGGGCTGGAACTGCTGCGAGGGGCTCGTCTGAAGGAGAGAGGGCTGGAACTGCTACAAGGGGCTCGTTTGAAGGAGAGAGGGCTGGAACTGCTGCGAGGGGCTCATCCTCCATCCTTTCCTGTGTAACGATCGCGCAAGGGGGCTCGACTGCAACGCACTTCTTACCAGCAAGGTTACTCTTCACACCAGTGTCCTCGCTATCACTTGGCATGGCAAACTCTGGGTTATGGGTTGCAGGGGCTGGTACGGGGTCGTAGGAGTGTGGCTGTTCTTTGGGAAGGGTTAGTGTCACTCCCCAGTTGTCATCACTTGTTGATGATGAGGTTACACCGTCAGTAGTGTTCCCGTCTTCCGTGCTTAGGATGGTTTGGAGTCTGGCGTCCCAAGGGCAATGTTTCAGCTCACAGCGGTGTAGCACCTTTTGTCGACCAGTAGAGTTTCGCACCACATAAACTGGTTGCCCTTTAAAAGGCTGGTTTACGACCATGTATGGGTCGGTTTCCCAATAGTCCTGAATCTTTGCCCTTCCTCTGTGAGATCGGTCTCGAACCAATACAAATTCTCCTGTGCAAAGGGGCCTCTCGAACACATCTTTCTCAAATGCAGAATTTCTTAATTCTACTTTCTTGTCTAAGTTGGTTATAGCAAGGGCCCGTGCCTTATCAAGATTCTCACAATGCTTCTTAGCGAAGGAGCCTGCGCTGACGCCACTGAGTTGAGAACGATCCACTCCAAGAACAAGATGCTGGGGTAAGCGAGCATTCCTTCCAAACATAAGGTAGAAGGGTTCGTAACCTGTTGTAGAATGTTTTGTGTTATTGTAGACTGTCACTAAATGAGGAATAGAGTCGGTCCATCTCGACTTCTTATGGGTTGGCAGGGCAACAAGCAGGTTATGAAGTGTCCTGTTGAAGCGTTCACATTGTCCGTTGCCCTGGGGGTGATATGGTGTGGTATGGGACTGTCCAATGCCATACAATGTGCAAAGTTCCTGCACTACTTGAGCGAGAAAACACTTTCCGTTGTCAGAATGCAGACGCAAAGGGGCACCAAATGGTATGATGAGATGTTTAACTAGCATTTTGGCGACAGTCTGTGCGCGTTGATCTTTTGTAGGGATTGCCCAAGTGTACTTTGTGAAGATGTCTGTGAGTACAAGTACATTTTCGTACCCATCACTTGACTGCTCGAGTACAGTAAAATCCATAGCCACTACCTCGAGGGGAGCTGTGACACGTAGAGTCCCCAGTGGGGGCCGAGTGGCACGAGTAGGGCATCTGCTTACACTGCATCTTTCACACTGGTGACACCAAGTGTGGACGGAGACTTCCATTCTTTGCCAGTAGAAGAGGGGTTGTATCAGTTTCAGGGTTCTCTTTGCGCCAAAGTGTCCTGCATTATCATGGAAAAGAGTGAGGATCTCTTCATGAAGTCTGGCGGGGACCACCAAACGTTCGCACATACCATCTCCTTGCAATGTAGAACGCCGGTACAAAGCATCATTTTTGAAGAAGAGTTGGTTCATGTGTTTAAGAACTGAAACGACATCACCAGGTTCATTCTGTCTCTCTTGTCTCGATGGTCGTCTTTGTCTCTTTACGTAGGGGATAACCCGTTGGAGGATGAAATCTTCATCTTGTAAATCTCTCAGCATCTTTGCAGAATAGCCAGGTAAACTTTGGCTGCCCTCATCGGTAGTTACTTGGATTTGGTGGGCCAACACTGGGGGAAATTCTGTGGTTACATCAACTGGACCACACAAGGCACGGATGGTGCAAGATGATAGCTCAGCATCTGGGGTAGACTGAGAAATGAGTGCTGCATCAGCCGGTCGTGTGTGTAGTCGCGAAAGAGCATCTGGTGCTTGATTCGTTCGTCCAGGACGGTATTCTAATTTGAAGTCAAACGCTGACAACTGCTGTACCCATCGCATCTCAGCAGCACTCAGGTTTGCAGTATCCAAGTATTTGAGGGGATTGTGATCAGTGAGAATGATGCATTTGTTTCCAAACAAGTAATCCCGGAATGCCTGACACACGGCCCAGCGTACGCCTAACAACTCCAACTTGAATGCCGAGTAGTTTTTGTCGTTTTTCTCTGCTGGTCGCAGTGATCGTGAAGCATAAGCTATCACTGATTTTGTGCCATCACGTTGTCGTTGTGAAAGCACGGCACCAAGCCCTTTACTGCTTGCGTCTGTTTCCACTGTAAATGGTAGCGAGAAGTCTGCAAACCTCAACACCGGGGCTTCAATCAACTTTGACTTCAGTGACTGTATCGCCAAATGTGCAGCCTCATCAAGCTCTATTCTCCTCTGTCCATCTTTGATCTTCCCTTTGCGTGATGTCCCCTTAATATATTTGAGAAGTGGTGCAGTGATGCTGGAATATCGGTGAATGAACTTGCGAAAGAATCCCGTGAAGCCAAGGAATGATCGCAGATCTGTGACAGTTGTTGGCACCGGCCACTCTTTTACTACTGCTATCTTCTCAGGATCTGGCTCTACCCCTTCCTTTGCCACAATCAGGTGTCCCAGATATTTCACTTGAGTTTTGAAGAAGTGACACTTTGGAAGTTTCAGCTTTAACCCGTGTTTTTGTAACCGCTGAAATACCATTTCAAGACGCTGTAGGTGTTCCTCATAACTAGTAGAATATACTATAATGTCGTCAAGGTATATCAGAAGACTCTGCAAGGCTTCATCACCAAAACATCGCTGCATCAGCCTCTGGAACGTGGCTGGACTATTGCATAGGCCGAAAGGCATACGGGTGTACTCCCACAACCCGAAAGGTGTTGTGAATGCTGTTTTTTCGATGTCAGTCTCTTCCATGGCAACTTGGTAGAATCCAGATGTCAGATCCATGGTGCTGAAATAGTTTGCATCCCCAAGGGCCTGAAGAGACTCATTGATACGTGGCAAGGGAAATGCGTTCTTTGTCGTCAAACTATTAAGTCTCCTATAATCCACACACAAGCGAATTGAGTGGTCTTTTTTCCGCACCACAACAATTGGGGATGCCCATGGGCTTGAGCTCTCTCGAATGATCCCTTTGTCAAGCAGTTCATGGATGTGTGCCCTGACTTCTTGGTATTGAGATGGTGGGAGTGAACGGTATCGCTGACTAATGGGGGAGGCATCACCTGTATCAATGCGGTGTCTTATAGTGTCGGTGTGGCCTAAGTCACCATCGTTCTTCGAGAATACGCTCTCATACTTCTGGAGCAGTTGTTCGAATTTTGAAACTTCTTCATGTGAAAATTGATCTCCCAACTTCAGAGAATGCAGCAATGAGGGCGTAGCATTCTTGTCGGATGTAGACACAGAAGCACAATTAACTGGGTTGTGCTTCATGTTGTTGTCGTGGGTTTCACCCTCTTGTGTAATGAGTTCTCCATTATATAGAGTCCCGATGCAGGTATGACCTGGTAGGAGAACATCTCGCTCTGTGTCGTTTGCTACGATGAAAGAGAACTTTCCCCCATGAACACTGACTAATGACCTATTAAGTTGGATACCATTGGGGAGGTTAGATGCCTCGCCAGATTCCAATACTGCGACATATGCTGTGTTATCTGGACCCGGGCTGGTTGAGGCTTGTAAAATTATCATCTGTTTGGCAGGGATTAATACAGCTGGTCCTCGAAGGAGATATGCTCTGCTAATCTGTTCTTTGTTTGATGTAAATTCTTCACGTTTCTGCACTGTCTGCATGGCCGTCTCCCACACTTTGTGATTGTTATGTGACTCAATCTTCTTCAGATGGGTCTGTCCCTGAGATGTCATCAATTTGCCCCAACATTCCTTTAGGACATTCATTCCGAGAATACCTGGTGCCATGGTTGATACCCGGGAGTCCGCAATGACCAGTACCACCCTGGATGGAATGGTGATGTCAAAAACTGAGATATCAGTTTCAAAGACACCGGTGTATGGTATGGAAGTGCCATTTGCTGATACCAGCTGAAAATACTCTGGTACGCTCGTCAGTTGTATACCCCGTGGCTTGAAGTGTGTGATAAAGTAGTTGCTGGTTATAGTGGTCACCATAGAACCAGTGTCCAAAAGACAAGGCACCTGTTGTTCACCAAATGACGCGTTGACAGTAAAACAGTCAGCAGTTGCCTTGGACATAAATTCTGTCGTATTACAGTTAAGCGAGCCGTTACTTTTCCCCCTGGCTGTCTGGCTCGAAACAGACAAGGGAGCTAGTTTCCCATCTCATTCTTACGACTCTGGGTGAATTGCTGGCCTGGGTATGACTGTTGGGGGGGTGTTGGGTATGTCGGGTGAACATTTCTGGGCTGTCGGCGAGGTGCCGGGCAATTGCGAGCAAAGTGCCCCAATTGGTCACAGTTATAACACCTGGGTGGGGATGGAGATTGGGGCCCGTTCTGCCAATGTTGGGGTCCATTCTGTCGATGTTGGGTTCCACTCATCAAGACCTCTTGTGCGAACTTGTTACTGGGATATGGGCTATTCTGATGACTGGTGATGGAATTTAGCTTCTCCATGACTTGCTTCATCTGGTCCTCCAAACGAGTGACTGGATTATCCTCTCGAATTTGTAGAGCAGATGCACTTCCACGGGGTGTCATATGATGATGAGCTTGTTCGCGTTCATCTCTCTTCACTGCCCAGTTCTTCAGCTCGCAGAATGTAATCTCGGAAGTGCGGTCAAGGAGGTCCCTGCATGAGTGACGCAGTCCCTCTGTCTCGATCCCATCCACAAACTGTTCCTTGATAATTGTGTCTGGGGTCTTGTACAGGCCCGGATCCTTTTTCTGCAATCGGTGAAAGAGTCTCTCCAAGTCAATAGCATACTGGCGGATCGACTCACCTTGGCGTTGTCGGCGTTGTAAGAACTGGCGTTGTAACTCCCCACTTGTAAGTGGCTCTCCGTATGAGGACTGAAGATACTCCAAACAATCCTGGGCGCTTTTCCCACCAGAGAGGAGGGACCTTACTTCGATCTTCGGGCCGCCACGCAGGTAATCTAGCAAAAACTGCCCCTTCTGGTCGCATGGCACGCTGTATCGCTGGAATGCGCTTTTTATTGACGATACAAATTCTTCCACTGTAACAGATTTTACAGAGGAGTCATCCCTGCCTTCGAAAGTGTGAAGCTTCCGATCAGGTGCCATCACGACATGTGTGAGACTGGGGGCCGTTGAAGGAGATGTCTGTGGTTTTTGCTCCCTGACAACGACAGAGTAAACATGGTCCTCCCAGCCGTTCTCAGGTGATATAATCATGTTGTCCACCCTGTGTAGCACCACTTCCTCCCCGTCCTTATCGATGTAAGTGATGCCTATGGCACCCTCGAAGTAGTCCTCGAGCGCCTGTAGCGGGAGCTTTCCTTTCCGAAGAGGAAACCGAAGAGACTTTCCACCATCCTTGCTGACTTTTACAGTAGTGCTCATTTCAACAGCTTATTTTCACAAGACCTGCAGCACACAGGACTAGACAAATTTTGATACCACTCAATGCTTACATCACTCTTGTTGTTTTGAAATTACAGCAGTCAATCCCACTTCTGACACATGTGGAGGGGGGGGTTTATTGTGGAGGCTACAGAATGACTGAAACCTCTAAATCAGTGGGTTCAGATTGACTCTTTTATTCGGTACTGTAATTGGAAGTCGGAAGGCAACCGACCAGTGACGGAGGCGGGAGAATGGCATAACCAGACTCCGCCGCATGGTGGCGCCCTCCCAACTCACCGTTCTACTGTTACTGCATCGAAGACGACACATCGCTGCCTCCACAAAAGTCTTCCGCTTGAATGAGGCGATGGTCTTTGAAGGACTTCGAGCGTCGGTGTGCCTCTTCGCATTTCTTGTAGATGTTCTCCTTGCAGTCAAGGCATCTTGACACGGCCTCATTTCCTTCTTCGCAGGATTCACAAGTCGCACTAGTAGTAGTTACCTTTCCTAATAACTGCTCTTGTTTGCGTATCTCATCGACAAGAGATATCAGAAAGAAGCTAGAAGACAGACTCTGCACTCCTTCGTCAGTAACGTCCGTCTCTCTTCTGCAGACTGGACATGTTATCTTCGCCCTCTCTGTCGTCTCTTTGCTTACCATCTTTCCCAGACAGTTCAGGCAGAAGCTATGAAGACAGTCTAGCATCTTAGGATCTTTGAATCGGCAGCAGCAGATCGGACATTCCAGGTGCCCCTGGCTAATTGTGTCTAACACGGATCGGGCTGCAGCCTCCGCCATCGTGATTAGGATCCTAACGAAAAAAGAACAAAAACACTTGGGAATACTCAAAGTGTGTGACAGGAAGGGGGGTAAAACGGAGAAGGGTGCACACTCGCCCTACAAATAGAGCTCTTAACTCTCCTACTCATCCTACAAATATAGGGCTGTAATTGGCTCTTGTCTTGTGTCTTATTTTGTTGCCATTATCTTATCTCGTCTTGTCGCCTGTAATGGTTACAAGATTATAGACAAAAGGGAACCAATAAACACAGCCCTATATGTAGGGCTAGGTACACACGCGGTCAGACTGATGAAGTTATATTTGCTCTATCCTTTCCATGGTCAAAATGACACTTTCTAAGTAAAACAAATGACATTTTTCTCGTTCATTTTGACTGAGAACGCGACATTTTCTCGGTCGCAAAATTACCGAGAAAGTTTCAATTTTTACCAGGAAATAGGGAGAGCGATAGTGAGTTACGGGCCTCTTAGTTATGATCAAATAAATTTGAGTCACAGGTGTATTTGTCATTCTTTGCACTCAAAATTATGATAAAACGTGTACTAATATAGCACTAATTAAAGACCTTCTTAAGTGTACTTAGCACCAATTATATTGTTCTTAAGTATACAAATCCTATTTAGTACACGATAAACTTTCGACTCATGAAGAAATTATGTTTGCACTCAAGATTATGAATAAATCAAATGTTGGGGGGTTTGTCAGGGGCTCCCCCACCCAACGCACCACTTGCCAAACTTAAGAAAACCCATTTTGCAGTTGTCCCAGTCACCCCAACATATCCCACGCTTCAAGCCTTTTGAACTCAAAATTATGATTAAACCTGATGGGCTCCCGGACTATGGCTTTATCAACCTATTTAGGGTTCGAGTGCACACGGGAGACTGAATATGAGATTATATTTGCTTCTATCCTTTTTATGATCAAAATAACACTTCTTTTTGACCGATAAAGTGACATTTTGTACCCGGAAATGGGTAGAGCCAACAGACTGCATTGTACATGTACATACAATACAATACAATCACCCAAAAGCTAATCATTCTATTACAAAATCAGGCATGTTTACTATAAAATACTAAGCTATTTCACTTATTAAAAAAATAACTTATTAAAACAATTACATGAATCTATTCAACATGTACAATGTACTCACTTTTCAAAACTAATTCGCCAGTTGGATTAGCCACAAATGATTTAACACAAGAAACCCCGAGGTAAACACAAGAACTACTTTAAACGGCTAAAGGTGTGATCAAGCCTAGTACATGTAGTAAATTAGTAGTACTGCTTCACTCAACATCGACGGTATGAAAGGTTTGTGTCGCACAAAATATTAACTCATAAATTCTCTTTATTCAAGACAGTTGAAGGTATTGGCCTACTTCCACAGACGCCATTTGTCTGTGTATTTGTGCAACAATTGCGCAGCGTTCGAGGTGAAAAACCAATTGTATTTGTAGTTCCATGGGAAAAACCAGTTGCTATTTTTAACTTTCTAGTTGAAAGTTCAGACGACTGGCTCTCCGCGTAAAACTCACTGATCTCTATAACTGGATAGGTCGAGCGTACATTGATGGGATAGCGAGCCGTGAAGTAACCGGCGGCCAAGATGGGATATTAAACAACATTGCCTTCGTGCATGCAAAAGACGAGTAGACACGTCGAGAGTGAGACAGTGGCAGCAGCGATGGTGGGTAAAAATGCATTAAAATCCTTTGTAAATAAGTAAATGTATTGAATAAACTCGCAGACTGTGCGAGCAGTATCTATCTTTGTAAAAAATGTCAGGACTACGGTTTTAAGAGAGATTTAGGAGAAAATTGTTGGGCGAAAACGATATTTTCGTTTCCTCATGAATTCCAGCAGGATTTTTTCATATTGTGGTCCTATCCATCATTTTATCTGAAAGAAAAACTGGGATATTTCGAAAAAACAGTAGATTTATAGAATCAGTTGGTCTAGGATACCCTTACAATATGATTGAATTCCCCAATACAGGTATTTTCAGACCAATTTTGTACCCATTCCATGAAGACTGTCCCGTTGACTTGCACGTCAAACAGTTCATGGTGGTAATTTGTGTACACATTCGTACACAACATTGTGTCATGAACTATTTGACGTGCATACATTTAATGTTCTGTAGAATTATCCAAATATCGCAATGATCACAGTTTTTTCTCTCACAATTCTGGAAGTGTAGAGCCACCTATTAATAATAATAATAGTATTATTAAATGCATGCTGTAGGCCAAGGCTATCATGGTGGAAGGATGTAGACACGTATTTCCAATACTTCAGAACAATTTCATTTTCGCCCAAAAATCTCTCTTAAAAACGTAGTCCTGATGACATTCCTTACAGTGCTCAAATAAAATTTCACTCTCTGAAGAAATGGGTATGCCAAATAAATTGAGAATGTTGTGTTTTTAAAATAGCGTCATGTTACAACATTCTTTCCTTGGCATTTAATTTATATCTGTATATTTTTTTTCTTTGTACACTACAGCTAATTGGTTTACCCAAGTCCACTTCTTGCTACTAAGATGTCAGTCTGTACAGCTTATTACGGCTGGACAAGTCATAGGACGAACTGCTCCCATTATGACAGAGGGACAACATATGACAGCGAATGTCAAAACTTATTTTGTTTAACCATCAGTAAATACGGAAGCTTAATTGACCAACTACGTTTTCCAAGATAAGCTATCTCGGTGTTCTACATCCCTATAGATGTGCTGCAAATATATTGCAGAACTCTGCATCTTGGCATTTCAGGTTTCAACAATATAAGTACAGATAATAAAACAGTCGCAACAGTCACAAACCTTTCTTGGTAACATGGAAATATATTGAACATGTGTTTTATAAAATCTGGTTAAAATTGTATTGTTAATATTCAAAGCAAATTATACAGATGTTAAAATGACATGGATTTACCCAGTCAGTGTTCTCCACAATTACTGGGTAGCGGCCGCCCTGTGTACATGTTACGCTGTACTGTCATATTTTTATGCTGCCCTGTTTAAATGTTATGCCGCCCTGTCAAATTTTGCTTTTCAATCATGGTTTTATTTTGCTTTCTTACAAAACAAAAATTGTGGTGTACAAATCGTTAATATTGTGTTCATATCGCACAAATATCTAGAAACACTCACAATTCAAAGTTAAAGCCGTACAAGGGTGTCCTATTAAAATTTGGCCTGTGAAGAATGCTGCCAAATGTATCTTTGCATAGTATCAACAATTATTATTCTAAAATGACATCGCAAGTTTTGTTTTGGTTTTAAATTCATAAACAGTCGGGGGTTAATTGTTTTTTATTTGGTTTTATAACATCTGTAAACAATACATAATAAGCATATTGTTACTATGGCAGTAGTTATTACATGTTATATGTAGTGTATCAATGTAAAATAAAAGCATTAAGCAAAATTGAATCCATTGTGTGACTTATGTCATTATTTACACATGTGATTGATATTTTTAATTGTGATTTATTTCAAGTTTCTCAAGTTCATAGTTTAAGCCATAGAGCTGTAACTTTATTATACAGCTCTATGGTTTAAGCTCAAAACCACATAATTTATTTTTTCTGTCCACTTGTCCAGCAAGAATTTTTGGGACCCTTTCTAAAACATTTACTAAACATTAGGTTGATTCCAAATCTGGACACTGCCTTAAAACCCCACGAACAAACCATGATGTGCCAATTAAACTTTCCTGAAACACACTGAAATTGTTTAAATTTTTTCAACATTTTTTTATTTTATCATAAAACTGGCACTTAGTGTCTGGATATAAAATTAAACCAAAAATTTCAAGAATTTCCTTAATCCAAAAAAACTCGTTTTGCCTTTTCCTATGGTTTGTGCATAAGGTTATGATGTGGAATTCTTCCCCCCCCCAAAAAAAAAATTAAAAAAATAAAATAAAAAATAATAATAATTTAGAAGTTGGAAATTCTTGAAAATACTTGTCCGACATATCCCATAGACTTTGCACTGCATTGCATCGTCTCACACGAATGTCGCATATCTTTTCCCCAAAATAGGCCTATTTAACATTGAAACTTGGCGTATACATGTAATTCTTGGGTGTTATTATGTTTAACTTAATTTTCCTGATCAAACTGGATTGTTTTTGTGATGTTAACTTCGTTTCCTGTGATATTACATTCGTTTTCTCGGTCTTGCGCTATACAAACGTGTGTACGCCTGCAATGTTTTTAATATCCCAATATGGCCGCTGATGGCTTCACGTACAGAGCCGCTCGACCTATCCAGTTATAGAGATCAGTGGTAAAACTGCGGAAGTTCATAATGGACAATACATATCTCTCCATATATGCAGGGAAGAATAATAATTATCCAAGGAAATATTCACAGAATTCATGTGCAATCGAGGTGTATTTAATTTGGATAATAGCTTTTTATGGCAAAGCATCTTTCCTCTCCACTTTTAAAAAGCGACGTGTTACAGGTAAAAAATGGTGTAGAAAATAAATTGTTTAAATGTAATAATCTGAAATTGAAATGAGTTTGTGATAACAAATTATTATTTACCACTAGATGCTTCAAAAAAACGAGTTGATTTTTAAATACAATAAAGTGAAAATAAAGTTTAAAAACATCTGTCGTGTACGTTGTTTTATTCAATAAAGTTTCAAAACCGTGATGATTTTTCAGATTTTCAAATGAATTTATCGCGTTATGCCGGGCGGCAATCGTTGGAAAATGATACAATACAATATAGCCTATATTATACCCTAATCAATAGTTTTTAAGTAATTTTATTAAAATAAAAAAATATGTCGTGATTTGTTTTGTGGAGACCTACTGATCTATAGAAATTACCCTGTGGAGACATTTTGACTCCCATTGTCCCCATTGTGTTTAGGTCTCCACATGGTACCGAATTCAGAAACCCACATACCCATGTGTGTTAACACCTTCCGTCGTGGACCCCCTACTGTCCCTCTTTTGTTATACTTTAAAGTTTGTGGAAGGCCTCCCATGATTTTCAATCGTAGACTTTATGTCAATTGTGGACCCTATTGTCCTCTATTGTTCAACGTCAACTATTTGAATGCGGATACAAACCCATACATACTGCATACTACATACACAAATAGTGATTGAATTGACAATTCCTGAACTTGGTTCAGCTAGCGAGACCCCCAAAAAGAAACACAATTAATTAACGAAAACAAGAGCTGTTTCGCCAAGTGTCAAACCTTGTTGTCACGATGACGTAATCGGGTATCATGTGATGCCAAATCAAGGTGCAAATTTGGAGGCCCTCTTTCTAATGAATTACAAGTCCGATTGGGTTCAAACTTGGTATGCAGGTATATCGGGATGTGTTAAAGATATACATTTAGGTGACGTCATGATGACGTCATCGTGTGATTTATTATCATAATGATTTTATTAAGTTTTTTTATCGAATAAATTACTCCAGGGCCGATGCCGTCTATGGGACGCCGTCTAGCGGCCACATGTTCCACCGACTCAAACAGGACCGCGTTAGTATTGTAACGAAAACCACCTGGGATCCGCCAGTAGACAACCAAACTCACAACAAAAATGAATGAAGAAATAAATTATATTTCTTAAAGCCACGTCTTTTGGTTCTTAATTATTATATACAATTTTTTAGACAGTATGGATTTAAGCAGTATGGATTCAGTTTGAGAAATAAAAACAAATATATAATTGCGTGGCATGTTATCCATGCTGGATAACATGCAAATTTCTACTAAAATGAATACAACCTAACGCTACTAAAAACTTCTAAAAGAATAAACTGAAAGTGCGACTGAAAGGGGGGGGGGGGGCATGGGCACATAACTGCATGTAAATTAAACTTACGTGTACGACACATGAGGCCGGTGTGGCGGTCTCACTTCTCCGGCGTGCTAGCTTCTCCGGGCAGATTGAGCGGATAAGTCAGCACGTTACAATCACATACTCATTTATCCGCTTTGCTTACTTCTCCTGATGGCGCTATCACCATCATCGCATTTATGACATGATGTGTCTGATTTCAGGACCAATTTTCGCTGGTCACCCAGTAAACGAAAATAATTAATGGAAAATAATTTAATTTGAAGATTTTAGCAAGTTGTTTTCATCAGATGGGGATGATTGACTGAACTGAGGGAAAGTTTTAATTTCATCTCTGAGCACTCACATGAGGCGGACTATGTATAAATCTTTTTGATGGATACCACCGCAATACAAATACTCGTTGTTATTATTATTATTATAAATAAATGCAACAGGCAACTGTAAACTTTTTTAATACATTTTATTTGACCCTATTTTTTCATCATGAATAAGCATAATAAATAGACAATCCAATCGATATGTTGGTTTGAGATCAGCAGTGGTTGTGCAATGTTCTGGTTGCCGCACGCGCCCCGTCGCCGCGGAAACCCTGGATTCTACTGGTACCCTGTATGTAACGTAGTGACATATCCTACAATCTTACGTGCACCCGCCAGTACATCACCAAAGAACTCAGCACACGGAATAAAGTCGGCGAAAATGTAAACCACTGCGCAATTTTGCGCATGCGTGTTGAAGCGAAATTTCCCTTTCGGAGAAGTGAGCACCCCAGAGAAGTGAGACCGCCACACCGGCAACACGATACACACAGGACACATACACACACGTGTCTTTCCTATACAGCACCCAGCCACAAGTCCTCAATGATAAGCATTGTGACACAGTTTATATACTGACTAGCCCTCTGTTGACTACAAAGCCAAGTCTGGTGAGGCAGATCTACAGGCAATTGTATTGTTCGAGTAATTTGCATATAATTAGCTTAACAATTGGGTTAATCCTATTACAAGCAACAATTGTGTATTTAGGCCAGTCCAAGCCAGTAAAAAAAAAGGACCAGTTGGCTGGTAAAAGAACAATCAGCTCGCACTATAGAAAAAGGAATTTCAAGCGCATTGTGTTTACATACATGTACCTGGTATTGTTACAATATGCTGGAAACTTAGCAGCTCTGATCAAGCAATCAACGCGGCGCCGCATCGTACCTTTGATGTTCTGAAACCTAAACACAGATTAATGTATAAATGTATAAAAGTGAAAAGTTCACTCACAAAAAAAGTGAAATTTACTTTTTCAGAGTAAAAAACAGCTTTAAAAAAGGGAAAAACCACTCCAGAAGAGTAACTGTTCACTCTTTCGAGGAGCCATAATAATGAAGAACTCTTTTATAGTTGTTCTTCATATGATTCCTCGGAAGAGTGAGAATTTACTCTTTTGGAGTCGTTTTCACTTTTTTGGAGTTGAAAAACTCAATTTCACTCTTGTTGGATTGGTTTTATAAGAGATTCACTTTTTTTGAGAGTGGGCTTTTTACTCTTATACATTCAGAGAGACAGCTAGTTTGTAGACATCGGTTGCGTCGGGAACGAGACGAGTCTGAGCGGTTGCAAGCACCTCACACATCAAGGATAATCATCTCAGACAGTATATGCCCCCGATTAGGTGATAAATCTCGGCACACACTCTATATGGTTAGCCCCATGCTATTGTATGTACGATAAACTAATCAATATTCGCGACTTTTTTGGAAAGTCGTGAAATAATTGACGTCAAATTTGACGTCGATATTCGCGATCTGCGGAGTCCCTTCAGGGCCACCATGTATGCGTTTTCATGGGTAGTACGTCATCACTTTTCGCTGGTTTACAAGTCCGCTGGTACTATATCGTGGATTTCATTGTGGTTTTCAGTGGATCTTTGCCGGGAACCAGTACAGGGCGGGAAATTTCAAAATCGAAGAATCGAGGTCTAATTTTGTCGGTCAAATTGCAACAAAATTATTGGGAGAAAAACATGACCGTAACAATAAAGTGTTACCTGAACACAACATAAACAAGGTCCGATAATAAATTTAATGTGTGAGTTTTCGTTGTAGTCCATCTTTAAATTGAAGTCCTATAAAATATATGAGGGGGTACTTGAGCACGGACCCTACAGCAGATGTAGTTTGGTTCAAGTAAGCAGCAGTGCCTAGCAGGCAATTCACACCCGCTGCAAGATCTTGATGGAATGTCTGTCTGCAACAACCATGTCGCCAGTGGGAGTATAGGCCATTTCTGTCGGATTGTACAGCATATCGGCTACGGTTCCTACCAGTGATCCATTTGGGTCGTACTGTTGTATTTGTATGGTTCCTACACTACCGTAAAGAACAGCTACATTAAAGTAACCATGACTGTCACAAACGATCCCAACAGGTTTCGCAGGATTTTTGTCCACAAGTGTCTTGATACTGAAAACCTCATTGCCCTTGAGGTCTACGCAGGAGAGGGTTTTATTTTCGTAGTTAGGAATGAGCAGGCGCTCCATGTCATCTATCGCTAAATAATATGTCACATTTCCATTTGGAATAGTTGCTACTAACGAGCCATCAAGCAAATGCACAGAAACAACTTTCCTGCCCCAGTCAGCCACAGCTAGTCGTTCTCCAGCTGCGTCTAGCGCAATAGAGGTTAACTGACTTGATTCTTCTTTAGAGGGTGTGAATTCGCGAATCAACTGAAGATTGCCGTCAAAAACCTTCACTTTCTTTTTGTCAGTGACAAAAAGCAGATCGTCTGAGGTGACAGCAACGCCCCGGGGAGCGTCCAGTTGAAGACTACTCTGAGCTGCCGAAGTTTTTAAATGTCCAGTGGGGGTAAATATCGATAGTCGTTTCAGTGTTGTGTCTGTCACAGCAATGTCCCCGTTGCTAAAACATGCAACATTTCCGGCGAATTGGAATTCCCCGTCGCCGTTTCCTTCCTTGCCGAATTATTCCTTTACCTGCCACTTCTCTTTGAGCAACATCTTCCCAAGATCTTTTTCACTGACAACGTCTTGACATTTGACCCCAATGAACGAAAGATCCACCTTTGCCGGTTCACACTTGAGCTTCTTCTGGAATTCCAAGTTGTGCATCACCTTTGGTTTGAGTTCCAAAAGCTCGAAATCATCGACTTGACTCATCAAGTCGTTTACGGCCGTGACGATCTGATCTGCGCGTCCCATCTCGTCACGGTTGTGCATGAGCGCCTTTTCGTACTCGCTGTCTCTCTCCCGACAGATTTTGTTGACTTGTTCGGTGATTACCTTTGCTTTGCTTCTGATTTTAGCAATTTCTGCCTCCGCTTTTGCAGAAATATCATTGCAAGCCTGGGCCAGTTTCGTTTGCAATCTATTCCGTGCATGTTTGATAGAGTCTTCGTTTGATGCAAATTGCTCTTTGCTTTTCTGGAACTTTTGCAATATGTTCTTGACACTCTCACGGAATGATTTGATGGCGTCACCGATATAAATTAACTTATGTTCCGCTGTTCGGTGCTCAGTTACAGCACACATGGCGCAAATCAACACATCACAAGTCTCACAGTGAAAACATAGAACCTGATCACTATGTTTTCTACATTTTGGTGTGGCCATCTTAGTAGCATCTGTTGGTGAAGCCCTCAGTTTGTCCAAGTCTTCCGCTGGAATGATGCGATGGTCTTTGATGGACTTCAAGCGACGGTGCGCCTCTTGGCATTTCTTGCAGATGTTCTCCTTGCAGTCAAGGCATCTTGACACGGCCTCGTTTCCTTCTTCGCAGGATTCACAAGTCGCACTAGTAGTAGTTACCTTTTCTAATAACTGCTCTTGTTTGTTTATCTCATCGACAAGAGATATCAGAAAGAAGCTAGAAGACAGACTCTGCACCCCTTCGTCAGTAACGTTCGTCTCTCTCCTGCAGACTGGACATGTTATCTTTGCCCTCTCTGTCATCTTTTCGCTCACCATCTCTCCCAGACAGTTCAGGCAGAAGCTATGAAGACAGTCTAACATCTTAGGATCCTTGAATCGATCGCAGCAGATCGGACATTCCAGATGCCCCTGGCTAATTGTGTCTAACACGGATCGGGCTGCAGCCTCCGCCATCGTGATTAGGATCCTAACGAAAAAAGAACAAAAACACTTGGGAATACTCAAAGTGTGTGACAGGAAGGGTGGTAAAACGGAGAAGGGTGCACACTCGCCCTACAAATAGAGCTGTAATTAACTCTTATCTTGTGTCTTATTTTGTTGCCATTATCTTATCTCGTCTTGTCGCCTGTAATGGTTACAAGATTATAGACAAAAGGGAACCAATAAACACAGCCCTATTTGTAGGACTAGGTACACACGCGGTCAGACTGATGAAGTTATATTTGCTTTATCCTTTACATGCTCAAAATTACACCTTCTAAGTAAAACAAATGACATTTTTCTCGTTCATTTTGACTGAGAACGCGACATTTTCTCGGTCGCAAAATTACCGAGAAAGTTTCCATTTTTACCCGGAAATGGGGAGAGCATAGTATGCGGAAACAGCGATAGTGTATAGTTACGGGCCTCTTAGTTATGATCAAATACATTTGAGTCACAGGTGTATTTGTCATTCTTTGCACTCAAAATTATGATAAAACGTGTACTTATATAGCACTAATTAAAGACCTTCTTAAGTGTACTTAGCACCAATTATATTGTTCTTAAGTATACAAATCCTATTCAGTACACGATAAACTTTCGACTCATGAAGAAATTATGTTTGCACTCAAGATTATGAATAAATCAAATGTTAGGGGGGTCTGTCAGGGGCTCCCCCCACCCAACGCACCACTCGCCAAACTTAAGAAAACCCATTTTGCAGTTGTCCCAGTCACCCCAACATATCCCACGCTTCAAACCTTTTGCACTCAAAATTATGATTAAACCTGGCTGGGCTCCCAGACTATGGCTTTATCAACCTATTTAGGGTTAGAGTGCACACAGTATTCTGAATATGAAATTATATTTGCTTCTATCCTTTTCGTGGTCAAAATAACACTTCTTTTTGACCGAGAAAGTGACATTTTTTACCCGGAAATAGGTAGAGCAAACAGACTGCATTGTACATGTACATGTACATACAATACAATCCCCACAAAACGAATCGTTCTATTACGAATATCAGGCATGTTTACTATAAAATACTAACCTATTTCACTTATTAAAAAGTCAATTACATGAATCTATTCAACTTGATGTACAATGTACTGACTTTTTAAAACTGATTCGTCAGTTGGATGGGGTTTTCATCAGCCACAAATATTTAGCACCAGAAATCCCGCGGAAGAATAATGGCAAAACTACATGTAGGCCTACATGTACTTCGAACGGATAAGGCAAGGTGTGATCAAGCCTAGTACATGTACTGTAGTACTGATTCACGAGGTGATAAAAGGGTTGTGTTGCACAAAATATTAACACATGAATTCTCTTAATTGAAGTTGAAGGTACAGGCCAACTTCCGTAGACACCATTTATATGTGTATTTGTGCAACAACTGCGCAGCGTTTGAGGACAACCTTGTTGTAGCTCCATGGGAAAACCCATTTGCTATTTTTAATTCTCCCGAGTTGAAAGTTCAGACGACGGGCCTTCCGCGTAAAAATACGGTAGTTCATAATGGACATTACATATGTCTCCATATAATGCAGGAAAGAATAATCATTATTCTAAGAAAAATTCACAGTATTCATGTGCAATCGAGGTGTATTTATTGTGGATAATAGCTTGTTATGGCAAATCATCTTTCCTTCTTCACTTTGCAAAAGAGACGTGTTACAGGTAGAAAATGGTGTAGAAAATAAATCGTTTAAATGTAATAATATGTAATTTAAATTAGTTTGTGATAACAAATTATTATTTAAAAATAGATGCTCCTAAAAAACGGGAAAATAGCTAATAAAATTGAAGAGTTGATTTTTTAATACAATAAAGTGAAAATAAATTGTAAAAACAGACGTCGTTTACGTTGTTTTATTTAATAAAGTTTCAAAACCGTGAGCATTTTTCCGATTTTCAAATAAATCTATCGCGTTACGGAAATATAACCTCTTAAAGGTAGTATCCACCATTTGCTTTTGCTGTAATTTTCTAAATTGGATAAGTTAGAGGGTTCGTGTGGTAAATATCTTGAGGCTGACCATAGATGCTGTTAAACCAAGAACATTAATGCTGTTTTTTCAGTCTGGTTCGCTGACTTCATTTAGACCAAACAGAGCAATTTATACACCTCGGAGAAAGTTGGGAGGGATATGTTTTGTCATCGAATAAACTACTCCAGGGCCGATGCAGCGCGGAGCACGAGTGGGGCGCCGTCTGATGGCCACATGTTCCGACTCAAGCAGGACCGCGTTAGTATGCTGGGAACTTAGCAGCTCCGATCAAGCAATCAACGCGGCGGCGCATGTACCCCTAGATGTGCTGAAACCTAAACACAAATCAACTCTCTAAATGTATAAAACTGAAAAGTTCACTCACAAAAAGTGAAATTTACTTTTTCAGAGTAGAAAACCGCACACAAAAAAGGGAAAACCACTCCAGAAGAGTCACGGTAACTTTTCTCTCTTTCGATGAGCCATATGAAGGACAGCTCTTTTAGATTGTTCCTTTCTATGGCTCTTTGGAAGAGTGAAAATTTACTCTTTTGAAGTGGTTTACACTTTTTTGGAGTTGCCTTTACTCTCAAAAACAAAATGTCACTATGGTTGGAGTGGTTTTTATAAGAGGTTCACTCTTTTTGAGAATGAGCTTTTTACTTTTTTACATTTAGAGAGGCAGTGAGTTTGTAGACATCGGCTGCGTCGGAAACGAGACGAGTCTGAGCGGTTGCCAACACCTCACACATCAAGGATAAGGATCTAAGACAGTTTAGGCCCCCGATCCAGTGATAAATATCGGCACGCACTTTATGGTTAGTTTAATTAGCCCCATGCTATTGTATGTACGATAAATTAATCCCCGGCTCCATCACTATTGCCAAACTGCATGAACGAAGCCAAAGATAGAGACGAAGCTGGGATTTGGGAAACGGCCTTAAATTGAAGTAGGGTAAGATGGCGTTTGATGACTCCCCCAGTTCGCCTTTTCTTTCCGCCGAGGGGGTACTTTTGCACGGAGCCTATATCAGATGTAGTTTAGTTCAAGTAAGCAGCAGGGCCTAGCAGGCAATTCACATCCGCTGCAAGATCTTGATGGAATGTAAGTCTGCAACAACCACGTCGCCAGTGGGTGTATAGGCCATTTCTAGCGGGTTGTACAGCTTTGCGGCTACAGTATTTTTGCTGTATTTTTGAGTTTCCCCTACCACCGTAACGAACAGCTACATTAAAGTAGCCGTGACAGTCGCAAAGGATCCCGGTAGGATTTGCAGGGTTTTTGTCCACAAGTGTATTGATACTGAACACCTCATTGCCCTCGAGGTCTACGCAGGAGAGGGTTTTATTTTCGTAGTTAGAAATGAACAGGCGCTCCATATTATCCATCGCTAAATAAAATGCCACATTTTCATTTGGAATGGTTGCTATTAACGAGCCATCAAGCAAATGCACAGAAACAACTTTCCTGCAAAAGTCAGCCACCGCTAGTCGTTCTCCAGCTGCGTCTAGCGCAATAGCGGTTAAATGACTTGCCTCTTTCTTAGATGGTGTGAATTCGCGAATCAACTGAAGATTGCCGTCAAAAACCTTCACTTTATTTGTGTCCGTGACAAAAAGCAGATCGTCTGAGGTGACAGCAATGCCCCACGGAGCGTCCAGCTGATGACCGCTTTGAGCGGCCGAAGTTTTGAAATGTCCAGTGGTGGTAAATATCGATAGTCGATTCAGCTTTGTGTCTGTCACAGCAATGTCCCCGTTGCTGAAACATGCAACACTTTTGGCGAATTGGAATTCCCCGTCACCGTTTCCTTCCTTGCCGAACTCTTCCTTCACCTGCCACTTCTCTTTGAGCAACATCTTCCCCAGATCCTTTTCACTGACGACATCTTGACATTTGACCCCAATGAACGAAAGATCCACCTTTGCCGGCTCGCACTTGAGCTCCTTCTGAAATTCCAAGTTGTGCATCACCTTCGGTTTGAGTTCCAAGAGCTCGAAATCATCGACTTGACTCATCAAGTCGTTTACGGCCGTGACGATCTGATCTGCGCGTTTTATCTGGTCACGGTTGCGCCCGAGCGCCTTTTCGTACTCGCTGTCTCTCTCCCGACAGATTTTGTTGACTTGTTCGGTGATTACCTTAGCTTTGCTTCTGATTTTAGCAATTTCTGCCTCCGCTTTTGCAGAAATTTCACTGCAAGTCTGAGCTAGTTTCGTTTGCAATCTATTCCGTGCATGTTTGATGGAGTCTTCGTTTGATCCAAATTGCTCTTTGCTTTTCTGGAACTTTTGCAATATGTCCTTGACACTCTCACGGAATAATTCGATGGCATCACTGATACCAATGAACTTATGTTCCGCTGTTCGGTGCTCAGTTGCAGCGCACATTGCGCAAATCAACACATCACAAGTTTTACAGTGGAAGCATACGGCCTGATTACTATGTTTTCTACATGATTTTGGTGATGTGACAGTCTTGGTAACATATTTTGGTGAAGCCGTCGATTTGTCTACGTCGTCTGCTGGAATGATGCGATGGTCTTTGGTGGACCTCAGAAATTGGTGTGCCTCTTGACATTTCTTGCATATGTTATCCTTGCAGTCAAGGCATCTCGACACGGCCTCATTTCCTTCTTCATTGATTCACGAGTCGCACTAGTAGTAGTTACCTTTCCTAATAACTGCTCTTGTTTGTTTATCTCATCGACAAGAGATATCAGAAAGAAGCTAGAAGACAGACTCTGCACTCCTTCCTCAGGAACGACCGTCTCTCTCCTGCAGACTGGACATGTTATCTCTGCCCTCTCTTTCGTCTCTTTGCTCACCATCTCTCCCAGACAGTTTAGGCACAAGCTATGAAGACAGTCTAGCATCTTAGGATCCTTGAATCGACAGCAGCAGATAGGACATTCCAAATGCCCCTGGCTGATCGTATTCAACACGGTTAGAGCTGCAGCCTCTGCCATCGTAATTATAAGCCTAACGAAAAAAACAACCAACAAAAGAATACTCAAAGTGCCTATGTGGGCATAGAGCTGAATGGTGGAGAACACTTACCCTACATTAGGGCTGTAATTGGCTCTTGTCTTGTGTCTTATTTTGTTGCCATTATATCTTACCTTATCTTGTCGCCTGTAATGGCGACAAGATTATAGACAAAAGAGAGTCAATTAATACAGCCCTATTTGTAGGGCTAGGAACACAATAGGCAAGGTCAGACTGAATATATTTGCCATGGTGAAAATGACACTTTTCGAGTAATAAAAAGAAAGACATTTAGTTCATTTTGACTAAGAAGACCACATTTTCTCGGTCAAAATGACCGAGAAAGTATCATTTTTAACCAGAAATGGGGGGAAGGCATAGTATGTGGAAATGGCAATTGTGTATAGTAACGGGCCTCTAGTTATGATCAAATAAATTTCTAGTCGCAGGTGTTTTGTTATCATTGTAAAGTGACTTTACCAACCTATTTGTAGGGCTACGACTGAATCTGAAATTATATTTTCTTATATCCTCTTCACGGTCAAATTAATGACATTTTCCCCCGGAAATGGGCAGAGCCAACAGTCTGCATTGTCATGTACATGTTCACTATTATACAACCACCCAAAAGCTAATCGTTCTAACGAATGTAGGCATGTTTACTAAAGCTATTTAAAACAATTACATTAAATCTATTCAACATGTTCAGTGTACTCACTTTTTTAAAATGATTCGCAAGTTGGATGGGGTCTCCAACCACAAATATTTAACACCAGAAATCCCGCGGTAAACACAAGAACTGCTGAAGCTGTGATAAAGCATAGTAGTACATGCAGTAAATTAGTAGTACTGCTTCACTCAACATCGAGGGTATGAAAGGTTTGTGTCGCACAAAATATTAACACATAAATTCCCTTAATTCAAGTTGAAGGTATAGGCCAACTTCTGTAGACACCATGTATAAGAATTTGCATGCGAACTGAGTACTCCGTTGACTCTTATTTTTAATACCTCTCTTGAAACCGGTATTGTTCCTGATGTCTGGAAGAGGGCCATCGTTGTCCCTATTCCCAAAAGTTCCCCAGCATCGGTCGACAAACTGAGACCAATTGCTTTGACCGACCATTTCGCCAAAGTTTTGGAAGGTTTTGTAGCCAGATGGACAGTGAATGACCTAGAACCTCATATGGATCCGCAACAATTCGGCAATCGAAAGGGCCTCTCGACTACACACTGCCTAATCGACCTAACGCATACCCTGTATCAGCATGCTGAGAGTAGAAATGCAACATCTACTCTTGTTTTGACGGATTTCAGCAAGGCTTTCGATCGGATTGATCACAATATTGCCATCACCAAGCTGACAAACTTTGGTGTGGAACCTTGCCTCGTTCACTGGATAGCAAATTTCCTCACTAATCGTCAACAGTGTGTTCGCTATAAGGGGGTCACATCCAATTGGACCTCTATGAATGCTGGGGTGCCCCAAGGAACTCGACTGGGTCCAATCGTGTTTTCAGCCGTCATTAATGATGCGTGCCAAGATCTCAATGGTTCTACTCGCTATTGGAAATACGTTGACGACCTGAGCATAGTGGAAACCCGTTCTTCTCACGATCAATCACAGATTCAACAATCCATAGACTCCCTTGTGCAATGGTCAGTCTCAAACAACATGTCACTGAACCCCCGAAAGTGCACATACATGGAAATAAATTTTACGCGGAACCCCACCCCACCTCCAACTGTGCGGATCAATGACATCACCTTGGACCAATCACAATCTGTCAAATTACTCGGCGTTCATATCCAGCAGAATTTGAAGTGGGATTCTCATATTGACAGTATACTCACACGAGCTAACAGTCGTTTCCACATGATTCGTGTTCTGAAAGGTCATGGTTTGCCAGCAGATGACCTTATGACTATCTACAAAGGATACCTGCGACCACTTCTTGAATATGCGGTGCCTCTTTGGAATGGTGGAATAACGCAAAAGCATGTTCAGCGATTAGAATCGATCCAGAAGCGTGTTATTAAGCTCATCCTGGGAGCTGACTATAATGGCTATTTGAGTGCGTTATTGTCATACGATTTACATACTCTTAGCGATCGACGGAGCTCTCTATGTTTAAAATTTGCCAGGGAGCTTATAAATAACCAAACCTTGTCGCATATCATTCCACTTCCTAACATAAATGAGCGAGTCCTTCGCAAGACTAACTTGATACCACAACCGAAATGCAAAACCAACAGATTCAGAGACAGTGCTGTACCCTACATGATCAGTTTAATTAATTCTGAATAATCCCTCTATGAACGTGATATTTTATATTTTATATACTGTCTTGTTTTACACATTGCCTTGTCTTGTTTTTGGCTTGCTGATTCGAATCCACAAACACACTCTTTTTAAGAGGCACCAAACTACCAAACTTGCTGGATAGACTGTAGTAGTTACAGCGTAAATTGTTTGATGCTAATTTTTATTTTATTTACAAACTTCCCTATATTTTTATTGGTCTTTATTCTTAGACCCTTTTAATGTTTATACATACATTTTTTAAAATAATGTGTAAATTTTGATGTATTTCAGCCCCTGGGCTGCCATGTCAATTTGTGTATCAATAAACCATTTATAATAATAATAATAATGTGTGCAACAACTGCGCAGCGTTTGAGGAGGAGGCACCACGCCCGAGAACCAACAGGGCCTTCTTATATAGACAATAGGTTCCTACGTGTACATCAGGTGATTGTATATCAAGTGAATCATTAACATAATACGTTGGGTAACTCATAACAATGTGCAACGTCGGACGAGTATACTGGTAAGATATTAACATATTAACTACACAACAGCTCCATGCATAGGAAAACCCAGTTGCTAATTTTTAACTCTCTAATCAAATGTTAAACGACTGGTCTACCACGTAAAACTATAGGGAAGTTCACAATGGACTTTACATATGTCTTTATGTGTGCAAGAAAGAATAATAATAAATATTCACAGATTTCATTTGAAATCGAGGTGTATTTATTTTGAATAATAGCTTTTTATAGCAAAGCGTCTTTCCTCTCCACTTTTGAAAAGAGACGTGTTACAGCTAGAAAAAAGCCTAGAACAATTTGTTTCAACTTAATAATCTTGATTTGAAATCAGTTTGTGTTAACTAATTATTATTTACAACTCGATGCTTCTCAAAAACAAAGTAATAGCTAATAAAATTGAAGATTTGATTTCTAAATACAATAAAGTGAAAATAAAGATTAAAAAGAGCTGTCGTGTACGTTGTTTTACTTATTAAAGTTTAAAAACCGTGAAAAATAGATTTTCAAATGAATCTATCGCGTTACGGAAATATAACCTCTTAAAGGTAGTATACACCATTTACTTTTGCTGTAATTGTCTAAATTGGATGGGTTAGAGGTTTCGTATACTCGTGAGGCTGACCATAGATGCTAGAAAAACCAAAAACATTAATGTTGTTTTGCAGTCTGGTTCCCCGACTTCATTCAAACAAAACAGAGCAATTTACAGACATTGGAGATTTATCAGGTTAGGAAACCAGACTCTAGTTGGCTGGCCCACATTTACGGATGTGTAACAGTATTGCAAATAAATTTCATAAATTGGAGACAGTCTTTAAAAATAGTAAGATATTTCCAACGATTGCCGGCTGACTTGAGATTCTGGCAAGGTACACTGTATAGTTTTGGGTTAAATAACGGGGGTTTTCACCTGTAAAGTAGCAAACCATCGCCGTATTTTAGTTTAACAAAAAATAACGGTACTGCGACCTTGAAAATATCCTACAACGAATAATATGTTCGTGTTGTGTAGCGTTAATGTATACAAAGAGGATATAAATTTACAAAAACACTTTCTTAAAATACAACATGTTGTGTAAATTTACATCAAACACATACAAAGTGTTGTTTATTTACAGACAATTTACTGATCTCATTACGCAGCAAATGACCATTCAGAACTGAGGAAATGTGTAGTATGTTAAATTGGCTGTTTAGTCAAAAAATGCACGATCTTGATCATAATGTGTTATTTATTCAAACAATTTCACACACAAATTCAGATTTTTTGCAAACGTAGGTTAATAATCGTATTAGATCTTTAGTATTCAAATATTGAAATCATTTCTGGCAAACTGTAACTTCATCATGACATGAAAAGATCATGAATATACATCAAAATCAGTAATTTTTTTTTACCTCGCCCTGTACCCCGACAACAACTACTGCAATCAAAGTTACCATACCACAATGTTCTTTTATTGTCATAAATTTGAGAAGCACAATTTTACAAAGATGACATTTCTTCACTAATGTCTTCAACTAAATACCACTGCAGAAAAATAGGTTGTTTTTTTAAATCTACGAGCGAGGCGCACTATTAGAAAAACTAAATACCTTTAATTGTAGAAGAGTAAAAACTAAATTTACAAACCTTGAGTAACAAAAAATGCTTTGATATTTTCGGAGTTAAATTTGAGTTTTTAGGATATGTTATTGCTTTCTGATGGCCGATTTCTTTGTTCGCCGCCTCTCAAAATTGCCTTTTGATTAAAAATATAATACATGTAGCGGGAATTGGAGAGACATTCATACATGGACATCACTAATTGTTCCCTACTTTGATCTATCAGCAATGGATCAGTAAGCAATAACATATCCTAAAAAGACAAATTGAGCTCAGAAAAATATCAAAGCATTTACTGAGAAAATATTATTTTTGTTCAGACAAGTCTCATAGTGTTTGTGCACTGGGTGTCAAGTGATGTCCGTGTATGAAATTCTTTTCCCAGCCACTTAAATTGAAGTCCGATAAGATGTCTGATATGAGGGGTACTTGTGCACGGAGCCTATAGCAGATGTAGTTTGGTTCAAGTAAGCAGCAGTGCCTATTAGTATTAGGCAATTCACATCCGCTGCAAGATCTTGATGGAATGTCTGTCTGCAACAACCATGTCGCCAGTGGGAGTATATGCCATATCTATCGGATTGTACAGATTTTCGGCTACAGTTCCTACCAGTGATCCATTTGGGTCGTACTGTTGTATTTGTATGGTTCCCACACCACCGTAACGAACAGCTACATTGAAGTAACCGTGACTGTCACAAAGAATCCCGGTAGGATTCGCAGGATTTTTGTCCACAAGTGTATTGATACTGAACACCTCATTGCCCTTGAGGTCTACGCAGAAGAGGGTTTTATTTTTGTAGTTAGAAATGAGCAGGCGCTCCATATCATCTATCGCTAAATAATATGTCACATTTTCATTTGGAAATGTTGCTACTAAGGAGCCATCAAGAAAATGCACAGAAACAACTTTCCTGCCCCGGTCAGCCACAGCTAGTCGTTTTCCAGCTGCGTCTAGCGCAATAGCGGTTAACTTACTTGCTTCTTCCTTAGATGGTGTGAATTCGCGAATCAACTGAAGATTGTCGTAAAAAACCTTCACTTTCCTTTTGTCAGTGACAAAAAGCAGATCATCTGAGGTGACAGCAATGCCCCGAGGAGCGTCCAGCTGAAGACCGCTTTGAGCGGCCGAAGTTTTAAAACATCCAGTGGAGGTAAATATCGATAGTCGATTCAGTGTTGTGTCTATCACAGCAATGTCCCCGTTGTTGAAACATGCAACATTTCCGGCGAATTGGAATTCCCCGTCACCGCTTCCTTCCTTGCCGAACTCTTCCTTTACCTGCCACTTCTCTTTGAGCAATATCTTCCCAAGATCCTTTTCACTGACGACATCTTGACATTTGACGCCTATGAACGAAAGATCCACCTTTGCCGGTTCGCACTCGAGCTTCTTCTGGAATTCCAAGTTGTGCATCACTTTCGGTTTGAGTTCCAAGAGCTCGAAACCATCGACTTGACTCATCAAGTCGTTTACGGCCGTGACGATCTGATCTGCGCGTTCCATCTGGTCACGGTTGCGCATGAGTGCTTTTTCGTACTCGCCGTCTCTCTCCTGGCCGATTTTGTTGACTTGTTCGGTGATTACCTTTGCTTTGCTTCTGATTTTAGCAATTTCTGCCTCCGCTTTTGCAGAAATATCACTGCAAGCCTGAGCCAGTTTCGTTTGCAATCTATTTCGTGCATGCTTGATAGAGTCTTCGTTTGATGCAAATTGCTCTTTGCTTTTCTGGAACTGTTGCAATATGTTATTGACACTCCCACGGAATGATTTGATGGTGTCACCGATATCAATTAACTTATGTTCAGCAGCTGTTCGGTGCTCAGTTGCAACACACATGCCGCAAATCAACACATCACAAGTCTCACAGTGAAAGCATATGGCTTGATCACTATGTTTTCGACATTTTGGTGTGGCAGTTTTAGTAGCATCTGTTGGTGAAGCCCTCGGTTTGTCCAAGTCTTCCGCTTGAATGATGCGATGGTCTTTGGTAGACTTCAAGCGTCGGTGCGCCTCTTGGCATTTCTTGCAGATGTTCTCCTTGCAGTCAAGGCATCTCGACACAGCCTCATTTTCTTCTTCACATGATTCACAAGTCGCACTAGTAGTTACCTTTCCTAATAACTGCTCTTGTTTGTTTATCTCATCGACAAGAGATATCAGAAAGAAGCTAGAAGACAGACTCTGCACTCCTTCGTCAGTAACGTTCGTCTCTCTCCTGCAGACTGGACATGTTATCTTCGCCCTCTCTGTCGTCTCTTTGCTCACCATCTCTCTCAGACAGTTCAGGCAGAAGCTATGAAGACAGTCTAGCATCTTAGGGTCCTTGAATCGACAGCAGCAGATCGGACATTCCAGGTGCCCCTGGCTAATTGTGTCCAACACGGTTCGGGCCGCAGCCTCCGCCATTGTGATTATGATCCTAACGACAAAAATGAAAATAAAAACCTTAGGGATTCTCAAAGTGTGCGACAGGAAGGGGCTTACATTGGGGAGTAGCGTGGAGCTGTAAAATAGAGAAGGGTGTACACTAACGCTACACTAACGCTACTTGTCTTGTGTCTTATTTTGTTGCCATTATCTTATCTCGTCTCGTCGCCTGTAATGGTTACAAGAATATAGACAAGAAGAGGCAATAAATACAGCCCTATTTGTAAGGCTAGGTAGACACTAGGTCACTGATGAAGTTATATTTGCTCTTACTATCTTTTCCATGGTCAAAATGACACCTTCCGAGTAAAAACAACTGACACAATTTTTCTCGTTCATTTTTACCAAAAAGGCGACATTTTCTCGGCAAAATGACCGAGAAAGTGTCCATTGGTACCCGGAAATGGGTAGAGCAAATACATATAGGTTCAGATTCAGGATCAATTTATCAGACCCAGAGTTTGTTCTACTAACATACTTGTCTTTTCGCCTGTATATTAATGGCGACAAGATGATCGACAAAAGAGAGCTAATTAATACAGCCCTATTTGTAGGGCTAGGAACACTAGGTTAACCTGATTATATTTGCTCTATCCTTTTCATGGTCAAAATGACACTTTCTAAATAAAACAAATGACATTTTTCTCGTTCATTTTGACTGAGAAAGCGACATTTTCTCGGTCGCAAAATTACCGAGAAAGTTTCAATTTTTACCCGGAAATGGGGAGAGCATATGCGGAAACGGCGATTGTGTATAGTTACGTGAATCGGGTTATTATTATGATCGAATAAATTTGAGTCACAGGTGTGTTTTGTATTCCGAAGTGACTTTATCAACCTATTTGTAGGGTTAGAGTGCACACGGGAGACTGAATATAAAATTATATTTGCTTCTATCCTTTTTATGGTCAAAATAACACTTCTTTTTGACCGAGAAAGTGACATTTTGTATCCGGAAATAGATAGAGCCAACAGACTGCATTTCCATTGTACATGTAAATGTATACAACCACACTGCCAAAAGCGAATCGTTCTATTACGAATATCAGGCATGTTTACTATAAAATACTAACCTATTTCACTTATTAAAAAATCAATTACATGAATCTATTCAACTTGATGTACAATGTTACTTGTACTCACTTTTCAAAACTGATTCGTCAGTTGGATGGGGTCTTCATCAGCCACAAATATTTAGCACCAGAAATCCCGCGGAGGAATAATGGCAAAACTACATGTACATGTACTTCGAACGGATAAGGCACGGTGTGATCAAGCCTAGTACTGTAGTACTGCTTCACTCAACATCGAGGTGATAAAAGGGTTGTGTCGCACAAAATATTAACACATAAATTCCCTTAATTCAAGTTGAAGGTACAGGCCAACTTCCGTAGACACCATTTATATGTGTATTTGTGCAACAACTGCGCAGCGTTTGAGGAGGAAAACCTTGTTGTAGCTCCATGGGAAAACCCAGTTGCTATTTTTAACTCTCCAGTTGAAAGTTCAGACGACTGGGCTTCCGCGTAAAACTACGGTAGTTCATAATGGACATTACATATCTCTCCATATAAGCAGGAAAGAATAATCATTATTCTAAGAAAAATTCACAGAATTCATGTGCAATCGAGGTGTATTTATTTTGGATAATAGCTTTTTATGGCAAAGCATATTTCCTTCTTCACTTTTGAAAAGTGACGTGTTACAGGTAGAAAATGGTGTAGAAAATAAATTGTTTAAATGTAATAATATGAAATTGAAATGAGTTTGTGACAACAAAATATTATTTACAACTCGATGCTTCTAAAAAACAAAGTAATAGCTAATACAATTGAAGAGTTGATTTCTAAATACAACAAAGTGAAAATAAAGATTAAAAAACAGCTGTCGTGTACTTATTTATTAAATTTTCAAAACCATAAATAATAAATGTTCAAATGAACCTATCGCGTTACGGAAATATAACCTCTTAAAGGTAGTATACACCATTTACTTTTGCTGTATTTTTTTAAAATTTGATGGGTTAGAGGTTTCGTATACTCGTGACGCTAGAAAAGCAAGAACATAAATGTTGTTTTGCGGTCTGGTTCCCCGACTTCATTAAAAAAAAACAGAGCAATTTATAGACCTTGGAGATTTATCAGGTAAGGAAACCAGACTCCAGTTGGCTGGCCCACATTTACGGATGTGTAACAGTATTGCAAATAAATTGTATAAATTGGAGACAGTCTTGCGATTCTGGCAAGGTACACTTGCTAAAGAATTGTCTTCATGAGCTTACACCTATCATAACTGTTGTTATCAATGAGTCATTTAAAAATGGATGTTTTCCTGAAAAATTCAAATTAGCAAATATTGTACCAATTCTCAAGGGTTTGAAATGTGATTCTGACGAACTTAAGAATTATCGTCCTATTGCAAACTTGAAGTTCTTTTCTAAGACATTAGAAAGAATGGCAGCATTACAGTTGCAACGGTACCTAAATGATCATAAACTCCACGCAAAATTTCAATCTGGGTATAGATCATTCCAAACTGCCTTACTGCGAATATCAAATGATGTATTGTTGACACTTGATAAGGGTGAAGAAGTTATACTTGTCCTCTTAGATTTTTCGTCTGCGTTTGATACCATAAAGCATGATATCTTGTTGCAACGATTGTCACAAAAGTTTGGTATTTGCAGTAGGGCACTCGACTGGATTGAGTCTTATTTGTCAAATCGAACCCACACTGTTGTTATAGAAAACGAACCATCATCAAGATATTGTACTTCTCAAGGGGTACCACAAGGATCAGTGCTAGGTCCCCTGTTGTTCACACTATACACTTCACCACTAGAGGTACTAATTGACAATCACAATGTTCATAAAATGTTTTACGCTGACGACACTCAATTGTATATAGCATTTAAACAGTCGGATGTGGGAGATGTTATTTCACAAATGGTTGATTGTGTTCAAGCAATTAAAGAATGGTCACAAGTAAACGGTCTTAAGCTCAATAGCAACAAGACTGAATTTCTTCACATATCTTCACGTTTTCGTTCGACAGATCGTATATCATTCATTGACTTAGATGGCACGCAGGTTAATTCTGTAAGGAAGTGTAGAAATTTGGGTGCAATATTTGATGACCATTTCACTATGGACAATTTTGTTTCACAGAAATGCAGATCTGCATCTTTTGCACTTTACAAAATTGGAAAAATTTGCAATCTGATAGATAAACTTACTACTGAACGCTTAATTCACGCATTTGTGATGTGTCACCTCGATTTCTGTAATAGCCTCCTTTCTGGGATTCCGGCTCGTCAAGTGCAAAAGATGCAGGTTGTGCAGAACTCTGCAGCTCGTCTTATTTTTCGCATTAGGAAACATGAATCTGTGTCTCTTCTCCTAAGATAATTACATTGGCTCCCCATTCACTCTCGCATTTCATTCAAAATGTTGTTGTTGGCATACGAATGTTTTTATAATTTTGCGCCACCTTATTTGATAGAGCTGTTAACATTGTACACACCATCAAGAAATCTTCGTTCTAATAAGAAAAAATTGTTTGTTATTCCACCAGTTTCGACCAGGTCATATGGTGAACGCAGCTTCGCTCACACTGCTTCACTGCTCACACTGGAACAATCTCCCGGAACATTTGAAAAATATTGATTCCATTGATAAGTTCAAGATTGCTTTAAAGACGCACCTATTTAACATTTAGGTCATGCATTTTTGTTTGAAACCTAGTACATCTTGTATTTGTATTTTGTTGTCTTTTTTCTTTCTCTACAGCGCATAGGGACATGTTTAATCACTATGTGTTATGCGCTATATAAAAATGGTTAATTATTATTATTATTATTAGTTTGGGGTTAAATAACGGGGGTTTTCACATGTAAAGTAGCAAACCATCGCCGTGTTTTAGTTTAACAAATTTTGAATGTAAAATAACGGTACTGCGACCTTGAAAATATCCTACAACGAATAATAGTTTTTGTGTTTATGTAGCGTTAATGTATACAAAGAGGATATAAATTTACAAAAACACTTTCTTAAAATACAACATTGTGTGTAAATATGCATTAAACACATACAAAGTGTTGTTTATTTACAGACAATTTACTGATCTCATTACGCAGCAAGTGACCATTCAGAACTGAGAAAATTGGTATGTTAAATTGGGGTGTTTAGTCCAAAAAATGCACGTTCTTGATCATAATGTGTTATTTATTCAAACAATTCCACACAAAAATTCAGATTTTTTGCAAACGTAGGTTAATGATCGTATTAGATCTTTAGTATTCAAATATTGAAATCATTTCTTGAAAAATGTGACTTCATCATGACATGAAAAGATCATGAATATAAATCTAAACCAGTCACTTTCTTTGGCTTCGCCCTGTATACCTCGACAACAACTACTGCATTCAAAGTTACCATACCACAAATTTCTTTTATTGTCACAAATTTGAGAAGCACAATTTTACCGAGATGAAATTTCTTCACTAATGTCTTAAACTAAATACCACTGCAGGAAAAACGGTGTGTTTTTGTTTATCTTCGAACGAGGCGAACTATTAGAAAAACTAAATACATGTACCTGTAATTGTAGAAGAGTACAAAATGATATTTTCGGAGTTAAATTTGACTTTTTAGGATATGTTATTGCTTTCTGATGGCCGATTTCTTTGTTCGCTGTCTCTCACACTTGCCTTTTCATTAGAAATATAATAGCGAGAACTAGACAGAAATCCATACACGGACATCACTAATTGTTCACTACTTTGACCTATCAGCCATTGATTAGTAAGCAATAACATATCCTAAAAAGTCAAATTTAGCTCAGAAAATATCAAAGCATTTACTGAAAAAAACTTTTTTTTTCAGACAAATCTTAATGTGTTTGTACACTGGGTATCAAGTGATGTCCGTATACATGTATAAATCTTTTCCCAAGAACCATCCACTTAGATTGGAGTCAGATAAGATGGCGTCCGCTAATGACTCCCCTAACTTGCTTTTTGTTTGCGCTGAGGGGGTACTTGTGCTCAGAGCCTATAGCAGATGTAATTTGGTTCAAGTAAGCAGCAGTGCTTAGCAGGCAATTCACATCTGCTGCAAGATCTTGATGGAATGTCTGTCTGCAACAACCATGTCGCCAGTGGGTCTATAGGCCATTCCTAGCGGATTGCGCAGCTTTTCGGCTACAGTTCCTACCAGTGACCCATTTGGGTCGTACTGCTGTATTTTTGAGGCTCCCCTTTTACCAAGAAGAACAGCTACATTAAAGTAGCCGTGACTGTCACAAAGGATCCCGGTGGGACTCGCAGGATTGTTGTCCACAAGTATCTTGATACTGAACACCTCATTGCCCTTGAAGTCTACACAGGAGAGGATTTTATTTTTGAAGTTAGGAATTAACAGGCGATCCATATTATCCATCGCTAAATATTGTGTCACATTTCCATTTGGAATAGTTTCTACTAACGAGCCATCAAGCAAATGCACATAAACAACTTTCCTGCCCAAGTCAGCCACAGCTAGTCGTTCTCCAGCTGCGTCTAGCGCAATAGCGGTTAACTGACTTGCCTCTTTATTAGAAGGTGTGAATTCGCGAATCAACTGAAGATTGCCGTCAAAAACCTTCACTTTGTTTTTGTCCGTGACAAAAAGCAGATCATCTGAGGTGACAGCAACGCCCCACGGAGAGTCCAGCGGATGACCGCTTTGAGCGGCCGAAGTTTTGAAACGTCCAGTGGAGGTAAATATCGATAGTCGATTCAGGGTTGTGTCTGTCACAGCATGCAATGTCCCCGTTGCTGAAACATGCAACACCACTGGCAAATTGGAATTCCCCGGCATCGTTTCCTTTCTTGCCGAACTCTTCCTTCACCTGCCAGTTCTCTTTGAGCAACATTTCCCCAAGAGCCTTTTCACTGACGACATCTTGACATTTGATCCCAATGAACGAAAGATCCACCTTTGCCGGTTCACACTTAAGCTCCTTCTGGAATTCCAAGTTGTGCATCACCTTCGGTTTGAGTTCCAAGAGCTCGAAATCATCGACTTGACTCATCAAATCGTTTACGGCCGTGACGATCTGATCTGCGCGTTTCATCTGATCACGGTTGCGCATGAGTGCTTTTTCGTAATTGCTGTCTCTCTCCTGACCGATTTTGTTGACTTGTTCGGTGATTACCTTTGCTTTGCTTCTGATTTTAGCAATTTCTGCCTCCGCTTTTGCAGAAATGTCATTGCAAGCCTGAGCCAGTTTCGTTTGCAATCTATTCCGTGCATGTTTGATGGAGTCTTCATTTAATGCAAATTGCTCTTTGATCTTCTGGAACTTTTGCAATATGTCCTTGACACTCTCACGGAATGATTCGACGGCGTCACCGATACCAATAAACTTATGTTCCGCTGTTCGGTGCTCAGTTGCAACACACATGGCGCAAATCAATGCATCACAAGTCTCACAGTGAAAACATATAACCTGATCACTATGTTTTATACATTTTGGTGTGGTCGTTTTAGTAGCATCTGTTGGTGAAGCCCTCGGTTTGTCCAAGTCTTCCGCTGGAATGATGCGATGGTCTTTGATGGACTTCAAGCGTCGGTGTGCCTCTTGGCATTTCTTGCAGATGTTCTCCTTACAGTCAAGACATCTTGACACGGCCTCGTTTCCTTCTTCACATGATTCACAAGTCGCACTATTAGTAGTTACCTTTTCTAATAACTGCTCTTGTTTGTTTATCTCATCGACAAGAGATATCAGAAAGAAGCTAGAAGACAGACTCTGCACTCCTTCTTCAGGAACGTTCGTCTCTCTCCTGCAGACTGGACATGTTATCTTTGACCTCTCTGTCGTCTCTTTGCTTACCATCTTACCCATACAGTTCAGGCAGAAGCTATGAAGACAGTCTAGCATCTTAGGAACCTTGAAACGACAGCAGCAGATCGGACATTCCAGATGCCCCTGGCTGATCGTATCTAACACGGTTCGGGCTGAAGCCTCCGCCATCGTGAGTGTATCCTTACGAGGAAACAAATCCGTTTCGACTATTACTCAGTGCCAGGAAGGGGCTTAGGTTGAGAAGGGGGCATGGAGGGTAAAATGGAGGAGGATGCACACCAGCCCTATAAATATGACTGTAACTGGCTCTCTTTTGTCTGTTCTTATTTTGTCACCATTATCTTAAGACAAAAGACAAAGGAGATCCAATCACAGCTCTATTTGTAGGGTTAGGTGCCCACTATACATGTAGGTCAGACTGAATAATTGGGTTATCCTTGTTATGGTCAAAATTACACTTTTCCGAGTCAACAATAATTACATTTCTCTGGGTCATTTCGACTGAGAAGATCACATTTTCTTGGTCATTTTTACACGAAATTTGGCAGGGCAAATTGTATAGGTTTAGATTCAGGATCAATTAATGATGTGACCCAGTGTGTTCCACCAACACCGTTGTTCCTCAGGCTCCGTGGGCGACATAAGGTTTATGCACATGCGCTAGTTTTATCAGACTGGATCATAAAATGCATTATTCACGAGCTCGACAAAAAGTACAAATTAAAAATTAAAAAAGCTGGAACATTCCTAAAAACTGCTCATATACACTCAATATTTAATAGTATGCAGTAAGTTTCACCCAAACAGGATGGGAATATAAATCATATTCACATTTTAATTTAATGTCGGCAGTTCCGTGAAATTCCACCAAGGCCTTTAATGTGTTGAACGAGAGGCGCTACATAACGTAAATAGTCTAAAATAAACATCACTAAGGTAAGTTTACCTTATATTAACAAAGATACTGCGACAATTTGGGAGACCGCCAAAATAGGACAAGATAGCTCGGATGGTAGAGCGGTGTTCCGGAGGTTGCAGGTTCGAGTCCTGCCTTGCCAATGTGTTTGTTCACTTTGAAATTTGTAATAAGACTCTCAGGAAAACATCATTTAGACTTTAAATTTTACATTGACGCTGGTTTCGAAAGTAAAAACCCTTAAACTCTCCTACAAAATAATGGGGAATTCCCTGGTTGGTTTACTGAACGAGTGTGATTTTCGCAATTTAACTGTACAACACACGGCGGTAGGCAGGGTGCACAAACAACTCCCACCGGCACCCCGGGTATTATGTATTTGACAAGGCAGCGATATAGCGCCTGCTATTGGATTTGTGTATAGATAACGCAGTTTGTTTACATGTATTGAAGTGTATTGAAGTGCATGGCTCCATGTGGCATTTGTCCTTTAATAGTCTGTCCAACGGTACTTCTCTTGATTCAGAGTAAAGTTCCCAAGACGACGAAAAATCCCAAAAAACACAAACTTCATTTTCATTCAAATTAAAACACCGATAAACATCTCAATTAAAGGTCATATTTTTGTAGGTATTTTCTCATCAAGCGTCTAGCCGAAAGGTTCACAGTCTATAATAAATTATAGTCGTTATTCTGTCGATTTATGGCCATCTCTCAAATATCAACAACTTATATTTAATATAAACAAGCTATTGAAAAGACCTATTTTTATGAAAAAACGGGACCAGGTACAATTTGGCCGCAAGAGGACGTTTTATACGAGTTAAAGCACGGACTATACAGACATCTAAATAAACCCTCTATGGCCGGTGGAGGATGAATTTCGGACTCCATGAAATCTGTACTCATTGGTAGTATTGCGCATGCTTAAGTGGAGATAATTAGGAGCGTGACCTGTCACGTGAGAGGGTTTAACCAATAATATAAAAAACGGGTCCGATTTTCATAGTAGTCTGGTTTTAGTACGACACCGGCACCATGGACATGATGGAGGAAGGACACGGACAAGCAAAGAAACCTAATGTCGCCCTGGCAACAGCTATGCCAACACAATTAAGCTAATCCTT
Source organism: Crossaster papposus (assembly GCA_037893245.1). Taxonomy (NCBI): domain Eukaryota; kingdom Metazoa; phylum Echinodermata; class Asteroidea; order Velatida; family Solasteridae; genus Crossaster; species Crossaster papposus. The sequence goes on from JBAIAA010000592.1 coordinate 591,371, forward strand.
CCTTCTCTTGCGAATCAAGAATCAGGCAAGATTTCTATGCTATTTCAATAACAAAACACTCAATCCGACATTGAATCTGTGCAACATGTAATGTACAATATATACCTCCATGGTAAAATGTAAGTACTCACTTTTTAAAACTGATCCGTCAATTGGATGGGGTCTTCATCAACCACATTCTTTCCCGTGCGTGTAAACACAAGAATAGCCTTCCACCGGTTTACGCACTGCCGGTAATTTCGTTCGGTGAAGGTGATTACTTATCGGACAAGGTATCGACTACCGCAGCATTCTGTGTACATGTATTTGTGTAACAATTGCGCAGTATATGATAAGCAGGCATTGTGTGCAGCACAATTTACTCACTAGCACTATGGGGAAAACCAGTTACTATTGTTAACTCCCGCTAGTGAATATATAAAGACAGCGCTCGGCTCCTTCCAGATGACAATGTGCGCGCGCACCCAAGCCTTCGTCGTAAAGCTACGGAAGTCCATAATGGACATTGCACATGTCTCAATTTGCAGGAAAGACTATTATCCTATTTTTACCACGTAAATCATCCACAATGTCCTTGATTCAAGTTCAGTACTACAGTACTGAAAAGATGTAAAATTAACAATAGTACAATCTTACACGAATGCCTTTGTAAAAAGGAAAGTCTTAAGCTTATTCTTAAAAACCGAAAGAACCTTAACAGACTGAATCGCACTCATGCAACTTAATTGTACATCGTTACATTTAATGGAATACAAATTGTTGACGAAAATGTGTATGAGGCCGCCAAAAAGGTTAATAATGCCAAAAATCGTACAGATTCGCCTTGGATGCCCCAGAGTATCTGCCTTTTTAATTGATCAATGTCACCTGTGAACCACAATTTTGGACCGCGTACGAGTTGTCCCGCGTACGAGTTGACCAATATGCGTACGAGTTGACCAATCTGCGTACGAGTTGACCAATCTGCGTACGAGTTGACCAATCTGCGTACGAGTTGACCAATCTGCGTACGAGTTGTATCGCGTACAAGTTTCCCTTGAATAGAGCCTGAAGCTAGCTGGTGGCGCAGTTCCAGACCCCTCGAATAGCTAAATCAGCGTGTAAAAGTCGGGGTTTCTACAATTATTTCGGTACATTTATTTCTTTAAGACAGTCCTCCTTTGAAAAGGCAGTTGTAAATTTGTTACGATGTTGTATCTCAAATTGATGAAACTGAAAAATCGCATTACGTTAAAGAGAAATATCGAGCAAAAAATCGACCTCTCACTTCCAAAAATCTGAATGTGGACTCATGGAAGTAGAAACACTTGTACAAATAGGCAACCAGCCTGCGGTCCATAAATCCAATGATCGAGAAGAGTAATGCTCATAGCGATCTGGCAAGGTACATTGTATTTGTTTAGGTAAAATAATGTTCACCTGTAAAATAACAAACCATCGCCGTATTTTAGTTTAACGGATTTTGGATGTAAAATTACGGTAATGTGAGCTGGAAAATATCATCACGAATCCATAAAGTTTTCGTGTTGTAGTGTTAATTTATGCAGATAATATAAATTTACAAAAGCACTTTCTCAAAATACAACATTTTGTGTAAATATACATCAAACACATACAAAGTGTTGTTTATTTACATATAATCTACTGTTATCCAACAGGAATCTCATTACGCAGAAACTGACTATTTCGATAGAGGAAATTTGTAGTATGTTAAATTGGCTGTTTAGTCAAAAAATGAACGTTCTTGATCATGATGTTTTATTTATTCAAACAATTCCACAATAAAATTCAGATTTCTTTTGTATTCAAATATTGAAATCATTTCTGGCAAACTGTGACTTCATCGTGACATGAACAGATCATGAATATAAATCTAAACCAGTCACTTTCTTTGACCTCGCCCTGTGTACCTCAACAACAACTAATGCATTCAAAGTTACCATACCACAATGTTCTTTTATTGTCATAACTTTAAGAAGCACAATTTTACCAAGATGACTTTTCTTTACTAATGTCTTAAACTAAATACCACTGCAGGAAAAAAACTGTGTTTTTGTTTATCTACGAACGAGGCGAACTATTAGAAAAACTAAATACCAAATAGTAAAAGAGTACAAAATGATATTTTCGGAGTTAAATTTGACTTTTTAGGATATGTTATTGCTTTCTAATGGCCGATTTTTTTGTTCACTGTCTCTCACAATTGCTTTTTCATTCGAAATATAATAGCGAGAACTGGATAGAAATCCATACACGGACATCACTAATTGTTCCCTACTTCGACCTATCAGCAATAACATATCCTAAAAAGTCACATTGAGCTCAGAAAATATCAAAGCATTTACTGAGAAAATATTATTTTTGTTCAGACAAGTCTCCTAGTGTTTGTGCACTGGGTGTCAAGTGAGGTCCGTGTATGAAATTATTTTCCCAGCCACTTAAATTGAAGTACAATGAGATGTCTGATATGAGGGGGTACTTGTAGTTTGGTTCAAGTAAGCAGCAGTGCCTAGCAGGCAATTCACATCAGTTGCAAGATCTTAATCGAATGTAAGTCTGCAACAACTATGTCGCCATTGGGTGTATAGGCCATTCCTAGCGGATTGAACAGCTTTTCGGCTACAGTTCCTACCAGTGATCCATTTGGGTCGTACTGTTGTATTTGTATGGTTCCCATGTCACCGTGATGAACAACTACATTATAGTAACCGTGACTGTCACAAAGGATCCCAGCAGGATTCGCAGGATTTTTGTCCACAAGTGTCTTGATACTAAACACCTCATTGCCCTCGAGGTCTACGCAAAAGATGGTTTTACTTTCGTAGTTAGGAATGAACAGGCGCTCCATGTTATCCATCGCTAAAACAAAGTCCATATTTTCATTTGGAATAGTCGCTACTAACGAGCCATCAAGCAAATGCAAAGAAACAACTTTCCTGCCCCGGTCAGCCACAGCTAGTCGTGTTCCAGCTGCGTCTAGCGCAATAGCGGTTAACTGACTTGCCTCTTCCTTGGATGGTGTAAATTCGCGAATCAACTGAAGATTGCCGTCAAAAACTTTCACTTTTGTTTTGTCCGTGACAAAAAGCAGATCATCTGAGGTGACAGCAACGCCCCATAGAGCGTCCAGCTGATGACCGCTTTGAGCGGCCGAAGTTTTGAAACGTCCAGTAGAGGTAAATATCGATAGTCGATTCAGCCTTGTGTCTGTCACAGCAATGTCCCCGTTGCTGAAACATGCAACATTTCCGGCGAATTGGAATTCCCCGTCACCGTTTCCTTCCTTGCCGAACTCTTCCTTCACCTGCCACTTCTCTTTGAGCAATATCTTCCCAAAATCCTTTTCACCGACGACATCTTGACATTTGACCCCAATGAACGAAAGATCCACCTTTGCCGGTTCGCACTTGAGCTCCTTCTGGAATTCCAAGTTGTGCATCAACTTCGGTTTGAGTTCAAAGAGCTCGAAATCATCGACTTGACTCATCAAGTCGTTTACGGCCGTGACGATCTGATCTGCGCGTTCCATCTGGTCACGGTTGCGCACGAGCGCCTTTTCGTACTCGCTGTCTCTCTCCCGACAGATTTTGTTGACTTGTTCGGTGATTACCTTTGCTTTGTTTCTGATTTTAGAAATTTCTGCCTCCGCTTTTGCAGAAATATCATTGCAAGCCTGAGCCATTTTCGTTTGCAATCTATTCCGTGCATGTTTGATAGAGTCTTCGTTTGATGCAAATTGCTCTTTGCTTTTCTGGAACTTTTGCAATATGTCCTTGACACTCTCACGAAATGATTTGATGGTGTCACCGATATCAATCAACTTATGTTCCGCTGTTCGGTGCTCAGTTGCAACACACATGGCGCAAATCAACACATCACAAGTTTCACAGTGAAAGCATATGGCGTGATCACTATGTATTCTACATTTTGGTGTGGCAGTCTTAGTAACATCTGTTGGTGAAGCCCTTGGTTTGTCAAAGTCTTCCGCTTCAATGATGCGATGGTCTTTTGTAGACTTCAAGCGTCGGTGTGCCTCTTGGCATTTCTTGCAGATGTTCTCCTTGCAGTCAAGGCATCTCGACACGGCGTCATTTTCTTCTTCGCAGGATTCACAAGTCGCACTAGTAGTAGTTACCTTTACTAATAACTGCTCTTGTTTGTTTATCTCATCGACAAGAGATATCAGAAAGAAGCTAGAAGACAGACTCTGCACTCCTTCGTCAGTAACGTCCGTCTCTCTCCTGCAGACTGGACATGTTATATTCTCCCTCTCTGTCGTTTTTTTGCTCACCATCTCTTCCAGACAGTTCAGGCAGAAGCTATGAAGACAGTCTAGCATCTTAGGATCCTTGAATCGACAGCAGCAGATCAGACATTCCAGATGCCCCTGGCTAATTGTGTCCAACACGGTTCGGGCTGCAGCCTCCGCCATCGTGATCATGAAGGGTATACTTCCGAAAAAAGAAAGAAAAAAGATTCGTTGCGACTATTACATTCAGGAATACCCAGTGTCAGGATAGTTATTGTTGAGGAGGGGCATGGGGCCAAGGTCTTAGCCAGCCAGCCGTGTAGGCCGTGTACTTTTACACGGCCACATTTGAAATAATGCGGCTGATTTTCAATTGCCAAGGCCGAAGATTCAATACGCCGGCCGTGCACTTTTTGTTATGTTAAAACGCTTGTTATATTTCTGCTGTCGGTGTATTTTGTTTATTTACTTACAATTGCTATTTTCGAAAGCAAAACTCCGCTGTTTTTGCCCCAATAATATGCCCCGATAAGTCAACAAGGCTTTGCGTGCTGGTCGAATTTGACATCGTAAGACGTAAAAATGCCCGGCAAACAAACTCCGATGAAGAAAGTCATTTCCTGCAGGTTAATTCTCAGATCATGTTCACCCTTTTCTGTGTTTGTATTTTCTGTTTTAATGTATTTATTTCGAGATAGTAATGCTCGTCCTTGAGCGATACAGCGCAGCGTGTTTTTGCAAAATGTTTTACCGCGGCATGTTTCCTGCGGTGCGTTGTTGCACACGCTTGTTGTGGTCAGATCATGGAGGTATATCGGCGAACTACATTCTCCATTTAAAAAAAAAAAGGTTATCAACCTTAAACCTTTATCATGCTTTTAAAATAACTCGGGCAGTTTTGTTGTCACCGGTGAGTGGCAGTTTTGATAGCTTTCGTGACGGATGCAAATTAAATCTTCCCGCAAGATCAGCGATTTCGACAAGCAGTGTGGGCTGTAGTGCCGTGCCGTGCCGCGCCGCGCCGCGCCGCGCCGTGCCGTGCCGCGCCGCGCCGCGCCGCGCCGCGCCGCGCCGCGCCCGTTTAGTTGTGCAATGCAGTTGCGTAACCTCGGTGGAATAAGTTAAGCTACTTTTTACCGCGCAGTGCCGGCGTAAATTTATCGTCTGAACGCAAGCATATTTTGGATTAAGAAATTCTTATCTACTGGCCTCGATGTACAAATAAAAATGTGTTAAAAAACCCTGAGCCTGTTTATTTACGAAACCCTAGTCATAAAAAAATTATAAATATTTCTAAAGGTTAATTATGAAATTGTCCTTGTTTTTATAGAAAAAAAGAAGAAATGGTACTTAAAGACTTATTTGTCTGAACTCCTAAACAATATATTCTTGGTTTTTTTTACCGGTATCTAATAAAATCGACAAACACCTGACCATTGAATTACGAGACAAGCAAAATAAATTCCAGGTTTATATAAACCTGAACATTTATTTCTAGTTTCATTGTTTAAAAAAAAAACAAAAAAAAAAACGGGACCTTAACACCTAATATTTTGAGCTTCTAAACATTTTCCCAACAGATTTAAGGGGGAAATTTAATACGATTTATTTTCCGTTTTTCTTGTATTTGACAAAAACGATCTATTTCGTGGCCCGTAAATTACAGGGCTAGTTTTTAAAAACATTTACCAAACCTATACGAGCCAAGAATAAATAAGCAGGAATAAAATCGAGGTGGTACCAAATCCCGTTGGCGGACCCCAGGATACCAAAACTGAACCATGAATATTTGAAATACTTTAAATTAAGACCCCAAAACAAAGGCATGATTCTCATCGAAAATGGGTATGATTATTTGTTGTCCTGCACTGTCCCTAAAATGCACGAGCTGAGGTTTTATCGCAGCAACTTACTCCCAGAAGCATGTACTTCAATTCTAAAGTGAATTTCTACACATCTTAAGAAGTTGTTATTCAAATTTAATAAATAATCTGCTGGGTTATATTTAATAAAACCATAATAATTCCTTTGTCCCTAAAATAGATGTGAAAATTACAACCAATTAAAACGAGAAGTTGTTAGAAGGACATGATTGGTTTATTTTTTATGGGATGGTTTATTTTTGATGTGGGTAATTATCCACCAATAATTCTTGGGAAATGGTGACTTGTTACGTTTTTGTTGTAGTCCTAATGGCTCTAGCCTCTGGACATACAGACTTGTCACAGTCACCATGGTATTTAGTGAATAAGTTATGACCAGTCTTTCCAAATGGTTCTAGAGTAAAAATGTATCTAGTTTTCCTCTGTTCCATGTTTAGTTATTGCACTTTAGTTATTGATGTATAGTAGGGTATGACTGAAATAAAGACAAAGTAACTTGCTTCCTTTCTTCCTATCGGTGTTCTTATTTTTTTACAAGTTTATGACCAATTGACCGTTATCCCATTTTACACGTAGTGTGAGTCAGTGTGCGCTGTTTTTAAATCCAAACTTCCAATACCGGTATCCATAATATACTCCTCTGGTCAAAATTTATTTCAAGTTATCATTCCAGCTAAAAATGGTAAATATTAGATTTTAAAAAAAATTGTACAAAAATCAGGCTTCATATTGCCACAACATTAACAAAAAATAGGTAGAAATTGGCCTCAGATTGCGCCAGAGAGCACCAAAGAAACCAACAAATGTCAGGGCCCTTAAGCGGGCCCTGAACCCCGGCCGCAGGAACTTCGCGCTACGCGCTCGTTATGTGCCCTTCGCGCACATGCTCCGCAGTTACATGTACTCAAATTGTTACACACCCAACTTTTTTTTGTATACACCCAATTCAAAAAATACTGCCCAAGACCTTGCATGGGGCTGTAAAATGAAGCAGGGCACAGCGGTTTAAAACCATATGTGACCCAGACATCAGTGAATTTCAGGACAATGAACAGTCAGAAATCCAAACAACTACATCAAGTATGTTTAAACATCATTGCTGGGTACGGAAAACAAGGTTGAAAGTTTTCTAAAAACGTAACTCACCGTAATTGACAAAAACAAAAAAATACATTTGAAAGAGGGCGCTTTTTTCTGCATAGCGCCCTCTTGTGACAATTTGTGCATTTAATACTACCCGTCTGTTCCTTATTATGTAGTCGTTATAATTTATCTAGCTACAGTCTGGCCTCTTGTTGCAGTCAACCTATCTTCTCTTTAGGTATTTATTCCAGATCACCTCATTAGAGGGTGGCGTGCTTCACTGTTCCATCTGAATGTTAAGACTATTCGCAATGGAACAGAAATAAAATAAAAGCGAGACCGTTCACAATGGAGGAGTCTTTGTCATAAGGGAACCGGCAACCGTCCACGGATTGGTTTCAGAGAGGTCACACATCGGGAAATAATAATAATAATGTTTACATTAAAGTTATTCAGATGCCCGCTTCACATCGTTGTCAGTCCCTGGCTGGACATTATGATAAATAAAAGCAGTCATTGAAAGTATCCCTGGGGGAAAACACGTCTGGCTGGTTGAAATGGTGTTTACTTTTTGTTTGGCTCTGAACGCTGTCGTAATAAAGTTAAATACTCGTGTCGATCGTCTTAATTTTGTTTAACCTAGTTTGTTTTACAGGTATTGCTTTTTCAGAGAGTTTCAACAACCCACCCTATATTCGATGCGCTTAAGGCATGCGCTTATAAAGGCACACGGTAATTCACATGCGTCGCAAATGAATGACGTCGTACAAACCACTCGGTAAGAAAATACGTTGCATTGCTGAATCGCGCGCTGACTATGCCTATCAACAGAGGGCGCTATTTGGAGCACTGGACAATATTTTTGTTGAAAACACCCTTATGAATGTCGACTTTTACGAGCAAAAGGGACATTTCCGCTAATTTACTGGCATTTTATATTGACAAGGATATTTAGTCTTTCGATATATTACAAATGTATAGCATTTTACGGAGTATACTCTTTAAAATGTGCAACCGTAAATGTTAAAAAACTAATACATCATGTACATGTACCATGTTAGTTAATGTTGTCAATGTTTTGTTACAGTATCATCCATTAATTGGTCCATATCATACTTTACACCATTCGAAGGGGTGTACAATGGGTAATATTAAAAGCAATATACCCAAACCCATCAAACACCAACTGCAGGTTTTGCTAGGTTTCGGTAGGTTTGGTATCAAACTATAGCAACTATAGTAGCAACTCAGTACTAAAAAGCCGGGGAGACCCTGTTGAATTCTGTCAGGTTCAGGACAGAAATGAATGTTGGAGTTTGGGGGGTGTCGGAACGTGGGGGGCGTCGGAACGTGGGGGGCGTCGGAACGTGGGGAGCGTCGGAACGTGGGGGGCGTCGGAACGTGGGGGGCGTCGG